>JAUMIR010000003.1:378890755-379490755 GCA_030847615.1 Gambelia wislizenii
AGGCAGTCTTTTATGTTTGGGGTTGGGCACTTGTCTCTGTAAGAGAAATGGGAAGAATTTGTAGCTTGGGGTTACCAATCAGTTTTGCAAATCTTGCTTCCTCCCCCAGACAAATGGGAACTCTAATGGGCTGGTCCCAATGCTGAGAGTGTACAACAACACAGCTCGTTATGTGGACCAAGGCGGTAACAAGGTATGTTTGCTTCTCCCGGAACTGTGTGGGTCTTGGGGTGTAGAATTTAGGGATGCTTCCAGTATTGTTCTTCCCCCACCCCGGCCATCATTATTCTTCTGAAACTGTGTTTCGGGTTTGTGCTCATTGGCGGCCCTTTAAACACAGTTTGAGAAGAACAAGGCCACTGATAACTGTGTCTGAGGTTTATCTGGCAATATGTCCAGGCCCTTCTTTTTCATTTGGACATCTCAAGCTCAGAACTGATTGCTCTCACCTTGCAGAGGTTTGTATCTATGCCTGTGAAAGCAAGGGCTCATGCAGCATGAGACCTGAGACATGCTCTGCCTTTGGCATTTTCAGAAAGCTGTTTTTAATTCAAGCTGAAATTTCTAACTTAAGGAAGTCAAGTCTTGATCTCCAAGTTCCACCTGTAAGAGAGATCCCTAGAATGACCTACTTTTTGTGAGTGAGTCTGTCTCTGTGAAAGAATCCAGTACTGTTCATCAGTTAGGAGCTGTTACGCTTCCTTGTGCCTCCTGTTTTAAGATTTTGTCCAAGGGGCTGCATTGTTCCAGAAATCCCCGTGCTTTTATCATAGTATATTCCAAAAAAATATTTGACAGCTGAGACACCCTTTACTGTTGCTTTTGGAGTACTGCTAGGAGCTGCATTTGAAAGCTGAGCAAACTGTGGTGCCTGTGTAGAAGGACTTGAGTGTGTTCACTAGATTTTAAAAGCAGCCTGACCTCATCTGTTCATGAACTGTGATTCTGAAAGTGGCCAGAAACTTGACTGTGGCAGAGAAGGCCTGTTGCTGCATTCCAGAAACGGCTAGATTTTTCACCATGACCGTAGGGGGAACCCCATTGAGGGAAAGGGAGATGCCTTCTGGTAGGCACCACTCTGACCTTGGCGTTATTTGCTCCACCAGAGACCCGGGGCTTTTGCCATCTACTTGGAGCCCTGGCATTTCGATATCTTTGAGTTCCTTGACCTGAAGAAAAACACTGGGAAGGAAGAACAGCGTGCCCGGGATCTCTTCTATGCTCTCTGGATACCAGACCTCTTCATGAAGCGGGTGGAGACCAACCAGGTAAGGAGGCTTGCTCACCTGGCAAGCAATTGCCAGCGTACATACGAGTAGAAGTCTTGTCTTGGCATTGAGCCTGGCATGCCTCTCTCTTCTGAATGGAGAAGTTGCATTCATGTTGTGTGAGTGGTACCTTCTGTGTCATCAGAGACTGGATGGCCATCTGTCAGGAGTGTTTTTATTGTGTTTTCCTGCAAGGCAGAATGGGTTGGACTGGATGGGCCTTGTGGTCTCTTCCAGCTCTAGGAGTCTATGATCATACATTCCTATAATCTATTAGATTAACAACGTTGGTGCATCTTTCACTGTTCTTCAGAAAAGTTATGTCTAATTGAGTTACGTTAAAAATCCTGTGGCTTTTGATAATCTGAATATCAAGGAATACTGGGCCTAATTGGATAACCCCAAATCACATACTAGTCTAAGCCAATGTATTTGGACCAGGAAGTCAGAAAATGTCAGTCTTCCTTGAAAGAGCACTACCAATCCCTTCCTTGCATCTCTGGAGGCACCAGAACTCTTTGGCTGTGGACCCTGAATACCCTGCCCTAAACTGCAAATCTCAGGCTTCCACTGGTTGATAGAACCGTGGCCGTTAAAGTGGCATCGGAGCCCTATGCCTCTGTGGGGGCGGAGAGAAGGGAGAGCCACAGAACTGGCTGCCCTTAAACTGTCCCTCACCTCAAATGGTCTGGGTAGCCTTGGCAACATATAACATATAGTGTGTATATGAAACATAAATGAATTCCATGTTCAGACTTGGGTCCCATCTCCAAGATATCTCATTATGTATATGCAAGTATTCCAAAATATTACAAAATCCAAAATACCTTTGGTTCCAAGCATTTTGGATAAGGGAGACTCAACCTGTAGTGGGAAAGAGATCCAGGACCAAATTAATTTCCTGTGGATCACCTGGGACTCCAATGGATCCTAATCCTCAGCAATGTCCACATTCTTTGGGCTGAAAAACCTCTGAGAACAGCTTCTTTTTACTCTAAAATGCAATTTGAAGGTCCCATGCACCAAAACAGTACAAAACTCCCACCTTGGAACCTCCCAGAAGGCACACGGAACAGCGTGACGTCTCTCCTTGTCACCCCAAAATGAAAGCTGCAGTGATGGGCTGTGGCCCTCCAGACCTTCAGAGGAGCCAAAAATTGAATGGTGCTGCCCCTCTTCCAGACTCTGGAGTGTACTCGCTCCTGCCCTAGTGTGTAGTGGTGGTGGTGGTAGAAGTATTCATGGGATAAAACAGAGAGCCTGTTTTGTGTGTCAATGAACTGCCAGTATCAAAGAATTGTTGGTGCTCCATCTTTTATCCCTTCCATTGTCTGACAACAGTGAATCATTGTGTTCCAATTTGAGAAGGAAAAGAGGGCAGGAAAGCCTTTTACATAAAATGGCGTTTGCATTTTATGTCTTCTCTCTCTGGAACGCACGAGGATCCATTTTGCTCATCTTCAATCCTTCCTTTACAGGACTGGTCTCTGATGTGTCCAAATGAATGCCCGGGTCTAGATGAAGTCTGGGGAGAGGAGTTTGAGAAACTTTATGAGAGGTATGAAGAACTGACAGGATTTTGAGAAGAACCTGTATCAGTTGTCCAATTTCAGAAACAGATAGTATATAGGAGCTCTTCCACCCATTGCCCTTTACCAGAACCAAATAACGCTTGAGAAATGATATTTAGTCTAATTTTCATCTATTGAAAGTACAAATTAGAAATCAATGAAATACAATTTACGACCCTCCATATCCATGGATTCTGCATCCGCAGATTTCAACCATCCACGGCTTGAAAATATTCCAAAACAAAATACCCCAAAAAGCAAGCCAAACAATACCATTTTACTACACCATTGTATATAATGGGACTTGAGCATCCACGGGGGGGGGGACGGGGACGGACAGGTTCCTGGAACCAACCCCCGTAGGGTACCAAGGGTCCACTGTATACAATTAATAGCATTTCCCTCTCTTGGGCTCCCTGACAGGACATTGGAATGAGTGCTGATAGTGCTCTTGATCAGCTAGAGAGGGATCCAAAACCTGGCTTTTAAGCACATGTGTGTTTTACAGGCACTTACTGCTTGTAACTGTTATGATGGTCCCCAAGCAACTCTCGGAATTTTATTCAAGTGAGGAACCTAGGCATCTCCAACAGAATCATTAGATCTTGCCCACATCTAGAGCTCCTGAGAGTTTCTGGAAATGAGAATTAACGCTTGTTGGTTTTGTACTGTGAACTAATCTGATCTGCCCTGGCTGTTCTCTTACCCACTTGGAGCGCCTGAATAGTTTGTATGTGAACCTCTTTTCAGAGAAGGAACGCCAGACCAGTGCCAGTAATGCCCATGGCTTCCTTTGTGTTGCAGCTATGAGAAGCAAGGGCACGTGCGCCGAGTGGTGAAGGCGCAACAGCTCTGGTACGCCATCATAGAGTCCCAGACGGAGACGGGAACTCCGTACATGCTCTATAAGGATTCCTGCAACAGAAAGAGCAACCAGCAGAATCTTGGGACCATCAAATGTAGCAACCTGTGCACGGAAATTGTGGAGTATGCTAGCAAGGATGAGGTGGGCTGCGTCCGCTGGATCAACAGGACCTGCTTTAATTTAAGGGAGGCTTGGCTTTCCCGTGAGCCACAGGCGGTGGGGAATGCTGGTCCCCTGCCTTCTCTGCTGGAGGCGAAGGGATGCTGGAGCATGAAGAGATCTGGCAAATTCTGACCTGGCCTGAGGGGTGGGGGGAACCCTCCAGTTTACAATGTGTTATTGCAGAATATGTTGCCTCCAGGTGAAGGGGAAACGGGCTGGATTCAGAGGGAAAGGTTTCAGGGGGTTATCCATGTACTTAAAAAGCATCGTCTGAAATAAGTAGGCAAGCTTCTCTGAGAGATCACGCTCCAGACTACTTGGGAATTGGACATTTCAATCAATTCCTAATTAATTGGGATTTATTACTCACCGGGCTGGTGTGGCATAGTTGTTCGAGTGTTGGACTAGGACTCTGGAAACCAGGGTTTGAATCCCCGCCTGGCCATGGAAACCCACTGGGTGACCGTGGGCACGTCACACTCTCAGCCTCAGAGGAAGGCAAGTTGCTGCTCAACAAATCTTGCCAAGAAAACCCAGTGATAGGGTTGCCTTAGGGTTGCCGTAAGTCAGAAATGACTCGAAGGCACACAACAACAACTCACAGGAATTGCAGAAAACAAAAGGAGAAGCAGCATAAGCTTAAATTAAAGGAAGCAGATCAAATATAAAGAAATCCTTTCTTTCTTGATAGGGTAGATCAGTGGAGTACTGCTTCCTAGGGAGAATGAATGGTGCTATCTCCTCCTTTTCAATTTTCAGAGTGTCAAGATGGAGGATGCTGTTAGGGAGAGGGTGCCCAGACTCTAGACAGGTGGTGGCCTTCGGGTGGCAGGTGGGCAGAGGTTGAGGGACACCTTCTGTTGCCTGGGTTGTGTGCTTCCCCCTTTCCCCCCTCCTCCATGCATCGCTTTGGCCACTGAATGCTGTTCCCTCCTCTCCATCTTCCAGGTTGCGGTTTGTAACTTGGCCTCCTTGGCGCTGAATATGTATGTCACTCCGGAACACACTTATGACTTCAAGAAGCTGGCAGAGGTCACCAGAGTCATTGTCCGGAACCTGAATAAGATCATTGATATCAATTTCTATCCTGTACCTGAGGTATGCAGAAAGGATGCTGGTTGTGTGTGTGTGTTAGGTTGTGTGGCATGATAGCCGAAGATGAGGTACAGTAAAATGTCAGGGGACTGCAGGGAACAATCAGGTGTGTGCCCTTCCTGAAAGTTATGACTTCTCCAGATGTGCTGCAGAAAGTACGATGATCCCCGCTTAGCTTACAGAGTGATTGCACGTTCACTACACGTCATTAGATGTATTTAACCACTTATTTATTTATTTATTTATACCCCGCTCTTCATCCACAAGGCTATCAGAGTGGCTTACAAATTGTTTTTAAGCAATAGCTATTTACACATCTACACTGCATTAAACAGTTTCCAATGTGTGTTAGCTAATTGCCCCCACAAGCTGGGTGCTCAATTTACCGACCTACGAAAGGATGGAAGGCTGAGTGAACCTTGGAGCCGGCTGGAATCGAACTTGCAACGTGGTGGCTTGCAGGACTGGCATTTAACCACTGCGCCACCAGGGCTCCCTAGAGCAGATATTGGCCTTCCCTAGAGCAGATATTAAGAAAGTAAGAACACAATATACTTGCTGAATTTACAATTCATTTGTTGCTGTGTGTGTGAGGTCCTTCCTCACTGCTCTGACAAAAAAGATGGTGGTGGTGGTGATAAAATAGAAATGTGGGCTGGGGTTATACTGAAGGTAAACAGGTGCCCTTCCTCAACCTGAAAGTGAATGGATATAGAATCTCTTCTCTTTGGCATGCTGTACGTATTTCAGATGCTCTGAAGGGCAGTTATTAACTCCTTGGTCCTGTATTGCTCAGAGAACTTGTTAGCTATTTATTCATAGACTTGTTAGCTATTTATTCAATTTATATCCTACCTTTCTCCTAATATGCAACCCAGAGTGGCTGATAACACAGATTAAAACAGTACAGCTTATAGAAATGATGAAAAAGTTAAACAAGTAAGCTTTCCTATTAAAACACCACTCATTTCAAGTTATGTGAAATGGTTTTAAAAACCTAAGAGCACAGGAGGCCCACCCCATAAAAAGAGCCCTCCTGCTGGCAGCAGAAGAGCAGAGAAGGGGCCCAGCGGAGCCTACTGGGGGAGAGAATTCCACAGCCTGGGAACAGCCACTGAGAAGGCCCTGTCCCTGTGTCCTCCCCAGATGGGACTGGGGGTGGTGGGACCAAGAGGAAGCCCTTTTGAAAAGATTTCAGAGCTCGAGCAGGCTGGTAGAGGGAGACGACAGTCTTTCAGTCTGTGCCCAAGCTAGGCGTCAGGGAGATAGTCTGGTTTTGACATAGTCTGGGCCCAAGCTATTCCTCAGCTGCTGGGTTGCAAAGATTGCAAAGCTATTCAGCTGCTGGGCTGTGGAAAGTAGAATAGTAAGGGTCTTTAGGTTTTAATAGCACAGCTTAGCACAAATGTCATTGCTGTCGTGTGCACATTTTGCTGGGGTGTATTAGTCTGAACCCAGCACAGCATGTCCGAGATGACAAATGGTTTCTCCTCCTCCCCTCATCCCCTCTCTCCCAAGGCTGAGTACTCAAACAAACGCCACCGGCCCATTGGCATTGGGGTGCAGGGGCTGGCAGACGCTTTTATCCTCATGAGGTACCCGTTTGAGAGCCCGGAGGCCCAGCTGCTGAACCAGCAGATCTTCGAGACCATTTATTATGGCGCGCTGGACGCCAGCTGTGAGCTCGCCAAAGAACATGGCCCATATGAGACCTACGAGGGCTCCCCAGTCAGCAAAGGCGTAAGTTTAAAAGTGGTGTTTACTCAAAGGTTCTTTGGCCAAATTGGCCAGGGTAAGACTTAAGTAAAAATCTGAAGCTGCAATTCCAAGGACTGCGGAAATTCTAGTAACTCCCCAGGGGGAGAATACCCCATGAAAGTTGGATCACTTTTAAGTGTGAATTTCCTCAGCTTTCTATCACCTTAAATGTCTGTCACTTTGGGAGACAAAATGTAGACTTCCATGAATTCTTCATTTAATTTGTCTTTTTTAAAAAACAAAACACAAGTTTATGGTCTTGTATTTAGTTTTTTTTTTTTAAGATGCCTCCTCTAGTTTATGTTGTTTCTACACACCAGTGAAATGTCTGCTTGCATCTGGATTTCTTAAAGTCCTTCTATATGTTTCATTTTTTCCCAGCTAACTTGCTTTATTCTTTGGCCTTTTAAGGCCTTATTTAAACTAATAAAATCTGCAGATGCCCAAATTGAACACTGGGTAGCATCTGCCACAGATGCCTTGAACACAGAGGGGTTTATTTTATCCTAGGTAATTGGGATTAAGAGTTTAATTTGTGTAGCAGTGTGAATGTGCATGATGATGCTCCCTTGGAATGTTTGAGGTTCTTTTTCCTAATCAGTGTTGTCTTTAAAGAAGATCTTGGTAATTTATGATCAGAGTCATTGATGAAACCTCTACAGGGTGGATAACAATATCAGTGAAAAGAAACCAGCAACATGCGTAAGAAGGGAAGGGAAAAGAAGTTTTCTGGTGCCTTATAAGACTAACCATTTTATTTCAGCATAAGTTCACACCAATTCACACAGGAAGGAATTGCTTTTGGCATGTGCCACAGGTCCTTTGGCCAGGAGTTTGAGCATAATGAGTGGTCAAGCTATAAGAAAAGTCAAGGATCCCCTGATTCATCCTGCCTCTCCTCTTCTCCACCACACCCCCATTTGTCCTGTGGTGGTATTATTGTAAATATATTATTTTATATATTAAAATTATATTATATTGTTCAGTTCCATACCACTTTTCTTTTGGAGTGGGACCCAAGGTGGCTTACAAAAGGAATCATCTAAGAATTAGATTCTATAAACAGTTAAAATCATCGCATTAAAACAGTATAAAACTGTTATAAGCCATACAAAATGTAAATGCAAACCCTAAGAAGCCTGCCTGCAAGTAGTTACAAGTCATAGTTGCTGGCAAGATCCGTGAGGAATCCAGAAAGCTCTCCTTGGCAACTGGTCTGGTCTGATGCCAGATGCCTTTTTTCTTGCCTCCTCCAGATCCTCCAGTATGACATGTGGAACGTGACTCCGACTGACCTTTGGGACTGGAAGGCGTTAAAGGAGAAGATTGCAAAGTGAGCGGAAGCCCTTGAATCCATTGGGTTGGGAGAGCACTGGGCACCGTGGCCCAAAGATGACAGGGATGCGGTTGGAGGGTGAAGAGTGGAGTGGGTGGGTGCCAAAGTGTCCGGGGCTCCTGCATAGCTTAGGATTGTTCCTGGCCGTGGTTAGTAGCTTTCTCAACAGCCAAGAGGGGTCTTTCCCGTCTTAGGACTTGCTTAACGACAGGCTAAGTCTCCCTTATTCAGAATTCTGACATACATCAAAATCCAAAATTGTCCACATTTTTCATGGTTTCTGATGGTTCAATATACACAAACTTTGTTTCATGTAGAAAACTATTAATAACGTATTGCGTATAAAATGACCTTCAGGATAGGTGTGTATGAAGCATACATGAATTTCATGTTTAGACCTGGGTCCCGTCTCTAAGATACCTCATTATGTCTATGCAAGTATTCCAACATCTGAAATATTCCCAAATACTCTGATTCCAAGCATTTTGAGTAAGGGAGACTCAGCCTGTAGTGACTTCTGGGACTGAACCGGTTGTCTGAGAAGTGCAAAATGTCCTCTAGCACGGCTCCTTCTTGATTCCCTGGGGAAGAAGTCGTTTCTCTAGTTCAGCCAGGCTGCTTCTGCTTTTTCAAAATCAAGAGATTTCACATCAATCACCTGATGTTGCCAAATGCTGACTGTCTTAAGGAATCTGAACCACTTTCTGTGTGGTCTAGGTATGGGCTTAGAAACAGCCTCCTCGTTGCACCCATGCCCACGGCTTCCACGGCTCAGATCTTAGGCAACAATGAGTCCATAGAGCCCTACACCAGCAACATCTACACACGCAGAGTCCTCTCCGGAGAGTTTCAGGTAACAAAACAGCAGCAACAACCGGGGGTGTCTTTGGGTTAGCCAAGGAACAGTTCCTGAAGTTGGGTCAGGTGCCCAAGACGTTCCTGTCATGGCAGTGACAATCAGGAAGCCTTCGTGGCCTTTCCAGGGGTCAGAGCCACGTGGTCCTGATGTCTGGTAACTCCAGTGGGGGAAACAGTTACATATTCCAGGCACTAGTTCTGATGAAGAAAGGGAATTGTGCAGGGACTGTGGGATTTAGAGAAACCAGTTCATAACCTAGAGCAGCCTTTCTCAACCTTTTTATCCTGGAAGAACCCTGGAAATAATTTTCAGGTCTCAGGGAAACCCTATATAAACATTATTCTATCTCTCTCTCTGGCTTTTCTTTGCAAACGAAGATTCAGGAAGGACTCATCCCGCGCCTTCTGCAAGCGCGCTGATGACTAAAAAGGCCCATCTGAGATAGACAAGTCCGGTTGCAGAAAGCACAGCAGAAGGTCTCCTTGGGTGATGTTTCCGGGTTGTGATTCTTTCTGCGTTGTCGTTTCTCTTCAAGACTTGTTCGTCGTGAGTTCTCAAATAAGGCTGCAACATTGTGGATAGTGTGTCTCCATGCCTCCCGATGTGAGGCCAGGGCGGACCATTGTTGGTGATCAATTTCGCCAAGCCTGAGATGTTTCAGGGAGTCCTTGTATCACTTTTTTGGAGCGCCCCTCTTACGCTGACCCGTGGCGAGTTCACCCTACATAAACATTATTCTATATATTGCTATTGCTTTCCCCCACAATCTCTTGAGGAACCGCTAGCAGCTTCTTGGGGAACCCTGGTTGAGAAACACTGACCTAGAGGCTCCTGGTTTAGAATGGGGAGAAAAGATAATTGGTGTCCTACTGAAGTAACACTTCTGTGGGAACGTGTCTTCCGCTGTTGTTTTTCTGCAGATAGTGAATCCCCACTTGCTGAAAGACCTGACTGAGAGGGGTTTGTGGAACGAGGAGATGAAGAACCAGATCATTGCCTCCAATGGCTCCATCCAGGTAGGTTAAGGAAGGGGCCCCTTTCCGGACTTCTGGCTTCAGCAGGCGGTCAAAGCTGAGAACCACTTGCCTGTTCTGCAGTGAGCTCTTCTGTAGAAGTGGGAGGAAAGTGAGATATAAATCAACTCAGCTCAATCTCATGTTCTGGCCAACTCCACTTCAGAAAACAATGAGAGGACAAGTTCCAGGTGCGATTGGATGGTCAGCTGTTTATTCTTTTTAAAAAGCCCTATAAATGCGTTGGCCTTTTTAAAAAGAATAAACAGTGGACCATCCAATAGCACATGGAGGTTGTCCTCTCATTGTTTTCTGTTTACATATGTGCTTTTCAGTACTTTTTTTCACAACTCCACTTCAGCCAACACAAGCTTTCAGCAGATTCAGAAGACTTATTAAGCCCGCCGAGCTGATCGCAGTGCACCATTGTGTCAGGACTGAAGGGTTAACACAATATATTAAAAGCCCAGACGGTGCAACTGATACAAAAGCCTTCATCCCATTTGTCAGCTGCTGAAAATATTCGGTCTTCCCAGGCTCACCCCCTCCTTCTTCCTTGTACCAGTTTCCCCACAAGAATGGCCTTGGCAGCACATTATCTCAGGCCACCCGGATGATATACAGTCTTACTTCCCAGCACCCTCCCAGCTGTATAGCATGTCCCATCATCCTTCATTACCAAACATGTCAAACAAGCATGATAGGACCATGATCCTGACACTCAAACAAATAGATAACTCTTCTGCCTTCCAGAGCATCTCTGAGATTCCAGAGGACTTGAAACAGCTCTACAAGACCGTGTGGGAAATCTCCCAGAAAACAGTCCTGAAGATGGCAGCAGACCGAGGGGCCTTTATCGACCAGAGCCAGTCCCTGAACATCCACATTGCGGAGCCTAATTACGGCAAACTGACCAGCATGCACTTCTACGGGTGGAAGCAGGTGAGCAGAAGGGCAGAGGGAGAGCCAGCCTTGTGCTCGCTTCTTCTAGGTCTCTGAAAAGCAGCTGAAATATTCTGTCTTGGAAGGTCCAAGGCACCTCATTGTCAATATTTTCTCTCATGTTGTGCCACCCATGAGGACTTCTACAATGGATAAGGGAAACTCCCCTTACGCCGGAGTGAGTGAGTGAAGGGATGGATGGATGGATGGATGGGATTTCCACAAGGGCACAGGTTGCCCATGGGCAAATGGTCCCTATCAGAGAGTTCTGGTAACCCTTGTTTTTATGTTAGAATCTTAAGAGTTAAAAAGGACCACAAGGCCATCTAGTCTAACCATGTACCATGCAAGGATACACAGCAAAAGCACCACTGAGAGGTGGATGTCTAGTCTTGTTTAACAACCTCTGAAGGCTGGGCCAACTTCCTTTGAAGGACTGTGGACCTGTCTGTTCCGCTGTCGAGCAGCTCTTACCCTCAGGAAGTTCTTCCTAATGGGATAGGAAGCCCCACCAAATGGTCTGTCTCAGTGCTGCTCAAAGTGGTGGTCCAGGGACTGCCATCAGCTTCCAGTCCCTGGAGAATTTTTTGCAGGAAAGAAAAAAACAGTTGTGGCCAGTGGATACAAATATGGTGCCAGTCCTTGCCACCTTGTGGGGGATTGCTGCCCCTCCGCCCCGGTCATAGAATCATAGAGTTGGAAGAGACCACAAGGACCATCCAGTCCAACCCCCTTCTGCCCTGCAGGAACACACAACCAAATCATCCTGGACAGATGGCCATCCAGCCTCTGTTTAAAGACCTCCAAGGAAGGAGACCCCACCACGCTCCGAGGGAGTGTGTTCCACTGCCGAACAGCTCTTACTGTCAAAAAGTTCCTCCTCATGTTGAGGTGGAATCTCTGTTCCTGGAGCTTGCACCCATTGCTCCGTGTTCCAGTCTCTGGAGCAGCAGAAAACAAGCTTGTTCCATCCTCAGTATGGCATCCCTTCATATTTAAACATGGCTATCATGTCAGGTAGCTTAAGGAGCACTGATGTGTCTGAGCTGGAGTGCCAGCTACTCCCTGCACCCTGGAAAGTTGGGGTGACAGCTGGCAGTCACAATGCTGGTTGTCAGTAACGCCTCTTGGAGAGAGGATCCAAGGCTGCTGTGCTCCAATCTCTGACTCAGAAATGTCCTGAACTCGGACTCAGCACCCTTAGGCTGAGAGATGGGTCTGTAGGAGGGAGCTGCTTCTGAGAGACTGAGCCCTGCTTTTTTGTGGGAGGGGGGATGGCTGCTCCCCCTTCCTCCCGTATGTAGTCCATCTTCCTATGGTAATTTGTGAGAGCGAAGGTCAAGAAGGCGACCTTTCCCGCTCTCCCTTGAACCTCCTTGACTTTTTTTCCCCAGAGCAGTCCAACATTTCTGAGTGGTGACAAGGCAAGCCAGAAAGACAGGTTGAATAAAGGCCGGGCGCAAAAGACCTCCCCTGCAAGTGTACTTGTGGCAGGAGCTTTTCTGCCATTTGGGAGGCTTGGTTTGTGACAGAGAAGCCCTGGATCCTGTCCCCTCAACAGCCTACCTGGACACAAGTCGTCCTGCCCTCATAGAACGGTCTCTGCTGTCCTTGCTCAGTGGGACAGGGCTATAGGAGGCCAGAGGAGCTGTTGGAGGAATTGCTCTGTGTTGCCCAGCTCCTGACCAACCGGGCATCTGCTGTCACTCTGCCTGAACTAAGAGCTTCCTCTTCCCTCCTCTCTGCAGAAGCACCTCCTTTGCTCTTGCCACTCTCACACTCCTCTTCCTCCACCACCACCCTCGCTTGTCTGCTTACGCTCCACATTCGTTGGCATGGCTCCTTGGCTCCTGCCTCCTCTGTTGTAAGTGCAAGGTAATTGCGCGGGAAGCTGCAGGAAGAGTGCAGATTGGCTTGTAGGCAGCTGAAGAAGGGAGTTCCCAATTTTTATCCCCCTCCCTCTTTTTGCATTCTCTGTAAGGAAAGAAGGAGCCATCCATGGATGAGTGAAATATTGCAAGTAGCTCTGTCATAGCCCAGAGGCTGGTCTGCATCTGAAAGACAAGGCCTTCTCACTCTGCAGTGCAGCCCCCTCCTGTTCCCAGTTTTCTGATAGAATGACCGTAGCCCCTGTTCCTGCTTGCCTCTTCCCAAAAAGCCAGAAAGGAGACCCCTCCCGTTCCCATGTGGGTCTACCTCCCCAAGTGCTCTGTGTCTTTCTATTAGAAGGCCTTGCACTTTTAGGAGCAAGGTGGCATCTGTGCTGAGACTGAAAAGCCGGAACGTGTCCAGAGGAGGGTGACCAAAATGGTGCAAGATCTGGAAGCCATTATGCCCTATGAGAGGCGGCTTAGAGAACTGGGCATGTTTAGCCTAGAGAAGAGAAGGTTGAGAGGTGACGTGATAGCCATGTTTAAATATTTGAAGGGATGTCATAATGAGGATGGAGCAACCTTTTTTCTGCTGCTGCAGAGATTAGGACACAGAGCAATGGGTTCAGACTCCAGGGAAAGAGATTCCACCTAAACATTAGGAAGAACTTCCTGACAGTAAGAGCTGTTCGGAAGAAGAATACACTGCCTGGGAGTGTGGTGGAGTCTCCTTCTTTGGAGGCCTTTAAACAGAGGCTGAATAGCCATCTGTTGGGAATGCTTTGATTGTGTATTCCTGCAGGGCAGAAGGGGGTTGGACTAGATGGCCTTTGTGGTCTCTTCCAGCTCTATGATTCTATGATCTCTCTCCCATGTTTCACTTATTATCCTTTGGTGGCTCTTCCTCTGCAGGCAAAAATAGGCCTTCATGGTAAGTCCCAACCTCGCTTTCTCTGTTTCTGGTGCTCACAGCTACAGCCTTGAGCACAGCACACACCCCAGCCTCACATTGTTTTTGCTGCCTGCAGGGCCTGAAGACCGGCATGTACTACCTGAGGACGAAGCCAGCCGCGAATCCAATCCAGTTCACCCTGAACAAGGAGAAGCTGAAGGAGAAAAGCTCCAAGGAGGAGGAAGAGAAGGAGCGGAACAAGGCGGCCATGGTGTGCTCCTTGGAGAACAGAGACGAGTGCCTCATGTGTGGGTCTTAAAGGAGCTGCCAGGCCGTGGCAAAAGCCACCCCTGCCCCCTCCCCCTGGGCTAGGTTAGGTAGGTCTAGTTGGCTGGGCGTGTAGGGAGGCTGCTGCTCCCTGGTTAAAGGGGAGGCTGCAGAATTGCCGAGAACGGGGTAGGGGGTAGCTGGGAAAAGCCAGGGTTGGGGGGTGGGGAAGAAGATGCCTCTGTAGCTAGAAGCTTTAAGTGTCCTTCTGCAGTCTCGCATTATCCACGAGAGACAATATTCTTAGGTATGCACATGGGGGGGCGGGAGTTCATATACGTTAAATGCTTGAGGAATTGGGCTCCTCCCGCCAGGTGACCTCTTGCACCAGCTCCCTCACCTTTCCGGAGATACGATGCCCAGGCTCTTCCCCTTGGTATCTTAACGACCTCGAGGCGAGGAGTGGGTATGTGGTCAGGGGCTGGGAAGCCCGGCAGGCCTTGGGGTGCTCCAGGCCAGAAGCGAACAAGCTTCCTCTGTACTCTTGTGAGTACAGAACTCTGGAACTTGCTTCTGCAGGCCCCGCGCAGCAGCAGTCTGTGTTTGAAACCACACCAGCGTTAACCATCTCTGGAGAGGGCGGAGGGAAGTTGTTACAATGAGACAGGAAATACTTCCTTTTCATTTCTTGTGAAATCTGTAAAAACCTCTGTAGGGAGACGGCATTTAAACATCCAAACTGTGTTTGGTTTAAGTGTTATCCTTTGCAACAAATTGCTACATACAACACGTTCCTCGCTGTTTTTACAAGAACCACATTTATTGTGCTGGGCTGTTTTTACAAAGAACAGACAAGCCGATTCTTCTTTTTATACCTTTCTACTTCACTTCCTAACTATCCTGACATGAAATCAGTGGCCTCTTGCGGGGCTCAGGACTATTTATTGAAAACAGGAACCGGGCGTGTCGTCTCATCCATTCAGTGCATTAATAAAGCCTTAGGGTGTGAAGTTGGTGTCCTGCCCTCTCTTGTGGCCAAAGAACTTGGGAAGCTCTTACCCCTGATGGTGTGAGTTTTGCTAGGAGGAGAAAGAGCCAAAAAACTTGCCTAAACTTAGGATCTTTATGCACAAACCTGGTACTGTCCTGGGATTCCAGGGAGATGGACAGCATATTCTCATTTTCCCCATCACTGAGATCACTTTGCTATTTAATTCCTAAATGAACAAGCAGCTTCTGTCCAGTATGTATTACCTCCGTGAACGTGTACACAGGGTTGCAGCCTTACAAACTCTTACGGTATGGAACTGTCTTACATTTTCTGTTGCCTTTCAAGGGTCCAATGCAGGTTATGTGCCAAAAGCAATGGGGGTGATGGCTATCAGTCTCGGCTTTCGGGAATGGGTGGGGTATAAATGAAGTAATATAATCAGAATTTTCAATGTGTGAGAAGGTGGCTTTAGCTGAGTAAACCTTTCCCCACTCACTTCATGTTTTGTCTAACTAGCAAAGATTTTGCATAATAGTAATGAGGCAGCTTACATTTGGGGAACCGGAATATAGCAACCCTGGTAATGGCTTCACATTTGGAAAGTTGAGCCTAACTCCATTTGTTCACTCGTTTGTGGCTGAATTCTTGAAAGCCGAGTGATTCATGGTTACATTAGAGCAATAAATAAATAAATAAATACTTTGCCGCTAAAAGGAGTACAGTTGGCTCTCTATAGTCATGGATTCCACAGTCCATGGCTTGAAAAATTCAAAAGAAAAAATTCCCAAACGCAAACCTTGCTGTTCACCACTTTATATAAGGGACACCATTTTACTACTTTATTGTATATAATGGGACTTGAGCATCCATGGATTTTGGTATCCACGGGGGACTAACCCCAGCGGATACCAAGGGCCCACTGTAACAGTATTCTGCCCAGCATCCTGTCATAAAATCCTTCAGAGTGGGTTTACTCTCTGCCCATCCAAGCAAAGTTGCCTGCAGCGAAATAACGTGGGCTTTTTGAGCAAAACCATGTACACCTCTGGTGCAAAAGAAAACGCCATATCAAAACTCCTTTATGGCTTTTTATTAATAAACAAATGAGAATAAAATAAACAACAGAAGACATTCACCCATGCTTCTATATGCTCCCAGATTCTTCTGGAGCTAAGAGAAAAGGAAAAACATCCAAGAATGGAGGAAAAAGACAAAACTCCAAAATCTCCTCTCAGTTATATACCCTTTTAACATTCAGTCCTGAGAAGTGAAACACGAAACTGGACTCTTAGTTTCATTTCTGGCTCTCAAACCCTGAAGGACAAAACATCAAGAGACAGATTTATGAACTGTAGACAGAACTGGCCTCTTTTTGTGCCCTGGTGGAAAAATTACCCAAGGGAGGGAGACAAACTTCTAATTACAGTATCTATTTTCCCTGACACATCCCACCCACATACCCATTCCTCCTCCCTTGCTTGCCTCTCAGGTTTATGGCTGGCGAAGGGGCTACATCCCCACCCCACATTTCACTTTCCAGAAGGAGAACTTACTCCTGGGGCAAACGCTGAAGGCTAAAGACAGGTTCCCTCTCCCTCTGCTTCTCCCAACTACTGGTGGGGGTCGGGCCAGCCTCCTTTCAGAATAACAGCAGAATTCCTGTTCCCCTCTTTTGTCTTCTGCAAGGAAGGTGTTGGGCCAAGAGACCTGCTGGCTGGTCTGGCTTTTGTTTCAGGATCAGGAACGCAGCAAAAACCTTACTACCAACATTTTATTTATACCCTTTGTTTGCCCCCCAAATGGGGCTCCAGGTGGCACACATCTTGATGCGTACTGTACAATATACAAGTTGCCCCCATATCCGTGGAACCAATATAAGTGATTCCAGTTATCCGTGGGACACAAATAGGGATACGTACCATAGAGTCATTCTGGAAAATGCCTAGAGAGGCATCCTCTAGGCCAGTGGGTCTTAAGCTTTTCTTTACAAGGGACCCCCTTTAAAATAGCATTTGTTGCCATGGACCCCCAAGATGTAAAGTTTTAAAACAACAACAATAAATACATTTAAACCTTCCCCCAGAGGTACTGGAGGGGGAGGGAAGATGCTCAGGCCAAGCCTGCCAGCCTTTGCCTGGGCTCCTTTCACGCGGCCACTCCACTGCAGGTGGGAAGTAGGCAAGCAGCAGCCTTCAAGCCTTTGGGGACCCCTTGTGAGGACACTGGACCCCTGGGAGTCCCCAGGCCACGGATTAAGAACCACTGCCCTAGGCATCTTCTAGGTTCTCCAACACAACTCGATGGTATGTTTGTCCTGGAAGTCCTTCATTTTAATAGTGTTTGCTGTCATCTGTGGTTTCCCTTACACACAGTAAGTCCAGGAACATACACCCTGTGGATACAGGAGGGGGGAATGGGATGTGACCTGTAGTTAAAAACAGAAAAGATCAACATTAAAATAGGATTAAACTAGTAACTGTCAGGCTCATCCCTGAATTCTGGGCATTGGAGTGGAATTCATGGAGGCCCTGACATGTAGCTAGTATTTTCTCAGGATTTTGGAATGCCTGAGAAGTGAGCCAGGCCTCCTGGTTGGCATGGTAACGCAAGTCCTACCGGGAACTCAAGGCCACGCTCCCCAGCTACTTTTGCTCCCCCGTGTCTGTTCTCACGCTTGATGCCTTAATATCTCTGGATAGTTTACATTTACTTCAGTAGCAGCTTTGCAATGGTTCCTTACACAAGCTACTCTTCCAATAAAGAGTTTTATTGAAGAACCCTGAGTTTGTGTTCTGAGTACATCACAGAAAGCTGCTACTCTTTACTTTTATTTTTTTTTTTTCCTCTGTCCTGAAACTGTGGAGCCTTTGCCTGCAATGTCTGACGACGCAGAGACTGGCACACAGACGGACCAAGATCTGATTGCAGCCAGCGCCAGAGAAGCCGAGGCCTCGAAGCAGGAGGCCGGGGCAGAGGGGGGTGCTGTAGCTGCCGCAGCTGAAGGCACCGGCCGGGACCGAGACCGCCGGAGGGCTGCAGTATTTCGACCCTCCACTGAGCCCTGGGAGCTGGGGATGGAGCTGGCTCCAGGGAGGGGCAGCCTGCCAAGCTTCGGCACTCCAGTGCGAGAGGTTTTAGGCCCTGCCTGGCCATGGGCAGGGGCCGGACGCCGAGAAGACCGCCGGTCCCGGTGGGACAGACCCCAGGGTGAGGGGCCTAGAGAGCCAGAAGCGAAGTTTTCCTTGGCAGAAGTTGGAACCGAGGTTCTTCAACTGAAACAGCAAATGGGTGAGATACGGGAGGTGCTCCTAGAACTCCTGCACAGAACCCCTCCAGCTCCACCAGCACCCGGAGGGGCCCAGCCTCCCCCAGCGCCACCTGCGGCTGCCCAGGCACCCGGGGATGGAGTCCCCGCTCAGCCCCCAGCTGTACCTGGCCTGCCGGCTCCTGGACCGGCTCCCCCGGTGGGGGCTGGCCCGGTTGAGCCGCAGGAGCGACCCCGGGGCTGGAAACACCGGCACCTGAAGGCGAAGTTCGATGGGGATCCAGCAAAACTACCCTACTTCATGACTCAAGTGGTGAGTTACATGACCCAGTGGGAAGGGGAGTTCCAGTCTGAGGCTGAGAAAGTGCAGTATGTGTCCAACCAACTGGAGGGAGAGGCGGCTCAGTGGTTGGTGGGTCTGTATGATATGGGAGCCCCTGAACTGGGTAATTACCAAGAGTTCCTGATGGCTCTCAGGGCCCAGTTTGACGATCCCTTAAGAGGGAAGCGGGCGCGCAGCAAGCTTAGGAGCCTGAAGCAAGGCACGATGCCCGTGGCCGAGTACGCAGCTGAGTTCCGCCGCCTAGCCAGCCAAGTACCGGAGTGGCCAGAGGAGGTCAAGGTGCAGTTTTTCCAGGAGGGCCTGAACCCTGACATTCTAGAGTGGGCCAAGTTCCAGGGAGACCCCGAAACCCTCATGGGGTGGATACGGCTGGCTGGGGAAGTGGAGTCGGTGAAGGCCAGCATTAAGATGTTGCGCCGCCAGGCTGGGACGGAGGGGAAATCCGCTGGGGCCCCCGGGAAGAAGACCAAGACGGCACGCTCGGGGGGAGGCACCACCGGAGAGACCGAACGTGAGCGAAGGATGAGAAAGGGTCTGTGCCTGCATTGTGGGAGGAGCGGGCACCGCATAGCGGAGTGCCCAGAGAGGAGCCCACGGGAGCAACCCGCCGCCGCCAAGCCAGCGCGGAGCGAGGGGAGATCCGGGTCCTCCAAGACGCCCTCCAAACCCAAGACCAGGGCGACGGCCAGGGCCCTGGCAGCGGGCCAGGCGGCAGGGGAGTCCTCAGATGATCCCGAGGATAGTGGGTCCTACTCCTCCGACGCTGAGCCGGCGGGAAATGGGCCCAGCCCGCCCTACTGAGCGCCCGAGGGCGGGCTAATCCGGAAGGGCGCCCGGATGCCGTGGTGAGTGGAGTGAAGGGCCCGTTCTTTATCAAAGCTCGAGTGGGGGTTGGAGGGGAGGGCCCCACCCGCAAAGTTATGTTAATGATTGACTCTGGTTGTACCCAAGTACTTATTCATCCCTCCTTAGTCAGTGAACTAAACGTTGATACTGTTAAGCTGGACAAGCCCGTGTGGCTGTCTCAGATGGATGGGGGGATGATGAAGGGGGGCCCCGCCCGGCGCATAACTGGTCCCATGCACATGAGGATGGGCAACCACCAGGAGGAACTGCAGTTTGTGATTGCTCCAGGATTAGTCCCTGCGGCAGTTGTGGGTCTGAACTGGCTAAAGTACCACAACCCCTCCATAGACTGGATAAAAGAAACACTGACTTTGGCAGACCCGTTGTGTATCAAGGAGCACGGGGCGGGGGGAGGATCCCCAGGGGACGGGGGCCCCCTGGTGGATAAGCCGCAGAATTACACAACTGCCTTAGTAAAAGGGGAGCTGAAAGGGTTGCCAGTGGAGTACAAGGCGTGGCAATATGTGTTTGAGGAGAAGGAATGTGACATTTTGCCACCCCACCGGCCTTTTGACTGTGCCATTGAGATACTCTCGGAGTCCAGCCTGCCCAAACCTCGCATTTATTCTATGACACCAGCTGAAATGGAGGCGCTCCGAGAGTTCATAGATAAGAACTTAGCCCGAGGGTTCATTAGGCCCTCAACCTCGCCTGTGGGGGCCCCGGTGATGTTTAGGCGCAAGGCTGATGGCGGGCTTCGTTTGATTCAGGATTACAGAGGGGATTACAGAGGGCTAAACGCTATTAGTGTCTCCAACCAGTACCCCCTGCCCTTGATGAAGGACATATAGCCCATCTCTCCAAAGGGAAGATTTTCACGAAGCTGGATCTACGAGAGGCCTACTACAGAGTACGGATTCGGGAGGGGGGACGAGTGGAAGACTGCATTTAATTGCCCCCTAGGGGCTTTTGAGTTCCTCGTCATGCCTTTCGGCCTCAAAGGGGCCCCTGGCATTTTTCAGAACTTGATTAATGATGTGTTACGTGAATTTTTGTACAAAGGGGTGTGGTTGTACCTTGATGATGTGTTGATTTATTCGGAGGACTACACGTCCCATGTGAAACTGGTGAAAAAGGTGCTTACCAGGTTGGGGGAAAATCATCTGTATGCGAAATGTCCAAGTGTGAGTTCCACCAAAGCCGTCTAGATTATCTAGGGTACCGCATCTCAAACAAAGGATTGAAATGGACCCAGAAAAGGTTAAGGGGGTCTTGGCATGGAAGCCCCTAGAACCAGGAAACAGTTGCAGAGCTTCCTGGGGTTTGCTAATTTTTATCGGTCCTTCATCCCTGACTTTGCGTCGGTAGCCCTCCCCCTGACAGATTTGTTAAAAACCAAAGAAGGGAAAACCAAAGGTTCCAAGCACAGTAAAGGGAACAAACCTCCCCAAAAAATTGTGTGGTCACCACAGTGCCAACAAGCATTTGACAAATTGAAATCCCTTTTCACTTCTGAACCTATTCTCAAACACCCCGACCCCTCCCATCCTTCGTGGTCCAAGTGGACGCATCTGATGTGGCTATGGGTGGGGTGTTGTTGCAAAAGGGGGAGGACGGGGATTTGAGGCCATGTGCCTATTTATCCAGAAAGTTCAATGACACGGAACGAAATTGGCCAGTGTGGGAGAAAGAGGCAGGTGCTATCAAGTTGGCACTAGAGACATGGCACCACCTACTGGAGGGCTCACCCAAACCGTTTGAAGTTTGGACTGATCATAAAAATTTGGAAGTATTGGCTACCCCTAGGCGTTGAGCCCCAAGCAGGTCAGGTGGGCCAGTTTCTTTTACCGATTTAATTTCACCTTGAAATTATCCCGGGGGAAAAGGAATTTTCTGGCTGACGCTTTGTCCAGGCTACCACAGCATGAGAGTAAGCGCAAGGAGGTCATTGATACCGTTTTTTCTCCTTCCCACTTGGGACTAGCCGTCCTCACTCGGAGCAAAGCCAAAGAACGAAATCCACTGATAGCCCTGCTCAGGTGCCGGGTCCTACTGAAAGTGGCGGTGATTCACCCTTGGCGCAGGGACCGTGCCACAGCCCTTGAACCCCGACCCGCCTTCCCCGATCCGGGGACCCAGGTGGTGACCCCTACGGCAGATGGCTCTGCCACGCCCACTGTTTCTCAAGGGGAGGAAGGAGGGTGGCATGCTCAATTGGCCTCGGAACTGCCCCGGGACCAGTGGTTCCTGGCTCACCCCAATGAGGTAACTGTGAAGGAGGGGGTGGCCTGGAAAGGGGATCGCCTGTATGTTCCTGAGGTCTTGAGAGCGAGTATTCTCAAACAGTGCCATGATGTCAAGAGTGCGGGACATTTTGGGTATCTCAAACTTTACATTTGGCCCGCAGACAATTTTGGTGGCCCCGCATGAGGAAGGAGGTGGAGGATTATGTAAAGGGGTGTACCACTTGTGCAGTGTCAAAAGGGGGGTCAGGGAAGCCCAAAGGTTTGCTCCACCCTCTACCTACCCCAAACAAGCCTGGGAGGTCATTAGCATGGATTTTATTGTGGATTTGCCAGAGAGTAGGAAAAAGACGGTTATTTGGGTTGTGACTGATTTGTTTTCAAGCAAGCGCATTTTGTGGCCTGTAAGAAGCTCCCCACAGCCTCCCACTAGCCAAATTGTTCATTCAGCATATTTATCGGATTCATGTCATTCCGGCCAAGATTGTGTCGGATCGGGGGGCACAATTTACTTCGCAGTTTTGGAAGGCTTTCACAAACCTTCTAGGGGTGGAGCTTGGTCTCAGCAGCTCCCATCATCCCCAATCGGATGGGACAATCGGAACGAACGAACCAGACTCTGGAACAATACCTAAGGTGCTATGTGAATTTCCAACAATCTGATTGGGTTGATCTTCTACCTTTTGTCTGAAGTGGCCTACAATAATGCCACTCACCAGAGCACTGGGCTCTCGCCGTTCAAGGTTGTGTCTGGGCATGATTTCGGTCCCCTCCCCTTGTTGGAGGGGTCTCCCAACTCTGACCCCGTTTCGATCTCCCAGTGGAGTCAAAGGTCAGGGATGCGTGGCCTCATGTAATCTCGGCTTGGACTTTGCCAAGCACGCTACAAACATTATGCTGATCAGAAACGGGACCCTTCCCCCAGATATGCAGTGGGAGATATGGTTTATTTGTCACCAAAATTCCTTAAGTGTCCCCAACCCTCAAAAAAGTTGGGAGCCAAATACATCGGACCTTTTCGTGTTGTTAGGATGATAAATCCTGTGGCTTTTGAACTGTCTTTGCCTAAGTTGTACCGTCATGTACATCCTGTGTTTCATTCCAGCCTGCTCAAGCCCGTGAGCCCTCCGGACAAACACCACCCGGCTCCAGACCTGCTCCTCAGCCGATCCTGGTGGATCAAGACCAACATTTTGAAATTTCTGAGATTCTGGACTCTAGACTTCACCGGGGAGGGTTACAGTATTTGGTAAAGTGGAAACACCTGCCTTTGGGCCATGCAGAGTGGGTTGCTCCTGAGCAAGTCAATGCCAAACGCTTAATTGCGAAAGTTTCATGCCCGCTTTCCCGATAAGCCGGGCTGAGAAAGGGGGAGGGTTGGTCTTCAGGGGGGCAGTATGTCAGGCTCATCCCTGAATTCTGGGCATTGGAGTGGAATTCATGGAGGCCCTGACATGTAGCTAGTATTTTCTCAGGATTTTGGAATGCCTGAGAGAGTGAGCCAGGCCTCCTGGTTGGCATGGTAACGCAAGTCCTACCGGGAACTCAAGGCCACGCTCCCCAGCTACTTTTGCTCCCCCGTGTCTGTTCTCACGCTTGATGCCTTAATATCTCTGGATAGTTTACATTTACTTCAGTAGCAGCTTTGCAATGGTTCCTTACACAAGCTACTCTTCCAATAAAGAGTTTTATTGAAGAACCCTGAGTTTGTGTTCTGAGTACATCACAGTAACAGTACTAAAATGATTTCACACACCAGCTTTAAAAATGATAAAAAGCATTATAATTAAAACAGTACTCTCTGGCTTTTCTTTGCAAACGATTCAGGAAGGACTCATCCCGCGCTTTCTGCAAGCGCGCTGATGACTAAAAAGGCCAATCCGAGATAGACAAGTCCGGTTGCAGAAAGCACAGCAGAAGGTCTCCTTGGGTGATGTTTTTGGGTTGTGATTCTTTCTGCGTTGTCGTTTCTCTTCAAGACTTGTTCGGCGTGAGTTCTCAAATAAGGCTGCAGCATTGTGGATAGTGCGTCTCCATGCCTCCCGATGTGAGGCCAGGGCGGACCACTGTTGGTGATCAATTTGGCCGAGCCTGAGATGTTGTTTCAGGGAGTCTTTGTATCGCTTTTTTGGAGCGCCCCTCTTACGCTGACCCGTGGCGAGTTCACTGTAGAGTAGTATTTTTGGGAGGCGATGGTCCTCCATCCTAGAAACGTGTCCTGCCCAGCGCAGCTGTGTTCTCAATATCATGGCCTCAACGCTGGCGATCCCTGCTTGCTCAAGGATAGTACAATACCTTCTTAAAAGCACTTTCTCTTAATAAGCTACTGTTCTCAAAAGCCAGTTGGAATAAAAAGGTCTGCTTTCTGAGGGAAGGGCATCAACCTGCTGGCCATTCTCCAAAGGGGGCCAGTGAGGTCTGTTTTCTACACCCACCCCTGCAGACAGGAACACTAGCTTTTCCTCTCTGTTTAGCAAGTTAAAACAGCATTCAAAATAATGTGTGTGTACACATAGGATAAGGTCAGTCAGGTCCCAAAACTTAATAAAACACCATGTTTCAACTTGGCAACAGCATGAACTCCGTGTAGGCCCCAATTGGGTGTCCAATGGGGAGGGCATTCTGCAACCGGCACCACAGCAGGGGTGGCCCTGTGCCCACGTGGAGAATGGGAGCCCGGTGTTAAAGGTTTTTGGCAAGAGGGAAGAGTGGAAGGTCACATTCTGTTGGTGCTGTAATGTCCCCCTCCCTGGATTGTTGCTCGTCACATTGATTTCTGTACATGTGCAAAAACGTCCACCAAATTTCTACAAATCTACCATCTTCTTTCTCTCTGTTACATCTCAAAGGGACTACAAGATTCCTTTGCACACTGGCATTCCACACTAACTGGGCTGTGTTTTTGAATGGTGTAAATCTCATGTCTATCAGTTCAACTTCAGTGCACATTACAAGGCCGCAAGGCAGTCTAGTAGCCTAGGGCCTTGATCCAGCTCTGGCGGTAACACTACATGATGGCAAAGATCCTATATTGTGTTTGTGTAGTCTTCTGTTGTGCTACCCTCCTGCTGAATATTGGCATTGTGCAACCACAGATTGCTTTAGCCTGTTTGTGCCATGGAGAGCAATGCGCAGGAACTCTTCTGCCATCCCAGGGAATTGAGTGGCACGTGAAGGCACTGGTGAATAGCCACACACCCTCCAAGAATGCATAAATCCATGAAATAGATCCTTTTAGTTTGTCCCAACCGGAATAGACCCATGGACTCCCAACTGTTGAGTGGGAAGTCAACACGTAGGTAAATTCAGTGGCTCTACTGTAGTCAGGACTAACAGTGGGACTTGGGCCCCTTGTGACGGGGTTGCAATTGTGGAATTTTGCTTCTGCAGCACTGAACTGAATCTGCCTGTGGCACAACCGTTGCCAAAGGAGCAGAACCACCCGTGGAAGGGAACCAGCACCAGGCAGGACACCAGCTGGATACTGGCCAGTGTATTCAGGGGAGTCGTGTGGGGAGTGTTGTGTGGTGTCCAAGCAATGTCTGGGCAGCTAGCCAAAGGCTGATTACTGCACAGCTGACAGCAGAGGCACAGCGCAGTCAAGCTAATTACAGGCAAAGGAATCAAGGCAGTGTGAAGTCGGGCACTACTAGCTAGCAAAACAAGTCCAGTATACAAGGTCTAGGTCCAGCAAACAGTTCAGGATAGTCCAGCAGAATCCAAGTTGGGCACTCAGTTCAGAATAACTAACAGTCTGGGTCAAACAACAAGCAGGAACATGGTGGATACTCAGGTCAGATAATCTCTAACAACCCGTGGAAGGCAGTGCTGTGTGTGTATAGAGTAATTAAGTGCTGCTTCCTATCAATATGCTGAGACCGGCTCAAGCCCTCCTTTCGTTGTCTCCGTGCTGAGAAGGTGAGTATAGGTCAGTTGTCCTCTGTATCTGAAGGGGATAAGGACCCTCTGCCAGAGCTGGTACTGCACTGTTGTCTGTGTGTGAGGCCCGTAGCTCTGGAGCATTCTCCTGTTCAGCTTCAGCATGTCCACTGCTTCCGTCTCTGAGTCAGAGTCCAATTTTTACATCCTGGAAGCAGGGCAGGACGTGTAGTGGTTTGAGTGCTTGACTGCGACTTGAGGCCAGGCTTCAAATCCCTGCTCTGCCATGGAAACCCACTGGGTGACCTTGGGCCAGTCACATACTCTCAGCCTCAGAGGAGGGGAAAGGCAACCAGCCTCCCTCTGAACAACAAATCTTGCCACGAATTTTATTTATTTATTTATTTATACCCCGCTCTTCAGCCACAAGGCTATCAGAGCGGCTTACAAATTGTTTTAAGCAATAGCCATTTACACATCTGCACTGCATTAAGCAGTTGCCAATGCATGTTAGCTAATTGCCCCCACAAGCTGGGTACTTATTTTACCGACCTACGAAAGGATGGAAGGCTGAGTGAACCTTGGAGCCCGCTGGAATCGAACTTGCAACATAGAATCATAGAATTGCATGTTTAGTCTGGGGAAAAGAAGGTTGAGAGGGGACATGATAGCCATGTTTAAATATTTGAAGGAATGTCATACCGAAGATGAAGCAGGCTTGTTTTCTGCTGCTCCAGAGACATGGAGCAATGGGTTCAAGCTACAGGAAAAGAGATTCCACCTAAACATGAGGAACTTCCTGATAGTAAGAGCTGTTTGGCAGTGGAATGGACTGCCTGGGAGTGTGGAGGAGTCTCCTTCGTTGGAGGTTTTTAAGCAGAAGCTGGTTGGCCATTGGTGGAGAATGCTTTGATGCTTATTCCTATATGGCTTACAAGCCGCCCTGATTGTTCGCAGAGGGGCAGGATATAAATAAATTTTATTATTATTATTGTTGTTGTTGTGGCCAAAGGGGGTTGGACTAGATGGCCCTTGTGGTCTCTTCCAACTCTATGGCTCTATGATTCTATGAACACAGTATGGTGGGGTGTGGGAAGCAAAGGGAAATGGATAGGGTTAATGCAGAATTGGGGAGAAGAGGCAGTGTATGGTGTGGGGGAGCTTCAAAAGCAAAGGGGGGGAACAGGTGAGGGGTCCAGGAGGCGGCGGAGGCGGCGCTGAAGGAAGAGCAGGGCCAGTGGAGCTGCAATGAGCAGCCACCCTGACTGGACCCTTCTTCCATTCAGCTCCGGATGGTCTGCAGTGACGGTGAGAGCAGACTTAGGCCAGGAGCCCTTTGCAGCCCTATCTGAGTGTGTCGGGAGTAAACCTGGATCCTTCTGCGTGGGAAGCGTGTGCTGTAACCACAGCGTAAGGGCCTTGCCCTGGAACAAAACCACCCCAGTATCGCCAGCGGCATTAGTTGTGCTCCCTGCCCTGGACATGCGGCAACTAATGGGGCTTTGGCCACCCGGTGTGTCTGGCAGGGACTGTGCAGTTTTCCTTACAAGCTGCCTAGAAAGCTTGAGATGTCAGCTGAGTAGCTGATGCATTTTGCAAGGAACCTTTGCCTGCGTCAACCTTCTGGGCAGTTGTGCCCATGATCAGCCATTTTTGGTTTTGAAAAGGTATTCTGAATGCTGAACAGTTTAGAAAGGCCTTGTGACTTACGTATTTAAAAGGGAAATGGCTGTTCCTGGAGGTTTCTAGGAGGGGGCAGTAAACATCCCCCCCTCCAAAGAGGCATTGAGGGGAGGTGGGCTGGGCCGGTGGCTCCAGAAACAGCCCTTCAGGCTGCAGGGAGCCCCGAGGCGGCTACATGTTCAGATCACAGGATCTTAAGTGTTGGAAGGGGGATGAAGGCATGCCAGGGCCATCCAGTCCAACCCCTGATATGCATGAATACACAACAACAACATTCCTGAGAGATGCCCATCAGACCTCTGATGAAAGACCTCCAATGACGGAGAGTCCACCAGCCTGGGAGGGGGGCAGTCCATTCCCCCACGAGATTGCTTTTGCAACCAAGAGGTTCTTCCCAGTGTTCAGGGGGAACTTGTCATTTCAACCCATCGGTTCCTGTTCTGGTCTCTGGAGCAGCAGAAAAGAAGCCGGCTCCGTCTTCCATAGGATGATATCAGATATTTAAGGATGGCTCCATCATATCAATCATCATCATTTTTATCATCATCTTTATTTCTTACCCACCTCTCCCCATGGATCGAGGTGGGGAACAACACATTAACACCTAAACATAACATTGGTTAAATCAATGAAAAACATATATCAATTTAAAAGAACAAGTAAAACCGAGACATTTTAAAACAGTCAACACACAATTTAAAATCATTTGAATAGGCCTGCCAGAAGAGGCTGTCTTTAATGCTGATTTGAATTCAGACTTCTCAGCCTTCTTCTCTCCAAGCTAAACAGAGCCAGTTTATTAAGCTGTTATTCGAAGGGCTTGGGTTCTAGATCGTTGACCATCTTGGTTCTAGGCTGTCCATATCCTCCTTGATGTTAGAACTGGACATGGCGTTCCTCCAGGTGAGGCCTGACCAACCAATGTTGTCCACCCCAGTCAAGTACCACTCTGTCATAATGAGACTGTGAACTGTAGGGAAAATTATTTCAGAAGCAGAGAAATCCACATTCTTAAACAAAATAAGTATATGGGGGGGGGGGCTAGCAGTGGGTTGCATTGTGTTGCCCCTTGCTTTCTGTAAAGAGAGCACACATTGACTGCAAATCCCACCTCCAGCCCCCTTTGTGCTCTGGGCACTGGGAGAAATTGAAGTGGGGCGGTTCTCCTGCTCCCTGAGTCATTTAAGAGCAGCATTTTTTATTTATTTAATTTTTAAAAACTCAATAAATCTTAAAACAGACCACTCTAAGCCCATAAAATCAAAGTGAAAACTGGACATCCATCTGCTTCTGGCTTTGGTTGTTTTTTTCCCCCTCTTGAGCTTTTTGAGATTACTGTATTTTGATCATTTCTGTACCTGGCTGAAAATTTGATCCCCAGGCCTATTGCATGGTGGTTAGAGTAGGATCTACGATCAGGAACATGCTTTGCAGGCCTGGAAAAGGAACATTGGGTGACAGCAATATATTCCCAGGCAGCCAGCGTGATGCAATGGTTTGATTACTGGACTACGACTCTGGAGACCAGGGTTTGAACCCACCGTTTGGTCATGGGGAGCCACTGGGTGACCTTGGGCAAGCCACACTCTCTCAGCCTCAGAGGGAGGCAAAGGCAACCCTCTGAACAAAATGACTTGAAGGCTCACAAGAACATTTTCCCACAATGGATGGTAGCAGGGCTTGTAACTACAGGAAGGGGCAAAATGAAGGTATTGGCCACCCCAAATAAGAATTCTGTCCCACCCGAGTGAAATTTGTCTTCACTCCCCAAATTTCTAGCATTGCTAGCATTTGATCATTTAGACATAAGAGTTTAAGCACCCAAAGAAAAGCGGAAGGAAAAGTGACCCAGGGAAGGAGAACGCAGCAGATAGAAGAGCACTAGCTGTCAACCATTTTCGATGTCTCACTCTTTGCAAGGCTTGAAATTTTGGGGAGTGAAGGAAAATTTAACCAGAGGGGGTAGAATTCTTATGGGGGGTATGCCTTCATTTTGTACATACACACGCCATAGGTACACCCTTGAGTGGTAGGCATAATCACTCCAGCCTGCTGTTAGGAAGTCCCCACCCCCCCCCCCGCTAATCTGCACAAGCATCACGTTAGCCAATTTGGATGAGAAGCCGGTGAGATGCCAGAGCATCTGCATGATTCTGGGAAGGCTGTAAAAATGAAAGGCCTCAATTTGAGGTTGCTAATGACCTTGTGTAGATGGGAGAGCAGAGCAGGCTAATGAACGCTTGGGCAGCACATCTAAACAAGCTTTGCAGAGTTCTGGGCCAAAGCGGAGGACTTGGCAAGTCCCCGGTCTTTGGCAAACCATTGTGTTCAGCGTCCTTGCTCCCAAAATTGGGCTGGCCCAAATCCCAAACATTCACACATCCAGTGCAATAGATTTTCCTTGGGTTTTTTCCAGGCTGTGAGGCCATGTTCTGGAATAGTTTCTTTCTGACATTTCGCCTGCATCTGTGGCCAGCATCCCCAAAGAATCTCTACGGATGCCAGCCACAGATGCAGGCAAAACGTCAGACAGAAACTATTCCAGAACATGGCCTCACAGCCCGGAAAAAAACAAGGAAAATCTATGCATGCCGGCCATGAAAGCCTTCAACTTCACACCCAGTGCAATGTTTGAAAGGTGTCTCTGAAGGCCGGTAGCCATGAAAAGTTCAAAGTCAGAGCGAGAAGCCAAAATATGTATTTCCATTTCCAAATGTAGCTAGTTATTATTTATTAATATTTGTTTGATTTTTTTTTATCCTGACTTCCAGGAGGTTTAAAAAGTGAATGCAGTTAGTTAAAATGAATGAAAGTGCAGGAGATTTAAAATGTAAATTTTAAAAAACTACAGTACAAACAAAATGTAAAGAGAGGGCATATGCTTTCCTTTTCTATCCCTGGGTCTACCTTAGCTGTTCTTTGAAGCAGAAAAGATTTCCATTTGAGTCACTGGACCCCTCTTGGGGTTGTCTAAATGGTAAAAATACCCCTCATGGCATTCGCTGGGAATCCTACCTGTCTAAATGGGTTCCTGCACCAATCCATATTATTCAGAAGGCGTGGGGACCAAAATGGCAAAAACAACGCAGGAAAAGACTTTGCGGTTTCCCCCATGCTTTTTAAAAAAATGTGAGGGGGTGCGCATTCCTGCTCGTTTGGACTATCGAACGACAGGAAATTTGAAGGGAAGCACAAAGCTGATTGGCCGGGCAAGAGCAGGGGCAGGGCTTGCTAGCAGGGTAAGTGCCCACTGCCACCATGTTGGATTTTTGCCTTAGCGATCGCTCATTAAGGCGATAAAATAGGATGGTGATTTTTTGTTTTTCTTTCTTGTAAAATCAAAAAATCTCTATCATTCCAGCATACATTGGATAACTTTAAAAAAAAACCCCAATCTCTGACGGCAAAGAACTAACATGAGTAAATCACTTGCATTCACCATCCAGGATATGAGGCTTATGGGGGCTTCCGAGGCCAGACGAACCATTAAGACACGTTGTTGCTGTTGCGAGATGCCAATACTACGAGGTACTCTGTTCCCCGCCACCTCATGTAGATGAGCCCACAGTCTCAGAACACAGTGTCTTATTTGGTTGGTTCAGGTGCTGTCGATAATGGGGTTGATGGTGGATGGGAGCAACAAGTAGATGTTATGGATGTCCTGAGAGATGAATGTCCCGTTGACTCTGTACTGTCCCGTGATGGAGGGATAGAGGCAGGAGGCATGCATGAAGACCATCACCAGTCGCTGGGTGGTGGAAGGCTTTTTGCCACAAGCCGCTGAATGTGATCTCCAGAGCAGTGTGGATGATACAGAAGTAAGAGGCCAGGATGCAGACAAAGATGATGAGGAAATCCCCCATCGCCAGCCCAATGAGGCGGTTGTGGACGGTGCTGCCAGAGGCTGTGCTAACCAGTGCCATGTACTCACTTGCAAAATGGTGGGTGACGTTGGAGCATCCGATGGGCAGCCTGGAGGCCAGAAAGACCATGAGACAGACCACAGACATGGCTTGGGCAAAGGCAGCCAGCCCCAGCCCTGCCAGAAGGGACTTGAACATGGTGCCCACACAGCACAGGGGCCTACAGATAGCTGGCAAGGAGAATGGAGAGGCTAACATGATATTCATATTGAAGAGGGAGCCAGCTTGCTTTCTGCTGCTCCAGAGACTAGGACACGGAGCAATGGGTTCAAACTACAGGAAAACCTAAACATTAGGAAGAACTTCCTGGCAGCCAGAGCTGTTTCTATAGTAGAATCTGCTGCTGCCTGGGAGTGTGGTGGAGTCTCCTCTGGAAGCTTTTAAACAGAGGCTGGATGCAGCCATCTGTGGGGCATGTTTTGATTGTGTCTCCCTGCATGGCAGAAGAGGGTTGGACTGGATGGCCCTTGGGGTCTCTTCCAACTCTAGGATTTATGATTCTATGATTGAATCATAATTGAATTCTATGATTGAAAAGGTAGATGAAAATCTTTTGTATCTGGCAGCTGGTCAGGGTGATCCTCTGAGAGTGGAGCAGGAGGCCCACCAGCATTTCTGTGAAGATGACAGCGGCCACATACAACCTAACAGCAGAGAAGAGGGTGACCAGGAGGTATGCAGGTGAGTGCAACCTTTTGTCCACCTGAATGATGGTGATCACTGTGCGGCTGGCCACCAGGTTGATCACGCAGAGGCAGAAGCAGGAGATGAAGAGGAGAAACCTGGATCCTTGTATGCCAGGGAAGCCAAGCAGAACAAACCCCCTGTCAGAGAAATTCCCCACAGATGTAGACGGCTTCATTCTGGCAAACACTCATGTTGCAGGAGGATTGCAGCTTGGGAAAATAATGGCTAGTCAGACTGCACCAGTGGGTGAGAAACACCCTGAATAAGGCCTCTCTAAGAAACAGTGAAACGGTTTCCCTCTAAACGTGTCAGACAGCAGTGCTTCCCCTCACCATCCATTGATACCTAATGTCAGTGGAGATTGTCTCGTCAGGTGCCCTGGGCAGGCCTTGAAAGTGCATCATTCCTTCCTTATATCTTTTGTGTAACCTCTTTTATCCTTGAGAACCTACTGGAAGCGTGCATGTCTTCATTTCCCATGCAACAGACATTGACATAATTTCAGGAAAATGTCAGTGAGCAGAACCATTTCCTAAAATGGCAAAAAAGAAAGCCAGCCAGAGATGCTCCAGGCAGTCACTGAACTGCAAAACCACTTGAATTTTTTTTCATTATCATCCTGCCTCTGTTCTTCTGGGGAGTCCGAGGAAGAGCCCTTTCATCTCATCACGGCTGGGAGAGTCAGAAATATCCCTGCTGAGTGTGAATCATCCCATCTGCCTTCCAAGCAGTGAGGTCTGACTCACAGAACCCACCGTGGCTGGTTTTATTCTGGTCTGGCTTCCCAAAGTGGCCTGGGTGTGTGGAGCTCTTCCCAGAGAATTTCCTTTCCCTCTGGGAAGCCCTTTGAGCAGTGGTGCTTAACCTGTGGTCTGGGGACCCCCGGGGTCCGAAATGTCCTCACACGGGGTCTCCGAAGGCCTGAAGGCTGCTCAGCCCACCTTCTCCCCACAGTGGAGTGGCCACATGGCAGGAGACATGGCTGGGTTGGCCTGCACATTGCCTTCAGTCATAGAGCTGGAAGAGACCTCAAGAGCCATCCAGTCCAGCCCCATCCTGCCCTGCAGGAACACACAATCAAAGCACTCCCAACATCTGGCCATCCAGCCTCTGTTTAAAAATCTGCAAAGAAGGAGACTCCACCACACTCCCAGGCAGTGCATTCCTCTTCCGAACAGCTCTTACTGTCAGAAAGTTCCTCCTCATGTTTAGGTGCAATCTCTTCTCCTGGAGTTTGAACCCATTGCTCCGTGTCCTAGTCTCTGGAGCAGCAGAAAACAAGCTTGCTCCATCCTCAGTATGACATCCCTTCCAATATTTAAACATGGCTATCATGTCCCCTCTCAACTTTCTCTTCTCCAGGCTAAACATGCCCAGCTCCCTAAACCGCTCCTCATAGGCCATAATGGCTTCCAGATCTCCCACCATTTTGGTTGCCCTCCTCTGGACACCTTCCAGCTTCTCAATATCCTTCTTGAATTGTGGTGCCTAAAACTGGACACAGGATTCCAGGTGAGGTCTGACCAAAGCAGAACAGAGCGGCACTATTACTTCCCTTGATCTGGACACTAGACTCCTATTAATGCAGCCTAGAATCGCATTGGCTTTTTTTGCTGCCGCATCATACTGCTGACTCATATTCAGCTTGTGGTCTACTAAGACTCCTAGATCCCTTTCGCATGTACTGCCATCAGATCAGGTATCACCCATCCTGTATCTGTGCATTTCATTTTTTTCTGCCCAAATGTATGTGTTGTTATGTTGTTATATGTGTTATTCTTAAGTCAGCCTCGACTTAAGAAGGCCCTAGGAATGAGAGACCTCAATGAGATCCTGTTATTCAGTGCTGGGCCCTAGTAGATTCTTGGTGATCCCAAAGAGTGTTGGGAGTTACGGCCCAAGGTGGATACTGAGAATTCGGAAATCCCAGTTGAAGGTTGCGGAGTCTCCGTGGGGCATGTCTTGAGGTTGACCTCTCATACTTTTGGCTGCCATTACAGGCCAAATGCTTCCATATCCCAGCAACACCAACCACCTTGTGGAGGCCTCCAAATGGACGGGGACATCAGCTGCATTGAGACAAGGTTTTATATCAAACAGAGTAACTAGGCTCACAAACTAACCATCAGCATGCAAATATACGTCTTGTCTCTCCCACCCCTCTATTTTGGCTCATCTCTCTCCTCCCCATCTATCCTACCTGTCTGGTGCTTGGTGGAATTTTCTGATGGGTCTGCAAATTGCTTTTCCTACTAACTGTTGATGTAGTCAGGACACAGTTAATTAAATGCAACTACTGTAATTTGTAACAGACTTTCCTCCTGTTGCTATCCAATCTTGTTCTGTTCTGCCTATGCATTATAAATGAGAGCAAAGCCTTTGGTTTTGTAGATCATGAGAAATTATGGCTTGCTCTAAAAGAGATGGGAGTGGCACAACATCTGATTGTCCTGATGTGTCACCTCTAGCTGGACAGGAGACAACTGTCTGGATAGAACATGGAGAAATGTAATGTTTTCCCACTGGCAAGGGGGTCAGGCAAGGCTGCATTTTATCAGCCTCTCTGTTTACTTTGTATGTTGAAGGCAGGATTGGATTTAGAGGAAGCAGGCTTGAAAATTGGAGGGAGGCATATGAACAATCTAAGATGTGCAGATGGCACCATATTGCTTGCAGAAAATAGCAAAGACTTGGGACAACTATTGAAGAAAGTCAAGGAATAAAATGCAAAAGCAGGGTTACAGTTGAATAATAATAAGACAAAAATAAGGACCATGGATGACTTGTATAACATTAAAGTGAGTAGTAAGACCTTGAAATGGTTAACAGTTTCCTTTCCCTGATTCTATGATCCTACCTTGTCTCATTCATTAACCAAAACTGAGACAGTTCTTCTTCAAGAAGAAGTCAAAAGAAGATTAAGACTTGGCAAGGTAGCCATGAAGGAACTAGACAAGATCCTCAAATGTAAAGATACATTGTGAAATACCAAAATTGGAATCATCCCGTTTCTATGTCTGGTTGTGAAAGTGACAGGAAGAAAATCAGCTCATTTGAAATGTGGTGCTGGAGGAGAGTTTATAGATGGCCATGGACTGCCAAAAAGACAACTCAATGGGCCCGAGAGCAATCGCCTGAACTCATCCTAGAAGCTGACATGGCTCAATTGAGGCTGTTGCAATTTGGACGTACTATGAGATGATGTGATTCGTTGGAAAACATGATAATCCTTTTGGTAAGGTGGAAGGCAGAAGGAGAACACGGAGGGCGTATTGGCAGAGGATCAGCCCCACCAAGGAAGCGAGGGTGCCCTGAGTTTGCTGGGTCTGCTCTCAGGGGTCTCTCATGCTTAAATGGAAGTTGACTTGATGACTATTAACAACACCGAACTATTGTGTCAGTTCTCTTGAAAAATGGGTATCAATTGACATGCGTTGATAGCTTAGTGGGAGATTTAATGTGTCTTCCCTGGTTTCCCTTGGATGTTTTAGACTAGAGGCTGTGATCTTGAGCTCCTTTGCTGCAGTTGTTGTTGTGTACTTTAAGCTCATTTCCAACTTCTGGCGTCTCTAAGATAAACCTGTCATAAGGTTTTCTTGGCAAGATTTGTTCAGAGGGGGTTTTACCTTTGCCTTCCTCTGAGGCTGAGAGAGTGTGGCTTGCCCAAGTTGAGCATCTCTGTTGTTGTTGTCAGCTGCCATCAAGTCAGCTTCAACATATGGTGACTCCAAGAATGAGAGACCTCCAAGTCCCCCTCTCCTCAATCCCACTGCTCAGGGGGTCTTGCAGACTCCGGGCAGCAGCAGCCATGGTGGCTTCTTTGACGGGGTCTCTCCATTTGTAATAAGGCCCTCCTCTTTTCCTAATACCTTTTATCTTTGCAACACCGTTGTCTTGTCTCTCTGGCTTTTCTTCGCAAACAAAGATTCAGGAAGGACTCATCCCGCGCTTTCTGCAAGCGCACTGATGACTAAAAAGGCCAATCCGAGATAAACAAGTCCGGTTGCAGAAAGCACAGCAGAAGGTCTCCTTGGGTGATGCTTCCGGGTTGTGATTCTTTCTGCGTTGTCGTTTCTCTTCAAGACTTGTTCGGTGTGAGTTCTCATGGGCTATTAGAGCAGAGAGACACTCAGGCCATCCACTATCTTCAGAGTCTTGCATGGTTCTGATGTTCCAGCATGCAAGCGTCAGTTTATTTACACCTTTGGAGGCCGGTGTGTGCCTTTGTTTCTTTGCCTTGGTTTGACCGCATCAGAAGATTCCCGTTGGCCGCGGCTAGCCAACCAGGTAGTTGGGGATGAGCTTTCTTTAGGCCACCTTTTCTAGGCCCCTCTCCATATGGAGCAAGCAGTGCTCTCCTTAAAAAAGGCTGCTTGGTCGTTCAGGATGCTGCCGAACAAGACTGTCATCTCCCGGGTCAGGCTTGAGCGACCAATGTCCTGAACCGCCTGCATGCAGGGTTGGGGCTGCGGCTTCCAGTGCATCTTTACACCTGCCGGTTTCGTCCCTCGCCAGTCGCTACAGGGCTTTTTTTTTTTTTGGAATTGGATTTGTCCTTCAAGCCTGTGCAAAGGATTTTTCTGGTGGAGCATAGCGTGTCTTGTCTAGTGAGTCCTGTCTTCTCACGATCTGGCCAAAGTACGACTGTCTCAGTTGAGTCATCTTGGCTTCTAGCAAGAGTTCGGGCTTGGTTTGCTCTTGGACCCATTTACTGGTCTTTTTGTCAGTCCACGGTATCCGTAGAAGAGACATGGCAACGTTTCAAGTTACTACAATGCAAGAAAGGGGAATTTCACTTGAGGCAGGAAAGAATTCTTATTGGGGGGAAATGTCCTCATTTATTCCCCTATCCCCATGTAGGTACCCCTTTTTATGATTGAAAACTACTACTACTGTACTATGAGAAGCCCTCCTTCAGTTCCACACAAACCACACAGGCTGATATAAGAGAGGAAGCACTTCCGCCTCTGTACTCAGAGGTCGTTTTACTTGGGATGCGGTGTTGTTAACAACTTCTTTGGGTCACTGAATAGCCCTTAAATAGCACTTCAGATAAGCAGACGGGCACCCTCTCTCCCTTCACACAACTGCATTTGTGGTCTGCCAAGGCCACAAACAGGGGCATTGTTCAGAGAGACCGCCATGTGGCACCAAAGCATAGTGAAATTTGGCAGCCAGGCAGGAGGTGATTAATCATCTGCACAGGATGCCTTTGGGCACACAGCTATGAGTTTTGAGTGAATTTGGGTTTCATGCACAAAGGTAGGCTTTAAAAAAAACCCCACATACCTATAATCACTACAAGCTTCCTGCCTTTCTTGAACAGTTTCATTTTGGTATACCGGACAGTCAGCTCACAACACGGGCATAAAATTTCATCTAGATGTTACCTTTGATGGGATGTTTCTGCCAGTATCTCATAAGGAGTTCACTTGTGAATGCCTTAAACAAGACCTTATTAAGAAATCAGCAACTGAAAGCACTGTTTAGATGTTAACACTTTGTTAAGACATGTTTAGAACATGTTTAGCACTAAGAAGTTTCTAATTGCCTTTTCTTCTTTAGGTTTTCTACCTTTCTGCTTTGCAAAGCTGAAGTCTCTATAAGACATCACAGAAATGGAAACATGCAAAAAAAAAATTAACATACAAGTGAAAACATGCAAAAAGTTCTTTTTTAAATGCAATGAAACCACCCACAGAATTTTAAAAAATCATTTAAAACAAATCCATTAAAACCAATAGAACAACATTCTGTTAAAAGCCCTTGCAGCCAATTCCTAAAAGCCTGCTAGAATAGAAAAGTGTTCACTTGGTTACTGACCACTCTGGCTGAGGGGTTGTGGCAGTTGAAGTCCAAACAAGTAACTTTTCCAAGGTCTGTCCCATCTTTGTACAAGCAGGAGATAGCTGCAGGTTTGGGGAAGCCCAGAAAGCAGAGGTGCAACAGATACTTTGGGGGCAAAAGACAAAACCCAAGTAAGTACCGAGGAATCTGTGGGCCTGAAATGCTGATTTTTTGGGGTATAGAATCATAGAATTGCAGAGTTGGAAGAGACCACGAGGGCCATCCAGTCCAACCCCATTCTGCCACGCAGGAAATCACGATCAAAGCATCCCCGACAGATGGCCATCCAGCCTCTGTTTAAAGACCTCCAAGGAAGGAGACCCCACCACGCTCCGAGGGAGTGTGTTCCACTGCCGAACAGCTCTTACTGTCAAAAAGTTCCTCCTCATGTTGAGGTGGAATCTCTGTTCCTGGAGCTTGCACCCATTGCTCTGTGTTCCAGTCTCTGGAGCAGCAGAAAACAAGCCTGCTCCATCCTCATCGTGACATCCCTCCAAATACTTAAACGTGGCTATCATATCGCCTCTTAACCATCTTTTTTCCAGGCTAAACATACCCAGCTCCCTAAGTCTCTCCTCATAAGGCATGGTTTCCAGACCTTTCACCAGTGGTCAATGGGGGAATAGAATGGAAGGTCAGGGGCAGTATGCCCCTGTATACCCGTTGCCTGGGGAGTTGGAGATGGAGGGTGCCGTTTGCACTCATCTTCCGCTGCTGGGCTTCCAACTGGGGCAAACTGGTTGGCCACCTTTTGAACAGGATGCCAGGCTAGTGGAGACTTTGGCTTGAGCTAAGGTGGCTCCTGTGCTTGCATTGCCTTCTCTTGGTCCAGTTCTGCTTCAGGGCTCTTATGTTCTCCTGTTCTTGACATGGCTGATCTACTAAGATGGCATTTCTCTTGGAGACCAATGGGGTTCAAGAGATTCCAGTAAGACTGGGCAGTGTGGGAGTGTCTGTGGTTCATATCATTGGTGCTTCTATCAAATTCTAATCAATCTGTGGAATGGGAAATGGTTACATTTGCAGAATGCTGTGAACTGAAAGCATGCTGAACGCAATGCCCCAGAAAAGTACAACTGCATGTATAAGGGGACGTGTGTGTGTTTTGTGTGTGTGTGTGTATCTCCACACCCCCAGGTTTCCTCTCCTTCTCCTTGGAGTATATTTGTGTTGAGAGCCATGGAGCAAGTTGCGGGGCAGTGGAGGAACACTTCTCATGAGCCCTGCAACCTTTCGGCTGGGATCCTGTGGGTTAGTCCTTCCTTGAGTAGACCTGTTTACCTAGTGGTTGAATGGTGAATCAATACATAGGTGAATCCTACGGAGTCAGTGGCTTTCCTCTTGAAAAATGGGCATAACAAGCGGCCAAAGCCCTTGTGAAATGGTTCCACTACTGGAATTCCATTTATGCAATTCTAAGGCTTTGAGGTTCTCTTCTACTTCTTCCTGAGTAGCTTGGGACCCTCAGAGATTATCTATCTGACCACCACCACCCATTGAATCTTTTTTTAAAAACAAACCATCTCAGTAACCCAGTGGGAGGTTGCTGGAGAAAACGCATGCTTTCCATTTCTGTATTTGCAAGGGGAAAACACAGGCACACAGAGCTGCAAGGCAGTGAAATAGCGTGGGAGACAGAAGGACTTTGAGGAAGTTTATTCTGAGCCAGAAATCAACCTAGCAGAAGATCTCTTTTACATGAAAGGCACCTTCTCATTCAGGCACACTTCGGTTTCAGAATAGTCTAGCTCATATTCAGCCACGATTATAAAATAACCATAAGCCCTCACGCATCTAAACTAAACAGGCCCTAGCGACTAACACTACAGATGGGATTCGGAGTCCTGGCTGTTCGTGGGGGAAGCTGGGGGTCTGGACGCCTCTGCCCAGTTTTGACCAACTTTCCCAAAGTGCCCCTTTGCTCTTCTCTTCGCCTCGTGGTCCCCAAGGCATTATTTGCAACCTCTTCACAGAAGCATCTGGAAGTTTCCCCCCTGGTCATCTGCATTGGTCATGACCTGTGGCTTCTTCATGATGGTGACCCCCAATAAACTATAAGGTACCCCCCTTACATCCTTAAAACTTTGTTTACCTGGAGGAGGAATGCAAGGCTTACGGGGGGGGGAGGCTTCTGAGGCTAGAAAAACCATTTAGACATGTCGCTGTTGCTGTGAGATGCCAATACTATGAAGTATTTTAGATTTTTTCCCCTTGTGGAGACAGGCCCTTCCTTAGAGTGTGTCCATTCCGTTCTCAGTCTCAGCAACGACTTTGTATTGTATGTTTCCTGGGTTTCTGCAATAAAGCTTTCTGATGAACTTTGAAACTTGTGCTCTATGAGTTTGGGAATGCTAATACTTGACAACTGGGGAATTTGCACCTTGTTTCTTGTCTGGAGTTGACCCCTGAAAAGTGGAGGCTCAGGGCCAATCCCTGAGATCTGGAAACTCTCAAGGGAATGGACACAGGGACAGAGAACCAACCAGACCCTGACCACGCTGTTTACAAATGTTGGGAAATATGGGACAGTCTACAATGTTTCCCACTGCACTTCACTGAGAGCACCTTACAAAACAGGCTGCAATAGAAACGGATAGCATTTAACTCCCTTTGGAAGTACTGTACAGCAAATTAGCAGAGTTTAACTGTTTGAAATACACTGGCAATGGTTGTGTGTATGATTCCAGGCATGCAAACACACTAAGATAACCACACCCCTTGTTTTCCCAAGTTGCTTTTCAAGTACAGTTGTCCCTCCACATTCACGGATTCTGCATTCACGGATTTAAGTATTCATGGCTTGAAAATATTCTTTAAAAATAATAATCCAAAAGCAAACCTTGATTTTGCCATCTTATATAAGGGACACCATTGTGCTATGCCATTGCATATAATGGGACTTGAGTATTCATGGTTTTGGGGTATTCATGGGGGGTCCTGGAACCAAACCCCAGCGAATGTGAAGGGACCACTGTATAATAAGGACTCATAAACACTTATGTTAGTTTAACGTATAAAAGCTTCATTACTCACATACTCAGAGCATTTCTTACAGAACAGCAGCATCATGATAACTTGAAGTCTAAACTACCAAAATTGACTAAAAACACTACATGATTACAAAAATACTGTAGGTGCAGGACTGCAGTGCATGTCCTGTTACTCATAACATACATGACAGACATCATGGCATCTGTTAACCTCATGGCTAGCTTCTAGACAAAGAGAAGCACTTTGGACACACCTCCTTCCCTAGAAGTCCAATCACAATTCAGTAGGAAGTTACATCAAACATCCTGTTTGCTTCTATCAGTTAACCCTTTAGCAGTAAAAACATTTCAATTTATTGGATTGCACACTGCATATTCTAACAACAAATACATGGAACACCCATTTCATTGGTGTGCAAGATGGTCCCAGAGTGTACGGTTTGCCTTTCATGGTCATTCAGTCCTGCAGTTTTGCAGTTTGCATCTCCCACCATGTGTGTATGTGTTGGCTATGCTGTCTAGGGGGATGATGAGAGGTGCAGTTCAACAATATCTGAAGGGCCAGATGATCCCCACCTCTGATATCCATTGTGAGCTATGCCACAGTAAACACATTAGTATATGAGGTGCCACAACATTCTTAATTTTTCTGGTTTGTATGAATTCCATGTTGATGTAGCATAAACCATTCATTCATTCACAATATGCATTAATGGCTTGTACAATAAATTGGGCTTAAAAATTCTTAACACAAAGATTAAAAGCAAATGTAATGTTTCCTCCCATCAAAAAGTCAACATCATTTATTACTTGGATCTCTATTTAAATAATAGCTTGCAACCTAAAATGGTGGCCAAAGCTTCCCTCCTGAAAGCTGGGAGTGTGTCTGAATTTTCCATCTCCGTGTAAAGAACAGAGGGTTTAAGTTTGGTCTGCTGGCTGTTTTCATTTATCTGAACTTCGAAGTTGGCAAAGTTAAAAGTGCCCTACGTTTCCTCTGCCTGTTTTCCTCTCTTGCTCTTTCCCCTCTGGGCTCCCCCTCTGACCACAGAGGGCAATTAGCCCTAATGGCTGGGCAATTAAGGTTGGAGCCTCTGTGGCCCCGGTCACCACTGGTGGGCGGACTGACGCTCAATGAGCTCTCCTTGTTGTAACACATCCCCTGGGGGCCCATCATCCACCAAGCACAGCCCCAGGTCCATGTCCCCCTCCACCCCTCGGGATCTTGCTTGGAGTTTCAGAGAGAGGGAGAAAACTTCTACTTGGTGACCTTTGGGTCCTTTTGCCAAGTTCCATACACCGGCATTTTTCACATGGCCAATTTCTCAGTGACTCTTCTGGTGGTGCTAGAAAGGTGGCACCTCTCTCCAGTGGATGGCCCTTTGGAGAAGCCTCCCATGGCAAGGATGGTCTTTTGTGATGATGGCTTGGGCCAACTGACTTTTCTGGGGCCAAATCCAAAAGGAGATCCAAGGAAGAAAGACAGAGGATGTGGGCCAAGATCCTACTGTGTGCATGTGTAAATTTGCACACGCAGGGGTTGCCCTGCAGCATCCTTCTGCTGAGCATTGTGCCATCCACAGTGTCTCTGCCCACGTACCCACTGCATCCGGTCCCCTTATCCCACGGGGAATCATGCGCAGGGGCTGCGTCGGCCATTTCACGTGGAACGTCAAAACATACCCGCCAACATTCCACCAATGAAATCCACGACACGTACAGTATGGCCGAGCAACATCACCAGAGTGTGGCAGAGATGGTAAAAGCTATGAACAAGGAAGAACATAACAAGCTAGCAGTGGCTGAAACAGTTTCCTTTTTGCCTGAATCTGCAGGGTGTCAGGATCAGGTCTTAAAGCAGTGGGGTGGGGTGTAAACATGGATGTTTTGCATTCCTTTGGAATGGTAACAAAATGATGTGCTGAGAATAGCAGAGAGAGGATGTTTTGGGGGCCAATGAATGAGTTGCCCATCAGATTTGGCTGACTGTAAATACTTTTTATTAGGGGTTGTCTAAATGGCAAAAATACTCCTCATAGAATATACTGTATAGACTGGATAGACTGGAGAGCTGGGCCAAAGCTAACAAAATGAAATTCAATACGGAGAAATGTAAGGTACTGCATTTAGGGTGGAAAAATGAAATGCATAGTTATAGGATGGGGGAGACCTGGCTGAATGAGACTACGTGCAAAAGGGATCTAGGGTGCCAGGTACATGACAAAAATTGTCACGGGGCTTATCGTGATTTCCTGATCCCGTATCCACCCCTCGCTGTTTATACGATTTTTGTCACTCTTTAGGAAATCCTGGAAGATCCCGTGATTGATATTTACACGACAAAAGTCTTTATTGGTCCCGCACTGTCATATCCCGTGCTTTTGCTGTTTACACATGTTTAGCTTACCGGGATTTTTTGGGGGGGGGCCTGTCAATCAAGGATGCGATTACTCGTGTTTTCACAACCTCGGTGACGCACTTTAGAGTTCCGCACCACGAGTGATGCTATTGGCTGGCTGGGGGGGGGAGAGAGAGGGGGCAGAGGTTTGGTATTCCCCTTGCCTCTTTAAAATGTTAACCCTTTAAGCAGAGGCAGAAGGCATTTTGAAAGACCTCAGACGGAGGAACAATTAAACCATGCCCTTTCCTTTTGAAATCAAGCCGAGGAGAAGCTTGGAATTTCTTTCGCTTTAAGCAGAGGCAGAAGGCATTTTGGAAGACCCAGACTGAGATCTTTCGCTCAGACGCAGGGAGTGCTTTCCTTTTGAAATCAAGCCGAGTGAGGTGGGGGGGGGTTTGGGTTTCCCCTTGCCTCTTTAAAATGTTAACCCTTACAGCAAGCCAGCGACAGACAGGCGTTTTGAAAGACACAGACACAGAGAGGGTGTTCATTAATTAAAGGGTGTTCATTCGTTCAGAGGCTGGAATATTTTACTGTGCCCGTTCAGACCCAGAGAGGGGATCCAGGCAGGGGATGAATGGGCGACCCTCTGCCCACCACGATCTCTCTGTAACATGCAGTAGAGGAAAAGGTAAAGTTGAAGGGTTTGCAGTGTAGAAATCCATTTAAAAAGGTGATTGAGTACACGCGCGCGCACACACACACACATCAACCTTCGTGCAGCTGGAAGGGATGCCTTTGTTTTCGGCTGGTGAGGCTGGATCTGTTTAACGGGTGACTGACCCCTCCTTTTCTGGTCACTGATCTCTAAGCCCGTCCCCAGTCACCATTTCCGGCCATCCCCAAGTATCGAGATATTTTGTCCCAGGCTGTTTACGTTTCCGATTTTCTGAATCCTCCAGTGACTTTTTTAAAAATCGGCACAAACCACGGGACTGAAAGTCCCGCAGGTTGAGGGATAAAAGGTGGCCCTCCTTCCGAAAATCATGTACCCGACCTGACGTACGTGTAAACTGCCAGGGATCGACACGAATTCTTCCCGAGACATTTTCATCGTGTAAACGGCACCTAGGACTCCTAGTAGACCACAAGTTGAACATGAGCCAACAGTGTGATGCGGCAGCTAAAAAGGCCAATGCGATTTTGGGCTGCATCAATAGAAGTATAGTGTCTAGATCTAGGGAAGTCATAGTGCCACTCTATTCTGCCTTGGTCAGACCTCACCTAGAATACTGTGTGCAGTTCTGGGCACCACAATTCAAAAAAGATATTGACAAATTGGAGCGTGTCCAGAGAAGGGCGACTAAAATGGTGAAAGGTCTGGAAACCATGCCTTATGAGGAAAGACTTAGGGAGCTGGGTACATATAATAATACATATTTAAAAATAATTGGCAAATTCACCATTAATATAAAATACTACCCTAAGACTTTAAACTATAACATCAAACATAAAAACATAAGCATAAAACATAAAAGCAAAAAATATAATGATGCAGCCCTTCTAGGGACAGAATTTGCTATTATTAGCGGTGAAATGTCAGGAATCAACTCTTCTCAAACACAGCCACACAGCCTGGAAAAAAACCACAGAAAACCAATGCTGTGAGATGCTCCCACTTCAATAAGTATTTGTCTGTGCAGGAAGATGTGGTTTTTCTGTGCAGAAAATATTGATTTGGTGTAGGAAACACATTTCTTGCAGAAGGAAGACTGTGATTTGTGCAGAAAGTTACTGTCCCCTGTGCTGGAAACTTATTTTGGCAAAGAAAATGCACAGGAAAAACAGTGTTATCTCTGCAGAAATACTCCCCAAAGTGTGAATAGCAGTCAGGAAGTGTGCAGAAATCTTTGTGTCCTCATCCAAAGGGGAGAATACTGTTGAAATTATTTGCTCTTGTTCACGAGGTTGGATTACATGAAAATGTAGATCCTCAACTTGTATACCTATTTACCCGGCAATAAATGCCACTGAACTTGGTGGGGTTGATTTCAGACAGGATGGTGCTGTTTTGCCTCTGAAGGTTGTGCGTTGTGTGTTTGAAACATTTCCACCCAATGCTATGTCCTCGTTGCAACCCCTAAGAATGAAGGGAGAGTGGAGCGCTTGGGGGCAAACGTCGCAAAAGACACCCGGCTGGAGAGAAAGGTTGTGCTGCTGGCGGTTGGTGTAACTGCGCAGATGTAGACAGAAGTGGCACCTTAGGCAACTGCGCAATGGTAGAGTAAAATGGATGCAGGTCGCCTGTGGGAGGTGGCAGCATAGAAGTGCCTGTCTGTTACTGCTGTTTTCTTTTAAAATGTTGGTGTCTGTTTCCCCCCTCTCTTTATCCCCCAAGATTTTAACTCAAAATGATTTTTTTTTGCAAATTTTCCAAATTTAAAGAAATCTTGCAGTGCTTGTCCATTTTCTTGATGTATTTAAACACCCCTTTTCGCCAAGGACAAGAAAAATTGCAAGTATTCCTTACACCCTTAATTCGGCAGGATGCATCCACATCAGTCAGCACTTGGGATCTTCATATTTTAACCGCATTTTTTATTTCAAAAAAATGCACCAGGTGGCAGTGTGGTTTCATCTTTCCAATTCCTTTCCCAATTTCAGCACAAAATGCATACAGAATGCCTTGCTTGCTTACATATCATAGACTTTCCATCCAAAATGTAAAATAAGCACTTGGTGTGTTGTTGGCTAGACTCCTCTCTTGGTTTGGGGCCAATTAATTTTGCAGGATCCTCACTACAAATGCAACTCTCTCTCTTTCCTTTTTAAAGGAAAGGACAAGACTATTGATTTTCTCTCTGTACAGTTTTGTTATTTTTGTCCTTGCCTGCGGTGCATTATTGTGTTTGGCCTTTACAGATTGAAAGGGAGGGGAGAAATGTTTTAAGGAAGATGATGTTTTTATGCCACTTTTTATCCAAACCACAAGCTACACCAAGGAGGCCCATGTCCAAGTCCTGGTGCTTCAAGGACATGATGGCTTCCACATATCTGAGGATGCCACGCACCTTCCAACATTTCACAGGTGAAACCCAGAACACGTGTGGCCGAGCAACATCAGAGCATGGTCAAAATGGTAAAAGTTATGTAAGAGGAAGAAAACACAAGCTTGGAGAGGCTGCAACAGTTTGCTTTTGCCTGTGCTGTTAAGCATGGCTTACACCCCACTTCCAGAGACCCCACTTCTAGAATTTTGGCTCATCAGTGTGACCTTCCACAAGGGAAAAAGCACAGGATGGTCTCGGAAAAGGTCATCTATGTCTTACCCCAGGGAAGCCTAAGGCTAAAAATAAAAAAGGACACATTTCCCAGGAAAGGGAGACAATGGGTGGATGAAGCCTTTGTATTTGCTGATTTTGAAACTTCCTTCCTTAATCCCCACACCTTAAGACCCTTGCTCAAAGCTTTAAAAATTCAATTACTGGCGATTAAGAAACACATTTAGCATTTTCCACACTGTTTGTCAGGACCAGAAAACTCATTGTGCAATCCATGAAGGCTCATGGAATCTATTATTTCAACCCATGAAGCACCACTCCCCTCAGGTGTATTTGGATGGATAAATGACCCCCCAAAAATATTGGTTATAGGGGAGACCCTGTCACTCTGTGTGGCCACCCCAGGTTTCTCCATCCACTCTGCTGGATTGACTCTCTCTGGCTTTTCTTCGCAAACGAAGATTCAGGAAGGACTCATCCCGCGCTTTCTGCAAGCGCGCTGATGACTAAAAAGGCCAATAAACAAGTCCGGTTGCAAAAAGCACAGCAGAAGGTCTCCTTGGGTGATGTTTTTGGGTTGTGATTCTTTCTGCGTTGTCGTTTCTCTTCAAGACTTGTTCGTGGTGAGTTCTCAAATAAGGCTGCAGCATTGTGGATTGTGCGTCTCCATGCCTCCCGATGTGAGGCCAGGGCGGACCACTGTTGGTGATCAATTTGGCCAAGCCTGAGATGTTGTTTCAGGGAGTCTTTGTATCGCTTTTTTGGAGCGCCCCTCTTACGCTGACCCGTGGCGAGTTCACCGTAGAGTAGTATTTTTGGGAGGCGATGGTCCTCCATCCTAGAAACGTGCCCTGCCCAGCGCAGCTGTGTTCTCAATATCATGGCCTCAATGCTGGTGATCCCTGCTTGTTCAAGGACAGCAACATTCGTCACATAGTCAGTCCAGTGTATATTTAGGATTGTGCGTAGACAGTGCTGGTGAAAGCGCTCGAGGAGTCGTAGGTGGTGGCGATAGGTGACCCATGTTTCAGATCCATAAAGGAGGATAGACAGTACGATGGCTCTATACACACTGATTTTTGTGTTTCGCCTCAGGTGTTTATTGCTCCAGACTCTTTTGTGAAGTCTTCCAAATGCACTATATGCCTTTGCTAATCTGTGATCGATCTCTTTGTCAATCTTGGCATCTGAGGAGATGATGCTTCCCAGGTAGGTGAACTGCTGAACGGACTTGAGCACTGATTTGCCGACGGCAATGTGGGGATGGTGGTGTTTGTCCTGTGGTGCAGGCTGGTAAAGAACTTCTGTTTTCTTCAGGTTGACTTCTAGCCCAAACAGCTCTGCAGCTGTTGCAAAGCAGGACGTTAGGCGCTGCAGAGCTGCTTCTGTGTGGGCAACAAGGGCAGCATCATCGGCGAAGAGCAGCTCACGGACTAGATAGTTTAGAGTCTTAGTGTGAGCCCTCAGACGGCTTAAGTTAAACAAGCTACCATCAGTACGGTAGCGTATATAGATGCCGTCGTCTTCTTCAAGCTCTGCCATAGCCCTTTGGAGCATCGTGCTAAAGAAGATTGTAAATAAAGTTGGTGCAAGAACACAACCTTGCTTCACTCCATTAGTTATTAGAAAGGGCTCTGAAAGAGCATCGCCATATCTGACTTGACCACGCTGGCCCTCGTGTAGCAAGATATCATTTTAAGGAATTTGGTGGGACATCCTAGTCTTTCCAGGATCTGCCACAGACCTTTTCTACTTACAGTGTCAAAGGCTTTGGTGAGGTCGACAAATGTTACATAGAGACCCTTGTTCTGCTCCCTACTTTTTTCTTGCAGTTGCCTAAGGGCAAATACCATGTCTGTAGTGCTCCTATTGGCTCTGAAGCCACATTGGCTTTCAGGAAGAAGTTCTTCTGCAATAGCAGGAACTAACCTGTTCAGGAGTATCCTTGCAAGGATTTTTCCAGCAATAGAGAGCAGTGTTATTCCTCGATAGTTTGAGCAATCGGATTTTGCTCCTTTTTTCTTGTACAGGGTGATGATGACTGCATCTCGGAGGTCTGATGGCAGTTCCCCTTTTTCCCAGCAATTCACAAGGAATTCGTGGAATTTTTCGTGGAGTGCATGACCTCCGTGTTTCCAAACTTCAGGTGGGATTCCATCAATCCCAGCTGCCTTGCCGTTTTTCATCTGCTGTATGGCCTTAAGGGTCTCTTCCAAAGTGGGAGCTAGGTCCAATTCATTTTTCATTGGTTTTTGTATCATATGTTGGATAGCTGAGGCTTGGACTACTCGGTTGGCGCTAAAGAGGCTTTGAAAATGTTCAGCCCAACGATTCAGGATGGAGGCTTTATCAGTAATTAATGTTTGACCATCTGTACTGTATAAGGAGCTTTGGACCTGATAAGTAGGTCCAAACACTGCTTTAAGAGCTTCATAAAATCCTCTATGATCACCCAGATCTGCACAGCGTTGTGTCTTTTCTGCTAAATTGATCCACCACTTGTTCTGCATGTCTCGGAGTTTTTGTTGTAGTTTGCTACATGTGAGGCGGAAAGCTGCTTTTCTTGCATGACAGGTTGGCTGGGCGAGGAATGCCTGGTGAGCAGCTCTCTTCCTTGCCAACAGCTCCTGGATCTCTTGGTTGTTTTCATCAAACCAGTCTTGATTTTTCTTGTGGGAGAACCCGAGGGATTCTTCTGCAGACTGGAGGATACTGTTTTTGGTATGTTGCCAAAGCACTGTAGGAGAAGGATCTGTAGGATGGTCTTCAAGTTTCGTTTGTAGATTTGCCTGGAAGTTGTCTCTCATGGTAGCTTGTTGAAGATTGTTGACTTGGAGTCTCTTCTTTAAGATGCCTCCCCTCTTAGGTTTGAAGTTAAGATGAAGATTTAGTTTACATCTGATGAGGCGATGATCTGTCTGGCATTCTGCACTGGGCATCACTCGGGTATGACGGACATCACGAATGTCTCTCTGACGGACTAGAACGTAGTCAATGAGGTGCCAATGTTTGGATCGGGGATGCATCCAGGTTGTCTTCAAGCTATCTTTCTGCTGAAAGATTTTGTTTGTAATAGTCAGCTGTTGTTCTGCACAGAACTCTAGCAGGAGGCGTCCGTTATCATTGCAATTTCCAACACCATGCTTGCCTAAGACACCTTTCCAGGCTTCGGAGTTCTTTCCTACTCTGGCATTGAAGTCACCAAGGATGATAATTTTATCTTCTACAGGGACTTTTTGTATGAGTTGGCGTAGGTCTGTGTAGAATTTGTCTTTCTCTACAGGGTCAGCTTGCATAGTTGGGGCATATATACTAAAGAGAACAACATGTGGGAGGCGTAAGGAAATAATGCGATCAGAGTGTCCTGTTGGCAAGGTTTCGAGTTTGGAGGCAATGGAGTTTTTAATCATGAAGCCTACTCCTGAAAGATGTTTTTCGGTTTTGGGTTTGCCAGACCAGTAAAGTGTGTAGCCGGCGCCATGTTCTTTAAGGCTACCTTCCTCATGGAAGCGAACTTCACTAAGAGCAGCGATGTCAATATTAAGCCATGATAGTTCAAGGGCTATTAGGGCAGAACGACGCTCAGGCCGTCCACTATCTTCAGAGTCTTGCATGGTTCTGATGTTCCAGCATGCAAGTGTCAGTTTATTTACACCTTTGGAGGCCGGTGTGTGCCTTTGTTTCTTTGCCTTGGTTTGACCGCATCAGAAGATTCCCGTTGGCCGCGGCTAGCCAACCAGGTAGTTGGGGATGAGCTTTCGTTAGGCCACCTTTTCTAGGCCCCTCTCCATGTGGAGCAAGCAGTGCTCTCCTTAAAAAAGGCTGCTTGGTCGTTCAGGATGCTGCCGAACAAGACTGTCATCTCCCGGGTCAGGCTTGAGCGACCAATGTCCTGAACCGCCTGCATGCAGGGTTGGGGCTGCGGCTTCCAGTGCATCTTTACACCTGCCGGTTTCGTCCCTCGCCAGTCGCTACAGGGCTTTTTTGGTACTGGATTTGTCCTTCGAGCCTGTGCAATGGATTTTTCTGGTGGAGCGCAGCATGCACAGAACTGGCCTCACCCTTTAAACCAGAGATTCATCTGCCGTGGCCTTGCAAGCATGGACGTGGCAGCGAGGTCCTCGGGCTGTAGGTTTGATTAGAGTTTCCTTCTCTTAGATGGTTGACCTTACAGGGTTGGACGAGCACCATCTGCCCGGGTTTGGGATTGGAGTTTTCCTTCTCCTAGGATGGTTGCCACAAGGCTAGAGAGCCCATCCTGCCCTTTGGCGCTCTTTGTCAGACCCTTCGGTTTTGACCTGTCTGGCATGGGAGACCCTACCAGTGGCTATTATGCCACCGCCAGCATAGCTCAAAACATCATTAGGGTACGCAAGCCTCTCTCCCACGACAAGGGGGCGTCAATGGAGAGGTTGGATTGACTACAGGACAGGTTGTATCACCCCAACAAATCCTCATGCTGGCCTCTAAGTTTTCCCCACTGTTTTTCTATAGCCTTGTGTGAATGCTTTATTCTGGGTGAATGTGTCTGTGTCTGGTGTTATTTTTGAACTCTTTAATAAAAACCATACTTAATTTTACATGTGTGTGTATTCCATCCAGACTAGTACCGGTAGACACAGGTTTGCAAGATTTCCTGGTTACCTCCTTTCGCATAGCTAAAGTCGAGTTGCTGCTAATTTCCCCAACATATTAACTCTACATTTTCTTGGAGTTTTCCAAGCAGCATTTTGGTTAACAGTGCCTACTGGGAAGGGCAACACTCTCTGACCTTCTCAGGTGGGCGGTAGTTCCTCTCACGGCCCCCCAAAGCCTCCCTCTCCCACCCCGTGGGGTCCCGGCAGAGTTGTTTGGTTGACTCAGTGGTCTTTTGCAAGGAAATGCAGCTGCCAAGCTAAGCAGAAAGTTGCTGCGGCCCTCTGAGCATCAAGGGCACATTAAAAGTGTATCAAGCCAGAGACAAACTTGCTAACGAGACGAGGTGCCCAGGGCTTTAATTACTTGGCGACAGTTCTTTGCTCTCCAGTGGCCACAGGAGTCTGGCAGGTGCTGACGGGGAGCAGAGGGTGTTGTTGCTGCAAGTAAACAAGGAAAGGATTTGTCGTCCGCGGGGTCCCACAGAATGGCCGGTGGACAGACTCCTCTGAGTCGGGGGGATGCTCCATCCTTCCTCTCCCTTGGCTAATGGGCAGCCCCCCCCCCCAGCCGCAAGAGAGTGAAATGTCCTCCATGGCCTTCTCTGTAACCATCTCAAAGTGAGACTAATAATACTCAACGGAAGTTTAAAAAAACACACAACCACAAGTGTTTTGTTAATGCAACAAGTAATGTTTGTGCTTCTTTCCAGCTCTTCTTAAACATGGCGGGCTTGTCTATACAATGCTATAAAATGTGGACTGATGCACACTAGCGCCAATTCGCGGCAGTTTTTGTCTCCATGGTTTCCCTCCCCCCCCCCCAAGATTGCAGCCATGCGAAGCCGTACGCATTTGATGTTGAAACGGGCATCATGCCTACAAATCAAGATGGTGGGTGCGACTGAATTACTCATGTTTTTTCTCTGAAGATGCCAGCCACAGATGCAAGCGAAACGTCAGAAAGAAACTATTCCAGAACATGGCCTCACAGCCTGGAAAAAACCCAAGGAAAATCTACTTGTGTTTTTATTGTCATCAGTTGCCACCACTGAACAGTATTTTTTAAAAAGCATATCCAAGGTGCATAAATGCAATCTTCTGCATAAATAAACAGAAAAAACAAAAAAGAGCTGTTTTGTTGCCTCAGCACACAATTGCTAGGGCAAAAATCCAACATGGTGGTTCAGGCACTTGCCTTGCCAGCAAGCCCCGCCCCCTGCGCATGTCCAACCAATCAGATTTCCACTTCCGCTCTTATCAGGAATGTGCATCAAAGCGAATTAGTCGTCCTAACAAGCAGGAATGTGTGTTTCCATCGTAGTTTAAAAAAATATATGGGAAAAGCCACAAAGGTTTTTCCTGTGTAGTTTTTGGAGTTTTTGCCTCCCCCTTCCAAATATGGCGGATTGATGCAGGATCCCATTTAGAAAAAATTGTATTCTCCTCAAATTCTATGAGGAGTAGGTGTTGTCTATACGGTCAAAATAATATGAACAAGATGCGAATGTACAGCGATCCATTCAAACAGCCGTTCACACAAATATGTGACTTTTGGAAGGAGATCAGCGAAATCCTCCACAAAGTCCATGTGCGCTGCGTCCGGGGCTTTGTATGGATTTTCCGAAAAGCTCCATATGACATCCGAATGTGCGATCATTTGAACACTCACATTCACACAAATACGAAGAGGCAGTGCAATCTGATTGGCTGGATGAGGATGGGGGGCAGGGCGAGCAAAGAGGGAAAGCTGTGGTCGCCATGCTGGATTTTCGGCTAAGCGACGGTCCAGTAAGTCGATCTTATACTCTTATTTTATATTTTATAATTTTTTATACTCCTTTTTTATTCTTTCTGTCTTTGTAAATATGAAGAGTATGTGCACCCTGGGAAACTGTTTTTTAAAAATTTTTTTGGCAGCGGCAGATTTAAAAATGGCGAGTAAATTACTCGTGGCTGACATCTGGCTAGGGGGTCATGTGGAATTTAGGGGGGTCTTTTGGCTGTGTAGACAGGTTGCATCATTGTTAATGCCCGCCTTTTCGGATGTGTTCGTATTTCCCCCCCTCCCTTGGGTAGACAAGACCGTATTCTCACTGAATAGACAAGCCCAACGTGTTCTTCTCAGCAAGTTCTTTGAAGTAATTGGAAGAAAAAGAAACGAGCCTTTCTCAAAACACCACACAAACACACACACACGGCCACCCTTCATTACAGCTGTAACCCTGCAGCCCCTGTTTCCACGCATTGGCAGTCCTGTGGGTGTGTGGGGAACCTCAAGTGTGTCTGCCTGTGTGTACAACTGGTGTGTGCGGCTGGAGACAGGCGTCTTCACTTTGGCTGACATCCTACACCGAGGAGGCAGAGAGTAACTTTACACCCAGAGAGCAAGATGATGGCTGTGCATGAGTGAATTACAACCCTGAGCAATTGACGATGCAAACAAAGTTGAAATGTGCTGTTGAAATGTGCCATGCGCTCTGTATGCTCCATGAGCAATGGCATGCACATGTGCAACTGCTTTGCTTTGGCAGCCTCCAACTGGAGAGAGGTTTCTGCCGCCTTCTGCTGCTTCTGTAGGGGAACTTACACGCCTGTGAGTCACTGACAGGATCCCAGCCATTCATTTCCTCCTTTCAAGTAGAAGTCTTTTAAAAAAAAGCTACCCACCAAGGCAGAGATCCTACACGGTGCCTATGTAGAATCATAGAATCGTTGATAGTTGGAAGGGACCCCAAGGGCCATCTAGTCCAACCCCATTCTCCCATGCAGGAATACACCACTAAATCACCCCCCAAAGATGCCCATCTAACCTATTTTTAAAGACCTCCAAAGAGGCAATCTATTCCATTATCAAACAGTGCTTACAGTTTAAAAAAGCCTTCCTAATGTTTAGGTGCAATCTCTTTTCCAGTAATTTCAATCCATTGGTTTGGGTTCTATTTTCTGGAGCAGCAGAAAGCAAGCTGGTTCCCTCTTCTCCGTGACATCCCTTCAAATATTTAAAGATAGCTGTCATATACCTCTTTTCTTCTCCAAGGTAAACCTGCCCAGCTCCCTCAGTCCTTCTTCATAAGGCTTGGCTCCCAGACTTTGGATCATCTTGACCACCCTTTTCTGGACATGTCCAACTTCTGGCATCCGCTGCTGCCTGGGAGTATGGTGGACTCTCCTTCCTTGGAGATTCTTAAACAGAGGCTGGATGGTCATCTATCAGGGATGCTTTGATTGTGTATTCATAGAATCATAGAATTGCAGAGTTGGAAGAGACCACAAGGGCCATCCAGTCCAACCCCATTCTGCCACGCAGGAATTCACCAATGGCTACTAGCCATGAGAGCTGTACATCCTGCCCAGCATCAGCACACTTCCACATACCAGTTGCTGGGGGACATGAGTGGAAGTGGCCATGTGCTCACATCCTGCTTGTAAGTTTCTTATTGAAGCATTTGGTGAGCCACCCTAGGAACAGTGTTGGACTAGACACAACACTGGTCCACTCTGGCAGGGTTCTTCCAAGGTACTATTTGGAAAACTGCAACCAAATCCATCACCTGCTGAACTCCTGACAGATCATGTCATTACAGTAACAGTTTAAACAAGTTAACCACTGCCCTCTTGAACATTTGGACTACAACAACCATCAGCCTCTCAGCATGACCAAGGGTGAGGGATCGTGGCAGCTGCATGGCAGAAGGGGGTTGGACTAGATGGCTCTTGAGGTCTCTTCCAACTCTATGATTCTATGATCACCACTGCCACCATTTGGGTAACTCTTTGGTTTTAGTGCAGTTTTGTGAACCTCCAAGAGAGCTTCATGGGAAAGTAATCAATAAAGCAATTGTATTATTATAAGAACTAATCCATCAATACATTGGGTTTTTGTTTTTTTTAGCCTGTGCTTAAGTGGGGCGTCGATGTTCTCTCTGCCTGTCTGGATTTTGCCAAGCTGGACCCTCAGGTGGCCAGAAGGTGATACCGATGAGCTGGCAAATGGCAAATGGCAGAGGGCCCCCAGTCCCTCAGTCTAAAGAGAGGGGGGCGGGGAGCAGGATTGTTTCCGGTGGGACTCTGGACACGGAGCAGCTAAGGACCACCCTGGTGGATCTGTAGTTCACCCCCAACATCTTAAATATTCATTTACGAGCTGATGAGAGAATGGCGGTTTTACTTGCCCAACACTCAAACTGCCACACCAGGCTGCCTCTCCAAGGGTTTCCTTGGCCAGATTTCTCCAGAGGAGCTTTGCCATGGCTGTCTTTTTCTGAAGCTGAGAGAGTGTGACTTGTCCAAGGCCACCCAGTGGGTTTCCATGGCTGAACGGGGATTTCAGCCCTGGACTCTCCTTGTCCAGCACTCAAACACTACACCATGCTGGAGCCCTAAAGGATGCAGAGGGGGCATTTTTAGTGGACTTTTTAAAAAGCTAAAATAAATTTGGGTCCAGGTGTACAAGGAGGTGGGGGAATCCAGGATGGCCCCCTCCAACCCTACCCTGACCTAATCTTCAGATTTAATGTAGTTTGTAAAAGCATAAGGAAGACTCACGCAGCTCTCCGCCTAACACAACCTGTTTTCCCATGGCTGCTGTGGACAGAATGGATGAGTTACGTGGAAAGTTCGGGCAATGCCAGAGCGCAGATCTGCAGGACCTGCTGTTTTCCCCAGTGAAAACCTTAGGAGTAAGCATTTTTGGTTAAACCTCTTTGTTTTTTCTTCATACTGTGATTTCTGTAGGGATTAGATGGAACCATAAAATCATAGAGTTGGAGGGGAACCTTAAGGGCCATCTAGACCAACCCCTATTGATACAGGAATCCACTGGTAGAGCACCCCAAGAGGGGAGCACCTGTCCAACCCCTGTTCAAAACCTTCCCATGAAGGAGAGAGGCTTCTCTGGAGCACTACTCCAGTGGACTACTCCTGGACACCGTTTTGGCCATTTTGGGAGAGAGGTTTGGGGGAGGAAGGCTGGCCCCCTCCTAATATTGGATCACACCACCCATAAACCCTTCTGGTCTGAGCTGGCTAGAGATGAAAGGGGACACAAGGTCCATCCAGTCCAACCCCTAAGATATCCTCCCAACCTCTGCCTAAAGACTTCTAAAGATGGAGAGTTCACCACCCGCCAAGGTAGTCTCTTCCACTGGAGTTCAGGGTACTCCAAGAGCCATCTAGTCCTACCCCCTGCCACAACTAAAACATTCCTGAAAGCTGTCCATCCGACCTCTGCTTAGAGACCTCCAAAGATGTAGAGTTCATCACCCTCCAAGGTAGTCTGTTCCACTGGAGTTCAGGGTACTCCAAGAGCCATCTAGTCCTACCTTCTGCCACAACTAGAACGCTCCTGAAAGATGCTCACCCAACTAGAGACCTCCATAGATGGGAATCTACCACCAGTCCACTCCACTGGAGAACAGCTCTTACAGTCAGAAATGTCCTTCTAAGGTTTAGGTTGAGCTTCTTTTTCAAATCATTTGAATCCATTGGTTTGTGTTCTGGTTTCTGGAGCAACAGAAAACAAGCCGGCTCCATCTTCCACATGTCATTGGTTGTGTCTTCCCGCAAAGCAGGGGGTTGGACTGGATGGCCCTCGTGGTCTCTTCCAACTCTATGATGCTATGAGTCTACCCCTGCAGATATTTAAAGGCAGCCACCAAGTCGCCTCTCGGTCCTATCTTCTCCAGGCTAAACATCTCCACCTTCCTCCTCTGTGGGAAGAAGGAGGAGGAGGAGAGCAGCCATTGGGAAGCCCTCTTACCTTCTTTTGGCTCATCTTAAACAGTCTTGTTTGAACTTGGCAAATGGTTTAATGTGCCTTTAGTCTATTTGAATTATTATCCTTTTCTGCTTTAAATTGGTTAAATTGATTTTGGTGCATGCTTTAGACAGGCACCAATGTTTAAAGAAGCCAGACGGACAGAGAGGAAGGCTCCTTTGGGCATTGGGGAAGGGGATTCGTTGCATCGCCTGTCTCCTCCTCCTCCTCCTCCACTAAGACACATCTGTGGTGGGTGGGAACCATCTCAACAACACACAAAGTGGTTTATTCTTCACAGCCTTGGAAGAAAAGCAAGCGCGAGCTCCCCGGCTTTGGCCGCTGCTTCCTTGGCCAACAGGCACCTTTGGGCCATTTCCTGGCAGAGCCCAAAGCCCTGAGCCCGTGGTCGCTGGGGGCTCCCATGTCAATCAGCGTGGTGGGTCTGCTCTGGGTTTTAGTCTGAACTTGGAAATACTAGCTATCCAAAGTGCTGCACCTATTTTGAATCCAGCACTTTGGATAGCTACCTTGACATTGGGTTTGAAACTCAGAGGAGACTGGCTGAGAGCCTTCTGACTTGGGAGCCAACAGCCGCCTCCGGAAACAGCACAGGCCATGGGACGGAAAGCGGCTGCTACGCAGAAGGCTTGGGCCCAGCTGGTGCGTCCGTGGTTGCATCACGTCCATCTTCTGCCTCCGTCGGCTCTTCTGGGCTTGCCTTCCCCTCGTGCGGCTCCTCGTGCTCTTCCAATCCAATTCCAGCTGCTTGTTCTTGAACAGGATGATCTGCCTCCTCGTCCTGTGAGGAGGAAGAGGAGGAAGGTCTTGCCTGCATCTCAGGTGCCAGCCAGACCATTGGCACACCGGGCGAGGGAGATGCCTCACTTCTCTTGCCCAAATCCAGGGCCACCAAAGGGCTTTGGGGTTCATGGGGCAGACTGGGACTCCCCTCTTCTGCAGCCCCACTCCGCTTGCCACGGCTCTTCCCAGTTCTTGGAGGAGCAGCACCCAAACGAGGAGCCCAGGGATCTGGCAGAGGACTCCTGTTTTCCATGCGAGGGGGAAGATGGTGCCCCCTCAAATCTGGGCTGCCCCCCACCAGTGAGGGAGAGAGGTTCCCCTCGTGCTGCTCCTGCACAATGTGCCAGATGGGCTCCTCGAAGTCTCTGTACACGCGATGCAAGAGGTTGTAGCCCCCCGGGAGGCTCTCTAGGTTTTTCAGGGTCCGGTCGCAGTGGCGGTCCATTTCGTGCCTGAGCTCCGGACTTCGGATATACTTGACCAGCTGCCTCACCACCTGGGGGTTGCTCAGCAGGTGCCTGAACTGTGTGTTCCTTTGGGCCAGCTGCTGCAAGGCAGCGTTGGTCAGGATTGTATGTCTCAGCATCCTCTCCTCCAGCTCTTCTAGGGTTTCTGGGCTGGACAGTACCTTGCAGATATCCACGATCAGCTGGTGGAAGGAGCGGACCTCATCCAGCAGGTCTCCGGTGAGGCTCACATCCACCTCGGCATCCAGGTTACTCCTCAGGTGCGGGAGTTTCTTGTAGAGGACCATCAGCTTGGTCAGGCCACTGAGACTCATCAGCCGTCTGAACTGCGGGGTGTCCCGGGCAAACTGTTGGAGCTCCGGGGTCTCGGACAAGAAGTGGGCAATCTCCTTGGTGTTGGCCAGCATGTCTTGGACCCCGGCAGTCTCCAGAGCCTCGGTGATTTTGCTGGCACTCTCCGCCTTCTCTTTCATGGCACTGGGTGTCCAGGCGCTCAAGCCGATGTGGGTGGCGACAGCCAAAACGCAGGCGACGGCAAGAGGTCCACAGCTGCCGCTGGAGATGATGCTCTGGACCGCGGGGCTCTGTACCACCTGGTGCATGAGCGCAGGGCAGGCCTGGAAATGCTGAGGCAGCTCGCTCAGGGCTTCCAGCAGGGTGGCCAGATCTTTCCTGGCACTCTCCAGGAGTGCTGGCATGTTGCAGATGCTGGGGCGAGCGGGGTGGCTGGCGCGCAGGGTGGGGGTGCTGCAGCCGGGCACCGCTGGCTGGACATGCAGAGTATGAGGCTTGGAAGGCTCTGGCTTCCTCACCACCAGGTGAACGGTGAGTCCATCTCGGATGTTGTGCTGGCGGAGGATCTCCTCGTCCCCCAGGATTTTCCCCGCAAAGATCAGCAGCATTTGGTCCTTGCTGGCCATGAAGTGGGGTGCGGCCTGTTCCTTCAGTTGTTCCACGGTGCTCTCCTCGGCCACCTGGATGTCCTGTGTGCCTGTGGAGCTCTTCACCACCACCGTGATGCGCCTGGATTCATCAGGGGTGCCTCCTGAGCTGGGTCCAGAGTCATCCTGGCCTTTGCTCATGGCTAGTGGAACGTCACCGGCCCATCTGTGGCGTGGGCGGGCAGGAAGGGCCCATGAGTCCTACTGTCCTTGCAGGGCCACTGGCTTTCTCTGCCCTGGAGGAGCCAGGGGCAGAACCACCACCAGCATGCAGAAGGCCGGCTGGTTGCCCCCCCAACCCAAACCCCAACCCCAGCCGGCTGCCCTTTCCTCTTGTCCCCAATGAAATCCCCACAAGTGGTCTCCCACACCCACTATGCCATCATGGCCACGACATCACAGTCCTGCTGGTGGTGATGAAGGTGGGGGGCTCTAGGGTAGGGCTGGGCCAGTGGGGGAGGATAGGGGGGCACATTAGACCCCCAGGCTGGCTGGGTTACCAGTTCATTCCAGGCCTCAAGGCTTCAGGCCAAACCCCAAGACTTTGGAATGGCTCCTGGTGATATCATGAAGTGTTATCCATTAAACACCCACCACAGCTGGTCATTCAAACACACACACAGTTTCTTCAGTCATAATGTGAGCAAGCGGCAAACTCATGGACAGAGCCCATTTACACACACTTTGGGTCTCCACTCACACAACCAGGGAGATAAACCAGGCGCGGTTGTCTTATTGTGCTATCTGAACCTGTTAGGTTAAGCTATCCATGACTAATGTGTTCGTCTGCCCAAGCAAGGGCAAATGGATTGGGTGGATGACTACACAGTTTTGTTCATATTGTGTTTTAGTAACTTAGGATCTGCCGCTTAAAATGACATGCAGATGAGGCCAACATGTTGAGCAGCATGGCAGTGTTGAGTCTTAATTATCGTGGAGCCTCCAGAGCAGTACTTCCCAAACTTTGGTCTGCCAGATGCTTTGGACTTCAGCTCCCAGAATTCCTGACTGTTGGCCAAGCTGTCTGGGGCTTTTGGGAACTGAAACCCAACACACATAGAGGACCAAAATTCGCGAACCACTGCCCCAGAGGATTGAAACTTCAAAGGGCAGGGAAATCTCTAGCCAATGGCTAGCAAGAGTGCTTAAAACTCAGTGATTCCTTCAGATACCAACGGGCATGGCATCATTACAAAATCAAATTAATGATTTTTATATGGAGTTTTAATTTTGGTTCATTACTCCAGAGTTCCTTAAATAAGGGCTTGTCTATACAAGGGAAAAAGAAGCTGATTGCTCTGTAGTAATGGCAATTCGCAGCCGCCGCAATTTGTCTTAATGGTTTTTATTTGTTTGTTTTTGCAGGCATACGCTTTGCGTGCCTGAGGAGCAAGATGGTGGCTGTGAGTTACTCGCATTTTTACTTTTCTCTATTTGCTGCTGCCAAACTTTAAAAACAACAACACTATTTCCAATGTGCAATAGAGCGATATTTCACCTTTACAAAAAAGAAAAAATCAACAACATCCCATTTTATCTCCTGAGCACTCACTTGCTAAGGCAAAAATCCAACATGGCAGCCTTATTAGCAAGCTCCGCCCTACGTGCATGTCTGACCAATCAGCTTTCAAATTCCACTTGTATTGGGAAAGCAAATGGATTTGGTCGCTTGTCCCAATGAGTGAGAATGGCCATTCCCCACGGAGGTTTTTAAAAAATACGGGAAAAGCTGCAAAGGCTTTTCCAGTGTCCTTTTTGCCATTTTTGGCAGAGTGATGTGGAATCCCATTAAGGCAGACTGTCTTCTCCGCGCATTCTGCGAGCAGTATTTTCGCCGTTTAGACAACGCCTAGGACTGCCATCTGTCCTGAAATGGGAGAACAAGTCATATCTATTTGTGCACATTGATTCATTTCACTGCATGCTATATTTCATTGTATTTCAAAGTAGTGAAGCTGGGTAGCGGTGGCCCAAGTAGCAATCTGGCCATCAAAGCTGTGCATCTGTTGTTTCCTGTAGCGTCCCTCCTGTATTTCCAGAGCTGTTCAAGGAGACATGATCTACTCCCAAGTGTCTGATGCCTCTGACGTGGTAACAGGCAGGTTCCTCTGCAGCGGGGATGATAGTGCCGTGGAAGCTGCCACTTGCAAAGGTGCATTTGACTACACAAGGGGGGGGGTATCCTAATTAAAAGTGGACGAGGCCTTGGGAGGGGAAAGAAAGACGGTTCTGAATTCTAGAGATAATACATCTTCATCCAAATGAAGTTGTTCAGGTTTTCCTGCCAGCCAGAGCCATGTGCATCCTTCCCAATGGTGGGATTCACTTTCTAGCTTCTAAAGAACCTTTCATTCCCTTCCTCCAATAAGTTTCGTCTAGTTCTTGTTGTTATGGGGTAAAGTGCCTGGTCCCCCCCCCCCGAAAAAAGCCAAACGTTTATTTCTAAATTTGAAAGCTGGCTGGAGTCTCTTGGCAGGAGAAAAGCAGGATATAAATGAAAAAAAAAATATTTTTTAGCCCCCCAAATGTCCCCTTGTGTCCACTAGAGGACATGGTTTTAGCCCTCTCTAGACCATTTTAGTTCTAGGAGAGGCTTTCCCCCCACCAGGAAGTCTGACTAGGAATCATAGCGTCATAGAATTTTAGGAGATTCTCAGACGAGGCTAATGTGGCGCCAGAATAACGCCAACAACGGAATGCAAAAGGACGCCAGTATCACACGATGTTGTCCTTTTGCGTTCCGCTGGCGTTATTCTGGCATTTCTTTTTATTGATGGGCTGGAGCTGTAAATGGATCGCCTGTCCCATTTGGGTGTTGGCATTGCCAGCGTCTGAAAACTTGCGCTGTTTTTGACTCATGATTCCAGCGTCAATGGGTGGTCCTGCCAGAACACGTCCGGGTGGGATCACGAGAACCAGGTAGGCTACTCTCTTTTTGGTACCCTCCCTGGGTTACTTGTTCTTTTTTTAGTTTGTGTATGTGCTTTTCTGTACTTTTGTGTGTGTATTTTTCTTTTTCTTTTGAATTTCCCGCGCTTGCATCTTCTCGTGAGAATGGGTGGGATTTCGGTCCAGAAAGTGAACGGAGGTCCATTAGAGCTCCGTTCATGTCTTGGGTTCCTTTTGAACAGAAGAGAAGGTAAGTCTGATGGGGAGGGTTATTGTGCTGGGACAGGGACTGGAGATTGTGGGACAGGAACGCTTTTTGCATTCCTGTCTGATAATCTCTTTAGAGTCAGAAGGAACCCCAAGGGCCATCTAGTCCAACCCTCTGCCATGCAGGAATATACAACGAAAGCAATCCTAAAAGATGCCCATCTGACCTCTGCTTAAAGACGGTCAGGTGTAATTTTCAGTAGAATGGTCTTGTTCCAATAAAAAATTCCTAATCCCAAAATTCCAGAGAAAGAGAGATCATTACCCTCCGAGGCTGTCTATTATTCTATTCCCCAACAGCTCTTACAGTAAAGAAGTTTTTCCTACTGTTTAGGTAGAAATCTTTGTTGTTGTCATTTTTAACCTATTAGTTTGTATCCTAGTCTCTGCAGCGGCCGAAAACAAGCTGTCTGCATCTTCTACGTGGCGTCCCTTTGGGTATTTAAAGATGGCTATCATGAGACCTCTCTGTCCTTCTTGAGTTGCGGTGCCCAGAACTGGATCTGTGTCAGGAGACTGGCACGGCCAGGTCCTGCCATGACAGTTAGCATTGGCTTTGTAGTTTAAGGCGATGGGTTATGTAGTGTGCTGCTTTTTTGGGGAGGACCTGTCATCAGGCTGTGGCGATAGCGGATGTGTTTGCTTAGGAATGTGGTACCATTAGCCACCCAAGGCTGTTTCTAGGGGAGGGGAGGACTTGATGGAGGGACTCCATCAAGGAAGCCATGGCTGCTGCTGCCCTGAGTCTGCAAGAGCTGAGCAGAGAGGCTGAGGAGAGGGGACTTGGAGGCCTCTCAGTCATGGGGCCGCCATAAGTTGAAGCTGACCTGATGGAAGACATAAGGCAGTAGGAAGAGATAAGGCCGTAGGAAAAGAGGGAGACCCATTCCAGATGTTGAGGAGAAGGTGACTTGGAGGTCTCGCATTCATGGGGTTGCCATAAGTCAAGGTTGACAACAACAACAATAACAAGGCCTCTGCAAAGAATTGTTTTCCTGAAGCCTGAGAGAAAGACAGCAGGAAAAGTGTAAGACCAATGTGCCTTTGGGCGTTGCCCCTTATCTTCTGGCGTTGCCCCTTTTTATCTCCTTTCCATCATACGACAGCCTCCTCTTTAACATTGGTCACCTAACTGAACTGAGTAAGAGGATCTTGGGTGACATGGTCAGACCTCACCTGGAGTCCTGTGTCCAGTTCTGGCCCAAATGGGTCAAGAAGGTATTGGAAGACGTCCAGGGAAAGGTGACCATTGGAGTCAAAGGTCTAAAAATCAGTGGGGATCCACACTAGAGAAATAATCCAGGCTGCAACTGGATCATTTGCTTGGCTCTTTCCTATGGAATCCTGGGATTTGTAGTTTGGTGAGGCACCAGCATTCTTTGGCAGAGAAGGCTAAAGGCCTTGTAAAACTATGAATCCCAGGGTTCCATAGGAAGGAGCCATGCAAATAATCCAGTTTCAACCTGGATTGTTTCTGTAGTGTGGATTCCCCTTAAAGTCTTGTGAGGAACAGCTTAGGGAGCTGGATGTGTTTAGCTTGGAGAAGAGACGATGGAGAGCTGATACGAGAGGCATCTTTAAGGGGTATCATGTCGAAGATGGAACAACCGTGTTTTCTGCGGCTTCAGGACACAAACCAGTGGATTCCAACTTCAAGAAAGGAGATTCCAGTTAAACTTTAGGGGGAACGTCTTGATAGTAAGAGGTGTCCAAGGGTGGAGTGAACAGCTTCGGAGGGTGGTGGAGTCTCCTTCTTTGAACAGAGTCCGGTGGGCTCCTGTGTGGCAGTGACGGCGACGGCGGTGGCGGCGAGGTGGGTGGGACTGACAACAACAACACAAAATGGACCTTGCCGTCTCTGTTTTCTGCCATTCCAGAGATCAAAACACATACCAGTGGGTTCAAATTATGAGAAAAGGGATTCCACCTAAACATCAGGAGAAACGTCTTGACTCTAAGAACTGTTCAAAAGTGTAATATGGACAGCCTCAGAAGGTGGTGGATTCTCCTTTGCGGAGGTCTCTAAGCAGAGGCTGGGTGGACTTCTCTCAAGAATGCTTTAGCTCAGGATTGGGGGGGAAACCCTGTTTTTTAAAAACAGCCCCCCCCCTCTTTAAACCACTTTTTGTGTGTGTATTAAAACCAATATTGGACTAAACCTGAAAATTAAGTAGCAAAACACTGTTATAGCCACTAGCTTAAACAATAATTGCTCTTTTAAAAGTGCCTTTTTAAAGCAAGTTGTTTTGGTTGAACTCATGTTAATTGAAGGATTTTTTTTCTTAATGGCATTGCTAAAAGTGATTAGAAGGAAGCCACTCACGCTGGATACTGGTCTAACAATGAACATCTGCCAATAAACTGTTAAAGTTAAAATGTTTAAATTCAACCAGTCATTGTTATTTCAGTAAGAGGGTTGGAAAATAGTATAATGGCCAGACTTAAAAACAAAACAAGAGAATATTTTTTTTTTAAAAAAGTAGGAGTGTTTTTTAAAAAAGTCATTTTGTTTAAAGCCAACCTCGTTTAAACAGCCAGCTCTGCTTTAGTGGCACATTTCCCGCATCATCCGCTGGTTGGCTCGATGGCCCTTGCTGCCCCTTCCAACTGTGTGATTCTAGGTGGACGGCGTTCCCTACCCGCCATGCTATCTTACTTGATGCTCTGCGCGCATGGCCTCTATCCGCCTTTCCAACCAGGAGGAGGGAAGGATGACCCATGTGCCCCAACAGACCCATTTCTCCTGCTTGGAAGCAGTTGCCTGCCAGTTAGAGGATCCCAGTGTTGCAAGAGACAACCCAAAATTCCCACCCAGCAACCAGTGTGCAACTGGTTTCCCTCTTGTCTTGCCAACCTAGACTCCTCCTCCCCCGCCCCGTCGCCCATTTCCTAAAATACCGGAGGGAATTAGGAACACACACACTCCATGCCCCAAGCCGACTGATCGTGGGGGATCCAAGGAGAGAGAGCCTTTGGGGAACCCAGCCAGAGCAATAAGGCAGCAGGAGCCTCCTTCTTTTCATGGCTTTCCATGCATCTCTTGGGAATGTTTTTTTTTAAATGCAAGGCATCCACAAGGTGGGCTGGGGTGGGGGTGGGGTGGGGCGGGCGGGTGAATGGGGGTCCCTCCCGATTCCTTATACGCAGAGCCTTTCTCCCTGGTGGGAGCCCCGGCCAGAGTCAAGGAGCTTTGAGGCCACAGTAATATCCACCAAGCTGACTTTTTAGTGTGTCAGGTGACCCTACAAGAGGCAAAGGTAATTTCTCTGTTGCTAGGATCCACGAGAGTTCGTTAGCTTGTCCACGGCTGCAGCCACGTCTCCGTCCGTGTCCAGGAGAGCCTGCAGGTTCAGCTCTTCGTTGGGGAAGCCCATGGCCCTGAGCTGCTCCAACTGGGGCTGGTAGGGGGAGGCCAGGCTCTGCTGCTCCATGTCTTCCTCCTCTTCTTCCTCCTTCCTACGCTGACCCCCTCCTCCTCCTCCTCCTCCTCCTCCTCCGGATCCATTGCTTCCCAACTCCAGGCTTTCGTCAGCCGAGACCAGGCTCGCAGTGTCCGAGGACGAGGGGCTCTCTCCCTCATCAGAGTCCTCCATGCTTTCCGGGTCGACGTCTGGGTCCACCAAGGCCAGGAGGAAATCCGGCACTTCTCTCCGGAGCGTCAGCAGGCTCATTTGTAGCTGTAGCAGCGCCTGGACCGCTCTGGGGTTGCTCAGCAGTGCCGCCGCTTCAGATTTGGCCAGTTTGGGAGGGAGCGCCTGGGCCCAGCCTTCTGGCGGGGGAGCACCCTGGCTCGTGGGGGAGTTGCAATGCGCCAGGAAGGTCTGTGTGGGGCCATTGTGCTGGGAGAGGGTGTTGCTCATGCTTTGCATGAACTCCAGGTTGTCCGTGAGTTGGTGGACCATGTTCTGGATGCTTTCCGACTTGCTCAGGGTTGGCCGGACTCTGGTGCTCAGGGTGATATGGATGTAGCCCGGCTGCCTGGCGTCGCTCCTGGCCCCATTCATGTCACTGTTAAACCCGCTGTCCCCACTGCTGTTGGATTGCAGGGCCCACGGGTTGGGCAAGGGCTCCCTGTTCTCTGTCCGGGGCAAGGGGCTGATCCCCCCCGAGGATGGCTTGCTCTCCGAGGGGGCGAAGGAGGAGTTCCCCTGGAACTGGGCTTGCACGGCATTGAGCATCGGCGCCTCGATGTCGTTGTAGAGCTGCTGCAGTGCGCTGTACCCACCAGGGATGCTCTCCAGGTTGCTCAGGGCCCGGTCGTGGTTCCGGATGATCTCGTCCATCACCGCCGGGCTGGTGGCCACGTCAATCATCTCTCGCAAGAACTCGGAGTTGTTGAGGATGTGGCTGATCTCAGGGTTCTGCTCAGCCAGCTGCTGCATCTGTGGGACAGACATGATCATCTGCCGGACCTGCTCGGTGTCCCCAAAGAGGTTCTGCACAAAGGGGTGTTGCATCACTTCGCTGATCAGCTCCTGCCGGGCAGCGTCTTGCTCCTGGGCCTCCCCCACCAGCTCTGACACGTCCATGATGTTCAGGCCCAGGATGCTCATGCCAGTGACCCCCAGGAGGAAGCCCAGGATAAAGGGGTTGCCGCTCAAGGTGGAGGCATCGAGGTTGAGACCCACAATATTCAGCAAAAGGTTCTCCATGGTCCGGGCGACGAGGTCGTGGCAGGAGGCCATCAGCTCCTCTGGCTGGTGATTCCACTCCGATAGATCCAGACTGTGTTCTGAATCGCTCTCCTGGGAGAGGAAGACATTCGCCGAGGGTGCGGGGAGGAAGGTGGCGGGCGGAGCGGTGGCGTTCCCCATGGGTCTCCTCTGAGACTTGATAAAGAGGTGGACCTTGGACCCGTCGCCAATCTTGTGCTGCGCCAGTGTGTCCTGGTCTTTTAGGATCTCTCCCGCAAAGATCAGCGAGAGCTGCTCCGGGGGCGTCTGGAATCGCTCGGAGATCAGCTTCTTGAAGTCTTGGATGAGCGTCCCCTCGGCCACCTCAAAGTGCTCCTTCCGCTTGAGGGTCTTGACAGTCACTTTGATGACCCGGGGGCTGGAGAGGGCAGCCCTGGGGCCCTTTTTGCTGTCAGACATGGCTGCCCAGAGCCGGCCTGCAGTGGCGATGGAGGTGGTGGTGGTGATATTGGTGATGAGGATGGACGTGACCAGAAGAGCAGAGGTTCAGGGAGGAGGAGGAGGAAGAGGAGGAGGAAGGGAGCGGGACGCCTCTTACCGGCGTGGCGGTGCTCGTGAGGTGGGAAAGGGCTAGTGGTCGGCTGCCCCCCTTTGTCTCAACGCTTGCCAAGGCCAGAGCGCACATACCAGCGAGATGTTGGCCTTCTGCGCTTCCACGTGCTCACAGCCTGGCAGGGTCCTTCATGTTCCTCTTCTCCCCCTTTGCTGCTGTGCCAGCCCCCCTCCCCCAGCCACTGCCTCTCTGTCCAGCTGGCTGGACTGTGACCTCAGCGCTGACCTCACAGAGAAGTGGCCAGGCCAGTGTTGGGGGGGGGGAGAAGCAGCCCCTCCATGCTGCCCCCTCCCCACAGTTTGGCCCCAGCCACTCACTCCTCCGCCCTGGGGCGGGATTTGCTCAGAGAGCTCCTTCCTTCCTTCCTTCCTTCCTTCCTTCCTTCCTTCCTTCCTTTTTAGTGTTTTATCTTTGTTATTTTTTATTTTATTTTATTAGCAACCCATAGCTTATCACTTACAAACAATGTAGTGAGCGGATGTATCAGCAAAACTGTGCAGATAAGCAAAATAAAGTGCCGAGAAAAGGCACAAACAAAACAGAAAGGTAACTAAGGTATTCAGGCTAGAATGCAATCAATACCATTTTATGCTTTTTTCTCATTCATAGGCGTACTTAGGAGAGAGTGGAAGTCCCCTAAGAGGGATGCAGGACCTCTTTCCAAAGAGAAATCTGAGCCTTTGGTGGCCAAGGGCATGGTCCATTCTTGGTTACACAATCTATTAAAATAAACCAGTCCTCAATAAAGGCATTTGCCTGCATATTACCATTATAAAATTTAGATGCATAAACTAATTTTTCTGATAGCCGTGCAGACCAGATTTCACCCCACCAACTACATATCAAAAAAGATCCAGTTTTCGAATGCCTGGCTATCTCAGTCCGGCCAGCTGCAAGTAGAAACACAATCAATCTTCTATGTTTCAGAGTCTTATTTTCGTTAACATATAGTGATAACAATAAACGAGCAGGACAAAATTTTAATTGATTGTTGGGTGATGGATGATACATAATGCCACCCTTCAGTCCAGAATTTTGTTACCTTTGAACATTCCAGCCACATATGTACAGTATATCTGAGCCCACAACTTGACATCCCCTTCAGCAACTTGATGGCATGTTCTTAAGGAGGTGTGAGTCTTGAGTTTGGTAGCATATGGGAAGCCCCCACTTATCTGATAGGCGAGGGACTGGGGGACTCTCAGAAAGTGGAACTGGTTGCAAAGGGGAAACCAGGGGCTTCTCTTTTTTTGCTTGCAAATGCATTTCCATCGTTTCGTAGGTGGGCAAAATGAGTATCCAGCTTGTTGGGGGCACTTAGCTAACACACAATGGAAAGCACTTAGAGAGTGCCTAGCACGCACTTAGGGTGGAAAAACAAAATGCATAGATATAGGATGGGGGAGACCTGGCTGAATGAGACTACGTGCGAAAGGGATCTAGGAGTCCTAGTAGACCACAAGTTGAACATGAGCCAACAGTGTGATGCGGCAGCTAAAAAGGCCAAGGCGATTTTGGGCTGCATCGATAGAAGTATAGTGTCCAGATCAAGGGAAGTAATAGTGCCACTCTATTCTGCCTTGGTCAGACCTCACTTAGAATACTGTGTCCAGTTCTGGGCACCACAATTCAAAAAGGATATTGACAAATTGGAGCATGTCCAGAGGAGAGTTACTAAAATGGTGAAAGGTCTGGAAACCATGCCTTATGAGGAGAGACTTAGGGAGCTGGGAATGTTTAGCCTGGAAAAAAGACGGTTTACAGGCGATATAATAGCCCTGTTTAAGTATTTGAAGGGATGTCACGTTGAGGATGGAGCAGGCTTGTTTTCTGCTGCTCCAGAGACTGGAACACGGAGCAATGGATGCAAGCTCCAGGAACAGAGATTCCACCTCAACATGAGGAGGAACTTTCTGACAGTACAAGCTGTTCAGCAGTGGAACGCACTCCCTCGGAGCGTGGTGGGGTCTCCTTCCTTGGAGGTCTTTAAACAGAGGCTGGATGGCCATCTGTCGGGGATGCTTTGATCGTGATTTCCTGCATGGCAGGGGTTGGACTGGATGGCCCTTGGGGTCTCTCCCAACTCTACAATTCTATGATTCTATCTATGATTTTATGATTCTTTGACTAAATAAATAAATAAATAAATAAATAAAAATTTTGGCCACCAAAACAAGTAAATAACACACTATATATCACTTTTTTTATTTATATTTTTTATTATGTTACATTCCTCCTCATCAAAGTCAGACATTTAAATGCATTTCTTATATCATATGTAACTTTTACATCCAAATCCTTAAAAGAAATTAACGGTCTGCAAAGTCATATGTAATCCAACCATAAAATATTAAGTTATATAAACAGACAGATATCCACCTATTTTGGTTATTTCACTTTAAATATTTTCAACTTCCTTCCTGGTTTGTTTGAATTTTGCTAAGTCTATTAAAAACTGAATTCCTTTTCCTATGAAATTATTTCTTGACTCTTCTAATCTCATCAGATCTTTCTAACGAATTTGACAGCCAAAAGCACAACAAAAATATTTGTAATCTAATACAATTTGAAGTATTATGTTACTTATACCATTTTATCACATACTTAAAGGTCAATTTTGTTAAGATTTTTCCATTTTTCTTTCCAATGTTTTTAAAGTGGAGCCCATTCTTTTTCAACCAAATTAGTCGATTTATCTTTCAATAAGGCGGTCAATTTATCTGTATGCATCATATCCTTTAATTTGATTTACCACTCTTCCAGTGTCGAGGATTCCTTCTCTTTCCATTTTAAAGCATATAATACCCTAGCTGTGGATACCATACACAGCAAAACTTGCCAAGTGTTTTTAATAATCGTTTTATCAAGTCTGTCTATCATATTCACTAGATATATCTCCGCGCACATCACGTAACTAACACTTAGGATTTCATTTATTTGAATATGTATTTTCTTCCAGTAGTTTTTAGCAACAAGACAGCTCCAACAAATATGAAATAAGGTACGCTTTGTTTTTTCACATTTCCAGCAATTCTTCTTGCCTATATTGTGCATCTTATCCAGTTTTATGGGAGTAAGGTACCATCAATAGAACATTTTTAGATAATTCTCATTAAGATTTTGAAATAATGTTAATTTACCAGAGTTTCTCCGGGATTTTTCCCATCTCTCTAGTTCAATATTGTATCCTATATCCTGGGCCCACTTTCTCACTTGTTCCTTAATAAGTTCTTGCTCAAGCTCTCTATCTAAAAGAACCCTATAATATTTTGCTATATGATGTCTTTTATTATCAAATATTATTTCATCCAAGATGTTCTTCTCTAATTCAAAATTTTCTAATCTGAGATCCATTTTATATTTTTCATAATTTTTAGATGAATACACACAGACACACACACCACTTTTTAAAAAATAATTTTTATTGAGTTCCATAGTTTCAATTCATTTCAATCCAATTCCACATAGCTTAAACAATATTTCATTGTGTGACAATATCAAGTGTAACAAATATTCTTTTCCATAAAAAAAGTTACTCATAGAACAGTGTGTCATTTTTCAATTAATACACCTCTAAGTGCCATACTCTCTCTTCCTAACTGTTCCCCCATCCAATGTCACCTTCCTTCCCTTCTACCCTTGCTGGATTAGTTTATTTTCTGATACTTTGCTTTTTGTTCCTTGTAAACTTATTCCCTTTCCTCTTAATCTTAAATTTGACTATTTTTCTAACTAAAATATTTTACCATCTTCTATATTCTATATACAATACTTTCTGTATACTTTTGACCTATATGCTATGTAATTTACTGAGAATTATATTCTGCAGGAAAATATATATATATCACTTTTGAATGCATGCAAAAGCTAAATTAACACACTATCTCTCTCTGGCTTTTCTTCGCAAACGAAGATTCAGGAAGGACTCATCCCGCGCTTTCGGCAAGCGCTGATGACCGAAAAGGCCAATCCGAGATAAACAAGTCCGGTTGCAGAAAGCACAGCAGAAGGTCTCCTTGGGTGATGTTTCCGGGTTGTGATTCTTCCTGCGTTGTCGTTTCTCTTCAAGACTTGTTCAGTGTGAGTTCTCAAATAAGGCTGCAGCATTGTGGATAGTGCGTCTCCATGCCTCTCGATGTGAGGCCAGGGCGGACCATTGTTGGTGGTCAATTTGGCCGAGCCTGAGATGTTGTTTCAGGGAGTACTTGTATCGCTTTTTTGGAGCACCCCTCTTACGCTGACCTGTGGCGAGTTCACCATAGAGTATTATTTTTGGGAGGCGATGGTCCTCCATCCTAGAAACCTGCCACACAAAAATGCATGTGAACGGTTGCAAGCAAGCCTTGTAGGGAAAAAAAACCCTGATGAAAGAGCGGACCCCCTGTTGAATGAAGGAAACTTATCTGTAATTTGCAAGCGTTGAAAGAGCGAGGCATCAGAAAGCAGGGGAAACCTGTATTTGCACAACGCATGCAAGAACCCGTAACAACCCATAACAACTCCTGCTTTAAAAAAAAGGTAAGGAAAAAGAAACAACAAGCCATGCTGACGAATACTTTTAACTGTGGGATTTAAAAGTTCCAGTATGTTTTTTGTTGTGTATATTTTTCGATTGTGGGTTTTGCTGCTGTGTTATTCTGAGTGCAAATCCAATAGCAGCAAAACCGGACACTTGCCATTTGCTTAGATCTGCCCTTAGCCCATCCTGATGATTTGCCCTCGGACTGGACAGAGACCGGGGAGCACCAAGAGCTCCTTGCGGTCAGATCAGGTGTGCATGGGGATCCCTCCTCCATCATCTGGGGCTCAAATGGTGGGCTGCCCCTGCCGTGAAGTCACACATATGGACACTCCCTCAGTCTGTGACTCATAGAAAGGGGTCCACACAAGTGCCATCTCAACCACCCCCAAACCCCCAGATTGGTCCTTGTTGGGAAAAGATAAGAAACCTCTGGAGGAAACTTTGTTGGAGTGGAAAGTTCAGGTGGAGTTTAGCATCACAGAATTATAGAGCTGGAATGGGCTCCCTAGGGGGCATCTAGTCCAACCACCCACCATGCAAGAATTCACTGCTAAATCATTACTGAAAAATGGCCATCCAGCCTCTGCTTAAAGATCTCCAATTGAAGAAAAGAATTCACCACCCTCTAAGGCAGTTTGTTTTACTGACAAGTAGCTCGTGTGTGTGTGTGTGTGTGTGTGTGTGTCTGCTTTCAAGTTGCCGGTTGACTTATGGCAACCCCATGAATTTTTCATAGGGTTTTCTTAGGCAAGGAATCCTCAGAGCTGGTTTTGCCAATTCCTTCCTCTGAAATGCAGTCCACAGCCCCTGGTATTCCTTGGCCATCCTTCAGGGCTTGGGGAAGATTCTTCTTTTTGGATTGCAACTCCCAGAATCCTCCAGCCAATAGCATCCCAAAAAGGCATCATGGGAGTTCTAACAAAAGGGACCAAAGTCAGATCTTGTCTGTATCTGTGCCTTCAAGTCACCTGTTGATTTATGGTGACCCCATACATTTTTCTTAGGATTTTCTTAGGCAAGGAATCCTCAGAGGTGTTTTTCCAGTTCCTTTCTCTGAAACAGAGCCCACAGCACCTGGGATTCATTGCTGGTCTCTCATCCAACTACTGACCAGAGATGACCCTGCTTAGCTTCCAAAATCAGATGGGATCTGGTGCCATTGGGGTATTTAGGCCCTGCCTACCTGCCTTTAAGTTGCCTGTTGACATAAGGCAACCCCACACATTTCATGGCGTTTTCTTAGAACTTTATCAGAAGCGGCAAAAACCGCGTCAGAAGAATGTGATGATAACAGAAATGGGCAAAATAAGGCGTCCCTTTTTATTGACAGCTTGGACCACCAATAAAAAAGTGATGCCTCGTCCCCGCCAGCATCACACCCCAGGAATGGCTGAGGACGCAGGTGTCTGATAATGTCGCCCTTTCTGTTATTGTCGCCTTCTTCTGATGCAGTTTTGGGACGCAATTTTTTGCCGCATTTCCCCATATCTGATAAAGTCCTTAGGCAAGGAATCCTCAGAGGTGGTTTTGCCAGTTCTGCCTGTAAAATATAGCCTGAAGCACCCAGTCCTCGTTGGTGGTCTCCCATCCAAATACTAACTAGGGCTGACCCTGCTTGGCTTCCAAGATCAGATGTGATCTGGTGCCTTTAGGGTATTGAACAACTCTTCCTGTCAAGAAATGTTTGAAGAAAGACAGGATGCAGCAGGAATCTCTACATCGCCCTCCCTGACCCCACATCGCTCTTCCGGTGCACCTTGGTGTGATGAGGAGGGAGGATCATGGGATCATAGAATTATAGAATTGGAGGAGACCACAAGGGCCATCCAGTCCAACCCCCTGCCATGCAGAAAGCTTCCATTAAGTAATGGTTCCCAAACTTTGGTCTTCCAGGTGTAGTGTGGTGGAGTCTCCTTCTTTGGAGGTTTTTAAACAGAGGCTGGATGGCCATCGGTCAGGAGTGCTTTGATTGCATATTCCTGCATGACAGGAGGGGGTTGGACTAGATGGCCCTTGTGGTCTCTTCCAACTCTAGGATTCTATGATTCTGTTTTGGACTCCATCTCCCAGAATTCCTCAGTGTTGACCAAGGTGGCTAGGACTTCTGGGAGATGAAGTCCAGAACACCTGGAGGACCAAAGTTTGGGAATCACTTCAATAAGGAAGAGCAGGAGGCTGGCAAAGAGGGTGGGCAGGCTAAGCCTTTCATGGACTGGCAAATGCGGAGGAGTCTTCAGTCCTTAAAAAAGAATCTCTCTCTCTCTGGCTTTTCTTCCAAACAAAGATTCAGGAAGGACTCATCCCGCATTTTCTACAAGCGCGCTGATGACTAAAAAGGCCAATCCAAGATAAACAAGTCTGGTTGAGAAAACAGCTCCTTCAATCACCCACTGGATTGGACCGGAGTTTGCTTTGGGCTTTGCTTTGCAGGTAGAGCTCGGAAAATTACTTCTAAGAAATGGAGACAAAGATGTGCTGATAAAGCCCTCTGTAACTGAATAGTAATAGTAAGATGATGCTCAGGGTCATGAAGATCATGGCTTCAGGGTGTCCATTTTCTTTACAACTCACCTTCTTAGCCCTGATTTGCACAGCATTTCCCCCCTCAATCCCATCCCAAAGAACCAGTGTAGGCAACGAGCATGCTTTTCTTTTCCCGCTACGTCTCAGGACTGCCTTCCATGGGCCACACTGGGAGGGTGTAAAAATGCTGCCCTTATGCTACCAGGATGTATTCCACAGGGCCTCCCGTTGTATTCTGGATGTATTTTGGGCCAGTGGAACCAGGGCAGGTGCCCCGCCAAGCTTCACGGAGGGCTCCACTCTATGGTCAACTTCCGGTGTTTGTCTCATTGAAAATAACTGGGTTCCCTATTATCCACGGTTTCAGGTATCTGCAGGGAGTCTTGGTATGTATCCCCTGTGGATACGGGGGTTGACCAGTATTCTGTCAAGGGCAGTTGCTTCTCATTGTTTGAATACCTGGATAATACCTAAGAAGCGAATAAATTGAAACTTAATCCAGACAAGACAGAGATGCTCCTGGTCAGTTGAAAGGCTGATCAGGGAACAGGGACCCAGCCTGTACTGGAAGGGGTGACCCTGAAATCTGAGGCCCTCAGCATTGATGTTCTCCTAGACGCAACTCTGATCCCAGATGCCCAGGTCTCAGCATTGGCCAGGAGTGCATTTGCACAGTTAAAACTAGTGCGCCAGCTGCACCCCTTCCTTGAGATGTCAAATCTGGCTACGGTGACGTGTGCCTTGAGTACATCCCGTTTGGACTACTGTAATGTGCTCTGTGTGGGCTGCCTTTGGAGACTGTTCGGAAATGTCAGCGGGTCCAGAATGCTGCGGTCAGGCTGCTGACCCGGCCCAGTTGGAGGGCGCATAAGCACTCCCTTGTTCAAACAGCCCCACTGGCTCCCAGTTTGTTTTCGGGCACAATTCAAAGTGCTGGCCATGATCTGTAAAGCCCTACGTGGCTTGGGTCCAGGCTATCCGAAAGACTGAATCTCCCAATACGAACCTGCCGGAATTTTAAGACCAACAGGGAAGGCTTTCTCTCGGTCCCACCATCGTCCCAGGCTCGCTTGGCGAGGACACGAGCGAGGCCTTCTCGGTGGCGGCTCCCACCCTCTGAAACTCCCTTCTTGGGAGGCTCGGCTGGCTCCCTCCTTGCTCTCCTTTTGCCGGCAGGCAAAAACGTTTTCATTTCAGCAAGCTTTTAATTCATAGTTGCATGCTGGGGTGGGTTTTAATTTTTAAAAACCTTTATATGTTTTATATAATTTTAAATTGTTGTGATTTTAATTTTCTGTGGGTTTCTTTTCCATGCTGTGAGACCGTGTTCTGGAAGAGTTTCTTTCTGACATTTCACCTGCATCTGTGGCTGGCATCCTCAGAGAATGGTTGGGTAGGAGTCTGTGTGGAGTTTATACGCTGTGAACCCCTGTTGGGGAGGATATGTAAATTTTGGTACTTGAATGGTTAGTTTCTGGGTATAGAAATGCAAGGCTCGTTAGTGTCTGTTTGGCCAATGGTTGGTTGATGGGCCATTATCTGCTGGGAATCCCCCTGTCCCTGGGTGGAATTCCTTTGTAAGTGTATATAAACTACACACACACTCCTACCCAACCATTCTCTGAGGATGCCAGTCACAGATGCAGGCGAAACATCAGGAATAAACTCTTCCAGAACACGGCCTCACAGCCTGGAAAAAAAACCATGGAAAACCTTTGGATGCTGGCCATGACAGCCTTTGACTTTACAGTGATTTTAATTATTTTAAACTTTTGTCATATTTTTAATTGCATCTTGTATTTTATGTGTTGTGAGCCTCCTTGGGTCCCATTCTTGGAGAAAGATGGCATATAAAATAAATAAATAAATAAATAAATAAATAAATAAATAAATACTGGCAGAATGGATGTGGTTTTGCTTACATGGAAGGAACACCACCCCCAACACTTGGGTTCACAGCGCTCTTTCCCACAACACAATTATTCAGGTGTGTTTCCTCATTAATTGGATTGTATGCCAGGGAAGAACCCGAGTGCCTCCCCAAACCGAGACCCCCCCGCCAGGTTTCCATATGATGTTGCCGTGGCCATTAGAGGAGAATCATGTGAAAGTCCTCACAGTCCGGGTGGACGCCTGGATTGAGTCCTGAACTTGTGTGCCCAGCTTTTAAAGGAGGCACACCCACCAATTAATAATAAATTATTATATTTATACTCCACCTTTCTCCCGAAATGAAACTGAAGGTGGTTGATTCAAGAAACAAGCAAATCTTCAAAATCTCTTTTCATAGACAATTTGGCCTGGTTTTGGCGGGTGGAAGCACCCATTCTTCTAGAACAGTCACTATTTGAGGGGTTTTTTCAGGGAAAAGACCCAGATATCACACAAAGGAGCAGCCAGGGTAGGCAGAAACATGGGAAAATGGATAGCATCCATCCGACCCCCATTCTCTGCTCCCCCGCTCTCTCTATTCACCAAATAACCTCCCCTCTTCAAACCCCAGATTTATCTGTTTTGCTCCACCGCTCCATGTTTTGGGAAGCTGAAATAGGATGCATTCTAATAAGTCAGCAATGAGGACAAGAGGGGGAGGCAGAATCACACCCTTCCCAGAAGCTTCAGGCAAAAGCAACCTGCTGCGGTCTCTCCTAGCTTGCATGCTCTTTCACATTCATAATTTTTGCCACTTTGACCACATTCTGATGTTGTTTGGCCACATGTGCCTGGGTTTTCATCTGTGAAATGCTGGAGGGTATGTGTATGAAAAATCACCACTCTCCTTGGCACCTTGCATGCATCATGCCAGCAGCATCACTCCCCCGCCCCCCGCCATCAAAAAATCAGCCTCTGTGTAACAGGAAAAAAGTTATGCATTGTCAGAGCTTAGGAAAAATTACTCCTTTGGACTATAACTCCCAGCATCACAGTCCTAGACCTTTAATCCAAAAGAGTAATTTAGAATTATAGAACCATAGAGTTGGAAGAGACCACCAGGGCCATCTAGTCCAACTCCCTGCCATGCAGGAGTACCTGATCAAAGCAATCCTGGCAGATGGTCATCCAGCACGCTTTCAAAAACTCCACCACACTCCCAGCCAGCAGCGGATTCCACTGCAGAACAGCTTTTACCCTCAAGACATTCTTCCTAATAATGTTTAGGTGGAATCTCTTTTCCTGGAGTTTGAACCCATTTCTCCGTGTCCTAGTCTCTGGAGCAGCAGAAAACAAGCCTGCTCCATCCTCAGTATGACATCCCTCCAAATAATTAAACATGGCTATCCTGTCCCCTCTTCACCTTCTCGTCTCCAGGCTAAACATGCCCAGCTCCCTAAACCCTAGCCTGTACAAGCTCTGTCTCTTGCACAAAGAAGGGATGGCTGTCCCCATCATTGGCCATTAAGCCGTGAGGCCCTCGTGATCCACGCGCCCTGAGTATTAATTCATTACCGGTAACAACACCATTACACCTGTGAATGAATTATTTCCGGACTCTGGGGGGACTGCCCTCCCCACCAGCCTCCCTGACGCTGCTGTCATATGCGAGTGGCGTGGGGTGTCCTGAGATTTTGGGACCAGCCTTCCCAGAGCTCTTTTCCAGTCAAACGCCCAGCCTGGAGGAAATGACCTGCCCCCAGAAGCCATAAGAAAGGGAGGCCAAAATGCTTTCGGCTTCTCTTTATGACACCGGCGTGGCCTTTTGAGTCCACACATCAGCACCCCGGTAGAGGCTCCCCATGGGTGCTTCACCCTGGATGCTGGAGCGGCCTCTCGTCCTTCACAAACCATTCTGCAGTGGTGGTGGCATCCCCTCTGGCCAAACTCCCTCCCCCCATGTCACAATGTTTGGTTTGCGGAGATTCCTGGTGGGGCAGCAAGTTGAAGGAATGGACGCCGGCCCAAGAGAGGGAGTTGGCATTGGTTGGTTGTTTGGTTGGTACCCCGTGTGCTACTCCAGGGTAGCTGACCCTTGGCAGGGAGAGTCACCAGGCCACGGGTTCCCCCCGGAGGAGTACCCCAGCCCCTTCAGGCGCAGCACGAACCAGGGGATGAGGACGGGGGCTTCGGCTAGCAACGTCTGCAGGCCCTGCTCCATCTGGACCCAGGCCTGGATGGCCTTGGGGTTGGACATGGCGGCCACCATCTCGGGGCTCTGCATCTGTTGGGAGAAGTGCAGCAACTGCTGCTGGACGCTCTCTGGGGATGCCGCCTGGGTCCCCTCGGAGGCCAGCAGCGCGTTTTGCATGAGGGAGAACATCATGCGCTTGGTGTAGGCGTTGCACAGGTTCACAATCAGCATGGGGATCTCGGTGGCCTCTGGCGCCTGGGTGCCTCCCATGTTGAACATCCCGGCCCCGGAGGTGGTTGCGAGGTTGGGCACCGACAAGCTGTGCCCAAGAGGGCTGTTGAGGCTGTTGAAGACGCCGCCGCCGCCGCCGCCGCCACGGTCATCGCTGCCATTGGTGCAGACGCTGGTGGTGCTGTGAGAGAATGGGAGGTGGCCCAGGGGGTCTTGGCTGTCCTCCGCGGGGGGCCCTAGGTCACGCAGGCCCGGATGCTCTGGGCAGGAGCTCCTCACCAGGGTGGCGTAAGGGCTGGGCGCTGCAAAGTGGTCTGGGGCCACGCTCGAGCCGGGCTCCTGGATGTCGCTGTTGAGCTGCCGCAAGGGGTTGTCCCCCCCGGGGATGCTGCTCTGGAGGCTGATCAAGGCCTGGTCAGGGTTCTTGGGGTCCGGCAGCATCTCGGGGTTCTTGGCCAGGTCCATGATTTCCCGCATTTTGTCCAGGATCACCCTCATGATGCCCATGTTGTTGAGGATGTGGCCGATGGCCGGCACCTGCTGAGCCAGCTGCTGGACCTCCGGGTTGGCCAGGATCACCTGCCGGACCTTCTGGACAATCATCTCCGAGGTGGGCACCAGTTGCCAGTCCAGTGCAGCGCTGGAAGGGTTGGACTCCGGGTGACCCCACGAGCCCTGGGCTCTGGAGCTGAACGCCGGGGAGGGGAGGCTCCTGCCTTCGGGTGGGATCGGGGTGCAGTCAGAGTCCTGGGGCGCCCTGTAGGAAGAAGGCCGGGCGGAGTCCTCAGGGTCCCTCTTGAGGGACCTGATCACCAGGTGGACCGTCACCCCGTCGCTGATCCCACACTGCCGGAGCGTGTCTTGGTCCTTCAGGATCCGGCCGAAGAAGACCAGGACCAGCTGGCTGGTCTCACAGTTGAAGTGCTTGGAGATCTCCTCCTTGAACTGCTGGACGGTGCTGATCTCCGGGAGGACAAACTGGGCGTTGGCCTTGGGGGACTTGGCCGTGACGCAGATGAAGCTGGGGTTAGAGGCGATGACCGCCGGGCAGGCCAGGGCGGGCCCTTCTTGGTCTTTGCCCATGGTCTCCATAACATGCCAGGCAGGAGGAGGGAGAGGAGGCGTCGGGAGAGCGGGGGTCTTCTCGCTGGGCCACGGTAGAGGGGGAGATGCCAAGGGAAGGCTCTTGGGTCAGTCTTCTGGGCTACAGGGCTGTTCCTCTTAAAGCTGTGGTTGTGACGGGGCCCTTTTGGAGAGCAGCCGTCCACCCCATATACCCTGGGACTGGGGGGGGGGATGAAATCTAGCCAGGGGGGCACGTGAGAGCTCCCTGGCCCGGCCCTCCCTCCCTCCTTCCCTTCACGTGGCAGAATGTGGGTGGGCAGGGGTCCCACTGTGACATCATCGCCACTGATGTCACCCTCAGCAGCAGCAGCAGCAGCAGCAGCAGCAGCAGGAGGTGGTGGAAAGGACCACCCAACAGGGGCAGCCCTTGTCAGGTCCTGGCTGGAAGGGGCCGGCCCCGGGCAAGCATGCGCCGACCCTGCTGGGTGGGATGTTGGCGACGGCTATAGTCTCGGCCAGGTTGGGGTGGGTGTGGCGGAGGTGCTGATTAAAAAAAAAGTTATGCGTACCCTGCTCTTCAGCCCCAAGGCTATCAGAGCGGCTTACAAACTGTTTTAAGCAATAGCAATTTACACATCTATGCTGCATTAAGCAGTTTGCAGTACTGGCATTTAATCCGTGTGCCACCATGGGTCTTTAGCCAGCCAGCTGGCCTGGCTTTTTATCATCCAGGCTGGGTATGATGGGACTTGAAGTCTTTTTTAAAAACGATTATTAACACAAGCATAAACACATACTTATTTTTTAATGCATAAAACACGTGTACAAACAACCCCCACACACTTAACTAACAATGCAAACAAATACAAATGAAACTAACTACAGACTCCCCGCCCACTTGACTAATGATTATGTTCCACAATAAAATATTTCCTTTAAGTGACATTACAATCAAATGCCTACATTAAATTGAAACCAATCTATTTTTAAAAACTGCAAGGTTGATACATACCCACTGCTCTATTGTAAAAAGGTAATAAACAAATCCCAATCTTTCTTGAAATTGATCAAATAATTCTCCTTTGGCACTTTATCCATTTCAGCCAATTCACCGGCCTTCATCCCCAAATCTTCTTGTGATGGAGTCAATGCATCTTTCCATTTCTGGCCGTACAAACGTCTTGTAGTTGTGATCATATATTGTAAGTCCTCCCATGTTTCCTCTCTAAGTGATCTTCCAGCATTCCAAGGAGATAAACCTCTGGTTTCATCTGAAATCTAATTTTAAAAATGCCCTCCAAGTTCTTATGATTTTGAATCCAATATTTGTGGGCTTTCTCACAAGTCCACCACATATGGTACAATGTAGTCCTTGTTTTTCTGCTTACATTTCCAACATTTGTTTGAACAGTTTTTGCATATTTTGGAAAGTTTCTCAGGAGTCACATTCCATCTATACATCATCTTATAAAAGTCCTCTTTCAAATAATAACACAAAATTTCAAACTTTTTGATGATACCCTCTTCCACTGAATTTGTGAGCCTACTGGTATTTTACCATACAGTGGGCCCTCCGTATCAGCGGGTTCAACATCCGTGGATCATCACCACATACTTAAAATGGCGGCACCCACTGATTTATATAAACCATCCATGTTTGTTTGTTTTTGCTATCTGTGGAGGGTTTTTTTTCCAGAACCAAACCCAGGCGGATACAGAGGGCTCACTGTACATACAATCTTTTACAAACCTATGATCCGAGGACCTTGCTGCTACCGTCCATGCTTGCAAGGCCACAGCAGATGAACCTTTGGTTTAAAGGGCGAGGCCAGTTCTGTGCACGCTGCGCTCCACCAGAAAAATCCATTGCACAGGCTTGAAGGACAAATCCGATTCTGAAAAAGCCCTGTAGTGATAGGAGCGGGACGAAACAGCAGGTGTAGAGATGCACTGGAAGCCGCAGACCCAACCCTGCACGCAGGCGGTTCAGGACTTGTTTATCTTGGACTGGCCTTTTTAGTCATCAGCGCGCTTGCAGAAAGCGCAGGGTGAGTCCTTCCTGAATTTTCGTTTGCGAAGAAAAGCCAGAGAGAAAGGGGTCATCCTCCATCTCAACACTGAACAACAATTTGTACATTTTGGCTATCAAATGTTCATCATTTGTACATAATTGTGTCTCAGACACATTTATTCCAAATGCATGCATTTTAAACAAAAATCCATCTTTTATCTTTCAACCAAGGGAACGCTGCCATCCAGAGGCAGTTTTTCTGGTGGTGGGAGGTGAGCTGCCTAGACGTTTATGGCATCAGATCACAGGAGGCCACTCTTCCCCATTTGGCACAGCCAGGCTTTGAGTCTCTGGACTTGGGCCAGCCTCTCTGGTCCTGGGGCCAAGGGAAGGAATCTCACGGCAGTAGCTCTGCTTGGAAAAAAATGTGCATCTTGGCTATGCATAGATATTGCTTTGTTGATTTTATTTAGAATCAGAGAGGTGGAAGTGACCCCCAAGGGCCATCTAGTCCAACCCCATTCTGCCCTGCAGGAATACACAATCAAAGCATTACCAATAAATGGCCATCCGGCCTCTGCTTAACAATCTCCAAAGAAGGAGACTCCACCACATTCCCAGGCAGCAGCAACGGATTCCACTTCCAAACAGCTCTTACTGTCAGGAAGTTCTTCCTAAGGTTCAGGTGGAATCTGTTTTCCTTAGAAACTTTTTTTCTGAATTTTTCTGGGTCCCCCCCCCACCCAGGCCTTCATGTATCTAGTCTGGGCCCACATTCTTATCCTAGTCCCCCCCCCCCAAATATCAGCAGGGCCTGTCCCTATGTCGCTGTGTCGCAGGCGTGGGCCCTGAGATCACAGGCGCTGGAATGCTCTTGAGCCGGTAGTAACCCTATGGGTGGTGATGCATCAGTCACAAGCCATGGGTGGCTAGCAGGGTAGTGAGTTGTTCAGTCAGAAAAGGTCCTCCACCCACCCATGCCTGAACATACGGGTTGTATGCGTCCTTACATAACTGATCTACTGAAACACTGGCCGAAAATGCTGGCCACTCTTCTCAAAATCTCTTTGGTCTGCACCCCATAAACAATGGGGTTCATCATGGGAGGGATGAGCACATAAAGGTTGGCCAGAAGGATGTGGACATAGCCCGGGATATGGTGGCCGAAGCAATGGGCAAAGAAGGAGAAGAACGCAGGTGTGTAGAACATCAGGATGACGCAGAGGTGGGAGCCGCAGGTGCTGAACGCCTTCCGCCGGGTCTCCTTGGAGGAGAGCTGGAAGACCGTCCTGAGGATCAGGCCGTATGAGGCAGCAATCAGCAAGGCATCCAGAGCTATGGCAGCAGATTTTAAAACACAAGTAATGCACTTGTGTCCACCAGCTCAACTAGAGGGGGCTGTAAAGCCATTAAGACATTGCGAATTGCAACAACTGTGGAGTGAGCCATTCCTCCCCTCACATAGACAAGCCCTTGGTTAACAAGCAAGCCGGCTGACATTCCCTCTTCTACCGTTAAAGGCACAGGAGCCTTGGCTGGTTTCCTTCTGGCAGCCCTACACCACAGCCCCCTTCGGCCGCTCCGCACAGGTGGGAAATGGGGCCAGGAGGGTGGATGCGGAGGGCCACCAGCCCTTGGTGAGGGTGGGCAGAGAGAGCGCGCAACAGCTCCCTCTCCCCAGGGGCATTTCTCTCTTGACAGGACCTCTGTACAAAAAGGCCACGGTCCTGTTAGTGTCTTGTTGTGGCTGTGTGCCTTCAAGTCATTTCCGAATTACAGCGACGCTAAGGTGACCCTATCACTGGGTTCTCTTGGCAAGATTTGTTCAGGGGTGGGGGTTGCCTTTGCCTCTCTCATAGGCTGAGAGAGTGTGACTTGCCAAGATCAACCCGTGGGTTTCCATGGCTGAGTGGGAATTTGAACCCAGGTCTCCAGAGTCGTGGTCCAGTGCTCAAACCACTACATGATGCACTGGGTCTCAGCGTCTCACTAGCGCATACGTTCCCAAGCAGAAGAGGTTGGACATTTCTGCTGGCTGGAGGTAGATCGTCTGCAGTCAGTTTAATGTTGTGGGAACAGAGTGGCGCGTGCAGAGCCATTGGGCACGTGGATTGTGCGTGCCAGTATGGTTGCCTGAGCCTGCGCACTGGGTTGCCCATTTGCTTGAACAATGTTGGAATCCTCTAAGGAAGGGGAGTGTAAAGTTACACCTTGTCTCCTCACTGTAGGAGCTCGGCTGAAGTGTGTGCATGGGCACAAACACACACAGAGTCAGGAGCCACGTGGGCCCCGGCCACTGAGAGTCCTGGGGCTTTTGCTCCAGTTACACTGCTGCTCATCCAGCTGTGCGTCTCGCCCAAGCCACGCCATGTCCGTTGCCGTCACCACGCGCCTGGGATGTCCAAGGGCCGCCCTTGTAGCTGCCGGCCAGAGGGATGCCCAGTGGCTAGGAGGGTTTGCTTCCTCATCTGTGCCGAGTGACCCACAGTCCTTGGAAGGGCAGGCGGAGAGGGTTGCTACCTGCCGTGACAGTGGAGCATCCTTTGGTTTCGTGCCCCAAACCTATAAATGAATCCCCCTGTTTGGAGTCAGGAGTGAATTTCCCATCAGGCTGGGAACCTCAGTCACTTGGACAGTCCATGGGTTCCTCACTAGCCAGCAGCTCCCAGAAACCCCCGGCCAGCCAGTCCAGTCCAGCCAGGTACCCTTTCCACAATCTGAGCAGGCAGGTGTGAAACCGGGTGGCTTCCACCCCAGTCTTTGGATGGACTGTCAGGATGCTGGGACATGCAGTTAAATAGATTGATGCTGTAAAGAGCTGAAGTAGCCTGTAGGGTGCAGCTGAGAGAGCAAACAGCGGATTGCTGTAGCTAGCCTGTAGGACAAGATTAATGGCCTGACAAACTCAGCCTTGGAGGCTTGGAACCTGGAGAGATTATTATCTATCTCTGCTTGAGAAAATGTTTGGTTTTTCTATAAGAAGATTTGCCCTGGGAGAGCAGGAATGCCCCCCATAAGGGGCCACGTGCACCCTGAAAACTCCCTTACCCCCCTTTTGATAAACTATCTTCAGGGAAGGTTGCTTTGTGTACATTTGGGCTCAAGAGACACACATTTAGAAATACACCTCTCTGATCTTCATCCTGCTAGACAGATTGTAAACAGCTAAGGCGGCTCACACTCTCAGGTATGTGTTGATTCAGATAATTAGCAATCCTATACAACTGTGTTTCAGTTCTGTTATGGGCTTTGCAGCATAAAGATGGATGTTTTTCTGCTGAATACTGTAATGTATAGTTCTCAGAGAGGGATTCTCTATCACTTTTTAGATAACTTTATTATGCTGTGGTAAAGTATAGTAGTTTGTGGGCACGAGTCTCTGTCTGTGTGTTTATTTCTTTTGCCTGGAGGAAGATGCCTCTGCTGTGACGTTTTGCTGCCTTGACGCTCTTGACGTGCTCAGAGACTATCAGTGTGCTAACGTGACATGGGCTGGATGTGTCTCCTTTTCTTTTCCCTTTCCTTTGAAAATAAACACTCTTTCTGGCAGGAGGAGGGAAAGATCAGAATTGAGCCATAATGCACAAGTAATCGTGTGTGTGTGTGTGTGTGTGTGACTTTACTTCAGTACTCTATACTAGGAGCATAGTGTCTAGATCAAGGGAAGTAATAGTGCCACTCTATTCTGCTTTGGTCAGACCGCATCTGGAATAACTTCCTAACTCTAAGAGCTGTTTGGCAGTGGAATACACTGCCTGGGAGTGTGGTGGAGTCTCCTTCTTTGGAGATCTTTAAGCATAGGCTGGATGACCATCTGTCGGGAATGATTTGATTGTGTGTTCCTGCATGACAGAATGGGGTTGGACTGGATGGCCCTTGAGGTCTCTTCCAACTCTATGATTCTATCAAGGAGGAGGAGGAGCAGGGATGGTACCAGTGATCCTCAGAGGAAGTTTGCAAGGATGGGCAGCAGCAAATAATGAAACAACAACAAAAGCAAGCAACACAGTGGCTGAGGAAGTGGGACATTTTAACTCCCACTGAGAAACTGGGAATGTAGAGGATTAACCCTGAACATCCCAGTTGATCCAAGGCATGGTTTTCAGAAGCCTTCTGGGGATGGCAGAGAGTTAACACTCCACCACAAGGTGGTCCCAATCCTGGTTGTTTTCATTTTCTCATTTGGAGGAGTAAAGGTGTAAAAAGGTGAAAGCTGCCTTGAACCCCATTTTGGGAGAAAGGCGGGAGATAAATCCAATAAACAAACAAATAAAAACATCTAATGCAATCCTGACCACCACTGATCGAGACTAGTGCGAAAGGGATCTAGGAGTCCTTGTAGACCACAAGTTCAACATGAGCCAACAGTGATGCGGCAGCTAAAAAGGCCAATGCGATTTTGGGCTGTATCAATAGAAGTATAGTGTCTAGATCAAGGGAAGTCATAGTGGCGCTCTATTCTGCCTTGGTCAGAACTCACCTAGAATACTGTGTCCAGTTCTGGGCACCACAATTCAAAAAAGATATTGACCAATTGGAGCATGTCCAGAGAAGGGCGACTAAAATGGTGAAAGTCTGGAAACCATGCCTTATGAGGAGAGACTTAGGGAGCTGGGTATGTTTAGCCTGGAAAAAAGACGGTTAAGGGGTGATATGATAGCCCTGTTTAAGTATTTGAAGGGATGTCACGCTGAGGATGGAGCGGGCTTGTTTTCTGCTGCTCCAGAGACTGGAACACGGAGCAATGGGTGCAAGCTCCAGGAACAGAGATTCCACCTCAACATGAGGAGGAACTTTTTGACAGTAAGAGCTGTTCGGCAGTGGAACACACTCCCTCGGAGCGTGGTGGGGTCTCCTTCCTTGGAGGTCTTTAAACAGAGGCTGGATGGCCATCTGTCAAGGATGCTTTGATTATGATTTCCTGCGTGGCAGAATGGGGTTGGACTGGATGGCCCTCGTGGTCTCTTCCAACTCTGAAATTCTATGATTCTATGATTGTAACCCCAGTTGCATTTCCTTCTTCTCTACAACCACTAAAAGGTTTTTATTAATTTTTTTCTTTTCTAATTATGTATAATTGTAATGTGTAACTTCTACTTTTAGTATAACGTGATACAAGGACTCCCTGAAACAACATCTCAGGCTCAGCCAAATTGATCGCCAACAATGGTCCTCCCTGGCCTCACATCGGGAGGCATGGAGACGCACTATCCACAATGCTGCAGCCTTATTTGAGAACTCACGCCGAACAAGTCTTGAAGAGAAACGACAACGCAGAAAGAATCGCAACCCAGAAACATCACCCAAGGAGACCTTTTGCTGTGCTTTCTACAACTGGACTTGTTTATCTCGGATTGGCCTTTTTAGTCATCAGCGCGCTTGCAGAAAGTGCGGGATGAGTCCTTCCTGAATCTTCGTTTGCGAAGAAAAGCCAGAGAGAGAGAGACTTAGCAGCTAGTTCATGGGCTATTAGAGCAGAACGACGCTCAGGCCGTCCACTATCTGCAGAGTCTCGCACAGTTCTGATGTTCCAGCATGCAAGCGTCAGTTTATTTACACCTTTGGAGGCTGGGGTGTGCCTTTGTTTCTTTGCCTTGGTTTGACCGCATCAGAAGATGCCCATTGGCCGCAGCTAGCCAACCAGGTAGTTGGGGATGAGCTTTCGTTAGGCCACCTTTTCAATGGTCCGCCCTGGCCTCACATTGGGAGGCATGGAGATGCACTATCCACAATGCTGCATCCTTATTTGAGAACTCACGACGAACAAGTCTTGAAGAGAAACGACAACGCAGAAAGAATCACAACCCAAAAACATCACCCAAGGAGACCTTCTGCTGTGCTTTCTGCAACCGGACTTGTCTATCTCGGATTGGCCTTTTTAGTCATCAGCGCGCTTGCAGAAAGCGCGGGATGAGTCCTTCCTGAATCTTCGTTTGCGAAGAAAAGCCAGAGAGAGAATTGTAATGTGTAACTTCTAATTTTAGTATAAAGGTGTAAAGATAATGTTTATTGGAAAAGAAATGAGAGTGATTATAGTGTGTTTAGATTAAGAGGAAAATGGATTAGTGTTAGGCTAGATTGTTTTATTGTTGTATTAGTAAGAAAAACGAATGGAAAAAATTGTGTTATTGTTACGGCCTTTTGCGGTCAGGTGTATTATTCTGTAGAATGGTTTTATTTCAATTAAAAAAAAATCCTAATTCCCCCCCACTCCACAAATTACTAAAATGACAAATCCCCATCCTTGATTGGACCAGGCAACCCAAAGTCCAGCCCACAGGAAAAGCACCAGGTGGGAGAAGGGCCGATCCGAGACCTTTGTGCTGGGTGAGAAATGGATGTGAAGTGGAGAAGTGTTTGGAGGAGCCCAAAGAAAGACCTTTTGAAAGATTTAAATCCTTTTTAATCATCAGAAACCATGAAATCCAGTCCTTTGAGAAGCTCCTGCCTCCTCGTTGTCATTGTTGGCAACAGCAGTGGCAGGAGCCCAGCGTCTTCCTTCCACCAGTGGATCAATTTCGCGCTTCCTCTCCGACTCAGAGCTTGTACGTCCGCTTCTGCTTGGCAGACGGCTGTGCTGAGGATCCCCGCAGGCGGCTGGGGCCCTTCGAGCCGGCTAAGACGTCGGACCCTACCAGAGTCTGCAAGATCTGTTGGGAAGAGAAATCCTGGCGGCCCGTTCTGCAGGCTGGCGGAGGGGCCACGTCACAGAGAGAAGTGATGGAATGGGCTTTCCGCGCAGGCCGTTCGGATCGGCCTCGCCTCTCAGGTGCCGGTTCGCCTGTGGCGAGGGCTTGCAACCTCCGCTGGATTTCAAGGAGCCCCTGGATCTCTTTGGGGCTCCAGTTGGCCAGGTGGATGTCCATGCTTTGGATCTGTTGCAGGAGGGCCGGGACGTGCATGGGGCCTTGCTCTCGGGAGTTGCGGGACCCTGCGGCGCTCCTCCGGATCATTTGGGCCAGCCCCTCGGGGCCATGACTGAGCACCTGCCCAGTGGTGTTCCTGGAGGGGCTGCCCATGATGTTCTGCATGAGGTGCTTGATGATCTGGTGGAGAAGGTTCTTCACAGAAGCCGAAGTGTGTTGCCCGGCCTCCCCTCGAACGGCGCTGTTGCTCTCCCCTTTGCTGTGGTCGTTGCCACTTGCTGCCACATTTGGGGTGCCCATCTTTGGAGGCCAGGGTTGGGGAGAAGAGAGGCGCTCCTTGATGCGGCCAGTTCTTTCCTCCTGATTGTGGGGGGAACGGTGGCCTCCGGGAGTGGCCCCGTGCCTTTTGGGGATGTGCCTTTCCACCAGGCCCTGCACCTCCGTGAGAGTCTCCTCCAAGGTGCTGCTGTTGCCGTCTCCGCTGGGGACGCTGCCTGGGCAGCTGAGGGCCTGCGGAGGGGATCGGATGATTTCTCGCACAGCGGCCGGGTGCTTGGCGAGCTCCACCACCAGCCTCATGCCTTCCGGGGAGCTGAAGAAGTGGCTGATCTCCGGGGCTCTCTGCATCACCCGCTGCACCTGGGGGTTGTTGGTGACCAGCTCCTTCATCAGGCCGGGGCTGGAGAGCTTGCTCTGGATGAAAGGGTTCTCCAAGAGCTGGAGCATCACGTCCGGGTTGGACATGAGCTGGCTCTGGAACTCATCAAAGTTGGCCGTGTTGAGGCCCAGGCTGGCCGTGAGTTCCCGGAGTTTGTCGCGAGCAAATGTGCTGCTCCGGGCAGGCTTCTGGTCCGAGGAGACACTGGTGGGCACTGCAGAAGCCTGTCGCGTTGGAGCCACCCGCTGGGACCGGATGACCACGTAGACAGTGGCGTCAGTGTCCAGGTGGATCGCGTGCTGGCTGAGGGTCTTGTGGTCTTTCAAGATCCGCCCGGCGTACACCAGCTCGACTTGGTTGGGAGAAGAGGAGAAATGCCTGCCAATGTGCTCCTTGAACTCTCTTACTAACATGTCCTTGTGAACCAGAAATTCTTCCACCTGCCAGGGCGTCTTCACAATCATCCGAACAACCTGAGGCTCAGTGGTGGGTCCGAGGTCGACTCCTGGGACTTTCTGGCTTTCCACCATCCTGTGCAGAGCTTGTAAGATCCTTACTTCTGGGGTGTGTGGGGAGGAGAGAAACCAAAGGCCCACCACGTGGGTGAGAAGCAAAGGAGGGTCGTTCGGTGCGTCCGCTGCGTAGTCAAAGTCTGGCTTTGCTTCTCATCCCAGACCAGAGGGCCCTGGCTACCTCACTCCGTCACCACGCAAGCTATGGGTTCCCTCTTCTCGCCATCCCCTCCCCAGAGGCTCCACACAACCTTCTGATGCGGAATCCATGGTCTGTGATGTCACCAATGAGGTCGCCGAGCTTGCAACTGACCCAGGGTATCTTTGCCCTCTCACCCAATTGGGACCCAATAGGGATCCATTAGGGCCAAAATCCACCCCACAATTCAAGAAGGATGTTGGCAAGCTGGAACGTGTCCAGAGGAGGGCGACCAGGATGTTGGGAGGTCTGGAAGCCATAATGCCCTATGAGGAGCGGCTTAGGGAGCCGGGCATGTTTAGGCTGGGGAAGAGAAGGTTGAGAGGGGACATGATAGCCATGTTTAAATATTTGAAGGGATGTCATACTGAGGACGGAGCAAGCTTGTTTTCTGCTGCTCCAGAGACTAGGACATGGAGCAATGGACAGGAAAAGAGATATTAGGGATTAGGGAGCTGGGCATGTTTACCCTGGAGAAGAGAAGGTTGAGAGGTGACATGATAGCCATGTTTAAATAATCCGCTCTTCACCTTCTCTTCTCCAGCCTAAACATGTCCAGCACCCTTAGCTGATCCTCATAGGGCATCATGGCTTCCAGACCTCCCACCATTTTGGTCACCCTCCTCTGGACACATTTCAGCTTGTCCATATCCTTTTTGAATTGTGGTGCCCAGAACTGGACACAGGATTCCAGGTGAGGTCTGACCAAAGAAGAAGAGAGTGTCACTATGACTTCCCTCGATCTAGACACTATACTATTGATGCAGCCTAGAATCACATTGGCTTTTTTAGCTGCTGCATCACACTACTGACTCATGTTCTGCTTGTGGTCCACTAAGACTCCTAGATCCCTTTTGCATGCACTGCTATCAAGCCAGGCGTCACCCGTCCTATATCTGTGCATTTCAATTTTTTTTCTGCCCAAGTGTAGTATCCTACATTTCTCCCTGTTGAGATTCATTTTGTTAATTTTGGCCTAGCTTCCTAATCTGTCACTAAGTCACTAAAACAATGCCAGCTTATGAATATCAGCAATCTGTATGAACACAATTTAAGCAGCTCCTTTTTAGCTCCGTTTCTTGGATCACTCAGCAACCAACTCAGGTTCGCTGCTCTATAAGGACACTTGGCCAATCTTCCTGTGAGGAATGCATTTGTATGAAAGCGCACACGCAGGACCGGTTTAAGGAATTTTGGGGGGCCCTGCCATGCTTTATTTTGGGGGGCCCATATGTTTATCTCAGGTCAATGTAACCTAACTCAGCCTAAACTATTCACAGTACAGGAGATTCAGATTATTACTAATAGTGTTTTTGCAGGAGGAGGGTTACTATGGGGGCCCCCACAATGATGGGGCCCCCTGCAGATGCTGACTCCGTGGGTCCCTTAAACCGGCCCTGCGCACATGCTAAGCTCTGGGTTGTCCAGGCCTTTTGCTGAGGGACATGCGCACCAAGGGTGGTACAAGCCATACCTTGAAGTCGACTTGGCAGCAAGTTTCAACAACAACGAATCAGCCCCCATTTCTCTACCACCACCACCACCACCATTGTTCACCATCCTCCATCTACTCTTTGATGTAGTATGGTGGAGACGTAACAATCCTGGCTGGCTGCGTAAACCCTGTCACTGGGAAAACCAGACCAGGGTATCCGGGGTGCCATGTCAGTGCATACAATGCCAAAGCTGCTCTCATTTTAATTGCGTAACTGAGATAGAGAAGAGTCATTGAGAAGACCAAACGGTGCCAACTAAAAGCATACCTTGGGCGCTAGAAGTAGCGGAAGGGGAGGGTGTTCCCAAAAGAAGCGCCAGTTTACAAGCAGAATAAACAGGTGTGAAAACACGAACTCTTAATTCTTGTAGACCAGGGGTGGGCAACTGCATGGGGATTGGGGCCCAATTTCACCCCAGACCCCCCATGGGTTGCACCTCTCCCAACACAAGCCCCAATACTTCCATTTTCCTCTACAGTCCCTCTCAAAATGGCGATAGGGCGTGATGTCTTATCACTTCTTGTCAGTCTGAGAGGGACTGCAGAGGAAAACAGAGGCATTTCTGAGTTGTATAAGCCTGGGTTGCTCTTGAGGGTGGGGCATTTTTGCATCTTTTTTAATGTTCAGGTGGGTTTCTTTGTGGTTTGCAGACAAAAAGTGTCTAAAAATTATGGCAATTAAAAAAAATGGGTTGGGGGGCTTTGGGAGACTGGTGGGGGTTTCAAGGTGCCACAAAAATGGGTCCCAGTGGCTACCTGTGACCTATAGGCTACACTTTGGCAGCTGCCACACTGCAGAAATAATGCAGTTTCACACCACTTTAACTGCCATGGCTCCATCCTATGGAATCCTGAGATTTGTAGTTTGTTGTGGCACTAGAGCTCTCTGATAGAGAAGGCTAAATATCTCACAAAAGTACAAATCCCAGAATTCCACAGCAGTTAAAGCAGCATCAAACTGCATTACAGTTCGTCCTCTTTATCCATGGAGTGTACGCATCCAGAGATTCCACTATGCCTTGAAAATATTCAATTTACCCCCTGGTATTTATCATTTTATCTGAGGGACACTATTTTACTATGCCATTGAAAAGCCAGAGAGAGTGTATATAATGGGACTTGAGCATCCACAGATTTTGGTATGCCGGTTGGGGGTCCTGGAACCAAGCCCCAGCAGATACTGAGGGTCCGCTGCATTTCTCTTCATCCCTGTTGTACCAAAAAATCCCTTCCTCAGCACCAACAGATGTGTTTGGATGGACAGATGGATCGGTGGGAAGAAGCAGAAGGTCTGAGAAGCTGCCTGAGGGAACTTAACCAGCCGGCAGTCACACTTGTGGACAACTGAGGAAACTTCCTAAGGACCACAGCTCACAAAACCAGAAGGGCTAAAGCAACCAGTGGAAACACAAGTCCAGGGGTGCCAGCAAAAACGGCACCCGTGATTCCTGCTCACCCCAAATCCTGGTTTCTGGGAGCCATCTCCCCTTGACCCTTGAGGAGAAATGATCCACCAAGGCCTGAGAGCAGGGGACGGGCCAGCCCTCAGCCCTCAACAACACGGCCTCCCTGCTTGTGAGAACACATGGACGGCCCGCTCCCGGATTTGTTTCGTTCTCACCCCATAGACAATGGGGTTGAGCATGGGTGGGACAACCACGTACAGGTTGGCCAGCATGATGTGGATGCAGCTGGGGATGTTGTGGCCAAAGCGATGGGTGAGGAAGGAGAAGAAGGCTGGCACGTAGAACATCAGGATGACGCAGAGGTGGGAGCCGCAGGTGCGGAGGGCCTTCCTCCGAGCCTCCTTGGAGGGGAGACGGAAGACTGCTCGCAGGATCATGGCGTACGAGAGGGCGATGAGCACCACGTCCACCCCGGAGGACAGGAGGGTCGTGGTGAATCCGTACCAGATGTTGACAGTGATGTCTGCGCACGCCAGCCGGGCAATGCCCATGTGCTCGCAGTAGGTGTGGCGCATGGTGCTGTGTCCGCAGTAGGGCAGCCGCTTGAGGAGCAAGATGGGTGGGAACATGATGCAGAGGCCCCTCAAGATGGCTGCCATGGCCACTTTCCCAATCACTGAGGGCGTGAGGATGGTCATGTAGCGCAGCGGGTCGCAGACGGCCACGTAACGGTCAAATGCCATGGCCAGCAGGATAGTGGACTCTGCGATGAAGCTGAAGTGGGTGAAGAACATCTGGGCAATGCAAGCATCAAAGGAGATCTTCCTGGAACCGAACCAGAAGATGGCCAGCATTTCAGGGACGGTGGCCGTAGAGAGCATGAGGTCAGCCACAGACAGCATGGCCAGGAAGAGGCACATGGGTTGGCGCAGGCTGCGGTCCGTTGCGATCAGGAGCAGGAGCAAGGAGTTCCCAATGAGAGCAACCACGTACATCAGGCAGAAAGGGACGGAGATCCAGACGTGAGACTCCTCCATGCCTGGAATGCCCGTTAGCACAAACGTGATGGGGTCAAAGCTGCTGCGATTGATGGTCGTCATGACGGACGGACGGACGGACGGGCAGCTGCTGCCTGAGCGAGAATCGACAGCTCCTGAAGAGAGAGAAATTGCAGGGTAGCCATGTTGACCATCAAGCAAAACCCCCAAATAGTCCCTGTCGATGCCTATATAAGGCCAATCAGAAGGCACACCCACACCCCACGCACAACTACGCTAGCCTTCAGAGCTCACTGGCCTCTTTATCAGGCAAAGGGGGGAGAGATTTCATGTGTGTGTGTGTGGAGAAATGTTATGTTGTTGGAGTCTACATCCTGTTTGTTCTGATGTTACAGAAAGTGATTAAGTACACAAAATGTTCAGACCCTGTTTCTCCCCCCCCCTCTGAAAAGACACAAGAACAAAGACTGTTCACCAAGGCAGTAAAATATCAGGTTTCTATTGCAGAAAGAGTGTGTGTGTATGTGAGCGAGAGAGAGAGTGTGTGTGCACACAAAATCCAAAATTCATGGGACCATTGCAATTAATTCATGCACAAAGCAGGGGCGGACACCTTGGCTAATTTCATTCTTCCACACAAGAATGAATACTTTCAAAAGTTCACTCCCTGCTGTTGGAGTTTACTAAGAGTTTTGTGCATTTTTGATTATTAGACTTTTTGACAACAAAGTGTTATATTTTTTTTTTAAAAAAAACTCATTTGACCAAAAACTTGATCTTTATGCAAAAGCAAACTTTTTTTTGTAAAGAAAACAGTGTATTTTCCATATTTTTACTTTTTTTCAGAAAAAAACCTGCAAGCTTTTGTTGCAAGAGATCACTTTTTTGTGTGCAATTTTTTTAAAAGCCACAAATTGAGAATAAACTCACATTTTTTCAACAGGGTGCCTTGGTGTGTTGAGACAGCCTTTTTAATCAAGGACATGAAAATGTGGGGAAATTCTTCCCATCTCTGATAGTAAGGAGAACCCAACCAGATGTGTGATGCCTGCAGAGCGGGGTGACCCTGATTGAATGCCTGTTAAGCAAACAGATGGTTGCATTTGTTCCAAGCTCTTTTGCTGCAACTGAGCAAAACCGGCCTTCTAAAAGTTACCCACCCTGTCTTTTGGTCCTATGTTCTAAAATCTTAGAATCCTAGAGTTGGAAGGGGCCATCTGGTCCAACCCACTATTAGTGCAGGAAAATGCAGCTAAAACACTCCCTCAGTTTAAAGTTCTCCGAAGCTGGAGAACTCACTGCCTTCTTAGAGAGTCTGCCTTCTTACCTACCCTGATAGCCCCCATCTTGGAATATCAAATAACTGGCAATATTTGTTATTATTTGGCTTACTGTGGCCTTCCATGTAGTCAGCAAGTAAACCAGGGACCCCCAGACACCAGGGTTGGAGTCACAGATAACCAAGGGAGGGGCCTTTGGAAGCTTCAAACAAATACTCAGGTCAGAGATTAACACCTGGAGGTGAGCCATCCACGAATCCACGCAACGATAGCAGAGTCCTTGATGCTTGTAAAATGGGTTCTTCCTCTCCCCTTCCCCTCCAACAATAGAATTTGCCTGCTCCTATTCAATTCTAAATATGCCGACCATTAGCAAGCCTTAAATTTTCCAGAGCACCCTTTGTCTAGTCCTGGGAACCTCTGAGAGACATTGTATTCCACGCCAAACCCCATCCCTTCAGGGGAATTATCAGTATATAAATATCACCCTAAAACACCACCAAAATGTCTGCAGTTCCTCTTCCTACATCCATGCTGCCAGTTTGCTGGGAGACCCCCAGAATGCATTTCTGAGACCCCTTCTGCTGCATGAATCTCTGCTCCTCTGAGAGGTATCTTATCACCTGGGACCCCCCTGCTCTATCCCTCTATCCAAATACTTCCTACTATCTTCTATAGCCTTGAATGATTGACTGAAGCCTGAGTGTGTGTGTGAATGCTGTTACTAGTTATTTCCAATAAAGATCATTTAATTGTCCATTTGGGCTTAGAGTCTCCTCCATTAGTACCAGTATACATAGGTCAAAAGATCCTGCCATTACCCAGCCTCTTGCTGCTATTTTGAGCTAATTAAATATTCCCCATATTAATTTCAGGCACTAAAGGGATCCTTGCAGACCCCACGAAATTTGGGTAACAGTCCCACTGTCGAACAGGTCCCACCACCAGGAATTTCTCCCCAATCTTTACTCAGAACCTCCTTCCTTGTATATTTGACTCCACTGCCTTTCAGGTCCTGCCTTCTGGAGCAGGAGCGGACAAGCGCCTTTTCCCTGTTTGCCCCTCGGATCTTTAAAAGCAGCTGCATCGTAGCACCTCCCGGAGTCTTCTCCAGACCGACGGCCTCTCTGCAGCTGAGAAAGCGTTCTTCTGACACCTAGACATCGCAGCAATGTCGTTCTAACCATGCTATTTCTTTCTGCAAAATACCACAATTGTGCATTCCCTTGCATGGAACATACAAAAATGTCTGTCACAGACTGGCCAGACGATGGGGCCTCTCCCGGCCAAACAACAGGAAATTAACTGCCGCAAGAACTGGATGGCTCTCGTGGTCTCTTCCAACTCTACAATTCTATGATTCAATTCTAAGAACCTTTTTGACGCCACGCCTGAGTCACGCTGGAATGGAAGGAGGGAGCCTGGGGCGGTTTCTGTCCTACCCATCAAACGGAGCAGCATTTGAGCCTCCAATGCATCACAGAGACCATTGTGATTTACACGAGGCAAACAACAACAACAGCTCTGGACTGTCTTGCAGTAACGGCATTTCACAGAAGCAGTGACTTGTCTTAACGGTGTTTTTGCCCCATAATTTTTGCATGCAAGATGGTGGTTGCGAGTGATTTATTCACATTTGTACTTTGCCACCTCCAAACTTAAAATAAACCCATGATGTCTAAGGTGCACTAGAGTGATTTTTCGATTTAACAGGAAAACAACCCCTACCCCATTTTCTTGCCTTAGCGTTCACTTTATGAGGCGAAAATCCAACATGGTGGCAGTAGGTTAGCAAGCCCTGCCCCCCGCACTCACCTGGCCAATCAGCTTTTTGCTACCTCTCCTATGGGAAAATGATTCATATCAAATCGCTTGTCCTAACGAGCAGGAATACGCACCCCCTCGCTGTTTTTAAAGAAACTCTGGGCAAAGCCATGAAGGCTTTTCCTGTGGAGTTTTTGCCCAGGTCATATTCCCAGCAAATTCCATGAGGGTTATTTTCACCATTTAGGCAACCTCTGCGTCTCCCAACTTTCTGCCTCCAGCAAAGAGAGGGTGCAATACGAAATCCCCGTGCTGCAGATGGAAGCCGAACTAATGAAGGGCACGCTGTGCGTCAGGGAACAGAGAGGAGGAACAAGAACCTTACTGCTCGTCAACACACTTCTTTAAAAAGGCCAATTAATAATACCTGTTACATTTCTCCTGTGCTTAAAAACCAACAGCCCTCAAGCAATAAGTACAAGATTTAAGAAGTTGCCAGGACTTCTATCTTATGCCCAAGTAATGCAAAATGGTTGGACAAGGGGAAAGGTTGTAGAACAACTAAGCCACTGCAAAACCATTTTTTAAAAGACTATTAAAAAGATTTGAGGAGAACTGTGGCGCGTGAGGCTGCTGCCTTGCCTTCCTTGGAGGGAGCCCTGGGGGTATGGCGGCTGGTGGGGGGGACCCAAAGGTCACCCCGGACTTACTCTCCAGTTGGCGCAGCTGAAGAGGGAGCCGTGGTGGGGTTGAAGAGAGGCCCGCCCTCCCTGGTGCAGCCAGCCCTCCTTCATAGGTTCCTTCTTTCCTCCCAATTCACCCAAAGCGGCACCAGCTGGAAAGGAGCTGGACCTGTTGGGGGGAGATCTGGGATCTTTGTGGTGGAAGAACCAGTCTGACTGGATGGAGAGGGCCAGCAGAGGAGCCACGATTAATGTTTCCGGGCTGGGAATTCCACGGGGTGGCTCAGAGGCCATGGGACCCCCAGGCGCACGGTGGGGCCTGAATGGCCAAGCAATGCATTAAAGATTAACCGGCCCTTTGGCTCAGCTGAGCCGTTTCCTTCCTGCTCTGCCATAATTCACATGCCCAGGACGTGAATTCTCCCCATTGCCCTGGCAACCTCACCCTTGCTGCCTGGGCATCTCCCACTCACCCTGGCAGGCATTATGGGATGGCCATCAGTGCCTGTTTCCAAACGCCAGCCTCACAGCGGAGGGTGAGAACATCTGGTGCACGGCCCTTCCTGTCTGGTGGTGAACCCGTGGTGTTGTTTCTGATTTATGGCAACCACACTGTCATGCGGTTTTCTTGGCAAGATTTGTTCAGAGGAGATTTGCCATCATTGTCTTCCTCTGAGGCTGTGAGAATGTGACTTGAGGGTTCCCACAGCCAAGCGGGGATTTGAACCCTGGTCTCCTGGAATTCCAGTTGAAGGGCTTCTCTATACGAGTCCCCCAAAAACGGAGTGCCTCACAGTAATAATAGCATTTCACAGCAGCTGTTACTTGTCCTAATGGGTTTTTTTTCGCCCCCAAAAGCATTGAATGTCCACAGTGACCGTGAGTGAATTACTTGTGTTTCTGCCACCACTGAACTTAAAAAACAAACAAAAATTATTTGCATTATGCACTGGAACAATATTTTGCATTTGCAACAAAAAGATAAAGAAACATCTAAAGGAGACTCCACCACACAGGGGGTTGGACTGGATGGCCCTTGGGGTCTCTTCCACCTCTATGATTCTATGGTTCTATGAAAAACAAAAATACACACACACACAAAGTTACACCAAGCACAAAAACACACTTTAAAACTTCCAAGTAACCTCTGGAGAGGGTCATAAAAAGTGTGAAACTTACCTGGATGTCCCAATCTCACCCGGACGTGTTCGTGCTGGAGCAGCCATTCTCATTGCAGTGATGAGATTTAAATGGCCCAAGATTTTGCACGCTGGCAAAGCCATAATGCCAGAGGAACGCAAAAGGACATCGTCATCTTTTATTTTGCATTCTATTGGCATTATGCTGGCACCACATTAGCCGTGCCTGATAATCTCCTAAGACATGCAGTAATGGACTCAAACTGAGGAAAAGAGATTCCACCTAAACATTATTAGGAAGACCTTCCTGACAGTAAGAGCAGTTCGGAGGGGGAATCTACTGCTGCCTCAGAGTGTGGTGGAGTCTCCTCCTTTGGGGTTTTTTAAAACAGAGGCTGGATGTCCATCTGTTGGGAATGCCTTGTGTGTTCCTGCATGACAGAACGGGGTTGGACTGGATGGCACTTGGAGATCCCTTCCAACTCTACAATTCTATGATTCTAGGTCTTGGAGTGTGGTGGAGTCTCCTTTAGATGTTTTTAAGCAGAGGCTGGATGGCCATCTGTTGTGGTTGCTTTGATTGGGTATTCCTGCAGGGCAGAATGGGGTTGGACTAGATGGCCCTTGTGGTCTCTTCCAACTCTATGGTTCTGTGAACTCCTTTTCCCCATTTAGTCTCAAAGGTGCTACAAGCCCCCTTTGTACCCAAAGTCCCCTATGCGTCATCCCTGGTGCCACACGTAAGATTGCTCCCCAAATGCCCTGTGCGGAGAGGTAGACTGGGCAGAAAGCCAGTCGGAGCTGGAAAGTGTCCACGGATGACTTCGGCCTTTGTCTTTCTGTGCGGATGATTCTGGATATCACAGGCTCCTCGCAGCTGAAGCGACCACCTCCTCCCAGACTGCAGATGGGACACCAGACACCAGCCAGTCCAGTTAGGGCTGGTTCAGGGCAACACGAGATGAGCTTGATCCGAGGAAATGGATGGGAACCAGCTGTAAACATCTCTGCTGCATTTAACTCATATTTGACTCCTCCATTGTTACACATTATAAAACTTTATTGCCTTTCTTTCATTGAGATGAATCCTTGCCATACCTGTTCAAGGAGGTGGGTGCTGAGAAGACACGTCCACCCATCTGGGCTTGCCACTCCTGGCCTGGGGTTTTGATTTCTTCATTGTTAGCCATGAGTTTCATTAATTAAACTAAGGGTGGATCAGAGGGGGTGGGTGGGAGGGAGGGAGGGAGGGAGGCACCCTCCCATTCAGTCACTGCCAAATTTCGTCCTCATGGGCTCCTTTTGTTGGTGCTCACTTTGGTCCTCTTCCCAGCGTTTAAGGCTACCTTGGCTCTCAGACATGAGGTTGAGACTAAACAAAGCGGCCCCCTTTCTGTCCATATTTTAGCTTCCCAAATACATGGAGCATAACGGGAGCTTAAGACTTTGGGAGTCAGCCACTGGGTTCCCTTAGGTGACGCATTCTCTCAGCCTCAAAGGAAGGCAATGGGGCAAACCTCCCTCTGAGTAAACGTCTTCCCAAGAAAACCCTAGGAACGGGTTGCCTTAAGACGGAACTGCCTTGAGGGCACACGATTAAGAGACCCAGCATGTTTGAGTGTTGGGCTAGGACTCCAGGAGATGGGGTTCGAATCCTCACCCAGCCATGGGAACCCACGGGGTGACCTTGGGCAAGTCACACTCTCTCAACCCCAGAGGAAGACAATGGGGGCAAGCCTCATCTGGATAGACCTCGCCAAGAAAACTCAAGGAGAGGAACGAAGTGTGGAGATTTGAGTGTTGGACTCCAGGAGATCAGGGTTCAAACCAGCTCTGCTCCGGCATGGAAACCCACTGGGTGACCTTGGGCAAGCTACACTCTCTCAACCCCAGAGGAAGGTAATGGTGGCAATACTTCCTCTGGAAAAATCTAAACATTCCCCTCCAAAACCAAAAAATAAAAAATCCCACAATGAAGCTCCCAAAACTTTCATTCTTTTTAACAAAGAAAATAGAAAAAAAGAGCTTTCCTTGGTTTTTTTGGGGCTTCACACAGAAAAAAGAGCACTTTAACACTGTTTTCAAAAGCTGCTTCACTTGAACTTTCTTGCAAAAATGAATTGATAATTTTGTAAAAAGGAAAACTCCAGTCGTTAGGATATAGTAGGGGAAACATCCATGTGGCAGAAAACTATCAAATGCTTTACTATTGGATTAGACTCAAGAAATGGTTGCAAATAAGCCCTTTAAACAGACATGTCAGGAAACACAATGGTCTTTTTTACAGAGTTATAGCCGTTTGAACACAGTGTAATTGCCATATCTCCATCTTATGAAATCCTAGGATTTATAGTCTGGGGATGCGCAAGGATTCTATATTCTTCTCCCAAAACTACAAATCCCATGCTTCCATAGGACAGAGACATGGCAGTTACAGCAGGACTAAAAGGCTAGAACTGTGTTGCGTTCGAGAAACTTGGAATGCAGCGATCAAGAAGTCCCAGGACAGGAACCTCTTCTTCAGGGTGAACATTAGAGGTTTCCCTCATATGTAGAAGCTCATGTAGAAGTAACCAGACTAACATTTTTGCTTGGCCTGATAATATCAAAATAAGGACTTTGGGATTTGTCTGAGGTCAGCCTGGCGGGCCCCACACTTTTATAACAATAATGAGAGAGTAGGAAGCAAAGATTTTGGCCTGGACCATTCAGCACTCAGTTTGTTGTTGGGTGCCTTCAAGTAGATTCTGACTTCTGGTGATCCTAAGGCAAACCTATCACAGAGTTTTCCTGGGAAGTTTGTTTTTTGGGGGGAGTTGGCCAGCATTGCCTTCCTCTGAGGCTGAGAAAGTGTGACTTGCCCAAGGTCACCCAGTGGATTTTCATGGCTGAGCGGGGATTTGAACCTGGTCTCCAGAGTCGTAGTCCAACACTCAAACCACTTCACCAGCACCACATGTTAATGTCCTTCAAAAGTTGTATTCCTGAAATATATCTCACCGGTATTCTTGCCTGAGTCTAAAACTTGCTATTTCTCCCCTTCCCCTCTTGCCCTTCTTGATGTGAAGATGTCTCCATATTCTGGGGGCACCATAATCAAGCTTATCTTGGAGCCCAAGGAAGCGACCATCTTGACATCTGCTCATCTAATGACAGTTGTTGTTAACTGCCGTTAAGTCAACTTCAATTTAAGGCGACCACCCCATGAATGAGGGACCTCCAACAAGTCCCCACAAGTCCATGGATGGAATCCACCCAGCTGTAAGGCAGCCTCCCTCTTTTCCTCCTGCCTTCTACCTTGCCAAGCATGATTGACTTTTCTAATGAGTCCCGCCATCTCATGATATGTCCAAAGTATGACAGTCTCAGTTGAGTCATCTTGGCTTCCAAGAGAATTCAGGCTTGGTCTCTTCTAGGTCCCACTTCTTGGTCTTTTTGGCAGTCCATGGTATCCATACAACTCTCCTCCAGCACCGTGCCTCAAAGGAGTTGATTTCCCCCCTCTCCCCTTTCTTCACTGCCCAGCTTTCACAACCATACAGAGAAATGGGAAATACAATGGTGTGGACAATCCTAACGTTGGTATTCAATGCAATAACTTTATTCTTCAGTTATCTTGTCTAGGAGGCCTAAATGCCCTCATGGCACCAGCCCTGTTCAGTACTTGGATGGGAGACTGCCAATGAATCCCGGGTGCTATAGGCTCGATTTCAGAGGAAGGCAATGGCAAGCCACCGTTGAGAATCCCTTGCCTAAACAAACCCTACGAAATTCACATAAATTGACAGGTGACTTGAAGGCACATGCACACACATGCACATCTTGTCTAATTCCTTCATAGCTGCCCTTCCCAGTCCTCGTCGTCTTCTGGTTTCTTGGCTGCAGTTTCCATTCTGATTAAGGACTGAAGCAAGGTACAGGAAATCTTCATTGTCCCAGAAGGGCAATCAAGCCTCCTTCCTTCTTGGGTGAATGATGCTGTGTGAGGAAACATTCCTGATAGGGTCAAAATACTGGAATAAGTCAGATCTTGTCAGTCTTGGGAAAGGAGGACAACTTCCCTGTGCCTACCTCCCTTTGTCTGATTTATGGCTGATTTATGACTATTTGCAGAGACCCCCGGTTGGTCTCCTCTTTGCTCTGAAATGGCCTCTGTTGACTCAAGCCCCACCTTCCCTTGCCATGGCTCTCAACCACAGGTGCAGCAAGGAAGGAATATTAATGAAGGGCATTTCTGGAAAATATTATAAAATGGAGGTTTGGTCTCCCTTCTACCACAAGTGGCGAGAAGATGGCCGGATCCAGCACAGGCAGCGTTCTGTTCTTCCTCCTCCTTCTGTGCGGGGGCTGCGATGGAGCCACGGCCACTAGCCTGCCAATGGAGGTAGGAAGGGGTTCCCACCAGGTGGGTGAAGTTGGGGAGGAGAGAGCAATACCCTCCGGCTGTCCCAGCTGGGTGGGGTGGCCCCCGTTTATCCTCAGCTGACCGCTTTCCCCCAACTGCTTGTAAAATGCCCCAGTGTCTCTCTCCCCCTCCTCCTTTCTCCCTTCATCCTCACCTTACTGCAATTGCTGCAAACCAGTCTCCTTTGCACTCAACACAGCAGAAGGGAGAGGAGGGTAGGGATGGAGTCTCGACCTTCCCAGTAGGCTCAGGTAAGAGCAAACTGCTGCAGACCCTCCTCGCTTTGGAACAGAGCATCCTATGCTGTTGGCCTGCCAGTTGCTTCCAGCGGGAAGCAAAAGGAATGAGCAAGAAAAGAGGGAGACCCTGCCATTTAACAGGGGCTTTCCACGGGGAGACCCTATTTGAACTACAGCCTCCCCTAGAACTTTGCACACCCAACTTGATTTTCATCAGTGAAATGTCGGAGGCTGTCAGGCAAGGGCAGATGTGCCCATTCTCTGCTAAAATGCCATCCGTGCAAGGCTTCTTGCTCTGAACATGGGCCCATCACTATTAGGCAACACACACCCCCCGGATTGCTCCATAGTAATGGCAAATTGCAGCAGCTGCGTTTTGTCTTAATGTTTTTTTGTCCCCCAAAAGCTTCACTTGCCTGCCAGTCAAAATGGAGGCCAGAGTGGATTACTCACGTTTTAACTTACCTGAATTTGCTGCCACCAAACTTAAAAAAAAAAAAAGCCTATATGCAATAGAGTGATATTTCACCTTTACTAAAAAGAAAAAAAATCCACCCCGTTTTATCACCTTACTGCTTGCTCGTTAAGGTGAAAATCCAACATGGTGGCTGGAGGCGCTTGCCTTGTTAGCAATCTCCGCCTCCCGTGCTTGTCTGGCTAATCAGCTTTGCACTTCTGCGCATATGGGAAAGCGATTCAAAGTGAATCAGTTGTTCCAACGAGAAGGAACGTGCATCCTCCTCGCTGTTTTTTAAGAACTCCGGGAAAAGCCGCAGAGGCTTTTCCTTCAGAGTTTTTGACGTTTTTGGCCCCCATCCTTTCGAATATAGCAAACTGATGCGTGATCCCGTGAAGACAGGTAGGATTCCCCTTGCATTCCACAAGGAGTATTTTCACCATTTAGAGAGCCCTTTAGGGTGCTACCATTTTCGTCTGTTTTTCTGAGAGCAGGTGTGCACACACTGCAGCCATCCAGATGTGGTTGGACTGCATCTCCCAGCAGTTCCTCACCATGGGCTGTATGCTGGCAAGAGGGCTGCTGGGGCTTGCAGTCCAACCATGTGTGTAGGGCCCCAGGTTTCCTAGGAGCGGGGGCTCTGTACTCTCCCCTCTCCTCCCCACCAGTTTTCTTCTCGGATGGGAGGCAAAGAGGCTCCAAGGAACCCCCTACAAACATGGTGCTAGAATTCACTCTACCTGCTCCCATTCCATCCTATGGCATCCTGGGATTTGTAGTTTAGGAAGGGGCAGTTGGAATCCTCAGCCAGAGCAGGATGGTGCCCCTGAGACTACAAATCCCAGGATTCCATAGGATGTGAAGGGGTCCCTGGAGTTGTTAACCTTTTTTGTGCCATGGACCCCTTGGACCGCCCTCAGAACAGCGGTGGTTCTGTAGGTGCCACTCCCTCCTTCCATGGCGGCGCTAATAACGACAGTAATCTCAAAGCACGAATGAGCATAAACAATATTTCAAGGCATCCGTAACAACTGTAATGTAATATGAAAATACCTGTGTTTTTTCTATAGGTGACAAAGGCCAAATCCACACCACACAAATAATCCAGTTTGAAACTGGGTTATTTGCCCTGGCTCCTTCCAGTGGAATCCTGGGACTTGTAGTTTGCTGAGGTACCAGCACTCTGGCAGAGAAGGCTAAAGACCTTGCAAAACTACAAACCCCAAGATTCAGTAGGAAGGAGCTCCATGGCAAATAATCTGGGTTCAAACTGGATTATTTGCGTGGTGTAGATTTGGGCAGAGTCGCAGGTGTTGCTCTTACTGCTGGGGCTTGTTCTCTACATTTGTCATGGAAGGAAATGCTGCAATTTTAGGTGCAGAGGTTAGTGAAAATTAAACAATGTTTTTTTCCTGCCACCCAAGTTCGGAGCCCCCCTGAAATCTACCCACAGACCGCTGGGGCTGGGGGAGGTCAATGGACCCCAGGTTCAGACTCCCACCCTAGACAAAACTCGAGGGAGAGTCACTTGTGGCTTTTTAAGACCCTCTTTCTCTATGGAAGCCCCTCTGCCTTCCTCCCTGGCCACTAGCCAGCCAACTAGCCGGCCGGCCGGTCCTCAAGACAGAGGCTACCAAAGGGTGTTTCTGTTTCCTCCCGCCAGTTCACCTTGCCTTCACCTGAAGCAACCTCCTTTCCAAACGCCTCTTTCTCGGAGCGCATGTGGGAGAAGACAGCGGCCCCCCAGGTAAGGAACGGCACTGGTTGTTCAGACGCTGGCGTGGAAGCGCGTGGCCGGTGTCCTGGGGGTACTTCACACTTGCCTATGATCTCCTACAGCACAGGTGGGCAAAGGGTGGCCCGTGGGCTGGATGTGGCCCCAGGACCATTTTTGTAGCCCACATTGACTCTAATGTAAGGCGACTCACTGCTAGGGTTCTCCTGGCCAGATTCATCACAATCATTTTGCCACCACTGCCTTTCTCTGAGGCTGAGAGAGTGTGGCTTGCCCAAGGTTCTCCCCTGGGTTTCCTTGGCCAACCAGGAATGCAAACCTAGTCTGCTAGAGGAGTCCTAGTTGAACACTCAAACCTCTACACCATGCTGCCTCTCTAACGCTGACTTATGGAGAGCCTATCTTGGGCTTTTCTTGGCCACGTTTCTTCAGAGGAGGGCTGCTATGGAGGCTGAGAGAGTGTGGCTGGCCCAAGGGCATCCGATGGCTTGCCATGGCTGAGCAGGGATTCGAACCCTCATCTCCAAGAGTCCCCTAATCCCACACTCAGACGGCTGCACCCTGCCAGCTCGCCACCTTCCCTCGCAGGGGCCCAAATCGAAACCCACCCCTTATCCACCCCCCTGTTTTTGCAGCTGGTTTCCAGCCTCAATGGCTCTGTGGACGATCGCGGGATTTGCCACTGCTCCGTGCTCCTGCCGGCCGAGGCCTTCCCAGCACAGCGGGTGGAAGCGCTGGAAGCCCAGGCCCGCTCGCTCTCGGAGAGATACGACAGAGAGTTTTCCAAGGTAAATGGTGTCTGGTGGGTTCTTTAAAACACACATGTTCTCTACTTAGTGCATCCATACCAAGGAATACGAATTTCTTTCCTGTTGAAATGCACAGAAGTGTCTGAGAAAAACAGCTGCATTTTCCGTGGTTTCATGGAGTCCAGGCGAAGTGGTTCTGGGCTTGACTACATTAGTCACAAACCCCGAATCCCCTCCGAATCTGGCCCAATAATGACACATGATATGTGGCCTTTTCCCCAAATCCGATGCAATGGTGACACATGCTGTAGGGCTCTATTTGCACCCGACTTGGGGAATACCCCTTAATCAGGGTTTTACTTATGCCAATGGCATTGCCCCAACGGTAGTCACTCCCTCTGAACTCAGAGCCCCCGGCGAGCTCCTCCATTGTGAGGCTAGACACCCATTCTGACTTCAAAGGGGGTTCAGGATAAAACAAGACACAACTTTTATTGCTTACAACTGACACAGCTTGGCCTTGGCCTGAGTTTGGATCCAGGCAATGGATGATCCGCCTGCTGCCCCATGGAAACCTACCACCCAGCCTGCCTGCTGGGTGCACCTCTGGCATGATAGATGTGGGACTCCACATAGGAATGGGGCACCCAAACTGGGCAGCCCAAACTGGATACGACCCTGGTTGCCAAGGTTATGGAGACCCTCAACTGGGGTCCGATGGGCACCCAGGGCCCATCTACTCCCATCTGGATCCATGCTAAAACCACCCAAAGTTGTGATGCTTCTATAACAATTCACATGTGTTGCAAACATAACACATGTTGTGCATGGGTTCAGATGGTGTGCATTTCACATGCACAATTGGTTGTGCATTCAGTTGTACATTGGGTGTCTTGGTTCAGTTGTGCAACACTGCCATTCAGCGCAAAGGTTGTGTAGCACAATTAATATATAACTTTTCATATGGAGATTTAAACTGTGCAACCCCAATGTAGGATCTCAGCCAATAACTAAGGTGTGATGGATATATAACTAAATAGATAACTCATATCTTAAAAGACAGTTCCACCTAACTTGGTGTGTCCAGGGGCTCAGCGAGACAGGATAATTAATTGCAGAAAATAGCGCATTAATTCATCGTTGCACCAGTGTTCATTTGTCCCCATGATACATTCTCAAGATCGCTGGCCTGGGAAGCTATCAGTGTTTGAAGTTTGCACAGGGCATGCCCGTGAGTAAAGATAGTGGCTGCAAGGGAATTACATGCATTATTATTCCCCAAAAGCTCCCTCCATTTCTCTTCCCCCCACTTACTAAATCAGATGTGCAATAGCAATCTTCTGCTTAAAAAAAAATTTTTTTTTTTTTGCTCTGCCACTTGAAAATACAAGATTGCTTCCATGGAAATCAACAATGGTGGCCCCGGCCACTTCAACCCTGGCAAGCCCACCCCCGTGCCCATCTGAACGATTATATTTTTGAATCGGTTGTTCAAACAGGCTGGAATGTGCATTTCCCCGTATTTTTTTAACTTTGCAATAAACAGCGAAGGCTGTTACCATGAAGTACTTAGAGTTTTGGGCCCCCTTCCTTTTGAATATGGCAAACCCCTGTGGGAGTGCAATTGGACGAAAGGTATTCCCCTTGCATCCCAAGAGGATTTTTTTCACGCTCTAGATAACACGCAGGACTTGCCTTCCTTCCTTCCTTCCTCTTCCCACAGGTGAGGGAGTACATGGAGGTCATTGACGGACTTGGGCAGCGGCTCCTCAACCTGACGCAGCGCGTGGAGCACATGAGCAAGAGCCAGGTCTCCTACACAGAGCTGGACTTTGAGCTGCTGAGGCTGGAGATCCAGGAGATGGAGAGGCTGGTGGTCCAGCTGAAGGCCTCCATGGGGGACAGCAACGTGGTCGTCCAGCAGCTCTATGTGGAGGTGAGACCGAGGGATCTCTCTGCCCCCCTGAAGGCCCTATGAGCCCCACCCAAAAAACAGGGTGCCCCACAGTAATGGCATTTCGCAGCAGCTGCGACCTGTCTTAATGGTGTTTTAGCCCCGAAAGCTTCACATGCCTGCCAGTCAAGATGGTGGCCGTGAGTAAATTACTTGTGTTTTCACCTACCGTAATATGAACATGAGTCAGCAGTGTGATGCAGCAACTAAAAAAGCCAATGCGATTCTAGGCTGCCTCAATAGGAGTATAGTGTCTAGATCACGGGAAGTAATGGTGCCACTGTATTCTGCTTTGGTCAGACCTCACCTGGAAGACTGTGTCCAGTTCTGGGCACCACAATTCAGGAAGGATATGGACAAGCTGGAATGTGTCCAGAGGAGGACGACCAAAATGGTGGGAGGTCTGGAAGCCATGATGCCCTATGAGGAGCGGTTTAGGGAGCTGGTCATGTTTAGTCTGGAGAAGAGAAGGTTGAGAGGGGACATGATAGCCATGTTTAAATATTGGAAGGGATGTCATACTGAGGATGGAGCAAACTTGTTTTCTGCTGCTCCAGAGACTAGGACACGGAGCAGTGGGTTCAAACTATAGGAAAAGAGTCATTCCACTTAATCATTTGGAAAACTTCTTGACCGTAAGAGCTGTTTGGCAGTGGAATACACTGCCTCATAGTGTGGTGGAGTCTCCTTCTTTGGAGGTTTTTAAACAGAGACTGGATGGCTATCTGCTGGGAATGACTTGTGTGTTCCTGCAAGGCAGAAGGGGGTTAGACTAGATGACCCTTGAGGTCTCTTCCAACTCTATGATTCTCTAAGCCTGGGAGCCTCCACCAAGAAGGTCCCGTGGGTGGTGGGCCTGAAAAGGGCTTCTTCCTCCCTTGGTGCCTCCTCCTCCTCCTCCCTCCTCCCTCCCTCTCTTTCTCCAGATCAAGAACATGAGCCTGATGGTCACCCATCTGGAGAGCCTGGACAAGAACAACCTCTTGGCCATCCGCCGGGAGATCGTGACCCTGAAGCAGCGGCTGAGAGACTGCGAAGAAGAGGCCGGAGCCGGCCAGACAGTGGAGCCAGGTCAGCCCTGGCGGGAGGAGGGGGCTCCGGGAGCACCGGAGGGCAGGTGGGCGGGTGCAAGGCAAAGCCTTTGTTGGGACCGCACTGCAGGGCTCCCTTTATTTATTCTTTTATTTAAACGTTTCTCTCCTTCCCACCTGCTATCCTGAGATCTCAGCATGGCAATGGGACCGTCTGTGGTGGCTGTGCTTTTTGCAACTCCTTCTTCAAGAACTCCCACCCATGTGGGCGTCTTTTTCTTTTAGCATGGGATTCCACCCAGTATTTCCCTCAGCCTGACAAAATAAGCTTTCCTGAATCCCACAAGCCTTGTTTGACGGTATTTATTTATTTTTAATTTAATTTTATTTTTTGCCCTCTCCTGGATGTCACAACCATCTCCCTCTAAAGTACCATCTGCATTGATCCCAGTGGCCAACTCCTCCCTATTGGTTCGGCTTAAGTCCCGGAGTGCTGATCCCCTTGTACTTTCCTCCGCCATTTGAGAGAAGAAATTATTTGCAAGGCACATCAGGAATTTCTTGGAGAGCCTATGCTTAGCAGTGTTAGTCTCTCAGCAGATATCAGGGAAGTCCCCTGTAACTACCAATTTTTGCTTCCTGGAGATTTCGGAGATTTGTTTCCAAAAAGCATCATCCACCACCAATTCTTAGTTTGGTGTCCTGTAACAGACTCTTACTACACTGTTGTTTTTCTTTCTGTCTCCTATTATATTTTACCCAAATGCTCTCAACTGGTCTACTCTGACCCCTCTCATGGATTTCTGTACAAGTGAAATTGTCTTTGACCTACAGTTGGCCCTCTGTATCCACGGATTTGGCATCCACAGATTCCACCATCCACAGCATGAAAAATACTTGCAAAAAAGCAAACCTTGATTTTGCCATTTTATGTAAGGGATACCATTTTACTATACCACTGTATATAATGGGACTTGAGCATCCACGGATTTTGGTATCCACGGGGGGTCCTGGAACCAAGCCCCAGCGGATACCAAGGGCTAACAGTATAATGCTACTCCCCCTCCTTTTCTGCCACTTCTGTTCTTTATGAATTGGTTATATCCTTCAATTGTTATATTATTATAATAATAATAATAATAATAATAATAATAATTTTTTATTTTTCACCCGCCCCTCTACTCGGCAACTGGGGCGGCATACAGCAAGATTAAAACAACATCAAGTTAAAACAATCCTTCCCAATCCTAACCCTCCCACCCCTTAAAACTAAATTAAACTAATGGAGAGTTAAAACAAAGATAAAATACAATAAATAAATAAAGGCAACGATGGCAAGGGGGTGGGTAGCAATCAGTCCACTTGAACCGGGAAGTTATTCCGGGAAGGATATTCCAATCATGGGAGTCATCCCACCAGGTCTCCATTATACCTATACAGTCATATTTGCCTTTCTGCACTAGGATTTCAAGCTCATCTTGTTTGTTTCGCAAACTCTGTGTGTTGGTGTTTGAATCCCAAATTGGGGTTGGGGAACAGGATAGAAATAACAACAACAATAATAACAATAATAGGTGTATATACATCTGAAACCTTGCTTGTCCTCACCTGTTAATTTACTGCCAGTTTTCCCTGTGGATTCCAATTCTTTCTCTCAGCTTCTCCTCTAGAATTCACATCCTTGTGTTTGGAGCTTGTTTGGGATATTCGAGCTGTCATCTGCACACACACACACACACACACACCCCGCAAGGATTTAGTTTAAAGCCCTCTTGACCATACTTCCCATGCCTTTGGCAAAGGCATTCTTCCCAGACTTTGTGAGGTGCGGACCATCTGTAGCCAGCGGTCCTCTGTCTAAGAAGTGAAGACCATGGTCCCAGAAGCCAAGCCTCTCTCGTCTACACCATCTATGTGGCCAGTCATTCACTTTTAGTACCTTCCTGTCCCTGTGTTGTCCTCTGTACTTCCATGTATTGCTCTCACTAGTAGGACATGGATGGGAGCCCCACCAGCAGATCTCTGCTCTCAGGCAGGTATGTGTAGGGTTTACGGGTTCACGTGACTATGCCTCAAACAAGCCCTTCCTACGCCTGGTCTCTGAGAGTATTCCTGTTGGTGCATCAGTCTGTGCGGGCAGAAGAGACTGATACACCTTCATGATCACGTGTGTGATGAGCCCTTGGCTGTATGTGGGCACTCCAGACGTGCATCTTTGCTTTTCTTCATCCTTGCATTCAAGGCTAAAGAGTTTCCATAGTAGAATTATAGAATCATAGAATTGTAGATTTGGAAGAGACCACGAGGGCCATCCAGTCCAACCCCATTCTGCCATGCAGGAAATCTTGATCAAAGCATCCCCGACAGATGGCCATCCAGCCTCTGTTTAAAGACCTCCAAGGAAGGAGACCCCACCACGCTCCGAGGGAGTGTGTTCCACTGCCCAACAGCTCTGACTGCCAAAAAGTTCCTCCTAATGTTGAGGTGGAATCTCTGTTCCTGGATCTTGCATCCATTGCTCCATGTTCCAGTCTCTGGAGCAGCAGAAAACAAGCTTGCTCCATCCTCAGCGTGACACCCCTTCAAATACTTAAACAGGGGTATCATATTGCCTCTTAACCATCTTTTTTCCAGGCTAAACATACCCAGCTCCCTAAGTCTCTCCTTATAAGGCATGGTTTCCAGACCTTTCACCATTTTAGTCGCCCTCCTCTGGACACGCTCCAATTTGTCAATATCCTTTTTGAATTGTGGTGCCCAGAACTGGACACAGTATTCTAGGTGAGGTCTGACCAAGGCAGAATAGAGTGGCACTATTACTTCCCTTGATCTGGACACTATACTTCTATTGATGCAGCCCAAAATCGCATTGGCCTTTTTAGCTTCTTTTTAGTAGTCTCTCTTCAGTGCAGGAGGAAGCAAAGACTTGACCTGAGCAGTTCTTGAGAAGTATTTGCACTTCGTGAAGCCATTCAGGGAATTATTCTGTACAGAAATACAGATTTTTTTAAAAAAATGCACAGCAGTTGTCCCTTCATATTCACTTGGGTTTGGTTCCAGGAACACTCCCCCCCCCCCCCCGTGGATACCAAAATCTGTGAATACTCAAGTCCCATTATATGCAATGGCATAGCAAAATGGTGTCCCTTATATAAAATGGCAAAATCAAGGTTTGCTTTTGGGATTATTATTTTTTAAAGAATATTTTCAAGCTGTGAATACTTAACTCCGTGGATATGGAGGGACAACTGTATATTGTTTTTGCAGAGAAAACATGACCCCCAGTTCAGAAAACAGTTTTCTATGCAAAAGACTTTGTCTGAGATCCTGTGTTGTACTTGTATAGTACAAAGCCCAGCGTGTGGTAGAGTCTCCTCCTTTGGAGGTTTTCAAACGGAGGTTGGAGGGCCATCTATTGGGAGTGATTGTTTATTCCTGCATAGCAGAATGGGGTTGGACTGGATGGCCCTTGGGGGTCTCTTCCAACTCTAAGATTCTAGGATTCTATGAATGCACTTGTTGAACTGCACTGCCCCTCCTGCTGCATATCAATGTTGTGCAAATCTGATGGTGTCCCTACCCATCTCTGTGCTGCTCATTGTCCCATTGTGCTGTGTAGGACACACAGGGCCTGTTTCTGCAATCCCACACAGGGAAGGCTTTACAAATAACTACACACCATCCAAGAGTGCCAACTGCATGGCTGGGATCCTGTTGGTTAGCCTCAGCTAGAGTAGACCCATTGACTCAATTGTTGGGTGGTGAGTTGACACATAAGTAAATCCAGTCGATTCAATGGCTCTCCTCTAGTCTGGACTAACTGTAGGATAGAGGCCCACATGAAATGCTTACATTTTTAGATGCCCATTTAAGGAACGATTAAATGGGGTTGTCAGTTATACAATGGCCAAAAAAGTACAGCCGCAGTTGGGAGGAAATGGATGCAAGTGATGGATATTAGCAGACTGGAAGTGGTGCTGAATGTGCATCCATCTTCGAGGGAGGAAGAGCTAAGCCTCAAAACACTGCTTCCTCCAAAGTGTTCCCCATAGTCTTTACCCCACCATCCCAGACCTGCTTCTTAGGGCCTTTAAAGTTCTTTCCTATATTCCCAATAACGTGCCACACGAGAGACTGGGGACAAACCCGTTCCCTCCCCGTCCAGCCTGTGTTTCCATTTCGTGCAGAAGCTGCTTTTCTGCCTTTCCATCAGCACCAGGCAGAGATAACTCTCAGACTTTTAAAACAGAAATCCAAAGAAATATTTGAAAGGGCCATTTAAGAAGCAGCTGAAGGTGTGAGCACAGCGGTCCCAGAGCTGCAGTCCCGCTCTCTGCCGGTCACCCCACATTCTACTGGGGCCACAGAGAGGGTCCACGGGCTCCTCCCAGTAGCTCCAATAACCCTGTTTCCTCTCCTGCTCCCCCTTGATTCCAGGTTCGTGTAAACACGGTGGCCTTGTGAACGTCAGCAAGCCATACCCAGTCGAGTGGAACTGGAGAGGGTCTAGCTTCCCCTACGGCGTTTGGGGCAGAGAATACTCTCCTGGCAACCCAGCAAGTGAAGCCTACTGGGTGGTCGCTCTGGATGATGCACAGCTGATGCAATATGTTTATCTTTATTCCTCCTACGATAACTTATTATTGTACAGACCGTCAAAAACCTTTACTTATAAGTACGGGCAAGGGAGTGGAGCCACAGTGTACAAGAACGCCCTCTATTTTAATCAGTACAACACCAACCACGTGTACAAATTTGACCTGAACTCCAACTCGGTGGTCTTGAAAAAAGCTATCCCAGGAGCTGCGTACAACAACCGCTTCTCCTACGCCGGGGTGTCCTGGCAAGATATCGACCTGGCTGTGGACGAGACAGACTTGTGGGCCATTTACTCCACCGAGTCCAACACGGGGAACATCGTAATCAGCAAGCTCAACGAGAGCACTCTGGAAGTGCAGAAGACCTGGTACACGCGCCAGTACAAGCCTTCTGCCTCGAGCGCATTCGTCATCTGCGGGGTGCTTTACGTCACCCGCTCCATGAACACCAACCAAGAGGAGGTCTTTTACACATTCGACACCAACACCGAGAAGGAGGGCCGGACAAGCATCACAATGGGCAAACCGTTCCGCACGGTGCAAGGGGTCAACTACCACCCTGCAGACCACAAGTTGTATGTCTACAATGATGGCTTCTTAGTGACCTATGACCTGGAATTCCAGCCGCTGCCCTCTCCATGAGTGGCAAACATGTCCTCCTTGCTGACCAACTCTGTGCGGGCTTCTTGGCTTTCTCTCTCTGTAGCTGCTGACCAATCATGCGTGTGATTTTTTAAAAATACATATATATGTTGATATGTATGCCAATGACTGTCTGCTTCCATGTGGATATAAAACTGTAACAGCAAAAATAAATCATAAGAGCAAAAGAAAATGACAAACGTGTCCTTTGCCTCCTGTGGACATCAGGGCATTCAGTGACTTATGCATATGAATGTCCCCTGACGAGGAGACCTGATTGAGTCCCGTGGATCTCACTCCCAGGTGAAGGGAGAGCTCTGGGTTGCAGCATGAATGTCGCAGTCTCTGGGTCGTTGCTTTTGGGGGGCTTCCCAAGCCACCAGGATGAGCAGCCAGCACATTAATTTGTAAACAGCACACCAATTCATCCGGTCCATCTCACTTCACTGCTCAGAGTGCCACACAAACTCTTCCCTCCTCTTTTCCCATCTGAGTCCCTTCCTCTGTGGTACAATCGCAGCGCTGCAGAGTCTCAAAAGCGCTCAGCTGGCTGTCTGGTTGGACCCTCGGACACGAAGCCCCGTCCCATTCCCACGGCCCTCTTGCATTTCCAGCAGACATCTGTCCATTGCTCATCTGTACAATATGAGAGGCTGTGCTGAGTTCTGCAGTTCTGTTGGCCTAATTCAAATTCTTGAAGCTGTAATATGTGTGTATTAGAGGGTCTCTCTGGCTTTTCTTCGCAAACGAAGATTCAGGAAGGACTCATCCCGTGCTTTCTGCAAACGCGCTGATGACCAGAGGGTAGTATATTATGAAAACAGATGCATGCCAGCTCCGGGCCTGTAGCCAACCTACTTACAAACACAGATATGTTTGAAAACTTGAGAGGAAATGAAAATAAATGATTGGCTTAAAACAAATAGCACCAGCCTAATGTCAGGCAATGTCAGTTGTGATCAAGATGAAAGGACCCCAGTAGATTTGACTGAGAACAAGCCTCATGGGAGGTGTAGTCAGGATGGGAGGCAGACAAAGACCCCAATGGTACCCCAGGTGGGGTTGTGGCTAAGTGCTCTGCTTTGATTGGATGAGATAGCTGGGGAGAAGTTGAGCTCTTTTAGCTGATTGGCTGGAGAAGGTACAAAACCGAAGCCCTTTGAGCAGTAAAGTGCCAGGTGCTGTTTTCAGCAAAGCCGGTCCTCTCCTGCCAAGAACTTGCTGATAACCTGAACTCCTCCTACATGTGGTAGGATATTCTTTTCTTGATGAAGGTAGTTGTCTAACACCCAACAGAAGCCTAGTGTAGAAATAGTTGTAACCAGATGTGCTTGGAGAGGTATTGCAATGCTTTCCTACACACAGGTTGCCCCCTGCTTACGTGGGGTCGGTATCTTGGGATTCGTGTCTCTTTTGCACCACATGAATCTGGGGATTCCTCTACCTGGGAATGCCCCTAAATTGTGGCCCCTTTTGGTATCGCCCCCACCACCCTTTGAATCCTACACGTTTGTGGACAGTCCAAAGGGAGGCTGTGTGGGTTCTCCTTTTCTACTCCCTGCCACTTGCAGAAAGGTAGCTCCCCCTCCCTTCTTCTCCGAAGAGAGAGAACGTCCGTGCAAAAAAGGCATGCGGCGCATCAACGGAAGAAAGATAGAAAAATGTATTTATTCTAAACAGAGGTAGTAACATGCAAATAATGTTCATGGAAGGGCTCTTCCTTCCAGGTATATTCTTAGAGTTACAACTATAGTAAAGCATTCAGCCAAGCGAGGAAAATAAACATAATCCCTAACACGCTCACACTGAGGCTATATCACAGCATCTCTATGGTCAATATGGAACATAGGGTCATGCCAGGTGTCTAGAGAGGCATCCTCACCAGGCATCTTCTAGGTCCTCCAGTGCGACTCTATGGGGGTTCACTGTTATACATGGTTTCACGTATCTGTGGTAAGTCCAGAAATTGAATTGGGGGGGACCAGCGTTGCTGAAAACAACATATGTTCTTTTGGTGTCTAGGCACATTCTTGCAACAGACGTTTGCCTTTTCTTAGAGCTACAGGTCAGCCCCTGTTTATGTGCCTAGACGGAGAGGTATAAGGCAAACAACTTTCAAACTGATTTATTTAGTTACTGAATTTATGTCCCACCTTTCTCCCAAGATGGGATTCAACGCAGCTTACAATTTAATTTTTAAATATCAAACTAAAATATTAATTTACAAATGCTTAAAAAATTAAATTGCAATATTATTATAAAGGCATGGTTAAAAACTATTAAAAACATCTAAAACATAATTTGCAGCAAAGAGATTAAAAATACAGCATACCAGTTCACACATGCACACTTCTGCTCTGTAAATACATTTCAAAGGCCTGTCTGAATAAAAAAAGTCTTCACCTGCTGGCAGAAAGAGAACAGGGAAAGGACGGGGGGGGGGGCAATTGGACCTCCTGTGGGAGGGAGTTCCACAGCCTTGGAGCAGCCACGGAGAAGGCCCTGTCTCCCGAATCCTCACCAACTGCGCCTGGGTAGGTGGTGAGACTGAGAGAAATCCCTCCCTTGCAGATCTTAAAACTCAGACTGGGTTATATAAAAATTAAGCAAGTAGACACCTTGAGCCACAAACTTCTAAAAGATACAGAGGTGGAGGAACTGGATGGCCCTTGTGGTCTCTTCCAACTCTATGATTCTATGATTCTGTGTGTCGCATAGAATCATAGAGTTGGACGAGGCCTCAAGGGCCATCCAGTCGAACCCCGTTCTGCTCTGCAGGAATACACAATCAAAGCATTCCCAATGACAGATGGCCATCCAGCCTCTGTTGGAAAACCTCCAAAGAAGGAGGAGACTCCACCACACTACCAGGCAGTACTGTATATTCTACTGTTGAATTATAGAATCATAGAGTTGGAAGAGACCCGAAGGGCCATCCAGTCCAACCTTCTTCTGCCTTGCAAGAAATACACAATGAAAGCACGCCTGACAGATGGCTGCATCCACCCTCTGCTTAAAAACCTCCAAAGAAGGACACTCCACCACACTCCAAGACATAGACTCATAGAATCATAGAGTTGGAAGAGACCACAAGGGTCATCTAGTCCAACCCCTTGCTATGCAAGAATACACAAGCAAAACCCTCCCGACAGATGGCCATCCAGTCTCTGTTTAAAAACCTCCAGAGGAGGAGACTCCACCACACTCCCAGGCAGTCCATTCCACTTCCGAACAGCTCTTACTGTCAGGAACTTCTTCCTAATGTTTAGGGGGAACCTCTTTTCCTGTAGTTTGAACCCATGGCTCCATGTCCTAGTCTCTGGAGCAGAAGAAAACAAGCCTGCTCCATCCTCGGTATGACATCCCACTCTGAACATCTTCAGTGAACGAGGCCCCATAAGCCTCTTAGCCAGCTCATCTCTGGACCTGTATGTTGCCATTAGGAAATGGAACCTGGGACACCCTCCCTGAATACTGAAATCAATGTTTCTTTGTAAGCCAAGTAAAAATGGTATACTTGCGTTAACCAGACACAGCATCGTCCTCACTAGATAGGATCCAGAGCCACAGGAAGCCAAGCATGGAGAGAGCTCAAGGCTTCACACACCAAACAAGGGGCCAAACACATAATCACAAATGGGAGGTGGGGGCAAACCTTATGGTTTCCTTAGTTATGTGGGGCAATAAGGAAGCATCAGTAAAAGGTAATTTTGTACCTGTAACGCACAGCAACCAAGATGGCCGAAATCTTGTTCAGAGTGACCAAATCCCAGAATGTAGACTCTGTATCAGTGCACATTGGAGCTTTGTGAGAGAAAAGACTCCACATCCAAATGGTGAACATGAGGGTGGCGGGCTTTGACTGAACCAAGTGAAAGAAAAAGGCCTTGGAGGTGCAAGACGTCGTGAAGTATTTCTGCAACTGGAACTATGTTATTGTTGGTTTATTCAACATCCCTGGCTGTAAATTTAGTCTGGATATGTCTCCGTCCCCAGATGCAAAATGATGATATTGTCCACTGAGACCTCCGGAGAAGCCCAATGGATCTTGGTGGATCTCATCCATCTGCCTCTGGATACGAAGACACTGCCAGACATTTCTACACACACACACACACACCCCACCCCTGGTTCTCCATCAGCTGAAAGGGAATCAAGCTAATCCTCTCCCATGTTCCAATGGCACATATTCAGAACCCTGGACAGTGAACCTGGAAGCTCAAATCCCCTTTCCTTACTCAAATTGTTTTTACCCAGACTTGGATCTGAGGCCCTGGGAGGCTTCTCTGCAAGATTCTCAAGCAATCTTGTTTTCTGCTGCTCCAGAGACTAGGACACGAAGCAATGGATTCAAACTACAGAAAATCCAACCCTTACAACAAACAATGCATTCAAATCTGACTTTTACAAAGGGAATCTTCGTGGATATTTCAATTACATACAAGTAGACCCTGTGGTTTAAATGAACTGATAGAATTCTCATCTTTTCTGTAAGTAATTGCAGGGGGGAAGGGATTTTGAGTTGTTTTATATTATGTATTATTTTACTGTTGTAAGCCGCCCCGATTGTTCGCAGAGGGGCGGGATATAAATAATAATAATAATTATTATTATTATTATGTTAAAGTTCCCCAAAATAAGGGAGACGTTTGTCTCTTTAAATCTATGTGATTATCTTAAGATGCCAACCAAAATCCAGGTTATTTAGGTGTTTACCACACAGAGGTCTGAAGGTGCAATGATTCTGTCATGTAAATGACGGATTCATGTCTCTTTTGCACCACGTGTATCAGCCCGTTCCGGAACAGAGGCAGAAGAACAAGCGAGTGTTGCGCTTTTTGCGCACCACATTTGTGGGCTATGTTCCTCCTTTCCATCATTTTCCCATTTATGCATCAATCTCCTCCTTCTCACGTCACTTCCTTGCGTGATTGTGCACACGCACAATCATTAAACTAAAGTTTATTATTTTTATGTATTGATATTATAGTTTTAAAGTCTTAGGGTAGTTATTTTATGCCACTGGTGAATTTGCCAGTTATTTTAAATATATGTAGTATTATATATAATTTTAAGGGGGGTAAATTGTTTTACGTTATTACTATTGTTATGGATTTGTTTGTTTTATATCCAATTGTTGTGAGCCGCCTTGATTGCCTAATAGGCAAAAGGCGGGGTACAAAAATAAAGTTTATTATTTTATTATTATTATTATGCACAAGTTTGTAGATGTGGCTGTGTTCACGTTTGTATTTCGCGTGATCTCACAATAATTCAGCCTCTGCCCAGTATTTTTGTCAATTAGTGCATCGGGAGGCATGGAGATGCACAATCCACAATGCTGCAGCCTTATTTGAGAACTCATGCCAAACAAGTCTTGAAGAGAAACAGCAAAGCAGAAAGAATCACAACCCGGAAACATCACCCAAGGAGACCTTCTGCTGTGCTTTCTACAACTGGACTTGTTTATCTCAGATTGGCCTTTTTAGTCATCAGCGTGCATGCAGAAAGCGCGGGATGAGTCCTGCCTGAATCTTCATTTGCGAAGAAAAGCCAGAGAGAGAGAGAGAGACTTAGCAGCTAGTTCATGGGCTATTAGAGCAGAACGACGCTCAGGCCGTCCACTATCTGCAGAGTCTTGCACAGTTCTGATGTTCCAGCATGCAAGCGTCAGTTTATTTACACCTTTGGAGGCTGGGGTGTGCCTTTGTTTCTTTGCCTTGGTTTGACCGCATCAGAAGATGCCCATTGGCCGCAGCTAGCCAACCAGGTAGTTGGGGATGAGCTTTCGTTAGGCCACCTTTTCAATGGTCCGCCCTGGCCTCACATCGGGAGGCATGGAGATGCAATATCCACAATGCTGCAGCCTTATTTGAGAACTCACACCGAACAAGTCTTGAAGAGAAACGACAACGCAGATAGAATCACAACCCAGAAACATCACCCAAGGAAACCTTCTGCTGTGCTTTCTGCAACCGGACTTGTCTATCTCGGATCGGCCTTTTTAGTCATCAGCGCGCTTGCAGAAAGCACGGGATGAGTCCTTCCTGAACCTTCATTAGCCAGAGAGAGAGAGAGACTTAGCTATTTCCGCGTTCAGCATGCCCGTCACTTGATTTCACTTATCAACTTTGTTGATCTGTGCTTTAACATGCTGGGGAGAGCTGGCAAGGCAAGCCTATCTGTTTTCCGCTTTTCCCTGTTTTACTGTTCATGGGTACACAGTAAGGGATTCTGCAGAGCTTCAAGGGAGGTTGCCCACTCGAAGCAAGGGCGCCCTGAAGCCCGGGGCTTGCTTGGCTCCCTCCACCGTCCCTCGTCCCTCGCCTTGGCGCATACATTCACTCTCCCCACCCGTCCTCCCTCCACCTTGCAGCTGGCTCAGCTTTGTGGTGGCGAGGGGTCTTCCTCTTCATCTCCCTGCTCCTCTTTGCCCCGGAAGCTGAATTGGGAAGACTGTAAGGGGCAGAGTGGATACTGATCAGCCTAGTCACGCCCTCGCGTGATCATGTGATAAAGAGTAGACGGAACAAGCACGCAATTTTGCACCACATGTGTTTTTCTTGTGGGAGTTTTGCGCGATCAAGGGCTATTGATGGGGAAAGATCATCAATTAGTTGTAGCGCACCAGAGATCAAACAGAGATGGAGGGAACACTGAATACAGACAGCGTCGTGTGGGCTGTGGAAATACAACCAAATACCGTAGCGCTTTCATGGTGGAAAAAAGCCTTGTGTGGTAAACGCCTTAAACTAAGGGATAATGAAGACATATCACACGTTGCAGGCAAAGGAATGTGATTAAATCTGGTTTGACTGCAAGACAGGTAACAGCTCATTAATATTATATGTTACAATGAATTCATTTATTTTAATGTTAATTCTAAGCAGACTATTTTGATTCTATGTTATTATATATAAAGAAATGGCAGTATAGTACAAATACAATCAATTTTGAGCACTGAAGACCTGGTTTGAAACAGTCATCATATTACCCGGGGTAACCGTTTGCTACTACGTGCCTCCAGTTCATGATTCTTGGATGCCAGTTTGTGTTTTTTAGCCTGATATTTTCTGGATGCTGTCCCTCTTGTTGACGGTCTGATTATGGTTCAGGACTCTTGAAGTTGCATGCTATACCTGCTCACTGCCAGTAGAAACATAATGTTGTGATTTCCCTTGGGTTTTTTTTTTCCAGGCTGTGAGGCTGTGTTCTGGAAGAGTTTCTTTCCGACGTTTCGCCTGCATCTGTGGCTGGCATCGTCAGAGAAGGGTTGGAAAGGAGCGTGACTCTGGTTGTAGTTCACCAGAGTAGTTCTCCAGTAGTGTGTGGGTGGGACGCAACCATTATACTGAAGACGCCAGCCACAGATGCAGGCGAAACGTCAGGAATAAATGCTTCCGGAACATGGCCTCACAGCCTGGGAAAAACCCACAGAAAACCTATTTATGTTTGAAATCTCTCTGTGTTAGAATCAAATGTCAGTTTGAAGTTCTTTTTGCCTTATTAAAAATGTACCACTTAAGTTAGCAAACTGAGCTCTGTGGGAATTGTAGTTACACATGTGATGAAGCTGAAATCTTTTAAAGGTGTATGAAGGAATTTAATAGTTGCAAAATGACTGCAATGTGTTGCTAAGTATCTATATCCTGTTGTTTGATGTAAATTGAAGACAAATTGCAACTGTTACTGAACAAACAAGTTAATATAGGACACTGTAATAGACTAGAACACGTGCCAGCTGAGAGACTGTTTTAAAGTTATTTTTGAATTAGCAATATATTGTAGATTCAATTTGGATTATTTCACATACAGGTTAAAACACTGGGGCAGGTGATGTGGTTGACATCAGTATGAAAATGCTTGTTATCAACCACATGTAATGATTGGTGATAAATTGCAATTGTTTGTTGCAAATGCTTATGAATGAGAAAGGACACAAAACAATGAAGTAGTATACAGTGATTTATTGATGTCAGTGTGATTTTTCTCCCAGGGTAGAAGGGGATTTGGAATTTTTTTATTGAAATAAGTCCATTCTACTGAAAAATACACCTGACCGCAAAAGGCCATAATAATAACACACACACACACAAATGTTTTCCTCTTTCTTACTAAGACAAAAATAAACTATCCTAATCAGTAATACATTTTTCCTGTTAATCTGAACACACTATAATCACTCTTTTTTCTTTTCCAATGAACATAATATTTACACCTTTATACTAAAATTAGAATTTGCACATTACAATTATACATATTTGGAAAAGAAAAATTAATAAAACTAATAATACAAAATAATACAAAAATACAATAATAATAATAATAATAATAAACATTTATTTATTTAAAGCTATCCCTTCAGTTATTGCTGGGGTTGCCTCACTAAACCATTCAGTGTAATCAACCCATTAAACCCACACCACTTCCCTTCCGGAGCCACCCTGGCCCCGCAAATGGCGGCTCTCCCCCCCCCCCGCACTCGACAGACGCGCGTCACGAGAGAGCCGGAAGTGCAAAGAGGAGGGAAAGGGGGCGGAGCGAGCGGCCAGCCTGGACTGGATTAGCTCCTCCTCCTTTGAGGAGAGCGCGGGGCAGAGAGAGGGCGAAGCCTAGAGCGCCGCCAGAGCCACCTCCGCCTCCCACTCCCCACAGCCGAGGGCAAGGAGAAGGAGGAGGAGCCTAGGGCGCCGTCACTTCCGTCCTGGCGGCCCGATAAGCTTTCCCGGCGTGCCCCGCGGAGCCCTTTTTCACCTCGCGAGGCTCAAGATGGCGGACACGCAGGTGGGCCCGGGCGGTGGGTGGATGTGGGGTGGATGTGGGGCCCCCACTCCTCCCTCCTCCCTACGCGGATCGGGGTCCCCCTCGCCCCCCCTCCAAGGAAGGAAGGAAGGAAAGTAACTTTTTTGGGGGGGTCCCGAGGGGATGTTCCTCCTCCTCCTTGGGGATTCTGGGCGATGTAGTCCAAAGCCCTCCCCCCCCCCCGTGTGCAGGTTTTGCTTCTGTGTTTCTTGAGGGTCTTTGCGCAGAGAGGGAGGCTGGGTGGGCATCTCTGGCTAGAGGAGGAGGAGGAGGAGGAGAAAGAGTGCCTGGCAGAGGGCTGGACTAGATGGCCGCTGGGGACCCCTCCCGACCCAGGTGATTCTGTGGTGGCCCTTGGCTCCAAATGCAGAGCTGCCTTTGTTTGTTAGATTTCTGTCTCACCTTTCTCCCAAGATGGGATTCAAGGCAGCTTACAATAATCAAAAAATACAACGAAAGCTTTTTTTTTTAAAGAATTAAATTAAATTTCCATTGTTAAAATATAGTAGGATCCCCGTATCCACTGATTCAATTATCCTGGGGCCACAAAACAGCACACCTACCATAGAGTCTTCCTAGAAAATGTGTCCTCTCTAGCCATTTTCTAGGTCCTCCAAGGCAAGTCTGTGGTATTTTAAACTGGAAGTCTCATTTTCAATGGCGTTCGCTATTATCCATAGTTTTCAGTATCCATGGGGCCGCCCAGAACCTACTCCCAGCAGATAAGGGGGTCCTGCTGTATATTTAAAAACACATGAAATAAAAACGAAATTGATTAAAAATACAACACTCTTTTAAAAAGCAGTGTTTCTGCCTTCTCGCTGTGGGGTTGTTTTCGGCTGCTCGGGAGACTATGGCCAGTGGGTTACATTTGCAAGAACAGAGATTCCCCGAAAACATGAGGAGGAGGAGGAAAGTCTTGGCTGGACTTGATTTCTGACCGTGGGAGAGACTGCCTGGGAGGGAGGCGGGCTCTCCTTCTTTGTAGGCCTTTAAGCAGAGCTTGGAAGGACATTTTCAGGGGGGCTTTAGTTGTGCGTTCCTGTATGGCAGGAGAGGGTTGGACTGGATGGCCCTTGGGATCCCTTCCACCTCTAAGGTTTGACTCAAGCTGCCAAAGAGAGAGAGAGAGAGATTTGACAATGGAATAGACTGCTGTGGAGGGTGGCGGAGAGACAATATCCCAAGACAATAAGTTTTGAAACCTCTGCACTACAGCTTGGTGAGGCTTCCCCTTAATTCCACGTCCTGCAAAATCTCCAGGCCATCAGTGTGCTTGGCTTTGTGTGTGTGTCTCAGATTGTGCACTGAGAGGGGCCACACAAGGCCAGAAACACTCCCTGGGCTCTGTCTGCGGTTTCTCCTGGTTGCCCAAAGACCCTTTGCAGCCTCCCAGCTGCCCCCTCCTTCCTCCTTGGCATTTTGGTCCAGCATCCTCCCCTTCCTTCCTTCCTTCCAGACCTGATCTTTTTTCCCTTTTTTGTTCTCTCATATTTACAGACCGAGAGGGCTTACCAGAAGCAGCCCACCATCTTCCAGAACAAGAAGCGGGTGCTGCTGGGCGACACCGGCAAGGAGAAGCTCCCTCGCTACTACAAGAACATTGGCCTGGGCTTCAAGACCCCCAAAGAGGTAGCGGCCGCCTTCAGTGGTGGGTGTGGAGCAGGGGGGTGGGCAGGCCTATTGGGATGGGTGGGCACCGAAAGGGAAGGCCTGTTTGGTCAGCTTAGGGGGTGGTTGTCATGGAATCCTGTGCTACATACAATACGCTCCTTTTTACCGTGGCTTGTGCTGCCTTTTTGCTTCTGTGATGATTTGACCCGGGCAGAGAATGTTTTAATAGGAGCTCCAGTAACAGATTTCGGGCCAAATAAACACTTTTCTACAGTAGGGTCTCCTGGTCACAAACCCTAAAATAGGATACTTCTCCCCCCTCCCTGGTGCTGACACGTGATGCACATTCTCACGATGGTCTTCCAAGCCTTGCTGGTGAAGGGGCTTTGACGAGAGCGGCCAGGAGGCCCTAACTGAAGTCAGCTGGTGCCAGAGGGGTGTCGTAAGCCGTGTGTGTTTGGGTTGGGCCTCCTCAGGTGAAAAGCTGCCAATGGTCAACGAAGGCAGCTTATTGGTACAAACATGTCGTACTTTCACCCTGAGAAAATGGCATTGTGAGGAGAAAAAGGTCACACCACTGTTCATGTAGAAGTCTTTTTCTTCCATTTTGTGAGTCCTTCGCCCACGTACACACAGGCTTGCAGTCTGGGATTTACTTCATTTCCCTGCCTGGACTTGGAGTGAGAGTGGATCCCCCTTGAGAATGGGCCGGGAAGCCGCCCTCCTTTCATTGGGGATCCCGCTGCTGAAAGCTGCCCCCAGGAGGCAATGAGAGTCTAATGGGCGAATGTCGTGCTGATTTGGAATTGAGGGACTCCTTTTTTTCTTCCGTTGACATTGCTTCCTTGTGTTGACACCATGGTCTCTTTGCTTCATCCAGGCCATTGAGGGCACCTACATTGACAAGAAATGCCCTTTCACTGGCAACGTGTCGATTCGAGGCCGCATCCTGTCAGGTAGGAGACAGTGTGTCCTGCTGCTAAGGGCAAAGTGGGAAGACTTTCTCTTGGTGGCATTTTTCTCAAGCTCAGAGCAGGATTGGTCTCCTGTGGACATATCTTTGTTTATTCAGAGGTCATCCTGCCTACGTGTGTGTCTGAAAAGCATTGTTTATCCAAAAATAGACTGTACAGATGCAGGAAGCACCAGGCAGGATGGGGGTGGGTCGCTCGAGGGGTTGGCACAGCAGCCGGTTTTTCTATTTGGAACATTTCTCTAAATACAGAATTTATGCTCCGCAGTGGCTGTTTCCACTGGTTGCTTCAAGGCAGCATCTTCTCAGACTCCAGGACAGAGGGGTGGTATAGGAGCACGCCAAAGCCCAGCACTCTATGACACCATGGTACAACGGAAGCAGAATTATAATTATTAATTACTAATACTACTTCTTACTCGCCTCTCCCTGTGGATCAAGGCAGGAAACAACACATCAACATAATATTAGTTAAAAACACATATTAGTTCAAACATACCAATTTAAAAGCAAGTGAAGTTAAGATCGCCATACAGGTGAATGCCCTCCTAAGAGGAGGTGGGCTGGGCAGGTAGTGGTGTAGCGTCTGATCAGAAGCAGCCCCCCCCCCGGCCCGCCCGTCATCAGGGAGCCAAGAGTTCTGGCATGACATGCGCACTCCTGGAGACAGTCCTGGGATCATACCTGTTTTCCCATTGATAGTGACCAGGACCAGGCTCGATAGGTCCTGCGCCTGACCCTCACAGCCAGGCCTGTCTTCAGACTGTATAATCTGTGCCCAATTCAGGGATCTGTGCATGCGCCCGAAATGAAGCCGTGCGTTGCTGTGGCTGCCCAAATGCCACTGCATGCCCCCCCTTCCACGTTTACCCCCAAGGTTCCCAAACTGCAAGTGATGTTTTTCTCACGATGGTCTGCTGAACCCCACGGTGAATGGGGTTCTGATTAAACCGCCACATGGCTTAACTGATGCTTTTTGAAGGAACCTTGTGTGTGTGTGCTGTGTTGTATTGTGATACACCGTGACTGGGGTGGGAGCTGTGAGGTGCAGCATGGCGGCCACAAGGAACACCGTTGAGATGGAACCCTTCTTGGCTCAGGTGTGTGCGCGCTATTCCCTGCTGCCCACCCACCCGCCCACCTGGGCCATGAGCGTTGCGATGGGGGTGAGGCAGAGCATGTGGCTGGCCGGCCTTCACCCTTCCCTGCCTCCCTCCAGGTGTGGTCACCAAGATGAAGATGCAGCGCACCATCGTCATCCGCAGGGACTACCTGCACTACATCCGCAAGTACAACCGCTTTGAGAAACGCCACAAAAATATGTCGGTGCACCTGTCCCCTTGTTTCAGGTGAGGGGGCACTAGGAGTGTGTTGGGGGGCGGGGGGGGCAGAAATCTTGGGGTCTTTGCAGTGCAGTGAATTACTTTCCGGGGGGGGTGGTCTGATAACTTTGTGTTGATCAGAGTTGCATCCCACCCTTGAAGGAAGTTGCAGTGGGCATAGGCCTGTCCCAGGGTGTTTCATCTGTGGGTCTTGAGCGAGGGTGTTGGTGATGATGCCTCAACTCACGATGGTCTGCTAAGCCCCCTCCCTCCATGAGTGGGGGGGGGGCTGCTGAAAATGCCATTCTGGCAGTTACTGAACCATGGCCCTTGCTCGGTTTTGCCCCATCCACAGATACAGATTGGCTGCAAGGGGAGCAAATACCCTGCAGAACATCACAAGGTCTGTCGGTTTACGTCACCTGGGTGGTACAGTGGGGCAGGAATAGGGGGTTGGCAGGGCAGCGTTAGGAGCAAGTAGGAATAGTTAGAACTGGAGGGAGAGTCTTGCCAGAGTCCGGCCCTTCTCCCCTGGCACGTCTCATGGGAACAAAAGAGTGCGCCATCCTTTGGTTCTGTGCTGTGCATCATTTAGCCACAAATGCAGATCCCGAGGAAGATGTCTGTGTTGCATTGAGAGCAGCATTTGTGGGTTGTTGATTCTGCACAAGGGACCTGGCGCCTGGCCTGGAGGGGGCAGGCTCGGAGGGAGGGGGGGCTTTGCAATATCCAATGCGGAAGCAAGCATGTCCCGTTACTGTCTTTGTCCCCGATCAATGTATAATCAGGGTGGTGTGTGTGTTAAACTCTTTGGCTACATGCCCTTCCTCAGCCACAATGGTTGTTTGATTGGTCCATGTTGATGGCAGATCATCACCACAATATACACCTGGGATTTTGTTCTGTGGTCAACACAACTACCCTTGCCATTTTGTTGTCTACATAGTGAATATTCCATGTGGGATTTTTGTTTGTTTAGCACCACATACATACTAATTAAACACACTACATCAGATTTTTGGCACTGGCTGTGTGAGTTCCTCCAGGACCAGTCTCTGTAGCTGCTGCAGTTACCACTGGTTTCTATTTTCTTGGTGTTCGTAATGTGGAGCTGCTTCAGGGCTCCCAGCCTTACTGGCAGTTGCAATTTTCTGGAGAATTTCCCTGCCTGGACCTCCTGGATTTTTGTTGCCCCACCATCTGTCCTGCTTGTGAGTGCTGTGGGGTTGTTTCCAGAGCGCCAGCTGCCACATTCCTTTTGGGGGTTCTCATGGCAACTGCCACCACCACCTGGTCCTCAAATATATCTAACTGAGGCGGTGGCCACACCTTCCTGTTGGCGAGATCAAGGAGTGAGGCTGCTCCTCAGTTTCACAGCTACAGGGTTAACGTACCCCTTGATCCTTTGCACTGTCCTGCCTTAACGCTCCTGTACTTTTGTTCCCTTTCCAGGGACGTGCAGATCGGAGACATTGTGACGGTGGGCGAGTGCCGCCCCCTCAGCAAGACCGTCCGGTTCAACGTCCTCAAGGTGACGAAGGCCGCTGGCACCAAGAAGCAGTTCCAGAAGTTCTGAAGGCACCCTGCGTGCGTGCGTGCGTGCATGCGGGGACTTTCCTTGAGATACGCGAATAAACCTTTTCTAAAGACCCAGCAGGCTCTGTGACCTGGCTGCTCTGGGGAAGGTGGAGGCTTGAGGAGTGACCTCTCTCTTTTTTTCATCAGGGAAGAAGGCCAAGTTTGTAAAAACGGGAGTGGGGAATTGCCTCAGCTCAGTCCTGATGGGAAGGCTGCAGTTGGCTGATGGGAAGATGGGTGGGAAGCCTCCCTACTTCCTGCTCTCTATCGCAGCTGCTCTAGCCAGAATAATAATAATAATAAAGCACATTGTGTTGTTGTTATTATTAGGGAACATTATTAGGTTCTTGGATGGACTCCAAATGGATGGACCAAAGCTCCGGTCAGTAACACCAGGTAGACTATGGAACCAGTAATAAGAGCTTCTCTTCTCTAAGGCAGTCTCATCCAGGTGTTTGCCAGTCCATATAGACTTGCTCCCAGAGCAGTGTTGTTCCTGGAACTGCCGTTGTTTCTGGAAAGAGAAACCCACAGCAGCCCCAGTGGTGAGAGGTGCTCTGGGAGCCATTCAGAACAGACTGATGGTACGTTTGGGTGAAATTGCCACAGGTGGGATCAGGCCAGCCCCCTGGCAGAAGGTGAGGCTCCTTTGGAACAGGCCACATTATCGGACAGTTCCTCCCGGATGGATGTGAACCGTGAGGCTGCTGGGGGCCCGGAGGCTGTTCGCTCTTCTCTTGCCAGTGAAAGGCGGGTGGGTGGGTGGGAAGAGTCTTGTAGGGCTGCGTGGGTACTTTTGCGCTCTCTGTCCCAAAGGACCGCGTTTTAAGTTTAAGGAATTTTTGGTTTAAGTAATTTTGGGGGGCCCTGCAACGCTTTATTTTGGGGGCCCCATTTGTTTATCTCAGGTCAATGTAACCTAACTCAACCTAAGCTATTCACAGTATAGGATTTTCAGATTATTTTCAGAAGGAGGGATACTATGGGCCCCCCCCCCCAATTATGGGCCCCCCTGCGAATGCTGACACTGCTGGTGCCTTAAACCGGCCCTGCATCCAGCAGAGACACACCATCCTTAGTTGCAGCTGTTGCCGGAGGCATAGAGAAATATAGTTGGGTGTCATCAGCATACTGACAGCACCCTGCCCCGTGTCTCCAGATGATCGCTCCCAGCGGTTTCATGTGAATATTAAACAGCATTGGGGACAGCACAGCGCCTTGTGGGACGCCGCATGTAAGCTCCTTCCTCCAGGAGCAGCTATCCCCAAGCATCACCATCTGGCCTCTACCTGAGAGATAGGACCAGACCCACTGGAGCACTGTGCCCCCGATACCCAACTCCCTCAGGCGTTTCAGAAGGAGGAGACCATGGTCGATGGTATCGAAAGCCGCTGAGAGGTCCAAGAGTACCAACAGGGACACACTCCCCCTGTCGATGCTCGGGTGAAGATCACCCACTACGGCGACCATAGCAGCCTCCATTCTGTGCCCTGCCCTGAAGCCGGTTTGAAATGGATCTAGATAATCAGTATCATCCGAGACGGCCTGGAGTTGGAGGGCAACTGCCCTCTCAATCTCCTTGCTCAAGAGTGAGAGGTTAGAGACTGGTCTGTAACTCGCAAAGTCCAGGGGATCCAGGGAGGGCTTTTTGAGAAGCAGCCACACGACCGCCTCTTACATTTGGTGGAAAGTTCCCCTCCCTGAGAGATGCATTTATGATCTTTTAAAATTTCATTCTAATTGCGTCTCCTCCCTGGGCGACCAGCCACGAGGGGCAGGGGTCGAGGGGGCAAGGCGTCCTCCTAGTGCATCCAAGCCGCTTGTCCACATCCTCGGTACTCACCGACTGAAACTGTTCTAGTGTCATCCTACTCACGGAGTCACTGGACACCTCACCGCTAACCTCAGTTGCATCCAACTAAAGTGGCATCCAAGTCGGCTCTTATCTGAGATATTTCACCTGTAAAATAGTTGTTAAAGGCATCACAGCGAACTACAAGTGGTTGTAGCAATGAGTTCTGGGAGGAGGGCACCTGAGTTAGATCCCTTACTAACCTAAACAGTTCAACTGGACGCAAATTCGCAGACGCAATGTGTGCAGAGAAGAAAGCTTCCTTCGCTGCACGCATTGCCACTCCACAGGAATCAGGATGTTCTGTATAGCGTGTCCTGTCGGATATGAGTCGAGTACTTCGCCGTCGGCGCTCTAGTCATTGTCCTTCCCGCTTCATAACCCTGAGACCCTGTGTATACCAGGGTGCCCGGTTAGGAGCAGGTCGGCAAAGACGCTTAGGAGCGATCGTGTCGTTAACCCTAAATAAAATGATTTTTATTGACAAACAACACAGAAGTATTCACATGCCGGCACGCACACTCACAAGGACCACACAAGGCTAATGAAGAATTAAGGCAGAAAGGTTGGACAAGAGGAATTGATTCGGGGAAATATGGGTGATAATTATCAGTCCTGGAGAGCTGAGCTTCGGGAAGTGAAGAAGACCCCTCAGACTAGAAGGTGAGGGTGGTACAGCAATCTGGCAGAGCGACAGCGTCCATAGCACTGTGCGCACTTGGCTGTTATTTGGGGCTAATATTGATGCCCAATTTCATGTCCTGAAGGGATGCTTTGGAGCAATGCTTAGATGGGTTTCCCACCATTAAACAACGGAAACTGCAACTTTGCTAATTGTTGTTAATGGTTTGAATTGATGGTTTTAGGGCAGCCTTCTTATTGTGGGGTGGAAGAGGTGTGAGGAAAGACTTTTCTAGGGATAATGGGTGCTCCGGTCACTGTTTGTTTGCGATAGATGACTCATTGCCAATGCTTCTAAGAGGGGATTAGCACATACCTTGTCGATGGCGTTGTTTGCTAGGGGCTCTGCGTAATCCTATCTCAGGATTGTCTGTTGGTGAATTTCCACGACACCTTCGTTTAGGTCCTGCTGACCTTCCTTGGACCTTGCTTCTGGTCCGTCCTGGTCTACTAAACCTTGTGAAGTTATGAGGGGTGTGTCTATCAGGCCAGGTAAAAGCACATGTGCGTGCTCATGTACGAGGCGAAGGAGAAGGAGAGACTGCCATTTTTGCCAAGAGACCAGCAAGATACGTCTGTTTGCATGCTGGTCCTGAAAGGGTGTGAGATTAGGCACCCTACACACAAACAGGTGTGGGTCATGCAGACGTGCATCTCTCTTTGGATGGGCGGGCGCAGGGGGCTGTTCTCTAGTTCTTTGCACCCCCTTCAAAACCTCCTCCCCAGTCAGGGGTCTTTGGGGCAGAAAGGAAAGGAGGATGCACCCTCGTGTCTCCCCCTCTGAGCCAAGAGGTGCCGCATCTTCATCACCTCAATTGCCTCCCGCCCGACAGCCATAAGTGGTAGCCACCCCTGCCGGGGCTCGGACACTCCCGGACGGGCGGGAGGGCACAGAACTGAGCGGGTGGGGGGCTCCGTTCCATATTTATTTATTTATTTATTTATTTATACCCCGCTCTTCAGCCACAAGGCTATCAGAGCAGCTTACAAATTGTCTTAAGCAATAGCTATTTACACATCTAACTGTATTAAACAGTTTCCAATGTGTGTTAGCTATGTGTTCCACCGGCCGATGCATACCCTCCAACCGTTCTGCTCTGCCAGGGACAACCCCAATTGATCGTCTGCCATCTACTTTTTCAACTGCTTTTAAAATGTCCCAGGTTCTCTCCCACTTTCCCCCCTTTGTCCTCAGTTTACCCCTGTGGCTGCAGACTGAGCTCAAAGTGCAAAAATCCTGACCTTCGCTGTAAGGCTCAGGCAAAAGCAAACTGCTGCATCCACTCCCTGCTTCTGTGTTTGCGCATTCACAACTTTTGCCCTCTTAACCACACTGATGTTGATCGGCCGCCCGTGTCCCAGCTTTCTGTCAAATGTTGGGGGCTTTGTTGATGCAGAACCGGGCCCTAATTGTTACTCTTGAAGGGTGTCTTTATTATGCCCTCATTACCCTGCTCAAAATTAGCATGTTACAGGTCTATCCTGAACTTCCGGACAGCAAGAGCTGTTCACAGAGGAATCCGCTGCTGCTGCCTGGGAGTGCGGTGGAGTCTCCATCTTTGGCAGTTGTTAAGCAGAGGCTGGATCATGGCCATCAGTCATTGGGAGTGCTTTGATCGTGTCTTCCTGCAGGGCAGAAGTGGGTTGGACTGGATGGCCCTTGGGGTCCCTTCCAACTCTGTGGTTCTAGATGCATTATTTGCCACTCATTCTTCCCTTGCTCTGCTCCTGGTGGCTTCCCACTGGGTGGTTGGGTGGCCGCTGTGGGATGGAGAGTCCCGGATTCGAGAGGCGCCTCCTTTGGTGCTGCTCCGGTTTCAGGGCTCTTCTTACGTTCTCATGTTCTTTTGGACAACTTAGGAGGATTTTCTGTCCATACTAAGGAATGTTGTTTGGGCCTAATCTGATGAAGCATTTCTCCCTTTGCAAAGACACAATGGGGAGCTGCTCTGGACCATCTCCATCAGTGGTTTAGAGTTTCTTGCTACGCTCAGGGTGGATTCTCTTCCCTCCCTCCTTCCTTTCTTCCTTCCTTCCTTCCTTTTAAACTGTCCTGTGCAGCTTCTCTGCTTGCTTCTTTCCACGGGGAGTGGAGACATTCTCTGCCTTCTCAAGGGACTTTGGTTGCATTGGGTACTGTGTGCAGGATAAACACTCAGGGCCTTTGGTGGTGCTTCCGCTGGCGTGACCCCAGTGGCATTTTGCACTCTTGCCGGAAGGATAAAACATGGACGGCAACCAGAATCATGTGCTGTTGTGTGCCTTCAAGTTGTTTCCAAGTTATGGCAACCCTAAGGCGAACCTGTTACAAGGTTTTCTTGGCAAGATTTCTTCAGACGGGTTGCGTTTGCCTTCCTCTGAGGCTGAGAGAGTGTGACTTGCCCAAGGTCACCCAGTGGGTTTTCATGGCCAAGCGGGCATTTGAACCCTGGTCTCCAGAGTCATAGTCCAACACTCAAACCGCTATGCCATGCTGGCTCTCCCAGAATCCAGAATCATAGTGCAGCACAATTCAATTTTTAAGAGAATGTATGGTTGGAATTCTGTTGTAACTCAGGATTACACGAGTATGTCCTTTTTGGACGTTGTACAAGGAGGTACCGCAGTGTCCAAATAAGCCCCCCTCCCCTCCAGCAGCTGGCGAGACCTGGGGGTGCTGCCATGGCTATGTGGCGACTTGGGGAAAGGGAACAGGTTCGGGTCCATCATGACTGCAATTCTGCAGCCAGGGGAAGAAAGCGGAAGTCCGTCTCCCAGACTCCAGAAAGTTCTCCAGCTCTCCATCCCCCCCCCCTTGCTGCACATCTGGGCACCTCCTGGTTGCCTCCCTCTGCCCCCCACAACCTTGGCAGTGAATGGCTGTGGCGGCATCTCTGGGGTCTCCACGTTGCCTTCCAGAGGCAGGGGCAGCACAGAGCCGCGGGTGCAGAAGGCCACCCTCTGCCTGCCTTCTGGTAGGACCACAGACATGGAAGCTGGCGCTCAGGGTCCTCCACCAAAGGCCGTGTCTGAGGAAGAGGAAGGCCGTAATAGGGTGAACGGCGAGCTTGAAAGCGCCAGGCTTTAGATGAGGAAATGCAAGCGCAGGTAAGATAAAAGAGGGAACACCACGGATCCTACTACTGCCCAACTACTTCTCTCTGTGTGCCTCCTGCCCATTAGTAAGTAGCATGTAGTCACTCATGTAAATCTGGTTGCACCTTCCTCCAGCACACCCCACCCCAACACACCACCAGGTACCCCATCTTTGGCTTCTAGTAGGGATGGGAAGAGCTTTTGCGTCATGTCTTATCTGCGGCGAGAGAGGGAGGGAAAGAAAGAAAGCTGTGGCTGGGATCCTGTTAGGGGCTCGTGCAGCCCAAACTGAAAGCAAACTTCCTTCGCCATTGCAGAGGGAGGAATTCACTACCTCCCCTTTGCAACAACCAACACCCCCCCCCACCTTCCTCTTCCACTCTCCATGGCCGCGTAGTGACTGGCAGAGAGCCGGACGCCTTGGAGAAACAGCGTGCCTCTAGATGGAACAACCATGGCTTCCTCCAGGACCTCCCGGAGGGTGAGACCGTCCTTGCGCATCTGCCTACGGGCACAGAGCCGGGCGCTTCAAGGACAACAACACCCCACTCCCCACTGGTCACTCCATGGCCATTGGAGGGGCTGAAGGAGGAAGGACAGTCCCCTACTGGGCAGCGGGAGAGGTGCCATGTTTTCCAAATAATTTTTATTCAAGAAATTTAAAGAACATATAAGCATACATACGTTATTCTCAAGCATATATAAAAAAACCATAAAACATTGTGTCTTCTTTCTTTCACATCTCAACCCACTACTTTCCTTTAACATCCTTTATCACTTCCATTTCCTTTCTTCTTTTTCCTTTTCCATACCTCACCCCTTCCATTCCCACCATCTCCTCCTCTTCACAGTTTCACAACCACGTGGAACTTTATAATACGTCCCTGATGCGGGATCGTGAGCCACCTTTCAAGGGAAGTGTGGCAAGAAAAGACACCTGGGGAGGTCTAATTGAAGCTGGGATTCTTCTGAAAATAAGTCAGCCTTGGAATGATGACAAGGGGGTGTGGGTCTCCCAGAAGATGGGAGCAGATGGTCCAGAATCGTCCCCGGGCCAACACACGCACACACCTGCCCACCAGTCAAAAGTCCCAGTAACCACGTTAAAGGAAGAAGTCTCCCAGATGTTGTTTTCTGTTCACATTGCTCGGCCTCTCAAGGGCGCCTGAGGACTGTCCACACACCCTGATGAACATGAACGCACTGCCTGGGAGTGTGGTGGTCTCCTTCCTTGGAGGTGTTTAAACAGAGGCTGGACGGCCATCTGCCGACAATGCTTTAATTGGGTATTCCTGCAGGGCAGAATGGGGTTGGACTAGATGGCCCTTGAAGGTCCCTTCCAACTCTCTGATTCTATGAGGACGGCCGGAGGGAGTTGGCTTCTGGATGATGGGTTAGCTTTCTCTCCCCCCCCTCCCCAACTTCTGTTCCCAGGGGGACTGTGTGACACTTGAGAGCAAACATAAGAATTACAAAAGAGGACAGAGAGACAAATCCTTTCCTGGTTGTGCAACTTCAGCTGCTCTGGTGGAAACACAATCTTCTTTTGCATAACTGCAAAGCCATGGCCAACTCCTTGTCTGCTCATGGAAGGCTCTTACAATCACGCGCAGGTGGTTGGTTGCAACTGGAGTAGACCCATTCAGTCCATGGTTGAAGGGTGAGTTAACGTGTAGGTAAATCCAGCGGACTGACGCTAACCTGGACAGACAATAGGACAGAGTTCCCGTGAAATGGTTGCCCTTGGAGGCCTCCGGTTATGCAACCGGGAACGGAATACGCCTGTTGCGCAACAGTGAGCGAAAGTGTGGCCGCAGGGAGAAGGGGATCTACACGGGGGTAGCACACGGCTGGACCCTGGCCAGTGAGGGTGAGTGCAATGCAAGGGCAAAGCCACAGAATTCAGGGATCATGTCCGGCAGAGTAGGCAGCTGGGCCACAGTTGCCTTCCAGCCAAGTGACTTCTCATAGACTGCAAGTCCCAGAATCCTTGTGCTGGCTGAGTGGATTTGGGGAATTGTAGTCTCCTTGTTTGGTGGTCAGCCCTCAGTGTTTCCACATTAAAGATCCCCTGAGACCTGCCTTTGGGGGAGAAGGCCAGCCTTGGGGTTTGGCCCCAATTTTATCTCAGGGTCAAAGGTGCCCCCCTCCCAGAGGGTGCCCCTCCCGCTGCACCTTGCCTTGAAACCCAACCCTGTTGTCCTGGTACACGCTGAGCGCCCGGAGGCCGAGCTGCCTGGTGTCACTTTCAGGGCAGGAGCCTATAAAGGGAGGGAGTGTCCAGTTGGATTCCCACCGGAGCGCCATGGAGCTCGCAGGGGCCCTGACCGTCGTCCTGGGCATTTGCCTCTCCTGCTTGGCCCTCCTCGCTGTGTGGAAGCGGATGCACCCAGAGGGGAAGCTGCCCCCCGGGCCCACCCCCCTGCCCTTCCTTGGCAACCTGCTCCAAGTGAAGACGAGTGACCCCTTCAAGTCCTTCCTGGCCGTGAGTTTTGGCCCCGTCTTTGGCATGGGCAGCCCTGGAGAAGATGGCGGGGGACGGCTGTGTGAGACTCTGAGCCCACACAGGGGATGTTTGCCGGGGAGTTTTCAAGGCTTCTCACCCTCCACATTGCAGAGGTTGACCCACTGAGCTGGGGAACAGCCCTCAAAAGCCCCTCTCCAGAAGGAAGGCTCTGTGATGAGGACAGAGGAAGCACCGGACCAGCGGCCCATTCGTAGCGCCTGGTTCCACTTTAACTGCCATGGCAATGTCCTGTCTGTGGAAAAATCCTGGGGTTTGCAGTTTAGTCAGGCACTAGAGCTCCCTGGCTGAGGAGTCTAAGTACCTCCGCAACCGCCAGTCCCTGGAGTCCATAAGATGGAGCCATGGCAGTTAAAGAGGAACAACAGCACTATAGCAAAATAATAGGGAGTTGGGTCTCTTTAGCCTGGGGAAGAGAAGTTGAGAGGGGACGTGATGGCCATGTTTAAATATTTGAAGGGTTGAGGACGAAACAAGCTTGTTTTCTGCTGCTCCAGAGATGAGGACACGGAGCAATGGATTCAAACTCCAGGAAAAGAGAGTCCACCTAAACATTATTAGGGAGAGCTTCCTGACCATAGGATCTGTTCGGAAGTGGAATGTGCTGCCTGGGAGTGTGGTGGAGTCTCCTTATTCTTTGGAGGTTTTTAAACAGAGGCTGGGTGGGCATCTGTCATTGGGAGGGCTTTGATTCTGTATTCCTGCAGGGCAGAATGGGGTTGGACAGGATGGCCCTTGGGGTCTCTTATGATTCTGTGGTTCTATAATTCTGTACTGTGAATAGGACCCAGTTCAGACCAAAGTTCCAACATCTATGGGCCACCAGATGCTCCCGGGAAGCCCACAGTTGGCTTGGAGGTCATGCCTCCCCATGGTTTCCTCCACCGCACGCGGTGTTCAGAGGCTGAATGCTTCTGAGCATGGAAGGTCCATCTTAACATTATGTCTTCCACTCACATTTGTCTTCTACCCTCTCAGAACCCTCCGAACAAGAGCCGTCCTCTCCATAAATTAGGTGTACGTGGTTCCTTTGGTCTTTCCTGGATATCGCACCCATCACTGGATGATTCCTACATTCTTCTGTTATTAAGCAGGGGTGGGAAGGTTCTCTCTATATCCACTTAGACCATTTTATGTGCAACTTAAAAGTAAATAAATAAATAAATCTCCATTTTGCTCCCGGTTTCCCTTTTCCTGTTGCCTGTGAACTCCTGGACTTTGGTTTCTCGTGCAGCTGAGGGACAAATATGGCCCCGTGTTCACGGTCTATCTGGGGCCCCGCCGGGTGGTGGTCCTGTGTGGGCACGAGGCGGTGAAGGAAGCTCTGGTGGATCAAGCCGAGGAATTCAGCGGGAGGGGGCAGCTGGCGTCCATTGACCGGAACTTCAACGGTTTTGGTGAGTAGACTTTTTCTAGAGAGTACTCTTGAAATCCCTCAAGGGCTGCCCCAGAGAGGAGTGTGGCAGGCCTGTTCTCAGTTGCCCCAGAGGGGGGGGGGGACCAAAGTGGTGATGGTGATGATGATGATGATGATGATGATGATGATGTTTGTTTTGGCTATGTTCGGAGCAAGAGGAAGAACAAGGAAATGGTAGGGTCGCTGCATAGTGAAGATGGTGAAATGCTAACAGGGAATGTAGAGCAGATGGAATTCTTTAATACCTTCTTTGCCTCAAATTTGCAGCTGACACCAAATTTGTGGACTAATAGCTAATACCCCAGAAGACAGGAACAGGATCCAAAAAGCCCTTGAGAGATTGGAGAATTGGCCCAAAACTAACAAAATGAATTTCAACAGGGAGAAATATAAGGTACTACGTCTAGGCAGGAAAAATGATACCCACAAATATAGGATGGGTGATACCTGGCGCGAAAACTGTATATGAGAAATGGATCTAGGAGTCTTAGTAGGCGACAAGATAAATGTGAGTGAACAGGTGATGTGGCAGCCCCAAAACTAATGCAATTCTGAGATGCATCAACAGGATTCTAGTGTCTAGATGGAGGGAGGAAATAAGAGTGTCGCTCTCTTCTGGTTCGGTCAGACCTCACCTGGACAACCCTGTGTCCAGTTCTGGGCACCACAATTCAAGAAGGATATTCAGAAGCTAGAACATGTCCAGAGATGGGTGACCAAGATGATCAAACGTCTGGAAACCAAGCCTTATGAGGAATAACTCAGGGAAATGGGGATATTTAGCTTGCAGAAGAGAAGGTTGAGAGGTGGCATGATATCTGTCTAGAAATATCTGAAGGGCTGTCATGTAGAACATGGATGGAGCAAACTGATTTTCTGCTGCTTCAGAGACTAGAACAAGAACCAATGGATTCAAATTGCAAGAAAAAATATTCCACTTAAACATTAAGAGCTCTTCAACAGTGGAATCCACTACTGCTTCCTGGGAGTGTGGTGGAGTCTCCTTCTTTGGAGGTGTTTAAACATAGGCTGGATGGCCGTCTGTCAGGAATGCCTTGTGTGTTCCTGCATGGCAGAACGGGGTTGGACTGGATGGCCCTTGGAGATCCCTTCCAACTCTACAATTCTACGATTCTATGTCTTTGAGCGTGGTGGAGTCTCCTGCTGCTTTGGAGGTTTTTAAAGAGAGGCTGGATGGCCACCTGTCATTGGGAATGCTTTGACTGTGTGTTCGTTCCTGCAGGGCAGAAGGGGGCTGGAGTGGATGGCCCTCGGGGTCTCTTCCAATCTATGATTAGGAAGAACTTTTTTCCAGTAAGAGCTGTTCGGCAGTGGAATAGACTGCCTCTAAGGGTCTTGGCTCTCCATTTTTGGAGGTCTTTAAATAGAGCTTGTGTGTCTTTAAATAGAGCTTGTGTGGTCATCTTTTAGGAGTGCTGTAATTCTGTGTTCCTGCACAGGCGGGGGTTGGACTAGATATCCCTTGTGGTCCCTTCTGGCTCTAAGATTCTATGGTTCTTCTAGATGCCAACTGCCATAGTTTCTCTGTCCCTCACAGCCCAGGCCATCTTCTTCTTTGGTCTGGGACACCCCCTCCTCTTATGAATCCCCCGCCTTAATAAACAGCAGCACCAGTGCCCTCCCAGGGCTTGACCGCTGTGCGGGGAGGAGGCTTTCCATGGGCGACAGGATTGCCCTCCGGGCCTTGTCCAAAAGAAAAGGTGGACAACTGTAACCCGGAGCCATAAGGGCATTCTGTCGCTGCTGCTCATTCATTTCCTTCGGTCCAGCTCATTCGTTTCATAGGCCGGAATCCTCTTGGTGACTTCAGCTACGTAACTCCCTAAGGGTTACAGAGGCTTTTGAAAGATGTTGCACAAGGGTGTGTCCAGTGCGTTCTTGTGCAAAACCATTCCCCCCCCCCGGCTGTGTAGTGTGTCTGGGTGCCTCTCCGTCCCCCACTGTCGTCCTGTCGGCCCTGGACACCCCGCCAGCCCCTAAGGGGCTCTTGGCCAGAGTCAGTGCTCCTCCTCGTACCTTAGAATCATAGAATTGTAGAGTTGGAAGAGACCACAACGGCCATCCAGTCCAACCCCATTCTGCCACACAGAAATCACGATCAAAGCATCCCCGACAGATGGCCATCCAGCCTCTGTTTAAAGACCTCCAAGGAAGGAAGGAGACCCCACCATGCTCTGAGCCCACCACACACCTTCCTTTCCAGGAGTGGCCCTGGCCAACGGCGAACGGTGGAAGCAGCTCCGCCGGTTCTCCCTCACCACGCTGAGGAACTTTGGGATGGGGAAGCGGTCCATCGAGGAGCGGATCCAGGAGGAGGCCCAGTACCTGATGGAGGAATTCAGGAAAACCCAAGGTGGGTGCTGGCCAGCGGCCCCCTCCGTCCTCCGCTTCCTGGGCTTGGCTGAGGGGTGCCGGGGGGTTCCCTAGCGGGGGCTGAGTCTCCCCGTTGCGTCCCCCTTTCCTCCTCACCAGGTCTGCCCTTTGAGCCCACCTTCTTCCTAAGCCGCACGGTCTCCAACGTTATCAGCTCCGTCGTCTTTGGCCACCGCTTCGACTATGAAGACAAGACGTTCCTCTCTTTGCTGCGCATGATCAACGAAAGCTTCATTGAGATGAGCACCCCTTGGGCGCAGGTAAGGGGGTGGCGGCTGGGAGGGGAGGAAGCACACCTTCCGCAAGTGGAAGTTCCTGGTAATTCACCGACTCCGAGAAGCAGTTTTGCAAGAGAAATTGGCCTTTGGGCAAAGAACCAGTTGGATAATGGAAATATATATATATATTGTTGACTCTTTAGTGTTGTGTTTCATGCAAGAAGGAATTGGTGAGTTCATCCAGACTCTTGTGGGGGTCTTCATAAGTGGACAGTCCTCTGCAGGAATCAGAACTGGGTGGTTCTTCACCTCCGTGTCCAGTGGAGAGCTGCCATGAAGTTACTATGGAGGGGAGCCAGCAAGGTGACCAGCCCACAACAGGTCGCATGGGCCACTGTCGGGCGCTCGGCCACTGGCAAGGGAGTGCTGTTGCGCGTGGATAGAGCCTGATGCGCATCGGGACACTCTTGCCAGCGTTCTGCTATGCATTTTTGCAATGAAACAGAGGCTGGACGGCCATCCATTGTCAGGGGGGGGGGGCTTTGATTGTGTGTTCCTGCACGGCAGAATGGGGTTGGACTAGATGGCCCTTGTGGGTCTCTTCCAGCTCTATGGTTCTGTAATGCTATGAATTCACCACCAGCGTTCCTTAGCACGCCTGCTGTGTGGCTAAGTATACGTAATGTTACGTAACATACAGTGTGTTAGAGGATTGTCCTTCATGGATAATTCTGAAGAAACATTTATCCTCAAATTTCAATTTAAGTCAAATGCTTTAGTTAAAAAAATATTGAAGTCATCCATTTTCATTTGCAAATTTATTTGATCTGATTTATATCCCGCTTTTAGCCAGTGTGGCATAGTGGTTTGAGTGTTGGACTACGACTCTGGAGACCGGGTTTGAATCCCTGCTCCGGCATGGAAACCCACTGGGTGGCCTTAGGCAAGTCACACTCTCTCAGCCTCAGAAAACCCAGTGATAGGTTTGCCTTTGGGGCCCCATTAAGTTGGAAATGCCTTGAAGACACCCACCATTTTCTCCTGAGTGGGACTCAAAGTGACTTGCAGTATACAGTACAAATCAAAACAGAACATCTAAAACAGTATGGGGGACAAAAGTAAATAAATAAATAAATGATATATTCAATTAAAACACAACTTCTAAAATGTTAACAATTGCAGCACTTAAAATATACGTCCCCTACCAGAAACAGGGCCAGTTTGAGCAAGAAGGGCTTTGCCGGCCGGCCACAAGACATCAAGGAAGGGGCAGAGCGAACCTCCCTTGCGAAGGAGTCCCAAAAGCTCGGAGCAGCCGCCGAAAAGGCCCCGTCGCTCATATCCCCCCCGGAGGGGCCTGTGAGGGGGTGGGATGGAGGGGAAGGTGGGGAGAACCCAGTAAGCGCAAGATAACGGCCTTCCGGATCGCCTGGCCTGAGTCCTCCTATAGGGCAGTGGCGCTTCACCTTTTCTGTACCAGGGACCCCCTTTAAACACTTTTTGTTGCCACGGGCTCCTGAGACTTAACTCAAGATTTAAAACAACAACAACAACAATACCTGATAATTGATAATAATAATAATACAATTACACCATCCATGAAACCTTCCCTCAGAGGCACTGGAGGAGGAGGGAAGACTTTTCTCCTGCTTCTTCCTCCAAGTTTGTGGCTGGAGCGGGTTGAATGGCAGTGCGCAGGCCAAGCCAGCCTTTGCCTTGGATCCTGTCAAGTGGGCTGAGCAGCCTTCAAGCCTTCGTGGACCCCCTGTGAGGGTATTGTGGACCCCTGGGATCCCCAGACCACAGGTTAAGATCCACTGGTGCAGGGTTTTATAGGTCAAAATCAGCACCTTGAATTGTGCCTGGGATGGACCCAATCCAGGCTTAATTTACAACTCAGTTCATAACTTGCTTTTAATTAGAGGATTCCTATTGCTGCTCCTTCCCATGCGGGGCACGTGGTTGTACAGGTAGACGCTCCCCTTCCAAGGGGGTCAATGGGGAGAGGCAGCAGCCCCCTCCCTGCCTCGGGACTCTTTAATCCTGGTGTCCTTGGTGGCCTTTGAGAATTGGGGCCAATGGGCAAGCGGTGCCTCTTAGAGCCTTTGCAAACGCACAGTTCCTCACGCTAGCAAGCGAAGCTCTTCCACTCTTTCTTCTTCATAGATAGTCTGGAGTAAGCACGTTCGGGGTACAAAATCCAGAATCCACAAAAAAGCACAATACCGTTATTGGCCAACCAAATGCAAAAAACCTGATGCAAGCATTTGGAGGTCTACTGGCTTCTTCATCAGGCAAAAGATGGTTAAAATAAATAAGGAAAAGTTATGATGTTGGAATCACGGGCCAACATGTTGTCTCAGATATGAATTGTGTTGTTGTTCAGGTACCTGCCTGAGATCCCTCGCCTGAACAACGACAACACAAGAAACGTCTGGAAGAGCATGTAGGCCTGTGACTCCAACATGTCACTTTTGATGTGGAGTCGAAGGCTTTCACGGCCGGCATCCATAGATTTCCCTTGGGTTTTTTGGGGGCTGTGAGGATGCCGTGTTCTGGAAGAGTTTCTTTCTGACGTTTTGCTTGCATCTGTGGCCGCCATCTTCAGGGAATGGTTGGGTGTGTGACTCTGGTTGTAAGGAGTTCTCCAGTAGTCCACCTACTGAACAATAAGACTCCTACCCAACCATTTTTGGAAGACGCCAGCCACAGATGCAGGTCAGGAAGAAACTCTTCCAGAACATGGCGTCCTCACAGCCCGGAAAAAAAACCCAAGGAAAATCTACTGTCACTTTTCTTTCTTTGTTCATTAACAGCAGCTTCTGGGTTTGGTTTTGTCTGGAGAAAAGACGGAGGGGGTTTGGAAAAGCAAAGGAAGGCCACGAGAGGAGGGTGGCCTAGTTTTGTGCCTCGCCCATAAACCCAGCCAATGAAGGGAGGCGATGGTGTCACAGGCGCCTTGTGCGAAACCCACCCGATGCGGCCGGCGCACGGAAAGGGCTGCTCAAGCATTGCTCTTCCTTCCAGCTCTATGACATGTATTCCTGCGTCATGCAATACCTGCCGGGGAGACACAACCGCATCTACTACCTGGTGGAGGAGCTGAAGGGCTTCATTGCTGAGAAGGCCAAAGTCAACCAGGCAACGCTGGACCCCAACAACCCTCGAGACTTCATCGACTGCTTCCTCATCCAGATGGAGAAGGTACCAGAAAGACCCCCCCCCGGTCACTCCAGGGAGAAGCACGCCAGCCAGGCCAAGGGGTGCCCAGCTCGGCCTGTCCTTTGGGTTCTGCAAACAGGTCTGTGGGGCTGGTGGGGAGGGGACCCAGTTGGCTGATACTGGTCTATGGTGGGATTAGACTTAGAGGCTATGGGGTCATCCTCATCCCGTCTCAGAAGGCACAAGAGAACTTTAAAAACATGAAGGAGAAAGGCAGTGACATGCAGATGGGAGCACCACCCTGGGTCGAAATGCTGCAACATTTCCAGCGTTAGAGCTGCGAAACCTGGCAACGGAGAAGGGAAGCAGGAGTGGTGGAGATTTGCAAACTGTGCAGGGGGTAGGGAAGAGTTTGTTTCTCTCTGCCTAAAAGCCTGACAGAGGTGGACAAGGAGACTGAGGACATTCAAGAGGATGCTCCTCTTCTCACAGACGCTCCCAGTGGTTATGAGCCGTGGTGGGTCTAGGGAGCCTGCATGTTCAGAAGCAGTCTACCTGCTGCTCAGAGCATCAGTCGCTATGTGCCAACAGCCGGGGAAACCTATGGCCTTCATGCCCTCACTCAAGAGATCCACTTCCTCTGTTTCCCCAAAGGAAAAAGGGAACCCTTTCAGTGAATTCAACATGAAGAATCTGGTCCTCACCACCCTCAACCTGTTCTTTGCTGGGACCGAGACGGTCAGCTCTACCCTGAGATACGGCTTCCTCTTCCTGATGAAACACCCCGAAGTGGAAGGTAAGGTGGGGGCCTCGCTGGGGGGCTGGCAAGTTTATACGTGGCCAGAATCCTCTTGGAGTGAAAGACACACGTAAGTTCCCTTACGCACGGGACGGGACTTTTTGGGGCATTGCCCAACAGCTGCTTTCAGTTCACAATGGTGTAAGCAGAGTTCTGCAAGTGTGACGGCTGCACGTGCCGTTGTGCATTCTTAAACAGTGTGTAACTGTTGGTTAGAGAAAGGTGCTTAAATGGCACCATCAGATCCTATCAGAACGTGGAAGCTAAGCAGGGTCAGCCCTGGTTAGGCACTGGATGGGAGACCGCCAAGGAATCCCAAGTGCCGGAGGCCCTGTTTCAGAGGAAGGAACTGGCAAAACCACCTCTGAGGATTCCTTGCCTGAGAAAACCCTGTGAAATTCATGCGGTCGGCATAAGCACTGGGAAAGGTGCCTTTTTGGACTGTCACTCCCAGAATCAGTCGGGGTACTAAAAGCAGTGAAGGTCGTAATAGGACTGGCACAAGAAAAGCCAGTAAGTGGCTCACACATTGCTTAAGGCTTATTACAATAAACTGGATGGATGACAAGGAATCTTTAGATAGAAATGCTCCCTGCTCCCTGGTCTTAGCTGCGTGCCGTATTCATCACCAGAATTTATCGTTGACAGAGGAAGCCAGTATGGACTGACGCCTGTGTACAAATGGGAAACGCAAGGCCCACCCTCCGGCTTGTGGGTTTCCATGACCCCCCCCCACTCCAATGGGGAGAAATCTGAGGCGGGTTGCTATGCCTGCCTCTGCGGCCTTCCTCCAAATAATCCATTAGAAAGCAAGGAGCAGCCATGCCAGTCTCTGGTCATCCCATCCTTTGGACTATTCCCCACCCACCCCACGTGCCTGGCTGCCACACAGCTCTTGGCTGTACCCACGGAGTTTGATGAAGGGTAGCCTAAATGAAACAAGACTTCTGCAACTCATACGTATCCCCCCTGCCTCCGCAAGGGTCTCTGCACTTCCATCTCAGCATCCTTTCCACAGCAATGGAGCAGCCATATCAGAACGAAACATGTGAGTCTTCAGCTGCCCAAGACAAGATCTCCCACTTCCGATTTTTCTTCTAAAACCCTCCTTTTTATACTGAAGAATAAAGGGTATCTCACTCTCATTCTCTCTCTCTCTCTCTAAAAAGTAATATTTGTTGCTGTTTAGAAAACACATTTAGGGGTAGCCATGTTGGCCATGTAGCAAAACAAAATCCAGAATCCACAAATTGTGTTCTGCAGTTTGGTTAGCCAATAAAGTATCGCTTTTTTGTGGATTCTGGATTTCGATTTCTTGTTGTTATGTGCCTTCATGTTGTTTCCAACTAATGGCAACCCCAAGTCAATCCTATCATGCATGGGGCTTTCTTGACAAGATTTGTTCAGAAGGGGTTTGCCATCATTGCCTCCCTCGGTATCCATGAAATCAGCCAGCCGAATGGCTGATAAGAATGATACACGCAAAATGCAGGGCTTTGCGGCAACACAGAAATAATTCATAAGCACAGTACCAATCCAATGTCCAATAGCAAGACCAGGGGGCAAGCCAAAGGTCCAGGAGTCCAGAGAGCAAGTCAGTGAGTCCAGTCCAGGGTCAAGAGTTCCAGAAAGCAGGTCAGCGAATCCAATCCAAGGTTAAGAGTTCCAGATCAATCTGAGGTCTAGGAGGCAAGGTTTCAGGCAACAAGGGAGTCAGAGTCAGATGCTTTCGCCAGGGAACGCAGATAGACTCTGACGAAGAAGCTCGGTGTCTCACAGCTGTTTATATTGGCCTGGCTCCTAATCACAGCTGTCTGGTGATTGCTGAGGGTTTCTCATATAATCTCCGGGATCGCTGGAGGCACACCCTTTCTGTCCTTCTCTGGCTGAAGGTAGCATGGTGGGGTCTCCTTCCTTGGAGGTTGGAATGGGGTTGGACTGGATGGCCTTTGTGGTCTCTTCCAACTCTACAATTCTATGATTCTATGATTGTAGGTGCCTCCTTGTCCTGCTCCTCTATGTCTCCCAGGCCTGGAACCTCTGCTGGGGGGAGGCTAGGCTGCTGAGTCCTGGGGTCTGCTGCAGTTGGCATAGCAGAGCTAGGGTCTGGCTCAGCCTCCTTGTCCTCCTCATCCTCAGCCTAGCTGACCATGACACTCGGAGGCTGAGAGTGTGTGACTTGCCCAAGGTCATGCAATGAGATTCCGTGCAAATCCTGGTATCCTGAGTCCTAGTCAAACACCCAAACCACTGCACCATGCTGGTGGTAGCAGCAGTCATCCGTCCATCCATCCATCCTTCTGCCCATTCATTTGGACCCATTGCAAATCCATGGAAACCCCCTTGTTTCCGAGTGAGTGGAACATGGTTTCCTTGGCTGACACAGTTGCCAGGAGGGTGTGAGGAGGCCGTTGATGTGCAAATCCAGCGGTGCATGTGGGAAAGTGGAGATGCTATGAGTGGACATGGGGGGGGCAGATTCTCCACCTGTGCACATAAAAGAAAACCTCTTTCCCTTGCAACTCTGTGGAAGATTACAGATTTGAGAGGTTTCGATGCCATTGCAAATTCCATCACTGGGCCCAACGTCTTGTCCTATTTTAAAGACTTTATCAAATGGAGATCTTCCGTTCCTGTCCAGTTTCTCAGCTCCCAAAGATGTTCTGATTACAATGCCATTCCACCCACCCACCCTCACCCCGCAAGAAGCATCTCCCTCGCTGGTGGCTCTACCGTAAACCTTTCTTTTAATGTCTTTCTGGCAGAGAAGATCCACCGGGAAATCGACCACGTCATTGGGCGCCACCGCATCCCTGGCATTGAGGACAGGGTGAGCATGCCCTACACAGACGCCATCATCCACGAGATCCAGAGGCTGACGGACATCGTCCCCTTGGGCGTGCCGCACACCGTGATCCGGGACACCCGTTTCCGGGGGTACCTCCTCCCCCAGGTGGGCCACAGGTGGAGTCCAGAGGGCATTGCCCACGGGCATCGCAAGGCAGGGAGAAAGAAGGAGAGAGATACATAGGGTATATGTGAGATTTTCATGGCAGTTAAAACCCCCCTGCCTGTGCCCGGTTTCTTCCAGGGCACGAATGTCTTCCCTTTACTGGGCTCAGTCTTACGTGACCCCAAGTACTTCAGCCACCCTGAGAAATTCGACCCCAGGCACTTTCTGGACGAGAATGGCCGCTTCAAGAAGAACGAAGCCTTTGTGCCCTTCTCCTCAGGTACGGCAGGACCCCTTCCTTCTTGCTCCCCACTGCTTGGGAGTCTGGCCCTGAGCTCATATTGCAAGAACCATAGAATCGCAGAGTTGGAAGAGACCACAAGGGCCATCCAGTCCAACCTCCTGCCATGTAGGAAATTGCAATCAAAGCATCCTGACAGATGGCCATCAGACACGTGTGTTCACTCGCTCGTCTGGACGGGGGGAATGGGATGAGGAGTGTGAGGAAGAGTGTGGCATTCACTTATTCACTTGCACAGGTGAGGGAAGGTGATGGGGAAGTGCAAGGAAGGAGGGAGGGCATGCAGGTTCACTCGCATGGGAGGAAGGAAGGGGACGGGGTGCATGTCGGTCCCCCCACCATCCCATCTCCTCCCCTCCTGCCTCTTCAAGTGAGCGAGCGACAGACTGCACACACAGCCAGACCAGCCACAATTTGGGGGGCTAGAAAAATTCATGGTTTTTCCACTTTCATGGGGGGGCTCACTGTGCCCCTAAACCCCACAAAACTTGAGGGCTGACAGTACATATAAATACATCAGGGTTTTTTCCAGGTAACAGGAGTGCATTTGCTCTTAGTGGTATCTTAGAGTTGCAAGGGGCCGCAGGGGCCATCTAGTCCACCCCCAACATGTAGGAACCCACAACTAAGCTGGTCCCAAATAACAATGCCCTGCTGTTTATTTATTTCTTGGATTTATATCCTGCTTTTCCCCCAAAATGGGTTTCTAGGCAATTTACAACAATTTCTGTCAGTGTGGCGAGCTTGGAGCAGGAAGACCTGGGTTCAAATTACCACTCAGTCTGAAACGCCGTGGCTGGCCTTGGTCGAGTCACTCCCTTTCTGCAGGATAAAATGGGTCAACCCCCCACCCAAAAAAGTATGCCGTTGTGAGAACCTTGGTAGAAGTGTGAAGTAGCGATGAGACACGGTTATGGTTTTTGGTAAGAGAAGTGAGGGTAAGAGCCTGAAGCCTGGCTTTTAGGTTTCCAGGCATAGCCTTGCCACCCTCCAAGCGTTCCTCCCGCCTGACGGCCTTTGCCCGGCCTCCCTTCTCTCCTCCAGGGAAGCGCGTCTGCCTGGGGGAAGCCATGGCCCGCATGGAGCTCTTCCTGTACTTCGCCACCGTCCTGCAGAACTTCTCCTTGAAGCCCCTGGTGCCCCCAGGGGACCTCGACCTCTCCCCCCGGATGAGGGGGTTCGGGAACATCCCTCCCGCCTACCAGCTGCGCCTGGTGCCTCGCTGACCTCGGCCTCCATCTTAGGGGCGCAGGCGTCTTCCGGTGGGTCGAGGGCTGCAGTGGTCCATCCCCACCGCCTGAGCTGCTCCACAGCTGCACGCACAAACATAAACTTTGGGAGATGCTTTAAGTCCACAAAAAATAATAATCCGTGGGGTGGTGGGGCTGGTAGTGATGGTGGTGGTGGGTTCCCCTCTCCTCCCGTCTGAGCGCCGTTGCAAAATGAAGTCCAACTAGGTGGGCCCATGGAAGCCGTTCTTAAGGCCTCTGCCCCACCGCCTCTACAAACCCACATGTTTAGGAGAGGAGTGGGCAAGGACCTTGCGTCTTCCCCTCGCCACCAAGGATGCTCTTCTGGCCTGGATCACTGTTTTTCTGACTAGAAACAGGAAGGGATGAATGGCCTCTCCAGAAGTAGTGACTCCTTTTTTACAGACAATTTGCAGGACACAGCCTTTGAAGAAAGACTGGATACCAGTGATACCTTACTGGAATCTAGATCAGATGAGAGGAAGCTGAAATTAGCAAATTTTGAAACTGATCCAAGCAGAAGAGGTTGTTGGGTATAGATACCATAATCATTTGAACTGGTAATGGGGTGGTTAGAGATAGTAATAGCGAATTTAGCTGAAGATTTACTTGTAAGAAATAGGACAGAATTGGTTTTATTTTATAAATATTTTATTGTATTTTTGGAATTACATTATGATTTTGTGAATACCAGATTTAGATATACATTGGGAAATAGTATACATAATGTGAAATATGGAAGAATCTTTAAGGGAAACAATAAAAATTTAAAAAACTTTTAAAGTCATTTTGATGCCTGCGAAAGGGCCTTGGGGCGGGTGGGCAGGGGAAAGGGGTAGGAGCGCTAAGAGGGCAAAACAGAGGACTAACTTGCAGAGAGGTCTGCTGGTGTTCAAGCAAAGGAGGCGAGGAAGACTTGGGAGCAAAGTTGCTTTCGTGATGCAGCCCCACAGGTGCACCCTTGCAGGCGCCAGAGGATTGATTAACTTGGGTCCCAGTTCAATGCAGCTTTGCCAGTTGCATGATGTGCCAGTTGCATGATGGGCCTCTGGATCACCAAGGATGATTAATGGCCTTGGGGCCAGTGGGCAGCTTTGCAGTTGCCCCAGCAACTGACCCCACAAAGCTGGAGGGAGGCTGTATTAAAAGCCAAAGCCTGCCACACCTTCCGGCGACAGGGATGTGGTCTTTGTACCAGGGGCATCCTTGTGGCTTGGAAAGGGATTGCCTCCATCCTCGGTGGCTCCTCTCTGGACTTCGTAGGTGAGTGGCACGGGACGGGGAAGGAAGGCAAGGGGTGGGGGTCCCTTGGTCACCATGGGCCCAGGTTCAGTGCTGTTTCACTGCTGCCCCTTCTTAAGATTCAGCATGCTGGCTCTGCCTTTCGGATGCCCCTCAAGGAATCCAAAAGCAGCACCTGCCTGGCCAACCAAAGGCATACTGTTGTTTTTGGCCTGGACATATGGCAACCCTCTGAGTGAAAGGCCTCCAGGACAGCCTGTTAGGGACTCTCCTACTCAGGATTTCTCCATCAGGCAGCCAGCGGCTTCCGGGACTCACAGCTAATCCATTTCCGGCGCACTCTGCCTCTTTTCCTCCTGCGGGCGTCTCCTTTGTCTAACAAAAACCACACAACTTCAACAGGAGAGAAGAAACCCTCAAAGTAAACAAAATATGGCTTCCAGTTTTGAAAAACAATAGAATCAAAATTCAACACTTACAAAGGAATTCCACCCAGGGACAGGGGGATTCCCAGCAGATAATGGCCCATTAGCCAAACAGACACTAATCCTCCTTGCATATCTAAACTCAGAAACTAGCCATTCAATTACACAAATTTACATATACTGTACTCCCCAACAGGGGTTCACAGCATATAAACTCCACACATACTCCTACCCAACCATTCTCTGAGGATGCCAGCCACAGATGCAGGCAAAACGTCAGAAATAAACTCTTCCAGAACACGGCCTCACAGCCTGGAAAAAAAACCAAGGAAAATCCATAAAAACCATACAGTTCTTCCTGTTAGCAAAGCTACATTTCTGCTGCTTCTTGCTATGTGCTGCTAAGTCACATTTGGCTTTTGCAGCGTCACTGAATGAGAAATCTCTGAAACAGCTTGTTCTTATTTACTGCTCTGTTCTGGTCTTGCAAACTCAGGGCAGCCGTGACTTCCGTGCTGAAGTAGTGAGGTCTTCCCCTTTCCTTATTGCCTTCCACTTGTATCAGGCAGTATTGTCTTTTGGGCTGATATAGAATCATAGAATTGTAGAGTTGGAAGAGACCACAAGGGCCATACAGTCCAACCCCCTTCGGCCATGCAGGAAGACACAACCAAAGCCCTCCCAACAGATGGCCATCCAGCCTCCATTTAAAATCATCCAAAGAAGGAGGAGACCACCACACTCCCAGGCAGCAGTGGATTTCCACTGTCCAACAGTTCTTACTGTCAGGAAGTTCTTCCTAATGTTTAGGTGGGCAGCCCCAAAGCATATTTCTGTCATTTGAGGTGCTCCATGAGAGTGATTGGAAGAAGGAGAGTGTGTGTCTCTGTGTGTGTGGTTGTTATTAAACTTTTGTACTTCACAGGTACTTGCAGAGACAGCAGATTATTTTCCCCATCCGTTCCCATCTGATTATCCTTAAATATGGAGATCCTTACAAGCACAAAGTTCCCTTAGAAGTGCCCTCCATGTGTTTGCTGTAGCTTACTCCCAAGTAGGTGCACACAGGCTAGATATCAGGCAGCCTTTATGATTCCTGGGAGGGCTCAACGACAAAATTGTCTTAATCTTTCTTACTGCTTGACCATTTTGTACACTTCTGGTCGGTAATTCCCGAGGAGACCCAATGACTTAGGAATCCTGGTGGTCGAATTCTGCCAGATCATGGGCTGGGGGGCTCAGCTCCCTCAGCCTAGTCTTAAAGAGGAGTTGGATGTACCCTGTCCAACCACCCCCAATTCTGGGGTCCACATCTCCAGCCTCTCATTGCATCACTCTGTGAAACCAAGTGTGGCAATTACCCCACAAACGCCATGGCTCCTCTACTGTCAGTCCCTGCCTCCTCTTCCCAATGAAGAAGAGTGTCCAGGATGGTGCAGCTGCTTGAGAGTAGCTCTCAGTGCTTCCTCCCAAAGCAGCACAAGCATCTCCCAATCTCCAAACCCTACCATAACCTTCATGCTGCAGAATGAAGACACCCAACTCGCCTTCCTCAGTGAGCATGCTTCAGCTCTCTCCTCCTCAAGGGCTGCTTGAAACTACATGGGGTTGGAGATCTGGGGAGCGATCTGCACCTTCTCTGGACAGAGAGCACCCATGGATTGAAGAGAGGGTGGCGATGGTAGTGCAGTATTATCAGAACAGAGTCCACAGTTCCCACCTGCCAGCTGCAGTTCATACCTCCACACGTGGGCACACCTCCTCCTTGGAGTCTACCTTGGATACTGTTGGAAAATCCTGCTCAACAAAGCATTCAGGCAGTCTCTTTCCACCCCCTTCTCCCATTTGCTACTATAGCAATGGGGCTTTGGACAGGGAGGGCTCCCTGCATGCCTCTATCCTATGCATGCTAGAACTGTTGCCGTTTGCTCAGTCACCCACTGCAACGCGTGGTCCTCAATGTGCCCATGCATCTAAGCAGCCAGGCCACGCAACCAGAGAGCCTTTCAGGTGTGTCTGTAAGCACATAAAAGATGCCCCCCCTCTCTCTTCCTCCTAATGGGGAGATGGGGCGTGTCAACACTGCTGAGCTGTTCCTTTCCTCCAGCTAGCCAGGGCTAAGGCGATCTATGTATACATGCCCTTAATGTACTTTTCAATGTAACCAGTCAATCACAGAATCATAGAATTGCAGAGTTGTAAGAGACCCCAAGGGCCATCCAGTCCAACCCCATTCTAAAGCATCAAAGCATCCCTGACAGACGGCCATCCAGCCTCTGTTTAAAGACCTCCAAGGAAGGAGACCCCACCACGCTCCGAGGGAGTGTGTTCCACTGCCGAACAGCTCTGACTGTCAAAAAGTTCCTCCTAATGTTGAGGTGGAATCTCTGTTCCTGGAGCTTGCATCCATTGCTCCGTGTTCCAGTCTCTGGAGCAGCAGAAAACAAGCCTGCTCCATCCTCAGTGTGACACCCCTTCAAATACTTGAACAGGGCTATCATGTCCCCTCTCAACCTTCTCCTTGCCCAGCTCCCCAAGCTACTTCTCATAGAGCATCATGGCTGCCAGACCTCCCACAATTTTGGTTGCCCTCCTCTGAGCACGTTCTAGCTGTCCATATCCTTCTTGAATTGTGGTGCCCAGAACTGGACACAGTATTCTAGGTGAGGTCTGGCCAAAGCAGAATAGAGTGGCACTATTACTTCCCTTGATCTCGACACTATACTCCTATTGATACAGCCTAGAATCACATTGGCTTTTTTAGCTGCCGCATCACACTGCTGACTCATGTTCAGCTTGTGGTCCACTAAGACTCCTAGATCCTTTTTGCATGTACTGCCCTCAAGCCAGGTGTCACCCATCCTATATCTGTGCATTTCGTTTTTACTGCTCAAGTGTAGTACCCATATTTCTCCCTGTTGAAATTCATTTTGTTAATTTTGGCCCAGCTTCCTAATCTGTTAAGAGGGTCATTTTGTGGAATGGATGGAAATAAATAAACAAGAGATAGAGTTAAAATTAAGAAATATTTATTTTTGTAAACTAAAAAAGAAATATAGGGAATCAATACAATCTGTTTCTTTAAAAAATATATTAGATATATGGAATAAATATAAAAAAGTATTAGTTCCAGGAACATCTCCATTAACGCCAGTAATATTGTTAGAGGGTTTCCCAGCAAATTTAAGAAATGAAGTGGAAGCAAAATTAGGAGGACAAGAAATTATAAGATTGAAGGAATGGATGGGGAAAATGAAAAATAAAAATTATATGGAAAAAATATTAAAGGAGCAAGGATTTACATGGTTTAAACTGATACAGTTAGAAAGATGGACAAAAAAATGTTTAAAGGAGGGTAGTTGTAGAAAAAGTACAAAATTTGAGGAATTAATTACAAAAGCTATTCAAGAGAAAAAGACTATAAAGGGTATTACAAGCAAAATATATAAAATGTTAATGGATAATGAAGAAGTACAAGATTATTTAAAAGATGTTTGGGAAACAGATGTAGCAACTGTAATAGACAAATCCAAGTGGGGAAAAATATGGAATATGCAACATTTGAAAACATTATCAGTAAGAATAAAAGAAAATTACTATAAGATTATATGGAAGTGGTATTTAACTCCAGTACGATTGAATCAAATAGATAAAAAGTATTCAGCACAGTGTTGGAGGGGTTGCCAAGAATTGGGAACGTATATGCATATGTGGTGGAATTGCAAATATGTACAGAAATTTTGGAATATAGTTATGAAGGAAATAAGTGAAATACTGGAGATAAATATACCTTTAAGCTCTGAAATAGCATTATTATCATATTGTGAAAAAATACAAGAATCTCAAATTGCTAAGGATTTGTTAACAAACTTGTTGACAGCAGCAAGGTTAATAATAGCAAAGAAATGGAAAATACAAGGTGAATATAAAATAGAAGAATGGTATGAGGATGTATGGAATATAGCTATAAATGAGAAATTAACAAATATGGTTAAAGAAAAAAAGGAGGGTTAAATAAGAATGTTTTTGGTGAAAAATGGAGTAAATTTTTAGAATTTGTATTAATAAAGGGGAGAGGAAGCAACCCTGAGTTGGAAACAATGATTTTCTGGAAAGAGGGATGAAAGTAAAGGGAAGTCCCTTGGTGGAGGGAATCACTGTTATATATGTTTGTTAAGTCTTATGTAGTAATTGTATGGGGTTTTTTTTATTATTTTAAAAATTAATAAAATTATTAATTAAAAAAAAAAAGAGGTTCATTTTGGATTCTGATCCTGTCCTCTGGGGTATTAGCTACCCCTCCTAATTTGGTGTCATCTGCAATTTCAATAAGCACACCCTCTATTCCTTCATCCAAGTCATGGATAAAGATGTGGAATAGCCCTGGGCCCAGGACAGAACCCTGTGGCAGCCCACTAGTGGTCACTTCTCTCCAGGATGAAGAGGAGCCATGGTGACTACTAACCTTTGGGTTTGGTCAGTCAACCTCTTCATCCATCACTCACAGAATTTCTCGTTCTCAGGAAGAGAGTGGCTGTTTCTTGTCACAAGACATGAGGAATGAGAACGGAAGACACTTTTTTGGTTAAAATATTTGTTCGAGCCTGTGCAATGGATTTTTCTGGTGGAGCGCAGCGTGCACAGAACTGGCCTCACCCTTTAAACCAGAGATTCATCTGCCGTGGCCTTGCAAGCATGGACGTGGCAGCGAGGTCCTCGGGCCGTAGGTTTGATTAGAGTTTCCTTCTCTTAGATGGTTGACCTTACAGGGTTGGACGAGCACCATCTGCCCGGGTTTGGGATTGGAGTTTTCCTTCTCCTAGGACGGTTGCCACAAGGCTAGAGAGCCCATCCTGCCCTTTGATGCTCTTTGTCAGACCCTTCGGTTTTGACCTGTCTGGCATGGGAGACCCTACCAGTGGCTATTATGCCACCGCCAGCATAGCTCAAAACGTCATTAGGGTACGCAAGCCTCTCTCCCACGACAAGGGGGCGTCAAAAGAATCTCTGTGCTGAACCAGGTCTGTGTGTGTGTGTGTGTGTGTGTGTGTCCATCCGTCCGTCCGTCCTCCCATTGGGAAGCAAAGGACAGAGGTACAACAAGCACACCAGGACAGGCTGGAGGTGATCACAGGAAGGTAAACAACTCAGCTGGTACTTCTAATTCTGAGAAGTCCAGCAGGTAGCAAAGGTAGTTTGGTGAAACAAATTGGACCATTTAGGCATTTTGTATGAAAATCATTCCCATAGGTGCAAAACCTCTCTCAAGGGCATGACCTGCAAGCAAGGAGGAAAATGCTCTGCTTTTCATTTTCAGAGGCAAAAATGAGAGAAGGAAATTTCTTTATTTATTTATTTTTGTTGCTGTGTGCCTTCAAGTCATTTCCAATGTATGGTGACCCTAAGGCAAACATATCACAGTGTTTTCCTGGCAAGATTGGCTCAGAGGGGTTTTTGCCACCATTGCCTTCCTCAGAGGCTGAGACAGTGCGACTTGTTGAAGGTCACCCTGTGGGTTTCCATGGCTGAGCAGGGATTCGAACCCTGGTCCCCCGAGTCCAACTTTTAAACCATGCCACCACACTGGCTCTTATTTATATCTGAATATATTTATTTACGTACATCCAGTTTCCCCCTCAAGGTGGAGACTCAAGGTGGCTTACAAAATCTAAAACAGATACAGTAGAAAATAAACATCATCACATGAAAGTTAAAATATAATTTAACTGTTTAAAAGCATGCTTAGGAAAACAGGGGGGGGAACCCCCATCTATAGGCCATGCAGGCTAGTATTCAAGGCCTTTCCCCCTGAGCAACCAGGCATCCAAGGACTGCAAACAAACATCTTCATCCGCAATGTGAAGTCGAAGGCTTTCACGGCCGGCATCCATAGATTTTCCTTGGTTTCTTTTCCAGGCTGTGAGGCTGTGTTCTGGAAGAGTTTATATCTGATGTTTCACTTGCATCTGTGGCTGGCATCCTCAGAGAATGGTTGGGAAGGTGTATGTGTGGAGTTTATATGCTGTGAACCCGTTGAGGAGGATATGTAAATTTGTGTAACTGAATGGTTAGTTTCTGGGTGTAGAAATGCAAGGAGGATTAGTGTCTGTTTGGCGAATGGTTGGTTGATGGGCCATTATCTGCTGGGAATCCCCCTGTCCCTGGGTGGAATTCCTTTGTAAGTGTTGAGTTTTGATTTTAGTGTTTTTCAGGACTGGCAGCCAGATTTTGTTCACTTTGAGGGTTTCTTCTTTCCTGTTGAAGTTGTCCAGGTGTTTGTGGATTTCAATAGCTTCTCTGTGCATTCTGACATGATAGTTGTTGACCTGGTCCAGAATTTTGGTGTTTTTAAATAACATTTTGTGTCCAGGTTGGTTTATAACATGTTCTGCTACTGCTGATTTTTCCGGCTGGCCCAGTCTGCAGTGTCTCTTATGTTCCTTGATTCATGTTTCCACACTGCATTTGGTGGTCCCTATGTAAACTTAATATCCATAGCTGCATAGTATGTAGTAAACTCCTCAGCTGTGAGAGGGTCTCTTTTGTCCTTTGCTGAGCGTAGCATTTCTTGGACTTTTTTGGTTGGTCTGTAGATTGTTTGGAGGTTGTGTTTCCCCATCAGTTTCCCTATTCTGTCTGTGACTCCTTTGATGTATGGTAAAAATACCTTCCCTTTGGGTGGCTGTTTTTCTTCTTCATTCCTGTATTTTTTTTCTGGGTCTGGCTGCTCTTATGATGTCTGATCTGGAGTAACCATTAGCCTGTAGGGCCCAGTTTAGGTGCTTCAGTTCATCCTCCAGGTAGTGGGATTCGCAGATCCTTTTTGTGCGGTCTACCAATGTTTTTATTGTGCTTCTTTTTTGTCCTGGGTGATGATTGGAGTTCTTGTGTAGATACCTGTCCGTGTGTGTGTGGGGGGGTTCTGTATACCTTGTGGCCTACCCGTTGGTTTGGTTTGCGGATGACTGGGACATCCAAGAATGGCAGTGTTCCTTCCTTCTCTTTTTCCATCGTGAACTGGATATTTTGGGTGGATGCTGTTCAGGTGGTTCAGGAATGAGACCAAATCTTCTTCTCCATGGCTCCAAATGGTGAAAGTGTCATCCATATATTGGAATCATGTTGTGGGCTTTTTTGGTGCTGTTTCCAGAGCTTGGTTTTCAAAATGTTCCATGTAAAAGTTTGCTATCACAGGGCTCAGGGGGCTGCCCATGGCTACCCCATCTATCTGTTCATAGAATTTGTTATCCCACTGGAAGTAGCTTGTGGTGAGGCAATGTTTGAACAAGGCTGTGATGTCCTCAGGAAATACTTGTTGAATGAGTGCCATGGTGTCCATTATGGGGACTTTGGTGAACAAGGAGACCACATCAAAGCTGATCAGTCTGTCTCCAGGTTTCAGTTTGATGTTGTTGATTTTTTCTATGACGTGAGCTGAGTCTTTGATGTAGTGAGGGGTTTGTCCTATGTGGGTTTGTAATTGAGTGGCCAGAAACTTGGCCAAGTCATACATGGGGGATGCAATGGCGCTCACTATGGGTTGGAGTGGAATGGACTCCTTGTGGATGTTGGGAAGTCCAAACAGTCTTGGTGGGAGAGCCTCTGATCTGCACAGATTCTGGTGTAGGATTGGCTGAATGGATGAGTTCTTGATCAAGGCATTTGTTTTTCTGTTGATTTTGTTGGTCAGGTCAGGCTTGAGTTTTCTGTATGTCGCAGGGTCCAAGAGTTCCCTTATTTTTTGCCTGTGTTTTTCTGTTTCCATGGTTACTGTGGCATTGCCTTTGTCTGCTGGGAGGATAATGTTTTCTGGGTCTGCACTGAGATCCTTGGTGGCTTTTCTTTCGTTTATGGTTATGTTGCCGGGTGGTTTTGCCTTCCTCAGGATCCTAGCTGTTTCTCCTCTTATCTCTTCTGCCTCTTCCTCCGGGAGACGGAGAGGGCAGATTCAACATGGGCAATGATCTCTTCAGCTGGGATTCTGGTGGTGGCAACTGCAAAATTGCCTCCTTTGGACAGGTTGGATGTTTCTTCTTTTGACAGTTGCCGTTCTGTTAGGTTGATAGTAGTCCATGCTGTGTCCAGATGGGGTTTCTCTTAGTGTTTGTGGCATTTGTCAAATTTTTGTTTCTGCCTTTCAGTGTGAATCACCATATCTTTTTCCATTTTTCTGTAGGTGAACTTGTCAATTTTGTCCCAGTCTTGAATGTCTCAGTCAATGAAATAAACAACAGAAGGCGCATCTCATGACCAGGCACACCTGATGCTCATCTGCATGCACAAAGGCACTGCGTGCCCAGCCATTGTCTCCACGAATAAGTGAGGTGGTCCTTGGGCCACCATCCTAGCCAGCAGCTGGCCATATGCTGTGTAGACATACCTGGATGTTTTTGTTGTTATTTGACATCAAGTTAGCTTCAATCTCTGGTGACTGTCTGAAGGAAAGACCCCCCTGAGCCCCCGTTATCAACTACAAACGCAGGGCAGCCATGGCTTTCCTGATGGAATCAACCCCCACCCCCGTAGCGCAGTCTTCCTCTTTCCCTCCTGCCTTCCTTCTACTATACCAAGCATTCTTGTCTTTCCTAGTGAATCCTGTCTTCTCATGATATGGCCAAAGTACGACAGCCTCAGTTTAGTCATCTTGCTTCTAGGAAGAGTTCAGGCCTGATTTGCTCCAAGAGCCATTGGTTTGTCTTTTTGGCAGTCCACAGTATCCATAGAACTCTCTCCCAGCACCTCATTTCAAATGAATTTATCTTCTACCTGTTAGCTCTCTTCACTGCCCAGTTTTCCCAACAAGATCTAGAAATCAGCAATATTATGGCCTGCATGATTCTGATGGTGGTATTTCACAATATATCTTTACACTTAGAATCATAGAGTCATAGAATTGCAGAGTTGGAAGAGACCACGAGGGCCATCCAGTCCAACCCCCTGCCACGCAGGAAATCATTATCAAAGCATCCCTAACAGATGGCCATCCAGCCTCTGTTTAAAGACCTCCAAGGAAGGAGACCCCGCCACGCTCCGAGGGAGTGTGTTCCACTGCCAAACAGCTCTTACGGTCGAAAAGTTCCTCCTCATGTTGAGGTGGAATCTCTGTTCCCGGAGCCTGCATCCATTGCTCCGTGTTCCAGTCTCTGGAGCAGCAGAAAACAAGCCTGCTCCATCCTCAACGTGACACCCCTTCAAATACTTAAACAGGGCTATCATATCACCCCTCAACCATCTTTTTTCCAGGCTAAACATACCCAGCTCCCTAAGTCTCTCCTCATAAGTCATGGTTTCCAGACCTTTCACCATTTTAGTCGCCCTCCTCTGGACATGCTCCAATTTGTCAATATCCTTTTTGAATTGTGGTGCCCAGAACTGGACACAGTATTCTAGGTGAGGCCTGACCAAGGCAGAATAGAGTGGCACTATTACTTCCCTTGATCTGGACACTATACTTCTATCGATGCAGCCCAAAATCGCATTGGCCTTTTTAGCTGCTGCATCACACTGTTGACTCATGTTCAACTTGTGGTCTACTAGGACTCCTAGATCCCTTTCGCACGTAGTCTCATTCAGCCAGGTCTCCCCCATCCTATATCTGTGCATTTCATTTTTTCGCCTTAAGTGCAATACCTTACATTTCTCCGTATTGAATTTCATTTTGTTAGCTTCGGCCCAGCTCTCCAGTTTAGGATCTTATCTTCTTCCTTCACAGCTGCCTTTCCAAGTTCTTGCCTTCTTCTGATTTCTTGACTAGAGTCACCATTTTGATTAATGACTGAGCTAAGATATAGGAAATCTTCTCACTGTTTTGCTGTTTTCACCTGGTACTTTTATAACCAATTCTCCTTGAAAAAACCACATAATTATTTTTGGCTTTCTAATTTTTGGAAGTCATGATATTTGTAGAGTTTTCACTTTGCTTCTCCTTTGTCCTTCCAGAGAATGGAGCTGCCCACCCTGCAGGGAGATACTCCATCAGCCATGGACAGGACTTTCAGCAATGCTACCGCCGCCTCCTCCTCCTCCTCTCCTGGGCGTATTTTTCTCCTGATGGGACTCCCTGGACTCAAGTCTTCCTCATACTGGTTGGCGTTCCCAGTTTGCCTGACCTTCCTGCTCTCAGCTCTGGGAAACGGGACCATCCTCCTCCTCATCTTGCTGGAAACCAGCCTCCACTTGCCCATGTACCTCTTCCTGGGCCTGCTGGCCGCCTGCGACTTGGGCTTGTCCACTGCCCTCCTGCCCACGATGCTCCGTGTCTTCCTGTTGGGATCCCAAGAGATTGGGGAAGTGGCGTGCCTCTCTCAGCTCTTCTTCATCCACGCCTTCTCCATCATGGAATCCTCTGTCCTCCTGGCCATGGCCTTGGACCGCTTCATGGCCATCTGCCACCCTCTGAGATATGCCTCCATCATGACCAACTCCAGGGTGGCCCACATCGGCTTGGCTGTTGTCCTTCGGGGCCTGGCCTTGCATGTCCCCTTCCCTTTCCTCCTGAGGAGACTGACCTTCTGTCACTCCAGCCACCTTTCTTACTCCTACTGCTTGCACCCGGACATCATGAAGCTTGCCTGCCACAAGCCCACGATGGATGTTGTCTATGGCCTCCTCGTGGTCTTCTCCACCATGGGTTTGGACCCGATCCTGATAGTCTTGTCTTATGCCTGCATCCTGAAGACCATCATGGGCATCTCCTCGCTGGATGAGCGCTTCAAAGCCCTCCACACCTGCGCCTGCCACATCTCGGTGGTCCTGCTGTTCTACACCCCCATGCTGGCTCTGTCCCTGATCAGCCGCCTCAAGGTCCATGCCCCGTCCCTCCTCCACGTCCTCTTGTCCTACCTCCACTTCCTGGCTCCCCCCTTGATAAACCCAATCCTATACTGCATCAAAATGAAGGAGGTGCGCAAAATAATAGTCGCAAAAGTCACCGGGACCCGAAGGGATGGATGGGAAGGCTGAAGGCTGGAGGTTCATCATCCAACTCCACAGCTGCCTTGGTAGCATGGAGGCCGCCTCCGTCCCACCACCTTCCCAGGCATGGTTGGTGAGGACGCGAGAGAGGGTCTTCTCGGTGGCTGCCCCCAGACTCAGGAACTCCCTCCCCAGAGAGGCCAGAATGGACCCCTCTCTGCTGTCCGTCCACCAGCAGGAAAAGACCTTTTCCCACCAACAAACTTGTAAAATGGAGGTTTAAAAAAATGGACGGAGGGTGCTAGATTGTTTTAAACTGAACCATTTTAAATTGCTTCTTATCTTTTTAGTGGCTGTTTATCTTGTAGTTTAAAACCATTTAACTATTGTGAATAGATTTTCCTTGTTTTTTTTCCAGGCTGTGAGGCCGTGTTCTGGAATACAGCCTGGAAAAAAATCCAAGGAAAATCTATGGATGACGGCCATGAAAGCCTTCAGCTTCATATTGTAAATGGTTTTACTGAGTTCATCCATGGATCTCGAAAGAGAAAAAATATATATATTTAAGACTGCAAATTAAAATATGCAGAAGAGGAAATTCTATAGTGTGGACGTCAGTGCTGGTGGTGAAGCATTTTCAACCTGGATGAAAAGATTCACAGCAAAGTCTAACCTTGGGTATAATTTAAGATTAAATCAGTTTGTGTGCCTGTGTGGGTGGGTTGTATTTTAAAAGCATGTGTCACAACTTCTTTTCCTCCCTCATAAGAATAATGAGAAATGCCATGTGCTTCTTGAGAATAAACACAAGTGGCCTCAGCCGATTACACGTCATGCCCTGTGTTGAGGCCAGGCAGCCCTGGGCTGAAGCTCAGGAGGTGATGGGGTGTGTCAGGGGGAGAGAATTAAAGCAGGTACCCACTGGCATTGCCCACACCTAAATACCCTCAGGGCACCAGATTCGGGAAGGTGAGTACTTGGGTGGGAGGCTGCTAATAAATCCCAGGGGCTGGAGGCTCTATTTCAGAGGCTGACTGGCTGGCTGGCTTTTCTTCGCAAACGAAGATTCAGGAAGGACTCGTCCCGCGCTTTCTGCAAGTGCGCTGATGACTAAAAAGGCCAATCCGAGAGAAACAACTCCAGTTGCAGAAAGCACAGCAGAAGGTCTCCTTGGGTGATGTTTTTGGGTTGTGATTCTTTCTGCATTGTCGTTTCTCTTCAAGACTTGTTCGGCGTGAGTTCTCAAATAAGGCTGCAGCATTGTGGATAGTGTGTCTCCATGCCTCCCGATGTGAGGCCAGGGCGAACCATTGTTGGTGATCAATTTGGCTGAGCCGGAGATGTTGTTTCAGGGAGTCTTTGTATCGCTTTTTTGGAGCACCCCCTTACGCTGACCCGTAGCGAGTTCACCATAGAGTAGTATTTTTGGGAGGCGATGGTCCTCCATCCTAGAAACGTGCCCTGCCCAGCGCAGCTGTGTTCTCAATATCATGGCCTCAATGCTGGTGATCCCTGCTTGCTCAAGGACAGCAACATTCGACACATAGTCAGTCCAGTGTATATTTAGGATTGTGCGTAGACAGCACTGATGAAAGCGTTCGAGGAGTCGTAAGTGGTGGCGATAGGTGACCCATGTTTCAGATCCATAAAGGAGGATAGACAGTACGATGGCTCTATACACACTGATTTTTGTGCTTTGCCTCTGGTGTTTATTACTACAAACTCTTTTGTAAAGTCTTCCAAATGCGCTATGTGCCTTTGCTAATCTGTGATCGATCTCTTTGTCAATCTTGGCATCTGAGGAGATGATGCTTCCCAGGTAGGTGAACTGCTGAACGGACTTGAGCACAGATTTGCTGACGGCAATGTGGGGATGGTGGTGTTCATCCTGTGGTGCAGGCTGGTAAAGAACTTCTGTTTTCTTCAGGTTGACTTCCAGCCCAAACAGCTCTGCAGCTGTTGCAAAGCAGGATGTTAGGCGCTGCAGAGCTGCTTCTGTGTGGGCAACAAGGGCAGCATCATCGGCGAAGAGCAGCTCACGGACTAGATAGTTTAGAGTCTTAGTGTGAGCCCTCAGGCGGCTTAAGTTAAACAAGCTACCATCAGTACGGTAGCGTATATAGATGCCGTCGTCTTCTCCAAACTCTGCCATAGCCCTTTGGAGCATCACGCTGAACAAGATTGTAAATAAAGTTGGTGCAAGAACACAACCTTGCTTCACTCCATTAGTTATTAGAAAGGGCTCTGAAAGAGCATTGCCATATCTGACTTGACCACGCTGGCTCTCTTGTAGCAAGATAATCATTTTAAGGAATTTGGGGGGACATCCTAGTCTTTCCAGCATCTGCCACAGACCTTTTCTACTTACAGTGTCGAAGGCAAGGAACTGGCCAAACCACCTCTGAGGATTCCTGGCCAAAGAAAACCCTCCGAAATTCATGAGGTCGCCATAAGTTGACAGGCGGCTTGAAGGCACAGCCACACATGCATATACTGTATCCCTGAAGGCCCCCAATCCTATCTGATGTTGGAAGCTAAGCAGGATCAGCCCTGGTTAGTACTTGGATGGGAGACCACCAAGGAATCCCAGGTGTGCTGTCGGCTCTGTTTCAGAGGAAGTGACTGGCAAAACCACCTCTGAGAATTCCTGGCCTAAGAAGACCCGCTGAAATTCACAAGGACCCATAAGCATAAGGAAAGGTGCCTTTTTGGACTGTCACTCCCAGAATTCTCAAGGCACCAGATCTGGTCTAATCTGGGAAGCTAAGCAGGGTCAGCCCTAGCACTTGGGTGGGAGGCCACTTACAAATCCCAGGTGCTGTAGGCTCTATTTCAGAGGAAGGGACTGGCAAAACCACCTCTGAGGATTCCTTGCCTAAGAAAACCCTACAAAATTCATGAGGTCGCTGTAAGTCACAGCCCGGTAAAACCCCAAGGAAAATCTATGGATGCCGGCTGCGAAAGCTTTCCACTTCACATTGACCTCCAGTCCCTTTCTCCGGTTGGATAGACATCTGTCGGGAGTGCTTTGATTGTGCATTCCTGCACGTTTGGACTAGATGGCCCTTGTGGTGTCTTCCAGCTCTATGACTCTACGATTCTAGGGCATGTTTGCTTGTAGCAGGAGAAGCAGGCGGAGAGCCAGAGCCTTCTGGGCTGCAACTGGTGGCCTGGAGGGATGTGCAAGCTCACGCGTTTCCCTCTCTGGAGGCCTTCAGCCACAAACTGGAGAGCTGCTCCTCGGGACGCACTGCTGCTGGATTTCCTGCACCCAGTGGGGGTTGGACTCCATGATGTACAAGCTCCCCCCACCCCATAATTCAAGGGTTGTCTTTCATTGGCCGGCATTCTGTGTAAGTTGCTCTATGCATGTGGGGGGCAAGAAACGATGTCCAACAGTCATATCCAGTTGGATGGCAGTCTTAGTGGAGTGGCATGTGGAGCAGTTGTACCCGTGGCAGCTCATTCCAGTACACAACGCAGTGTGCAAATGCGCCTGGTCTCTGTGTGTTGCCTCCGCACTCTGGGCATTGCCGCTGTGCCAGGGGTTGTCAGCCATGGGCACTGGCGTTGGGCTACGGTGGTGCTCAGCATAGGAGGCTGCATAAAGCAAGCTTGATCTAACTCCACGGGTGGATATAAACGCTACACTGAAGCAAGGCAGAATCACAGCCTTTGTCTGCACACTGTTGGTGTGCAGTCTGCAACTTGGGGTGAAGTGGGGACACATAGCTGCATAGAGGCTTTTTCCAGACCTTCCAGGCCTCCTTCACCCTGGTGTGCAACACATGGGACTTTATCAGATGCAGGGAAATGTGGCAAAAAAAAAAAAGCCCAAAATTACATCACAAGGACAGGATGATAGCCCAAAGAGCAAAATTACCAGACACCCACATCCTCAGCCGTTCCCAGGATGCGGATGAGCATGACGCTAAGCCATCAATAAAAAGTGACACCATATTCACGCCTGTGCTATGTCCCCAGAATGGCTGAACAATGATGTTGTCTGATAATTTTAGCCGCTTGGGTGACCATCCTATCCTTATGATGTGTTTGTTGATGCGTCTGATAAAGTCCTTGGGGCTGTGGGCTGCTGGATGTGGGTCCGTCTCCCCGGCCCCTCTTTTGGTGCAAGGCTGCCCCTCAGCTCATCTTGGCTGAACATTCGCTGGTAGGCGGAGGTTGCGCTTTGCTCTCTTGGTGGCCAAGAGCAGCTGGAATGAGCCACGGTGGAGTGAATCTGCTGAGGATCAGCGGCTGGGATGGGGTACCGAATACATGGGGGGCAGAAGCTGCTCCTCCCTCCCTCGGTGCTCAAGAGCAGCTGGTACAAGCCTGGCTCCATCTCGCAGCTGACCAGTGGCCAGAGAGACAGGACTGCACCCAGAAGCCCCTCTGGCTATCAGGGGTGTCAACCGGGCAGGGGGAACAGCCTCCACCGCCTCCATACGTCTGCTGGAGAGGCTTACGTGCGCCCAGGGTGATGGGGGATCTTGTCCAATGTCTCCCTCCACCCCACCCATCACGTGCGGAAAACAGTACATGTTTCCCAGTAGAGGATTAGTTGATCAAATACGGCCTGATGTGAGTTTCCATGACACACCAACACCTTCGGGAAATGTTATGAAGCCCAGGACAAATTATTTCCCAGAAAAAGGCCATCACCTGAGGATAAATTACCTGTGTTTGTGAGTCCTTGTTCTGCCAGGCTGTGATGTAAAGTGAGTATTCACATTCACACACACACACACACACACACACACAAATGTACCTTTGAAAGTTCTGTCATTATTCTTCATGATTTCCTGTTTATCATATTTTTGAACATCATGAGTTATGGTATCTGTCATTTTATTTAAATCTACTAGTCACAGAAGTTTATTCTCCATTTCTGAGAGTTTCCACCTTTTGAGCCTGTGTGCTGTATTTTAATAATGAGGCTTCCTTTTACATATATTTAAAAAAGTTAGCATAAGCAATCAAGGTATCCACCACATACACGTCATCTGATGTAGATCATGTCACTTTAACATACAATGACATCCTTAATCTTAAAAGAATGTAAACTCTCAAACCCCACAATGGTTTATGAGATACCGTGCTTGTCATCCCTCCATAAATACAGGAGACTTTTGGCATCCTCTGGGTTTTAGGGGAGCCAGTGTGGGGCAATGGTTTGAGCACTGGATTAGGACTCTGGAGACCAGGGTTCAAATCCCCGCTCAGCCATGGAAACCTACCGGGTGACCTTTGGCAAGTCACACTCTCTCAGCCTCAGCGGAAGGCAATGGCAAACCTCTTGTGCAGATTTTCCTTGGTCCCCCCCCCCCCGGGCTGTGAGGCCATGTTCTGAAATACAGTAGTTTCTTTCTGACGTTTTGCCTACATCTGTGGTTGGCATCTTCAGAGAACTCTTCTGAAGAAGTCCTGCCAGGAAAACCCTGTGATAGGCTCACCTTACCATTGCCACAAGTCGGAAACAACTTGAAGGCACACAACAGCAACCACAAGTTGGCTGCAGAGGTTTCCCGCACAATTCACTGGCCCTCCCTCTAACCTATTCCTCCACACTTCTTCCCCATGCCATCTCTACCCCCTTGCCTAATCCAGTTTATAATCCCACTAGTAAGGGACAAATCCATTCTCAGTTCCATATGGTCCTTCTCACCCCAATAACTGCTTCATCCAGTTTGCAGTGAGGCCCTGAGTTTTGGGGTCCTGTGGATTTCTGGGGGTAACTCTGGGCCTTTAGCACAAAGGGTCTTGTTGGCTGCATCGCCTGGCTCTTTCTCTGTGCAAACACAGAACTCACACTGGAACTCCTTTGAGGACAGAACCCATGCCTTCCGACATCGCTCAGATGAAAACCAGGCCATGTGTGGCCAACCAACCAACCGCAAAGTGCGGCCATAAGGCTGTGGCCGGGCAAGAAGAGAGCAAAAGTGATGAGCGAAGAAGAACACACAAAACCACAATTATGAGCAAAGAAAGAGTGGAGTTTATATATTGTGTTTATGGAAAGCTTGGGAAAAGAAAAAGAAAAACCCCAAAGGAGTCTCCTGGGAAGGCAAGGCAAGACTCCTCTCCACTGCCACCACCATCCATGAATCAATTGAGTGCAAATGAATTTGGTGCTTTGGACTCAGTCTGTAGCAATTGCAGTAAGCTGAGGGGAAAGTGGGGCAGTGGGAGGGAAGATGGGAGCTGCGGCATTTTAAAGGCAGCTGAGGAAGTGGAGCAGAGTTGGAAGAGACCCCCAAAGGCCATCCAGTCCAACCCCCTGCCACGCAGGAAATCTTGATTAAAGCATCCCCGACAATGGCCATCCAGCCTCTGTTTAAAGACCTCCAAGGAAGGAGACCCCACCACGCTCCGAGGGAGTGCGTTCCACTGCCAAACAGCTCTTACTGTCAAAAAGTTCCTCCTAATGTTGAGGTGGGATCTCTGTTCCTGGAGCTTGCACCCATTGCTCCGTGTTCCAGTCTCTGGAGCAGCAGAAAACAAGCCTGCTCCATCCTCAGCGTGACACCCCTTCAAATACTTAAACAGGGCTATCATATCGCCTCTAAACCGTCTTTTTTCCAGGCTAAACATACCCAGCTCCCTTCAGCTGGAAGCCAGAGTGAAAACAGGGTCCCCCTCCCTTGTTGTGTTTGGCTTTCCTTGCAGGAGGCCGGGCCTTGCTCCTCCCAGGACTGAAGAGGTCCTGCAAGGAGCTGAGCCCATTTCTGAAGGGACTGGGTTCAGCTCTTGAGAGAGCTCCTTTAAAGTTTGGACTGGGGGCCAGAGCAAAGCCACTGCCCGACTGACATGGTGGCCAGTAGTGTCTGGCCACTGCCTGTGAGGTCAGAATGACCAGCCCTGCCTGGTCTCTGGTTTTCTCCCGGAAATCCCAGCCAATGGAATGCCTCCGGCCACCCTCCTGGGTGGGCAGGTGTGTGACAACCTGGCCCAGAGACATCACCCTTTAGGCTGATTTCACCCACGGAGAAGTTTCTCTTCCTTCACAGATGTGGCATGATCCTTGACCTTGTCTCTGGAATTCTCTACCACCAGAGAAAAATGTCCAAAGTCTCTCTCTAGCATAGTGGGGAAGTGCCTTCCACAAGCCGGCAGGATTCAGCATAGGTGTGAGAGCCGAAGATTATTTTGTTTAACTCTTCTGAAATGTGGAAACTGCCACAATTCAGACTTCCTGGGGCAGAAATCAGAACTCAGGCCCCAGGTGGAATGATTGCTTAGGCAGCCGCAGAAGAAAAAGCCCTGTGAGTTTACGGTCCTTGGGCCTTCCTCCCTGATGACTCATTTGGCCCCCCAGTATTGCGTTGCAGAAATGACTGTGCTGCCTTCCTCTGAGAATTCATCCAAATAGGTCAACAGGACGCAAAACTGGCCAGAGAGAACCACTCATGGCCCTGAAGTCAGAGCATCACTGGCGACCCACATGCAGGGCCGGTTTAACCTGTCTGCCAAATCAGCATTGGCAGGGGGCCCCGAGGTCAAGAGGGGCCCCCGAGGTCAAGAGAGGGCCCCGTGTTGGCCTCCTTAATCTGACTAAGGAACAGCCAGGAGACAGCCGGGAGGAGCCCCCGCTTACCCTCCTCCTCCAAAAACCTCCTGCTGGCTTTTTTAAACAAACAAACAAAACAGCCTCTCCAAAACTAAAGAGAAAGAGAAAGAAACAGCAGCCCTCCATGGCAGAAGCTGGAGGGAGAGGCACGTCGGAGAGGGTGAGTGTGTGTGAGAGAGAGAGACAGGGAATTTGAGGGTTGTCTCCCTCAGAAAGGGCTTCTTTCTTCCTTTCTTGCCCATGTGCCTTCAAGTAATATGGGGGCCCCAAAGTAAAGCATTGCAGGGGGCCCCAAAATTCCTTAAACCAGCCCTGCCCACATGAGCCCGGACCCAACAGAGCCAAAACACCATCTGGTTCACCTCCCTGCTCCGTATCAAACAGGGTCCGTCTTCCAAAGTAAAACCTTCTGGAGCGCTTTCCGGATCTGCTTGGACTTGATGCTGTATATGATCGGGTTTAAAGCCGGGGGCACGATAAGGTAGACATAGGCCACAATGGTGTTCACGATGGGAGGGGTGTTCTTTCCGAAGCGGTGGATCACGGAGAGGCCGATCATGGGGATGAAAAAGATGAGGACAGCGCTGATGTGGGAGGCGCACGTGTTCAGGGCCTTCAGGCATTTCCTTTTGGTTCGCAGTTTCACGATGGTCCTGATGATCAAGAAATAAGAGAAGACGATAAAGATGGAATCGATGCCGGCAGTGGAGAAGACGACCACTAAGCCGTATGTGACGTTGACACTAATGTCGGCGCAGGCCAGCTTCATGAGATCCGGGTGGAAGCAGAAAGAGTGGGAGAGCCGGTTGTTCCTGCGGTAGGTCAGCCTCTTGAGCAGGAAAGGGATGGGCAGGAGGGAGACAGCCGCCCGCGCCAGAATGGCCAGGCCGATCTTGACAATGGCCGGCTGCGTGAGGATGGCTTTGTACCGCAAGGGCCGTGAAATGGCCACGAAGCGGTCAAAGGCCATGGCCAGGAGCACCGAGGACTCCAGGACAGAGACGATGTGGATGAAATACATCTGGGCCAGGCAGGCATCAAAGCCGATGGTGCGGAGGTCGAACCAGAAGATGCCCAGGGTGGTGGGGAGGGTGCACATGGCCAGGGCCAGATCCGTGATGGCCAGCATGGAAAGGAAGAAGTACATGGGCTCGTGGAGACTCGGAGTTCTCTTAACGATGAACAGGATGGCACTGTTTCCCAAGAGAGCCACGAAGTAAAACACGCAGAAGGGGATGGAGATCAGCCGGTGGAGGCGCTTGTCCATGCCAGGAATGCCCACCATGAGGAGCACCGGAGGCTGGTAGAAGGAGGCGTTGGCGTCTGAGGCACACTGCTGGGGGGGCTCCATCCTGCCTCAGGTGCTGCATGGCCTGGAAAGAAAAGAAGAACCACAGTACATTGTCCAACAATCTCTGGGACGTCACTGAGGTTCCCAGGTATTTGGCTGCCGGGGGAGGAAGGAAGGAAGGAAGTCTCAGGGAATGGACATGCATCTCCAGGATGAGGGGGTCAAATCTCAGGACCAGAGGAGGAGGAGGAGGAGGAAATTAGAGCGAAATTAGAGTTCACCTTTGCAGGACTCTAATAAGCTCTTTGAGGGCTTCCGCCCCAAAACAACCACCCCAAACCCACAACTGCCAAGGTGGTGGGCAGAAGTGAGGGGCCGCCACTTTTGGCCACCCAGAATGATGGGCTTCTTGTCTTGCAGGGCTCCAGAGGGGCTCAAACTGAGCAAGGCAGCCCTCTGCCCTCTGGCGCATGCCTACCCCTGCTTTGCAACCTGGGTGCCCATCTCCACCCATTCCCACCTGGTGCCAGGGCTCTCTGGCTCAGCACAAAGGCGTTTGCACATGGACTGGATCCAGGCACCCTGATTCCACCCACACCCCTTTCTACCCTCAGCCGGCCCAGAAAAAAAGCCAGCCCGGCTCCCCACCTCTGCCGCCTCTGCCTCTATGAGATCACAAGGGAGCACACCTGTGGCATCAGGACGACTCCCCCCTCCCGTCTCTGGTTTTGTCCCCAAAGTCTCAGGGAATGGGGTGCTGCTGACCTGGCAATCCTCACAGTCCCCCGTGGGTGTAGGAAGAGCTCTGGAGCAGGGACGCGCTCTCTTGCATTCCTGGGTGCTGCGTGACCATTCCTCTCAGTGCTTTCCACGTCTCACTTCCTTCCCTGGAATAGGAGAAACAGACCCTGGGCATCGTGATTATTCCCCACGGCACAGAGGGGCCACAAGCAGCAGCCGGCCCGTGGGCAGAGACACCAGTGGTTGCACAATGCCCGTGCGCTCATCAGAAGAGTGGTGCAGTGCCACTAGTCTTGAACTGTGTGAGTGGCGATTTACATTATACAAACATGACATGGGATATTGGCCTTAAGGTTCTTGAATCTAATCGTTTTGTACTGGCTTTCAACTGCTTTTAAAAGAGTAACCCCAATATGGAAAGGACACCTACAATTACAAATATTATACCTGTATGAGGATGAGGATGGTCACTGTGATCATCACCAGCTTTACTCACCAGCTGCCATGACGGCTTGGCCTGACTCATAGAATCATGCAACCATAGAGTTAGGAGGGACCCCAAGGGCCATCCAGTCCAACCCCCTTCTGCCATGAAGGAATACACAATCAAATCATTCCTGACAGATGGTCATATGTTTAGAAACCTCCAAAGATGGAGACACCACACTCCAAGGCAGTGCATTCTACTTCCAAAGTTCCTCCTAACAATGTTTAGGTGGAATCTCTTTTCCTGTAGTTTGAACCCATTGCTCCATGTCCTAGTCTCTGGAGCAGCAGAAAACAAGCTTGCTTCATCCTCAGTATGACATCCCTTCAAACATTTAAACATGGCTCTCATGTCCCCTCTTCACCTTCTCTTCTCCAGGTTAAACCTACCCAGCTCCCTCATGTGGTGGAACCATTGCTTGCTAATTGCTCTCACATCAGCATACCCTCCAAAGGTCTGGGTCAGTCCCAATTAATCCACTGTCGTCTCACTTGGCTACTTTTAAAATGCCTCAGTTTCTCTCTCCTGCTCTCACTTTCTCTTGCTGTCCTCTGCAAATGGAGCTCAAAGTGCAAGTTTGCACTCAATGAGCACTGCAGGCAGGAGAAGGGAGGAGTAGGAATAATCTTGCCCTTCCCTGTAGATTGAGGCAAAAGCAAACTGCTGCAGCCTCTCCTTCCTGTCTGTCCCCTTCCTCAAGAAATAACTTTTGCCATCTTGACCATGCTCTGATGTTGCTTGGCCACACACGTTCCGGTTTTCCTCTGTGAAATGTTGGAGGTTATGGGTCAGCAGGGATGGTGAATCTGCTCTGGTTTTTAGTCTGAACGTTAGAGGAGCTGTGCTGGATCTATTTGGGGAGGAGATGTATGGTTTGGAATGGCAGACAGGTGCTTTAAATTTCAGACTAAAACCCAGGATGGGTTCCTTTCTCCCACAGACAGCTCATCCCGCCCCCCAGCTGCCCCTGGGCTGAAGGAAACATTTCATCCAGCCCCTCGGCCGGCTGGCGGCCACTCACTCCTGCCCACCCTGGGCCTGCTCCAGTCCTGGCAGGTCTATTCTCCTGCTGCTGAACTGGGAAAGGAAACCACCAGTTTGATCCAGGCAGGTTCCTGGCCTGGGGGTGGGAAAGATGACCTGGTGGATGAGAACCACCACCACCACCCAACACTTAATGGGATAATGAGATTTTAGCAGGAAACGCCAGGCCAGGCAGACAGAAGAAACACAAGAAGAGAGCAAAAGGAAACTTTGATGTCAGGCCAGGTGGCAGCCAGCTGCAATCAAGACCATTAAACACACACATCCATCTCTTAATGGAAAACCTGGCGTCAAACATGACTCCAGCCAGAAAAGAGGAGGCATCTCTGAAGCCATGAGGGAGGGGGGACCTCTGCATTTGGAGAAGGGGGGCCACGTGGGAACAGCAGCTACTAGGGCTATGCTCTGCAGACTCCCATATCCACAAATCCACAGTTTCATTTACCCACATCGGAAAATATATGTTCTCTCTAGGCATTTCTAGGTTCTCCAATGTGATTCTGTGGTCAGTTTCCAGGATTCTTCTCACTTAAAATAATAGGGTTCCCTACTATCCACAGTTTCAGGTATCCTCAGGGAGTCTTGGAACGCATCCCCTGTGGATATGGGGGCCAACCTGTACTGGACCTCCACAGCTCAGCTCCAGGTTATCTGAAGGACTGCAGTCTCTTGATACGCCCTGGGATTAACAGCCTTTGCATGCATGAACTCCTTGGTAGTTAAAGCGCATATTCTCTCTAGGAGTTTATGCAAAGCATGTTTAGGGCTGATTTCCATTTTGCTTGTTTACATACTGCTCCTCTTCCTGATCACCTTTTAGGCACCTTTTGTTCTCTGGGGAACAAGCCCCAAGCAAGCACACTTTTTACTAACCTTCCTCCATTAAACATGTGGTTTTAAAGTAGCTCTCTAGAGAAAGATGCTTCTAAATTCTGAACAGCAGGTAGACCTTCATATTTCTTCCTCCTACCTACCTGAAGATGCTGAACCTGTGTATTGATTATGTACATACTATTTTGTAAGTAAACTATATTTTTATACTTTTTAAAGAAGACTACGCTTGTTTAATTTCTCAGCTAAATATACTGTATACGGGGAGGAGGTGGCAAGCTTAATCTGTTTCCAAAACTTCTGCTAAGCGCAATTTTAACTCTGCTACTGAGATCACCAAATGTGATCTCCAAATGTGATCTCATTTGGTGTGGTGGTTTGACTGCTGGCCTATGACGCTGGAAACCAGGGTTCGAAACCCTACTCAATCATGGAAACCCAGTGGGTGACTTGGGCAAGTCACACTCTCTCAACCACATGGGAATGCAAAGACAAATGCCTCTCTGAACAAATCTTGCCAAGAAAATCTCATGATAGGTTCATCTTAAGGTTGGCATAAGTCAGAAATGACTTGAAGGCACATAACAGCAACAACAAGGCCTGTCCCTATTAATTCCCTTTAATGGATATGCTTTTAGATTGCTTTTAGTTTTATTGATAGTTTAACTCTATTTTAACTGCTTTGGGTGGGTCTGGTGGGATTTTATCAGTAGCTGTATTAAGTTTTGTATGCTGCATTAAGTCCCAGGGCTGTAACCTGCCCTGACAAGCCCCCACCTTTTCATAATTCAATAACTGGCTGTATTTCATATATTGGCTTATAATTGGCACCCCACATGGTTAAAGGTAAACCAGGGACTCCCAAATAGAAGGACTCAAGGTGTGCCTAGTAAATCTAAGAGAGCAGCCTTCTGAAATTCCTCGAAGACACACCCAGGTGAGTAGGGAGAAATGAGCTAATTCTTCCTGGGCAGCTCTGGCAGCGAGTCATTCAATAATCCCATCGAAGGTAGCTGAGCACTCTTTGCTTGCAAAACTGGTTTGTCCTCTCCCTTCTCCCCAAAACAATAGAGGTTTGCCTGAGACCACTCAAGGTTAATGCTCCAACCATTAGGAATCGTTAACACATCTGGAGAATCCATTGTCTAACCATGGGAATTATCGAATATAAATATCACCCTACAACACAGCCAGAGTGTGCACAGACCCCCTTCCTTCCGTCTCCACATCAGTCTGTATCACCACGCTTCCCTCCCAGACTCCATGCTGCCAGTTTCCCGTGAGATCTGTTCTTCGCATCGGTACAGAATTGCCCACCATCCCCTCAATCTATTCCTCTGTCCAATACTTCCTACTTTCTTCACTAGCCTTGCGTGACTGCTTGAAACCAGAGTGTGTGTGCGTGTGCGTTCCCTTGAATATTTGTCAATAAAACCATTTTTATTTCATCGCCTGGCTTGGAGTCTCCTCAGTGAGTACTGGTATACATAAGCCAAAAGATCCCACCATTACCCAACCATTAGCTGCCATCTTGAGCGAATTAAAATTCCCCATATTAGAATTCAGATTTTAGTGGGATCCTCACGGACCCCATGCAATTCGGGTAATAGGGCTGAGAAAAGACAAGCTATAATTATAAGGATAGGAGAAGAATTAATGATAATTATTGATTATCTCCCATCACCACTGGAAGCACCATTGTCTTCCTTTCTGCAGAGCCTCTGGGAACAAAAGCCAAGGGCAGTTCCAGTGGTCGGAGGTCCCCTGGGAGCGATTCCAGAGAGAACTGACAAAACTGAATGAAATCAGTTGATTGATGATTGATTGATTGATACCATGCCTTTCTCCTGAGATGGGAGATTCTTCTCACCTCCCAAGAAGAGTACAATCATGAATCTGAGATTGAGGGTGAAAAGCCTTCAAGAATTAAATGATGGAATCATAGAATCTTAAAGCTGGAAGGGACCACAAGGGCCATCTAGTCCAACCTCCTGCCACATAGGAAGACCCCACTACAGCACTCCTGAAACCCAACCTCTGTTGAAAGATCTCCAAAGACGGAGAGGCATCCCATTCCAGTGTCAAAACAGCTCTTACAGGGAAGAAGTTCTTCCTAACGTTTAGGTGGAATCTCTTTTCTTGTCATTTCAATCCATGGGGTCACGTTCTAGATCATCTTCTGAAAAACCACATGCTACAATACAGATAGAAATGCTTAGACAAATTGGAGTCAAAACTTGGTTTCCACTTAGCATGGCCCCTCCCCATTAGCAACACTTTGTTTTGGATACATTAGCGTATAATTATTTACAGATCCTTAAACAAATAGAGTGGCAGTATTGTTACTTTATGGGGAAAATATCTGTAAGGTCAAGATTCCAGCAAAGCCTCCTTGAATTGAATTTCCCCCCTCCCTCCGTTTCCTTGAATGCATCTTCTGATGTAGTTTAAGATAATAATGGGGTGTCTAGTTAATCCAGATGACCAGTTTCAGCATGGAATGAACATTTACAGTCTACTCATTAGTGTTTGCCTGCATAATCCACATGCTTGAGTACAACTCCTCAAAAGGCCTAACTTGTAAATTTGTGGACATGCTATAAATAAAATGGTGTTTCTCCTTGGAGGAATTTATCATTGCAGCTGGAAGATTTCTGAGAAAGCAAAGGGGATGTTCCTGATGTTGAAGCTCGCCAAGAAAAACCCTCATATTTCCCTCTTTCTTTGGGTTGCTCTCTCTCCCTGAAGCTACTTGGGCTAGACAGGTGGAGAGGGGGGCTTGTAAGCTGTTTCAGGCCAGTATTGTGTTGGGGAATGATGTTCCTATATGTAGAATCATACAGCTGGAAGAGAACCCCAGGGGCCATCCAGTCCAACCCCATTCTGCCATGCAGGAATCCACAATCAAAACATGCCTGACAGATGGCCATCCAGCCTCTGTTTAAAAACCTCCAAAGAAGGAGACTCCACCACACTCCCAGGCAGGAGCGTATTCCACTGCTGAACTGCTCTTACCATCAGGAAATTCTTCCTCATGTTGAGGTGGAATCTCTTTTCCTTTAGTCTGAGTCCATTGCTCCGTGTACTAATCGCTGGAGCGACAGAAAACAAGCTTGCTCCATCCTCAATATGACATCCCTTCAAATATTTAAACATGGCTATCATGTCACCTCTTAACCTTCTCTTCCCCAGACTAAACATGCCCAGCTCCCTAAGCCACTCCTCATAGGGCATCATGGCTTCCAGACCTCCCACCATTTTGGTCGCCCTCCTCTGGATACGTTCCAGCTTCTCAATATCCTTCCTGAATTGTGGTGCCCAGAACTGGACACAGGATTCCAGGTGAGGTCTAACCAAAGCAAATAATTATAGATGCAGTTTTGCTTACTCAGTGGCCGGTCTAAACGAGCAAGTTTTTCAAGCTTGCTTGAGGGAGGGAGGCAATCCAGAGAAACAATTGCTAAGAGATGTGGGCTTCGAGGAAGGAATAGGCAACAGTTGGATGGACCAAAGCTACCAGAGGGAAGCCCACCGCTCAGTGGTCAGTGGAGCAGGGCCCTTGCACAGAGGAGACCCTCCCAGGTTCTACCCGGGGTATCACCTGTTATGCTCACAGGCAGCAGGTTTAAGAAAGAGCTGCATCCTGGCGCCTCTGCCGAAAGCAGTTGTTGGGAGTTTCAGCATTTTGCAAAGAATGCCACTGTGAGATGATCATCAATCCATCTGTGGGGTTCAGACACTTTTCATCCCTCCCCCAAGTAACTTTTCCAGGTTCTACTCTGGTGTTTCACACAAGGCTGCATGTTGTTTTATATTGCTTAAACTGTTTTTGTCACACACCGCTCTGAGTTCTTTGGACAGAGGGTAGGATATTAACATTTTAGTAAATAAAATGAAATTAAGACCTTTACTCTCTTGGTTGTTCTTGATAGAATTAGACCCACTGAATGGTGATCTGGCTGCAAGATACTGGGAGCTGGCACCCACCGCCAAGGAAGTTACTTTTCCACGTTCTGCTCTGACACTCCACACAGACAGCAGGTATCTGAGGAGACCCAACAAAGAGGATTAGAAACTTCCCTTCCTTCAGTTTTCATTTGCTGCTCTGCCATTGAATTTTGTTTGGAGAATCAGGACTCCTGTTTGCTGTTCCAGCTGCTTTCCTTCCTCCAACAAACTCTGCAAAACTGTGAAACCTCTGGCTTTGTGAAAGAAAATTCTCAGCCCGAAGTAGCAAATATGTGACTTCCTGTTTGGTTGAACTGTGCCCCCCCTTCCTTTTGGTGTTTGAATTAGGCAGTGAAGAGGGTCAGGTCAGGAAGGCATGCTTCCCAGGCCACCATTCACACACACCACAAAATATGAAAGAGACAAAGAAAAAAGGGAGCCCTTGGCTGGTCACGCAACAGCCAGCACGACCAGTATCCCCAGAGTTGGCTCCAGCAACCAAACTGGGGAAGCCACCATAGAGGAAGCTCTGACCCATGGCACACTGGGAGTCCTGGGTTCAAATGGGGTGTGAGAAACGCTGGTTATGTTTAGCCTGGAAAAAAGATGGTTTAGAGGCGATATGATAGCCCTGTTTAAGTATTTGAAGGGATGTCACGCTGAGGATGGAGCAGGCTTGTTTTCTGCTGCTCCAGAGACTGGAACACGGAGCAATGGATGCAAGCTCCAGGAACAGAGATTCCACCTCAACATGAGGAGGAACTTTTTGACAGTAAGAGCTGTTTGGCAGTGGAAGACACGTGGTGGGGTCTCCTTCCTTGGAGGTCTTTAAACAGAGGCTGGATGGCCATCTGTCGGGGATGCTTTGATTGTGATTTCCTGCGTGGCAGGGGGGGTGGACTGGATGGCCCTCGTGGTCTCTTCCAACTCTGCAATTCTATGATTCTATGATTCCTCCAAGATGCATGCCTCAGCATCCAGTCACCTAAATCAAGTTAGTGTTTATCTCCCAGTCACCAATCACAATAGAAAGCAAATGCCCCCAACCCATTTCTCCCCCAGTGTGCCTTCATTGCTGACTTATGGTGACCCTAAGGCAACCCTCTCCTAGGGTTTCCTTGGCAAGTAAATGTCTTCTTCAGAGAAGGAGGAAGACCACTGTCCTTCTTTGGAGGTTTTTAAACAGAGGCTGGATGGCCATCTGTCGGGAGTGCTTTGATTGTGCATTCCTGCATGGCAGAATGGGGTTGGACTAGATGGCCCTTGTGGTCTCTTCCAACTCTAGGATTCTAGGATTCTTCCTCTGAGGCTAAGAGAGTGTGACTTGCCCAAGGTGGGTTTCCATGGATGAGCAGAGATTTGAACCCTGATCTCTCAAGTCCTAGTCCCACACTCCAGGTCACTATGGCGGCTCTCTAGACACGCTGAAAACACGAGGCCCCGTTATTTTGACAGAGCCAGAGAACTCTGCCCTGTGGTACTCCCCTCCCTGCCACCCCCTGAGCAGGACACCATTTGTGGCAAATTCTTTTCTTCATCTCAGCTGTGTGCACACCTGGGAGCTCAGCGGCTGCGAGCAGAAGAGGGACAGGTGAAACCCCCCCCCCGTCCCATCTTCCCTCTTGTGGATCAGCCCCAGGCAGGTGCTCTGCCCTTGGGAAAGGTGAAGGGCTCCACCTGTTACACCCCCTTGCCCTGCCCTAGATGAAGGCATCGTTCCCAAGCAGAAGGCAAGAGGCAGCAAAATGCCCCCAGGATTTGCACTGGGAGCGGAGGGTGCTAAAACTGGTCCGTAAACAATCCAGAGCCACCAAGCTCTTCCAGTCTAAATAAGCACATACCCCCCCCCCAACATTTCACACATGAAAACTGGGACACATGTGGTCAAGCGACATCCGAGCATGGTCGAGAGGGCAAACGTTATTAACGAAGAGGGGCAGACAAGCTAGGAGCGGCTGCAGCAGTTTGCTTTCCCTGAGGCTTCTGGGAAGGGCAAGAGTCTGCGTCCTCCGCTCCTCTCTTCTGCAGAGTTAACTGAATGCAAACTACTTTTGCACCCCATTTTGAGCAACTGAAGTCAGCTGAGGACGAAGGGAAAATGGGAAGAAGAGGAGGAGGAGGAGCAGGAGAGAGAAAAACCAGGATACAGCAGGACCCCCCATATCCACTGATTCATTATCCACGAGACCCAAAAAAAAAAGCACACCTACCATAGTCATCCTAGAAAATGTATCCTCTCTAGCCATTCCTAGGTCCTCCAAGGCAACTCTATGGTATTTTAAACCGGAAGTCCAATTATTTTCAATGGTGTTCGCTATTATCCATGGTTTTCAGTATCCACAAGGCCCCCAAGAACCAATCCCCAGCGGATACAGGGGTCCTACAGTATTTTAAAAACAGCTTAAAAACTGGAAAGACAGAGGATTCACCAGGGCTAATTAGCCAAATTAGAATAGTTGGAGGATATGAAAGTATAAATTCTCACAGTAGGGTTCCTTGGGTTTTGCAAAGTTTAGCCAGTTGTTACCTCTGTTTTGAATTATTCCATTCTTTTGGTTGTGGCGGGGAGGACTGTTTGTGGCAGTTTCTTAGATCTGCACCAGAATCCTGTTAAAGATTTTTTAAAAATAAAATAAAACCAGGGCCTAGTTTGCTGAGGTGGTCCTATGGTTCAAAGGGCAATTTTTCTCCTCTTTGAATTCTTAATTTTCTTTTCTTATAGTGTTATCGTGGAAAAATGCCATTGCACTGACACACTATAACAAATTAACTCCAAATAAATCAGGAGATGGATACCTTTTGTTTTGGAACCAAAAAGAAACCTACATGAGAATGAGAATAAAGTGTTGCAAGTTGGTGGTGGGAATTTCCAGAAAATAGTTTAGGACAACAGATATGTTGATTGGAGTTGAAAGGGAGGAAAAAACCCAAGACCCACAGCTAGATATACCTCCAGCAACCTCCATTTGCCACATCTGGAGAAGCCAGATGGATTGAGGATTACACGAGAGTATTCAGGACAGCGTGGGCTGCAAAGAACTCCAGAAGGATCTCCCCAGAGTGAGAGAATGGGGTTCGGGGTGGCAAAATGCAAGATGACGCACACCATTGCAAGAAAGCCCAGCTCCACAGGCGGTCAAAGCGGGTCTGGACGGGCCCTTTCGGGAGTTGGGGGTGAGATCATGGACTCCCTATGCCAGTGGTTCTTAATCTTTACTTTACCAGGGGCCCCCTTTAAATATCTTTTGTTGCCATGGGTCCCCAAGATTTAACTCAAGATTTAAAACCCTAGAGGTAGTGGTTGTAGTAATAATAATACCTGATAATAACAATAATAATACAATGACACGGGGGGGGGGCTTTTCTTCTGCTTCTTCTTGCAAGTTTGTGGCTGGAGTGGATTGAATGGCAATGTGCAAGCCAAGCCAGCCAGTCAGCCTTTGCCTTGGCTCCTATCATGTGGCCACTCCACTGTGAGGAGGAAGTGGGTCTAGCAGTCTTCAAGCCTTTGCAGACCCCCTGTGAGGACAATGTGGCCCCCTGGGGGTCCCCAGGCCACAGGTGGAACCACTGTTCTAAATGTAAGACAATATCACAGAAGAGGCCCCGGGAGAACACATGCCCCTCCAGACATGGTTATACTGAAACTCCCATCATCCCCAGTCAGTCCCAATAGCCTCCTCCCCTCAACAGCCCCCCCCCCCGCCCCACCTCTGTTTTAAACAATTGCAGCAGAGGGAATCCCACCCCCCACAGCCCCCCACCCAATGGTTTGGCCTTCTTGAGTCCTTGCATGGGGAATTCACCCATGGGTAAAGAACTGGCATTTGGTCCGAGCTCAGAAAAGTTACTTTTTAAGACTGCAATTCCCGGAGCCATCCACCCCACCTAGCACAGCAAGGGGCTGTAGTCCAGGGCTGGAGAAAATGCAGCCTACAGCTAGGGGAGGGTCCCTAAGCCCCTTGGCAGTCTCCCAAATATTTCAAACTCCTCCAAAAAATAAAAATAAATAAAAATTAGTTTTTTGCCTGGAAATGGTGCAAAATGCAAGAAGCCTGCTTGCAAATGTCATGCTTTTCCTTTCTCAGTTGTGGCCTAAACCCATCCAAAACCAGTGATTGGAAGTGAGCCATGATGGACCAGTGCAGCCCATGGGTGGGTAGGTGGGGGAGAATTTGGCCCCAGCCTCCTAGTCAGTTCCTCACCCCATTGTAGTTCCAAAAAGCCACTTTTAATAGTCCAAGAAGCCACTTTTCTGAGCTCTGCGTTGGGCAAGTGCTGCTCCCCGGCATTAGCTTTGGGCCACCCTACCATGTCCCTCAGAGGCACCCCTGCCTTCTCTACTTACTGGGCTCCCATTAGTGCTGGGCAAGAGGACTGGGCTTTCCTCACCTTAAGGATGGACGGACGACGGATGCACCAATGCAGCTGCCTCCAGTGGGACTGGTTTCCCAGGGTTGGGAGACGGGTTTTTATCCAGCTTCCCAGAAAAAGTGGCACCAGCTGTTTCTGCTCCACAAATCCGATCTCCATCAGCCTGGAGCACCCTCTGCAAATTACACGACCTCTTCTTTTTTCCATTTATGAAGCTGTTATCATTGTTGTCTTCCCCTTCTCTGCAGGGCTGTTCTTCCTCTCTTGGTTTATTCAACAAACTATTTATCATCTCCCCTGATTTATGACCAGCCGGAGCAGCTGGGCTCGGGGGCCATGCAAATAACTTTATTGTGAGAATGGAAACAAAAGACAAACAATACACGGGGAGGAAAGCACATCCCGCTGTTTGCCAAGAGAACGTCCAGGCAAGAATGGGCTCTAAGATCCCTGCCACAGCGCACAGACGTCAGAACCCAGCTAATTAAAAGCCACCCTTAAAAGATGATTAAGTTGAGCTGCTCAATTATAGGGGAAGCCGACCCCTGAGAGTATCGGATGGTTTGGCACTGAGAGCATCAAGAGACCCCAAATCAGGCGTCCATTGTCACCCTCAGGTATGCCCGACCTCTCTCTGGATTTCTTCGCAAACGAAGATTCAGGAAGGACTCATCCCACGCTTTCTGCAAGCGCGCTGATGACTAAAAAAGCCAATCCGAGATAGACAAGTCCAGTAGCAGAAAACACAGCAGAAGGTCTCCTTGGGTGATGTTTCTGGGTTGTGATTCTTTCTGCATTGTCGTTTCTCTTCAAGACTTGTTCGGCGTGAGTTCTCAAATAAGGCTGCAGTATTGTGGATTGTGCGTCTCCATGCCTCCCGATGTGAGGCCAGGGCGGACCATTGTTGGTGATCAATTTGGCCGAGCCTGAGATGTTGTTTCAGGGAGTCCTTGTATTGCTTTTTTGGAGTGCCCCTCTTATGCTGACCCATGGCGACTTCACCGTAGAGTACTATTTTTGGGAGGCGATGGTCCTCCATCCTAGAAACATGCCCTGCCCAGAGCAGCTGTGTTCTCAATATCATGGCCTCAATGCTGGTGATCCCTGCTTGCTCAAGGACAGCAACATTCGACACATAGCCAGTCCAGTGTATATTTAGGATTGTGCGTAGACAGCGCTGATGAAAGCGTTCGAGGAGTCGTAGGTGGTGGCGATAGGTGACCCATGTTTCAGATCCATAAAGGAGGATAGACAGTACAATGGCTCTATACACACTCAGGTGTTTATTGCTCCAGACTCTTTTGTAAAATCTTCCAAATGTGCTATATGCCTTTGCTAAACTGTGATCGATCTCTTTGTCAGTCTTGGCATCCGAGGAGATGATGCTTCCCAATGGACTTGAGCACAGATTTGCCGACGGCAATGTGGGGATGGTGGTGTTCGTCCTGTGGTGGAGGCTGGTAAAGAACTTCCGTTTTCTTCAGGTTGACTTCTAGCCCAAACAGCTCTGCAGCTGTTGCAAAGCAGGATGTTAGGCGCTGCAGAGCTGCTTCTGTGTGGGCAACAAGAGCAGCATCGTCAGCGAAGAGCAGCTCACGGACTAGATAGTTTAGAGTCTTAGTGCGAGCCCTCAGACGGCTTAAGTTAAACAAGCTACCATCAGTACGGTAACGTATATAGATGCCGTTGTCTTCTTCAAGCTCTGCGATAGCCCTTTGGAGCATCATGCTAAAGAAGATTGTAAATAAAGTTGGTGCAAGAACACAACCTTGCTTCACTCCATTAGTTATTAGAAAGGGCTCTGAAAGAGCATCGCCATATCTGACTTGACCACGCTGGCCCTCGTGTAGCAAGATAATCATTTTAAGGAATTTGGGGGGACATCCTAGTCTTTCCAGGATCTGCCACAGACCTTTTCTACTCACAGTGTCAAAGGCTTTGGTGAGGTCGACAAATGTTACATAGAGACCCTTGTTCTGCTCCCTACATTTTTCTTGCAGTTGCCTAAGGGCAAATACCATGTCTGTAGTATTCCTATTGGCTCTGAAGCCACATTGGCTTTCAGGGAGAAGTTCTTCTGCAATAGCAGGAACTAATCTGTTCAGGAGTATCCTTGCAAGGATTTTTCCAGCAATAGAGAGCAGTGTTATGCCTCGATAGTTTGAGCAATCGGATTTTGCTCCTTTTTTCTTGTACAGGGTGATGATGACTGCATCTCGGAGGTCTGATGGCAGTTCCCCTTTTTCCCAGCAATTCACAAGGAATTCGTGGAATTTTTCGTGGAGTGCATGACCTCCGTGTTTCCAAACTTCAGGTGGGATTCCATCAATCCCAGCTGCCTTGCTCTTTTTCATCTGCTGTATGGCCTTAAGGGTCTCTTCCAAAGTGGGAGCTATATCCAATTCATTTTTCATTGGTTTTTGTATCATATGTTGGATAGCTGAGCCTTGGACTATTCGGTTGGCGCTAAAGAGACTTTGAAAGTGTTCAGCCCATCGATTCAGGATGGAGGCTTTATCAGTAATTAATGTTTGACCATCTGTACTGTATAAGGAGCTTTAGGTCCAAACACTGCTTTAAGAGCTTCATAAAATCCTCTAAGATCACCCAGATCTGCACAGCGTTGTGTCTTTTCTGCTATATTGATCCACCACTTGTTCTAATTAGATCCCGGCCTCAGGGGATCCTGGCCTCTTCTAGGCTGCTGGCCATTTATTATATTTTATTGTATTTATAGTTTTAAATGTGATTTTAGATTAGTTGTTTTAATTTATATTTGTTTAATGTTTTTTTATGGGGGAGGGTGGGAGTGGGGGTGTTTATGGATTTTATTTGTATTGTATTTTAAATTTTGTAAGCCGCCCCGATTGTTTTAACAGAGGGGCGGGGTATAAATAAATTTTATTATTATTATTATTATTATTATTATTCTGCATGTCTCGGAATTTTTGTTGTAGTTTGCTACATGTGAGACGGAAAGCTGCTTTTCTTACATGACAGGTTGGCTGGGCGAGGTATGCCTGGTGAGCAGCTCTCTTCCTTGCCAACAGCTCCTGGATCTCTTGGTTGTTTTCATCAAACCAGTCTTGATTTTTCTTGTGGGAGAACCCGAGGGATTCTTCTGCAGACTGGAGGATACTGTTCTTGATATGTTGCCAAAGCACTGTAGGAGAAGGATCTGTAGGGTGGTCTTCAAGTTTCGTTTGTAGATTTGCCTGGAAGTTGTCTCTCATGGTAGCTTGTTGAAGATCCTGGGCCCAGTGCTATTCAACATCTTTATCAATGACTTGGATGAGGGAATTAGGGGCATACTTATCAAATTTGCAGATGACACCAAATTAGGAGGAGTAGTTAATACCCTGGAGGACAGGATCAAAATTCAAGATGACCTGGATAAACTGGAGAGCTGGGCCAAAGCTAACAAAATGAAATTCAATACAGAGAAATGTAAGGTACTGCACTTAGGGCGAAAAAATGAAATGCATAGATATAGGATGGGGGAGACCTGGCTGAATGAGACTACGTGCGAAAGGGATCTAGGAGTCCTAGTAGACCACAAGTTGAATATGAGTCAACAGTGTGATGCGGCAGCTAAAAGGGCCAATGCGATTTTGGGCTGCATCAATAGAAGTATAGTGTCTAGATCAAGGGAAGTAATAGTGCCACTCTATTCTGCCTTGGTCAGACCTCACTTAGAATACTGTGTCTAGTTCTGGGCACCACAATTCAGAAAGGATATTGACAAATTGGAGCGTGTCCAGAGAAGGGCAACTAAAATGGTGAAAGGTCTGGAAACAATGCCTTATGAGGAGAGACTTAGGGAGCTGGGTATGTTTAGCCTGGAAAAAAGACGGTTAAGAGGCGATATGATAGCCCTGTTTAAGTATTTGAAGGGGTGTTACGTTGAGGATGGAGCAAGCTTGTTTTCTGCTGCTCCAGAGACTGGAACACGGAGCAATGGATGCAAGCTCCAGGAACAGAGATTCCACCTCAACATTAGGAGGAACTTTTTGACAGTAAGAGCTGTTAGGCAGTGGAACGCACTCCCTCGGAGCGTGGTGGGGTCTCCTTCCTTGGAGATCTTTAAACAGAGGCTGGACGGCCATCTGTCGGGGATGCTTTGATCGTGATTTCCTGCATGGCAGAATGGGGTTGGACTGGATGGCCCTAGTGGTCTCTTCCAACTCTGCAATTCTATGGTTCTATGATTCTATGAAGACAGTTGACTTGGAGTCTCTTCTTTAACATGACACCCCTCTTAGGTTTGAACTTAAGATGAAGATTTAGTTTACATCTGACAAGGCGATGATCTGTTTGGCATTCTGCACTGGGCATCACTCGTGTATGACGGACATCACGAATGTCTCTCTGACGGACTAGAATGTAGTCAATGGGGTGCCAATGTTTGGATTGGGGATGCATCCAGGTTGTCTTCAAGCTGTCTTTCTGCTGAAAGATTGTGTTTGTAATAGTCAGCTGTTGTTCTGCACAGAACTCTAGCAGGAGGCGTCCGTTATCATTGCAATTTCCAACACCATGCTTGCCTAAGACACCTTTCCAGGCTTCGGAGTTCTTTCCTACTCTGGCATGGAAGAGTTGCCAGATATCCAGGCCTGGCCCTGGGTCTAAGGTCCTAGACATGCTTCTCCAGTTCTCAGGGTGAGGGGCAGGAACACTGCCTTGGAAAATGTGCAAATATAGACTTTCCTCATTACGTATATCTTGTGGCAGCATCCTGTTCAGTGTTTATGATGCCGTAAACCAGACTTATGACAGCTTTAATATTGGAACTCATTGGTACAATGACCAAGAGTGGCGACCAAAACCCACCTTAGAAGCCAGGCAGCCGCACCACATCACAGGGATCTCTGAATCACTGGGAATGAGGCGGTGAGTGGAGAAGCTTCCAGGCCTCTCCCAGCAATGAGGCAGTTTGTGACGAGCAGTTGCAACAAGATCCTGCAGGCGTGGCCGCAACTGCCTGTTGGAAAGGGCTGCGCTGCCAGGAAAACGGTAGACGTTTCTTTGCTCACTGCCCTTCTCCCCGCCACCTTGGACATCTCTATGTTGGCTTCCTGGCTTCTAAGGTGGGCTTTGTGGGGGGTTGCATCACGATCATGGTATCTCTCCTGCCAGGTAAGTATCAGAAGATGTAGCTGCCATGACAGAGCGCTGTCATCATAGCTATACCTCCTGATGCACCATCTCAGCCCATGTTTTTTTTAATTATGGGTAGGGCATCCTCACTGTAAATGTAGTTGATGCTTAATTTATCATGCTTAATGACATCACCAGGGCCCAGCCGCTCTGACATCACAAGGGGGTCATGCCTAGGTTTTGGCCCAGAGATCTCAGGACTGGCATAGACCTAGCCCAGTATCCTCAGCCCAACGAGGGGTGATTTGCCCTCTGGCCTAATGCTGTGGGTGCTGCAGGTTATATTTCAGAGAAGGGAACAGGCAAAAACCCCTCTGAGCATTCCTTGCCTAAGGAAACCCACCAGAAATTCATGGGGCTGCCATAAGTCGACAGGTGACTTGAAACCACACACACACACACACACACACACTAATGCTGCAACAAGAAGGTCTTGTTTGGTCAGAGCTTAGGCTTATTTGTCTTGGACTGCCACTCCCAGAATCCCCCCAGGGCAGCATGGCTAGTGGCTGTAGCTCAAAAAGTAATTCTTTGTAGTTTAGAACACAACGTCCCCTCAGCCTCTGCATGAGGGAGAACACAGTCCGAAAAGGTCCTCCATCTCCGCGCTTGGAAGAAGCCCAGTGGTGGGTCTCCATCTCTGCTGCCCTCACAGCCACCAGACTTTACAGGAGCTACCTAAATGCGTGGTTTGGGCCAGGGAGGAATGCGTGGGTGCTCCACTCCCCAGGCCTGGAGCAGCGGCTCCCCTCTCTCCCCTCGCCCACGGGAGCAATGCACCATGGGAGCAAACGAGAGCAGAGCCTCCTCTGCTATGGCGCCCCAGTCATGGAATACCCAACATACCCATTCACCAACGCCTTTGTGGCCCACGTGGTGCCGCCACCCAAATCTACATACATATGTGTGGCTTTAAATTGTTTTGATCTATTGCAACTGGTGACAAATTCTTGCTTTTAACTTGTCAGGTGCTTTTCATAGAATCAGAGTTGGAAGAGACTCTAAGGGCCATCCAGTCCAACCCCATTCTGCCCTGGAGAAATACACGATCAAAGCACTTCCGACAACAGATGGCCATCCAACCTCTGTTTAAAAACCTCCAAAGATGGAGGAGACTCCACCAGACTCCCAGGCAGTATATTCTAGTGTCCCGTATTCTTAACCCTTTGGATATACCTTCTGCTTACACCAGGACCTACGGTATTAAACCATCATCACTTGTGTGACTGAATACAGGCAGACAGAATGGCACCAGCTGTATGTGGGGAAAACAACCACAGATCTATAGAAGGTCAAACCCCCCCCCACCGTATCCATGGGACCAGCATCTGTGTTTTCACTTAGCCACATCCAAAAAAGGCATTTTCTAGGTCCTTCAGTGCAATTCTATGGTATACTTTCTATGGTAATGTTTAGGTGGAATCTTTTTTCCTGGAGTTTGAACCCATTGCTCCGTGTCCCAGTCTCTGGGACAGCAGAAAACAAGCTTGCCCCATCCTCAGCATGACATCCCTTCAGATATTGAAACATGGGCATCATGTCTCCTCTTCACCTTCTCTTCTCCAGACTAAACCTACCCAGCTCCCTAAGCTGCTCCTCATAGGACATAATGGCTCCCAGACTTACCACTATTTTGATCGCCCTCCTCTGGACATGTTCCAGCTTCTCAATATCCTTCCGGAATTGTGCTGCCCAGAACTGGACACAGTTTTCCAGGTGAGGTCTGACCAGAGCAGAATAGAGTAGCACTATGACTTCCCTCCATCTAGACACTATACTCCCATTGATGCAGCTTAATCTGTTTTAATCGTTTTTACTGTTTTAAATGGTATAAATTGGTTTTATAGTATGCCAGCCTGAGATCCCAGGATATAAGGCTGGGTGCAAACACTTTCTTCCTCCTCCTCCTCCTCCTCCTGCTGAGTCTTTGGCATGCCTGGCTCTGGGCCCCAGGATGCTCTTTGCTTTTCGAAGGAAAGGTGTGTGCAGAGCTTAGAAATGAAACATTACCCTCCCCACACACACACACTGGGTGTGATTCTGGCAATTGTCACTCCCCCAGGGTCTGGAAGAGCAGAACGGTACACATATCATGTGCCCATTTAGCTAGATATTATTATCCATTTAGGTTCTATTTTATTTTGGACAGCATTTTAATTCTATTAAAACCATATTATACAGAACTGCTAAGGAGGCTGAATACAAAATGAGTCGGAGGAGGAGGAACTGGGCAGGTTAATCCTGCTGAAGAGAAGACCGAGGGGGTGACGTGATTGCCCTCTTTAAACCCCTCAAGGGCTGCCCCAGAGAGGAGGACCAAAGTCTCATGGTTTTAAGTCACAGGAGGGTAGATTTCAACTGAACTTTAGAAGGACCTTGGGATTCCTGTTGATCATAAGTTGAATATGAGCCAGCAGTGTGACGCTGCAGCAAACAAGGCAAATGTTATTTTAGCCTGTATTAGTAGAAGCCTAGTTTCCAAGACAAGGGAAGTAATGGTCCCCCTATATTCTGTGCTGGTCAGGTCTCATCTGGAGTCCTGTGTTCAGGTCAAGAAGGATAGAGAAAATTTGGAGTACGTAGATTCAGAGAAAGGCAACAAGGGTGATAAAAGATATAGAGAACAAGACATGAGGAGCTGGACTTGTTCAGTTTGGTGAAGAGAAGATTGAGGGGGTGACATGATTGCATTCTTTAAATCCCTCAAGGGCTGCCCCATAGAAGAGGGGGCAGGCTTGTTCTCTGCTGCCCCAGAAGGAGGGTCAAGGTCTCATGGTTTTAAGTGGCAGGAGGGCGGATTGTGATTGAACATGAGAAGGAACTTCTTGGAGTAAAAGCAGTTCAGTAAGGAAACCAATTTCCCAAGAGAGGTGTCGGGGTCTCCTCTTCTGGAGGTCTTCAGAAAGAGGCTGGGCAGCTCCCTGCTCCTGGGGTTTCGCTAACTGGACCTCCTGCACCGAGCCCCAGGGGGTTGGACTGCACGGCCTTTGGGGAACCCTTCCAATTCTTTTAGGAATTTCTGATTCTAAGAGGAGGAGGAAAGAGAAGAAGAAACTGGAGGAGACGCAGATCATCGGGGCAGCCCCACCACACGCCCTCTGAAGCCACTATCCCGCAACCCACCTAGGGGGTCCATTGCCGAAGTCTCCATACTGTTGGCCTCTTTTGCCACCACCGTCTCCTTGAGCTCTGGCTCTCCTGGGCTCCTGGCTGGGTAGCAATCCTGACCTCCTGCGTTCAGCCCAGAGCTCGGCAAAGGATTGCTTTTTCCTGGACTGAGGCTCGGACAGGAGCACCCACCAGCTGAGAGGGCCACTGGTCACTCAAGCTGGAGCATTCTGGGAATTATCACCCCCCAAAGTGACCCTTCCAAGGTCTGAGTCAGAGCCTTTCTGATCCACATTTTCTTCTCTTCTGTCCACACTGGCAGATCCCGCAGGGCGAGGAGACCTCAGCCGTGGCTTCCTTCCCTTCCCTCCAATGCCCTTTTCTGTGCAGAACTTATTGGTCTCCTTTTGGGCCGGGGGCCAAGAAACCGACACTCCATTTTGCCCCTTCCTTGTCTCGAAAGGACAAATAACCCCTACTGCCCTGTTTCCCATCTGATTCTGGCAGCCCAGAGGTAGAGCAGCTCCACTTGGCAGCGAACCGAGCACAGTTTCCGCAAGCGCTTCCTGAAGCTCCGTCTCTATTTTTAAGGAAAAGAAAAGCGGCTGTGCTTGTACAGCAGGAGACCCACCTGGGTCAGATCCTGAGGGGGCAGTCCTGGAAATAGGGCTTTTTGGGGGGAGGAGGGAATGTCTGCATGGAAAGACAGGAGCTTGTTGCCTTTAGAAAAAGTGCTGGTGCTGACCCTATGCAGTGTAGCTCAAGGCTAATCGACAGGCCAGATCTCCGTGGTCTGGGCCCCCAAATATTCAGGAAAGGCCCTGCTTTCAACCCCAGCACCTTCACAGGCATGATTTCAGTGGGGGTGTGTGTGTGACAGGGCCTTTTTGCTGGTGGCCCCTAAGCTCTGGGACTCCCTCCCTAAAGCAGCTAAAATGGCCCCTTCCTCACTGCCCTTCCATCAGCAACTGAAGACTTTCCCCCCAAAAAAAACAGTTTTAGACCTGGAGGTTTTTCAGGAATGGGCTTTAAGAGGGTTGGGGAGCCAGGGTGGTGTCATGGTTTAAGTGTTGGACTACGGCTCTCAAGACCAGGGTTCGAATCCCTGCTCAGCCATAGAAGATATAACTTTTGAATTGTGGTGCCCAGAACTGAACCCAGTATTCTAGGTGAGGCCTGACCAAGGCAGAATAGAGTGGCACTATTACTTCCCTTGATCTAGACACTATACTTCTATTGATACAGCCCAAAATCGCATTGGCCTTTTTAGCTGCCGCATCACACTGTTGGCTCATGTTCAACTTGTGGTCTACTAGGACTCCTAGATCCCTTTCGCACGTAGTCTCATTCAGCCAGGTCTCCCCCATCCTATATCTATGCATTTCATTTTTTCGCCTTAAGTGCAGTACCTTACATTTCTCCGTATTGAATGTCATTTTGTTAGCTTTGGCCCAGCTCTCCAGTCTATCCAGGTCATTCTGAATTTTGATCCTGTCCTCTAGGGTATTAGCTACTCCTCCCAATTTGGTGTCATCTGCAAATTTGATAAGTATGCCCCTAATTCCCTCATCTAAGTCATTGATAAAGATGTTGAATAGCACTGGGCCCAGGACGGACCCTGTGGCACCCCACTGGTCACATCTTTCCAAGACGAAGAGGAGCCACTGCTGAGCACCCTTTGGGTTCGGCCGGTCAACCAATTACAAATCCATTGAACAGTTAACTTGTCTAGCCCACATTCTACAAGCTTGTTTGCAAGAATGTCATGGGGAACCTTGTCAAAGGCCTTACTGAAATCAAGGTATGCAATGTCCACAGCATTCCCTTCATCTACCAAGCTGGTAACTTTATCAAAAAAAGAGATCAGATTAGTCTGGCATGACTTGTTTCTCTGAAAGCCATGTTGACTTTTTGTGATTATGGCATTGCCCTGAATTTTGCTCCCCCCTCCCCCCGCAAAAAAAAAAAACCCAAAATGCTGCAGGATCCCATTTGGCCACATGGAATTCCCCACACATTCCATGAGGATTTATTTCACTGTCTGGACTACCCCTATAGTTTCCACTCTAGCACCCTTGTTTATTTTAGGGATCTAAATGTTTGACTATTTCATCCTCACAAATGGGGATGAATAAATTCAGCAATTTTCTCTATACTGTACAAGTTCTTACCCCGTATTCACACACCCCAAAGTGTTTCAATAAATTGCTGCTCGAGAGACTAGGACACGGAGCAACGGGTTCAAACTCTAGGAAAAGAGATTTCTCCTACACATTAGGAAGAACTACCTGACAATAAGAGCTATTTGACAGTAGAATGCACTGCTGCCTTGTAGTGTGGTGGATTCTTCTTCAGCTGGGTGGCCATCTAACTGGAGTGCTTTGATTGTGTATTCCTGCAGGGCAGAATGGGGTTGGACTAGAATCATAGAATCATAGAATCATAGAGTTGGAAGAGACCACGAGGGCCATCCAGTCCAACCTCCTTTTGCCACGCAGGAAATCACGATCAAAGCATCCCTGACAGATGGCCATCCAGCCTCTGTTTAAAGACCTCCAAGGAAGGAGACCCCACCACGCTCCGAGGAAGGGAACAGCTCTTACTGTCAAAAAGTTCCTCCTAATATTGAGGTGGAATCTCTGTTCCTGGAGCTTGCATTCATTGCTCCGTGTTCCAGTCTCTGGAGCAGCAGAAAACAAGCTTGCTCCATCCTCAATAGGACACCCCTTCAAATACTTAAACAGGGCTATCATATCGCCTCTTAACCGTCTTTTTTCCAGGCTAAACATACCCAGCTCCCTAAGTCTCTCCTCATAAGGCATCGTTTCCAGACCTTTCACCATTTTAGTTGCCCTTCTCTGGACACGCTCTAATTTGTCAATATCCTTTTTTAATTGTGGTGCCCAGAACTGGACACAGTATTCCAAGTGAGGTCTAACCAAGGCAGAATACAGCGGCACTATTACTTCCCTTGATCTGGACACTATACTTCTATTGATGCAGCCCAAAATCGCATTGGCCTTTTTAGCTGCTGCATCACACTGTTGGCTCATGTTCAACTTGTGGTGTACTAGGACTCCTAGATCCCTTTCGCACGTAGTCTCGTTCAGCCAGGTCTCTCCCATCCTATATTTATGCATTTCATTTTTCCTCCCTAAATGCAGTACTTTACATTTCTCCGTATTGAATTTCATTTTGTTAGCTTTGTCCCAGCTCTCCACTCTATCCAGGTCATTCTGAATTTTGATCCTGTCCTCCAGGGTATTAGCTACTCCTCCTAATTTGGTGTCATCTGCAAATTTGATAAGTATGCCCCTAATTCCCTCATCCAAGTCATTGATAAAGATGTTGAATAGCACTGGGCCCAGGACAGATCCCTGTGGCACCCCACTGGTCACATCTTTCCAAGACGAAGAGGAGCCACTGCTGAGCACCCTTTGGGTTCGGCCGGTCAACCAATTACAAATCCATTGAACAGTTAACTTGTCTAGCCCACATTTTACAAGCTTGTTTGCAAGAATGTCATGGGGAACCTTGTCAAAGGCCTTACTGAAATCAAGGTATGCGATGTCCACAGCATTCCCTTCATCTACCAAGCTGGTAACTTTATCAAAAAAAGAGATCAGATTAGTCTGGCCTGACTTGTTTCTCTGAAACCCATGTTGACTTTTTGTGATTATGGCATTGCCTTCTAAATATTCACAGACTCTCTGTTTAATGATCTGCTCTAGAATCTTCCCTGGTATTGATGTCAGACTAACGGGACGATAGTTGTTGGGATCCTCTTTTTTCCCCTTTTTGAAGATGGGGACAACGTTTGCCCTCCTCCAGTCTGCTGGGACTTCTCCTGTTCTCCAGGAATTATTAAAGATTATTGCCAATGGCTCTGAGATTATATTTGCCAGCTCTTTTAATACCCTTGGATGTCGTTCATCTGGTCCTGGAGATTTAAATTCATTTAGATTAAGAAGGTATTCCTGTACTAGCTCTTTGCTTATTCTGTACTGGATTTCCCCTATTGTGTCCTCTGTTCCATTCTCCTCAGGTTGGTCCTCCTTTTCCTTTTCTGAAAACACTGAGGCAAAGAAGGTGTTGAGTAATTCTGCCTTTTCTCTGTCCCCTGTTAGCATTTTGCCATCTTCTCCACGTAGCGGCCCTATCATTTCCTTCTTCCTCCTTTTGCTGTGGACATACCCAAAAAAAAACCTTTTTTATTGTTCTTAACCTCCCTAGCAAGCCTGAGCTCATTCTGCACTTTAGCTTTTCTGACTTTACTCCTACACGTGTTCGCTATCTGTTTGAATTCTTCTTTGGTGATTTCCCCCCTTTTCCATTTCCTATACATGTTCCGTTTAAAACTTAGCTCCATTGAAAGTTCTTTAGTCATCCATCCTGGTTTCTTGAGACACCTCCCATTTTTCTTCCTCAATGGTACTGTTTGAAGTTGTGCCTTCAGTATCTCCCTTTTGAGAAAGTCCCATCCGTCTTGAGGTCTCTTCTCTTTTAGTATTCCTGACCAAGGGATCACCCCCAGTATTTCCCTGAGTTTACTGAAATCAGCTCTCCTAAAGTCAAGAATGCGTGTCTGACTATGCCTGGCTTCTCCTTTCCATTGTATAACAAACTTCAGGAGAACATGATCACTCTCACCTAAGGATCCCACCACTTGCACCCCATTAACCAGGTCATCCCTGTTGGTTAGGATCAGATCTAAAATAGCTGACCCCCTTGTTGCCTCTTCCACCTTTTGGACCATGAAATTGTCTTCCAGGCATGTAAGGAATTTGCTAGACCTTGTACTTTTGGCTGAGTTAGATTGCCAGCAAATATCAGGATAGTTGAAGTCCCCCATCACTACTACATCTCTCCTTTCTGCATGTGTGTTCATCTGTTCTAGAAAGGCATCATCCAATTCCTCCATCTGACTTGGGGGTCTGTAGCAGAGTCCCACAATAACATCCCTGTTGTTTCCCTCCCCTTTAATTTTTATCCAGATGCTCTCCACCTGGCTTCCAGTATTGATGTCATGGATCACTTCACTGGTGTAAATATCCCTGACATATAATGCTATTCCTCCTCCTTTCCTGTTTGGCCTGTTTCTCCTATAAAAGTTATACCCCTCTATTCCTACATTCCAATCATGAGACTCGTCCCACCAGGTTTCAGTAACGCCTATTATATCATATTTGTTTTGTAGTGCAAGGAGTTCAAGTTCATCTTGCTTATTTCCCATGCTCTGTGCATTAGTGTAGAGACATCTGAGACCATGTGTTCCCTTTACTTGCTCCCTGTGCAAGTTTTTTTGCCTCCCACTGTTGGGTCCTTGCGCTGTTTGCCTTGTTCCCTCTATGACAGTTTGACTATTTTCTCCAGCCCCCCTTTTGCCTTCCAGAATACTGTCTCCCTCCCCCATGTGACTCAGTTTAAAGCCCTCCTGATCAAATTCTTGAGACTGTTGGCAAAAATGTTTCTTCCAACTGTTGTAAGATGCACCCCATCTCTTGCCAGAAGTCCCCCCGCATGGAAGCGCAGTCCATGATCCAAGAATCCAATTTGTTCTCGGCGACACCATCTACGGAGCCAGTTGTTTACGTCGGCTATTTTCCTCTCCCTTCTTGGACCATGCCCTTCAACTGGCAGAAGAGACGAGATGACCACCTGTGCATCCATTTCTTTCAGCTTCCTCCCCAGGGCCTCATAATCTCTTCTGGTCTTGGGAAAGCTGTGCCTTGCCGTATCATTGGTTCCCACATGGACCAAAAGGAAGGGGTAATGATCCGTAGGCTTGACGAGTCTTTTTAGCCACTCCGTCACATCACAGATCTTTGCCCCAGGGAGACAACACACCTCCCGAGTCATCTTGTCAGGCCCACAAACCACTGCTTCTGTGCCTCGCTCTGAAAGAGCATCGCCATATCTGACTTGACCACGCTGGCCCTCGTGTAGCAAGATAATCATTTTAAGGAATTTGGGGGGACATCCTAGTCTTTCCAGCATCTGCCACAGACCTTTCCTACTTACAGTGTCGAAGGCTTTGGTGAGGTCGACAAATGTTACATAGAGACCCTTGTTCTGCTCCCTACATTTTTCTTGCAGTTGCCTAAGGGCAAATACCATGTCTGTAGTACTCCTATTGGCTCTGAAGCCACATTGGCTTTCAGGGAGAAGTTCTTCTGCAATAGCAGGAACTAATATGTTCAGGAGTATCCTTGAAAGGGTTTTTCCAGCAATAAAGAACAGTGTTATGCCTCGATAGTTTGAGCAATCGGATTTTGCTCCTTTTTTCTTGTACAGGGTGATGATGACTGCATCTCGGAGGGCTGATGGCAGTTCCCCTTTTTCCCAGCAATTCACAAGGAATTCGTGGAATTTTTCGTGGAGTGCATGACCTCCGTGTTTCCAAACTTCAGGTGGGATTCCATCAATCCCAGCTGCCTTGCCGTTTTTCATCTGCTGTATGGCCTTAAGGGTCTCTTCCAAAGTGGGAGCTAGGTCCAATTCATTTTTCATTGGTTTTTGTATCATATGTTGGATAGCTGAGGCTTGGACTACTCGGTTGGCACTAAAGAGACTTTGAAAATGTTCAGCCCAACGATTTAGGATGGAGGCTTTATCAGTAATTAATGTTTGACCATCTGTACTGTATAAGGAGCTTTGGACCTGATAAGTAGGTCCAAACACTGCTTTAAGAGCTTCATAAAATCCTCTATGATCACCCAGATCTGCACAGCGCTGTGTCTTTTCTGCTATATTGATCCACCACTTGTTCTGCATGTCTCGGAGTTTTTGTTGTAGTTTGCTACATGTGAGGCGGAAAGCTGCTTTGCTTACATGGCAGGTTGGCTGGGCGAGGTATGCCTGGTGAGCAGCTCTCTTCCTTGCCAACAGCTCCTGGATCTCTTGGTTGTTTTCATCAAACCAGTCTTGATTTTTCTTGTGGGAGAACCCGAGGGATTCTTCTGCAGACTGGAGGATACTGTTTTTGATATGTTGCCAAAGCACTGTAGGAGAAGGATCTGTAGGATGGTCTTCAAGTTTTGTTTGCAGGTTGGCCTGGAAGTTGTCTCTCATGGTAGCTTGTTGAAGATTGTTGACTTGGAGTTTCCTCTTTAAGATGCCACCCCTCTTAGGTTTGAACTTAAGATGAAGATTTAGTTTGCATCTGATGAGGCGATGGTCAGTTTGGCATTCTGCACTGGGCATCACTCGGGTATGACGGACATCACAAATGTTTCTCTGGCGGACAAGAACATAGTCAATGAGGTGCCAATGTTTGGATCGGGGATGCATCCAAGTTGTCTTCAAGCTATCTTTCTGCTGAAAGATTGTGTTTGCAATAGTCAGCTGTTGTTCTGCACAGAACTCTAGCAGGAGGCGTCCGTTATCATTGCAGTTTCCAACACCATGCTTGCCTAAGACACCTTTCCAGGCTTCGGAGTTCTTTCCTACTCTGGCATTGAAGTCACCAAGGATAATAATTTTATCTTCTACAGGGACTTTTTGTATGAGTTGGCATAGGTCTGTGTAGAATTTGTCTTTCTCTACAGGGTCGGCTTGCATAGTTGGGGCATATATACTAAAGAGAACAACATGTGGGAGGCGTAAGGAAATAATGCGATCAGAGTGTCCTGTTGGCAAGGTTTCGAGTTTGGAGGCAATGGAGTTTTTAATCATAAAGCCTACTCCTGAAAGATGTTTTTCAGTTTTGGGTTTCCCAGACCAGTAAAGTGTGTAGCCGGCGCCATGTTCTTTAAGGCTGCCCTCCTCATGGAAGCGAACTTCACTAAGAGCAGCGATGTCAATATTAAGCCGTGATAGTTCAAGGGCTATTAGGGCAGAACGACGCTCAGGCCGTCCACTGTCTTCAGAGTCTTGCATGGTTCTGATGTTCCAGCATGCAAGTGTCAGTTTATTTACACCTTTGGAGGCCGGTGTGTGTGTGCCTTTGTTTCTTTGCCTTGGTTTGACCGCATCAGAAGATTCCCGTTGGCTGCGGCTAGCCAACCAGGTAGTTGGGGATGAGCTTTCGTTAGGCCACCTTTTCTAGGCCCCTCTCCATATGGAGCAAGCAGTGCTCTCCTTAAAAAAGGCTGCTTGGTCGTTCAGGATGCTGCCGAACAAGACTGTTCTCTCCCGGGTCAGCCTCGAGCGACCAATGTCCTGAACCGCCTGCATGCAGGGTTGGGGCTGCGGCTTCCAGTGCATCTTTATACCTGCCGGTTTCGTCCCTCGCCAGTCGCTACAGGGCTTTTTTGGAAATGGATTTGTCCTTCGAGCCTGTGCAATGGATTTTTCTGGTGGAGCGCAGCGTGCACAGAACTGGCCTCACCCTTTAAACCAGAGATTCATCTGCCGTGGCCTTGCAAGCATGGACGTGGCAGCGAGGTCCTCGGGCCGTAGGTTTGATTAGAGTTTCCTTCTCTTAGATGGTTGACCTTACAGGGTTGGACGAGCACCATCTGCCCGGGTTTGGGATTAGAGTTTTCCTTCTCCTAGGACGGTTGCCACAAGGCTAGAGAGCCCATCCTGCCCTTTGACGCTCTTTGTCAGACCCTTCGGTTTTGACCTGTCTGGCATGGGAGACCCTACCGGTGGCTATTATGCCACCGCCAGCATAGCTCAAAACATCATTAGGGTACGCAAGCCTCTCTCCCACGACAAGGGGGCGTCAATGGAGAGGTCCATTTACCAATTACAAATCCCACTAACTGCGCCCCTGCCTAGCCCACTGTTCACCAGCTTGCCTGCACCAGCTTCCTCCCCGAACCTCATGGTCTCTTGCGATATGTTGAAGCCTCTCTCTTGCTGCATCCCTTGTGGGTCAGAAGGAAGGGTCAGTGGTTGGTGGGCTTGTTGAGTCTTGCCATCCTCTCTGTTACATCATGGATCTTCACATTTGGGAGAGAGCCCACCTCTGGAGACATCTCAAGACTCAGAGGAGCTTAGGGGAGAGAGACTTCAGGTAGCCCCCATCTTATTTGCAGGTGGTGCAGAACTGCTACGATCTCTGCCCCCCTTCTTTCTTTGGTTTTATTGGTGTCTCAGTATGGGGGTGGGTGGGGAAGAATCACCACCCCAAATTAGACGTCCCTTTTTTCTCTACAACCATCACAGTTTTGCACATTGGCTGGGATGCTATGGATGAGTTCTGTGGATTTTGTTGTTGAACGGTGGGCTGACACATAGGTAAATCCTGTTACTTCGGCCCCATTTCCTTGGGGCTAAAAATAAGATTCAAGGCAAAGGGAATAAATACTTCTGAGGGGGCCCTTCCTCCCTGAATGCTGGGGTGGGGGCTTTCTGCTCAAGAGGAAATGTCTCCAGGAAAGGATGTGGTCTGTTTACACCACTGAAGGCCGGCTGCTGTCCCAGGGGCAGAGGCGGGAGGAGTTCATGAGTTCCCTCTTGTGCAGCGTGTGGTGTGTGTGTGGTTGTCCAGGACAGGGTGCTGGCTTTCTCAGGATGGCTGTAGGTAAGGTAGGGGGTCTGTCTGGACCAAGGGGTGGGCACACTTCAAAGGCAGGAGTGTTTGGAGGGGAAGGAGGTCTTTAAGCAGAGGCTGGGCAGCCAACCCCCAGCAGCACTTTAGCTATGTATCCCTAGTTATGGAAGGGGCTGGACTAGATGGCCCTTAGGGGATCCTTCCAACTCTATGGTTCCATGATTCTATGCAAGACTCATGCAAGCTTCCTCAGGTTGGGAGGTTGAAGTGGGGGGGGGGGGAGAACCCTCCGGTTCTTCTAGTTGCAATTTGTTTAGATAACCATTTAGAGCTTTAAAATGTCGATTTGGGGTGTGAGCAGCCAAGAGTGCTGTAGTCAACTGAGTGCACGGGAAGGGATATCAGGTCACTTCCAGTTTCCATTTTGGGCTGAACTGTGGCTGCCCAAAAGCAACCAACTGACCAACTGAACACAACCCCCCCCCCAGCTTTTAGGGGAGGTGCTGGGAGGTTCTGTGAGGGTCTCTCTGGGCCTTACAGTGAAGGGGGGCATGCACACACACCACCATACACACACTTTGGCCCAGCAGGAAGACACTTTGAGCAAACCCTCCAAAGATATCCTGATACTCATCTCCAGAAGCTGCTTTAGGCTGGGAGAAAAATTCCAGTTCTTCTCCCTGTAAGAGCCAGTTAATCCCCAGGCGTTTGTTTAGAGAGCTATTTAGATTTTAGAAATGTTGATTTAGGACAGGGGGAGGCAATTTTGTGGGAGTGGTGGGTCAGTTATTGCCCCTGCAACTCCCTGTGGGCAGCTCTGGTTCCTCTGAGGATTCCTTGCCTAAGAAAACCCTGTGGAATTCATGGGGCTGCCACAGGTCAACGGGCAGCTGGAAGGCACACACACACATTTCACATTTCTTGCATTGCCAGGGGTTGGACTAGATGGCCCTTGGGGTGTCTTCCAGTTCTGTGGGTGTATACCTCAGTGAATCCAGCCAGCAGCTGGATTGTAGGCGAAGCACAAAAATCAGTGTGTATAGAGCCATTGTACTGTCTATCCTCCTTTGTGGGTCTGAAACATGGGTCACCTATCACCAACACTTACGGCTCCTCGAGCGCTTTCATCAGCACTGTCTACGCACAATCCTAAATATACACTGGACTGACTATGTGACGAATGTTGCTGTCTTTGAGCAAGCAGGGATCACCAGCATGGAGGCCATGATATTGAGAACGCAGCTGCGTTGGGCAGGGCACGTTTCTAGGATGGAGGACCATCGCCTCCCAAAAATACTACTCTACGGTGAACTCGCCACGGGTCAGCGTAAGAGGGGCGCTCCAAAAAAGCGATACAAAGACTCCCTGAAACAACATCTCAGGCTCGGCCAAATTGATCACCAACAACGGTCCGCCCTGGCCTCACATCGGGAGGCATGGAGACGCACTATCCACAATGCTGCAGCCTTATTTGAGAACTCACGCCAAACAAGTCTTGAAGAGAAATGACAACGCAGAAAGGATCGCAACCCGAAAACATCACCCAAAGAGACCTTCTGCTGTGCTTTCTGCAACTGGAGTTGTTTATCTTGGATTGGCCTTTTTAGTCATCAGCGCGCTTGCAGAAAGCACAGGATGAGTCCTTCCTGAATCTTCGTTTGCGAAGAAAATCCAGAGAGAGAGAGAGAGAGCACCATGGTAAATGGTTTTGTTTAAAAAAACAGTGGTGGCATTTTTAAAAGTGCAGGTAAATCACCATCTCAGCTAGGGGCTTGCGAAATTTAGGGGGGCTCTTTTGACCGTTAACACAGGTTGCAGTGCTGCAAATGGCTGCTTCTTCAGAGGAGATCATATTTTTCCTCCTCATATAGACGGGACCTGAGTCTATGGGGAAGTAAAGCACTTAGAAAAACTCTCTGAAAGTGAGTTATAGTCATGTAGCACTAAGGCATGCTAAGGACCTCTCCAGAATACAAATCCCAGAACTTCTGGTATCAGTTCCTGGTCAAATCAAAACATCGCCTTTTGCTAAAAGCTTCAGCATCTAATTGGTTTCATCCAAACCTGCGCATATGTTATGGTTGTAAATGGTCTTAAACTGTTGCAACTAGATTTGTTTTAACTTGTCAGATGGTTTGATCTGCTTGGTGTGGTTTGATTATGCTGTTTAAATGATTTTCAACTGTTTCAATTTGCTTGTTTAAATTGGTTATTTTTAAACTTTGCCCTGAGATTGTAAGATATGGGGTGGGATGTAACTATTTTAAAAAATTAATGCAATGAAACAAAATGAAATAATTGCTTCGTGCAAAGCCACCCTTGAGGCTGTCTGTGTCTGTCTGCTAATTGCTGTTTTACAAATAGATGCTGAGCAGGCCAGTAGCCAGAGAGATGGCAATCAGCTGCGAATGTGAAGCAGCCTCTTGCAGCTCTCTGGGGTGCCTCCTTCGACCACGGCCCAGAGGTTGGATCCTGACCCAACAGCTGCTCAGGAGCAGTGGAGCTACAGATAGTGGTGAGAACTGGAGGAAAATTCCCATTTTGCTCCCTCCACTCTCTGGCAGAGAGAGCAGGGAGAAAGGAGACCTCTGGGCTGTGTGGAGGCCACATGTTTGCATGTGAGTGTGTGTGTGAGAAAGAGAGAAAGAGAGAAGTGTGCTCAAGGGAAGAAGCTGGGAAAAGGAGCCGATTGCTTGGTGGGAAAGAATGCAGACAGGGAGGCTGGTTGTCCTCAAAAGTGTCATTGGGGTGATTTATTGCAGCAGGACCTATAATTCGGAAGGGTGGTGATGAGATCCTCTCTGTGGTGCAGTCGCCTGGAGATGTGGCCTTGGTGCACCAGGAGGAGAGGTCCCTTGGCCAGAGAGGCTGGTCCTGAGCCCTGCTGGGCTTTATGGGGCATTTATGGAAACCATTTGGTACCTCTTGCACCAACAGAAAGCCTATCATAGATTCCCTCTCTGCAATCAGCTGGCCAGTCTTCCTCCAGGATTAGGGTTGGAAGGATGTCTGGGAGCAAGGGTGGGTGGGCTGAGGCTTCCTTTTCTGCCCCAAGGACCCTCTGGAGCTTGGCTGCCAAAATGGCCCTCCCCCATGAAACACAAAACGCAGCCCAGGCGTGGGCTCCCAGCATTTTAAACAGGGAACGGATGGCCACCATTCCCTGCATTGGCCACAGGGGGTTGGACTAGATGACCTTGGAATAGGCCCCTTCTGACTCCCTGCACCTAGGAGTCTGTCAGAAGTAGCTGGAAGCCCACTTGGATTTTTGTGAAAGCATCTGGATTTTTAAAACGTTAAACAATGTGCACGCGAGGTGGGGGAGGAGGGTCAAGCCATGGGACCGGTATCCGCGGTTTCACTTATCCACGTCTGAAAAAATATGTCCTCAGTAGGCATATTTTAGGTCCCTCAGAACGATTCTGAGGTACGCTTCTGCTGGAGTCATTCACTTCTGTAGGGTTCACTATTATCCGTGGTTTCACTCATGAATTGTAATGTATTCCCCGATGGATACAGGGCTAGCTGTAATTAGAATATTTTAAAAGCGAATCTTCTTCCAGGAGAGGCAATATTCTCCCCCTGCCCTCTCGCTCTTGGGGGGATAGAAAAGGGGGCTCATCAGGGGCCACACAAATAGCTTGTTTGGGGCCCATGGGCTTTAAATGAACTCCCTGGGAATGCCTGAGGCATGCAACCCTTTTGTGTTACTGAGTGTGATGGTGGTGATCATCGCAGTTTTATTTCTGGACAGGGTATTATTACTACTACTATCATCAATGATGATCATTTTATATTTCCTCTGCCTCATTTGCAAAATTGGGACTTGGGACTTTTTCGGATGTTGATTTACCGTGCCAGAAAGCTTGTAACACTCACGACGCGGCAGGGCCCCCGTTTCGTATGATGCCATCCCCCTGCCGAAATCAACTGTTTCAGTTCCACGAGAGATTGGAGGCAGCCGTGCCATATTTGGCCATTTTTTACTCATGGAAGTTGCCCGTGAATAAAAAATGGCCAAATATGGCATAGCTACCTCCCATCTATCGTGGTACTGAAACAGAGTCGTACGAAACGGGCCCCCTGCCGCACAGCAGCATCGCGAGTGTTAAAACAAGCTTTCTGGCGAGGTAAATCAAATAATTGCAACCAAAACATACAAAAGGTCAGCATGAAAATAGAATTAAAGTATTAGCACTATTAAAACAATTTAAAACAGATAGTTGATGAGTATATAAAGAGCCGTTAGAAACAATTCAATAGAAATGATGCTGCAAGTTCCTACAAGCTCTTTCTTTAAAAACTTTCCCTTCTAAAAGGAAATACGCAAAAGGCTTTGCTTGCTGATGGGAGGACGTCAGGGAGGGGGTCCGGCTGGCCTCCCTGGGGAGGGAGTTCCAGAGTCCAGGGGCAGCCGTCCTCATGGAGGAGGCCCTGTTTCTTCCATTCCCTCCAGCCAAGCCTGCAAAGGGGGTGGGACGGAGGGAAGGGCCTCTCCGGGGGATCTCGGGGCCCAGCAAGGCTCACACTAGGGTGGGGGGGATAGGGTCTGTCAGACGGCCTGGCCCCACATTCTGGGTATTTTGAGTTATCACTTCACAGGCATTGCATCCTTAAGCCCACCATTGGAAAGGGCCTCGAGAAGGGCCGGGTGGGGGGCTTCCAGTTTGGGGCTGGGGGCTGGCTGGCCACTGTGGGAACAGGGAGCTGGGCTCGCTCACCCTTGGGTCCGACCCAGCTTCTGGTGTCCTTCGGTCAGCCTTCTTTAGCACGAGAACCTCAGAATAGTCTTGTTAAAACATCTGTGCTTTTTTTTAAAGGGACAAAGTCCTTCTGCTATTTCACTTTATGTTGATTTTTTTCCAGCCCTTTATCTTCTTTTTTTTAAAGGTTGCTTTCCCTATTTTGGAAAGGAATTTTCCTCTGTGAGAGACCTTGTGGGGGGGTATGGAGCTGGGTTGGGCCTTTGCTTTCTTCCTGGGTTTCTACCAAGGGATCACGAGGGATCGGAGAGAGATCTATCTGCCCGAGATCCTCCTGCTTTGGTCCTGCCTTGGCCCCCGGGAGAGCCGGTCCTGCTTCTGGACTCCAGAAGACCCACCGAAATGACTGGGAAGGCCCTCACTGGTACAGTTTTTTATGCCTCATTAGTCCTCTTCTCGTTTTCTTCATTAACTGGAAAGCTCTGCATACTTCTATCTTCCTTTTGTTCATCTTTGGTACCAAACTTACACAGCTGCTCTGGCTGTATTTTCCAGTGATGGAGATTATGTATCTCAAGTCCTAACAGGTTCATTCAGAACTTGGGGGGAAATTTAAAAGCTCAAAATCCAATTGCTAATCCCAACTAGATCAGACCCATTGGATCACTTAGATTAGTGCTGACGTATCAAGTTCCCATTGATTGAATGAGTCTACTCTAGTTCGGGTTTGCGCCTTGGACTACAGCTCCAAGAATTCCCCAGCCAGCCCGGCTTGGATACATGGGAATTGTAGTCCAAAAAGGCAAGTTTTCCAAGTTCTGGATTCATGAGGACAAGAGCCTTTGTAGGCTATGTAGTTTATGCCATCAGGAATGAGCCCAGCAGAAACCTGCTGCACCTGATCAGACCCAAAACAAAAATTATGCTGTGATCAATATTTTAAGCTTCAAAGTGTCACAGACTTCATCATTGCCATTGTAATGGCATTTCATCTACAAGAGTCTTGCTGGACTCTTACATGTCTGCCATCTTAGGTGAATGGTAAGGTTGCCAACATGAAAACTGGAGAGGGCACCAGGTGAGGTCACACACAACAAGTGTTGAAATTCCCCATTCTAGACAACCATTAGCCTGTCCTGTGTTTCACCTGGCAACCCTAGTTATGAGACTGAAGGCTGTTTTAAATATAGTGTTTGTGCGTGTGTGTGTGTGTATGCTGTTATTTCCTGCTGCAAGGCTATCCCATGAAGTGTGTTACAAATGTATTTACAATATTTTTATTTTCAAATTCATGGTTACTGTATACAGAAGCCAGAGAGAGAGAGAGAGAGAGAGAGAGAAAGCACCTCATAGACTCATAGATTCATAGAGTTGGAAGGGACCACAAAGGCCATCTAATCCAACCCCCTGCCCTGCAGGAATACGCAATCAAAGCACTCCTGACAGATGGCGTAGCTTTGCTGGCAATGGAGCTGCACCTGGGGCAATGGCCATCTCCTGCCCCACTGGGAAAGGGGAGAGGGGCCCCAGCCGAGTCAATAGGAGTCTAGGGTCTAGGTCGAGGGAAGTCATAGTGCCACTCTATGCTGCTTTGGTCAGGCCTCACATCAAACCCTGTGTCCAGTTCTGAGCACCACAATTCCAGAAGGATATGGACAAGCTGGAACATGTCCAGAGGAGGGTGACCAAAATGGTGAAAGGTCTGTGAGCAGCGGCTTAGGGAGCTGGGCATGTTTAGCCTGGAGAAGAGAAGGGTTCAGAGGTGACGTGATAGCCGTGTTTAAATACTTGAAAGGATGGCCCTTGTGGTCTCTTCCAACTCTATGATTCCATGAGTGAGGAAGGGCGATGGGAGCTGGGTAGATGGAGTCTGCAGAAGAGGAGAGAATTGGGTCACTGCTTTCCCCAAATATCTGAGAGGCTGCCTTCATAGAATCATAGAGTTGGAAGAGACCTCAAGGGCCATCCAGTCCAGCCCCATTCTGCCATGCAGGAAGACACGTGGCAAAGAAAGAGCCAGCTCCGAACCGCAAGAAAAGAGAATTCCACCTAAACATTGGGAAGGACTTCCTGAGCTGCACAACAGTGGAAGGGGGGGAATCCCTTAAAACATGGGGGTGGCGGTAGACTCCCCTTCCTTGGACGTTCCTGAGCAAAGGCTGGATGCTGACCCGCCTGCTGGGGGTCCTGCACGGCAGGGAACTGTACCCCATCTGCTCCAGCATCACCTCTCAAAGGAGCTGGTTTGCTTCCTATCAGCTTTCTTTAATATTCAGCTCTCACATCCATCCACACACGGTGATGGGCATGAACACTCATAACTTTATAGTGTTCAGTTTTATATCTTTGTACTTCAGGATCTTCGCTAAGTCTTTCATTGCTGCCCTCGACCGTCCTAGTCATCTTCTGATTTCTTGACTGCAATCTCCGTTCTGTTCAATGATTGATCCAAGGTATGGGAGATCTTTAAGTATTTCAATTTCCTCATCATCTATACGGAATTTATGTAGATCCTCCATGGTCATTATTTTTGTTTTCTTAATGTTCAACAGTAAGCCTGCCTTAGCACTTTCTTCCTTGACTATCTTTAGTCATTGTCCCAAGTCTTTGTTGTTTTCTGCTAGTAGTGCAAGGATATAAGAAACACGAAAGTCAGGGTCGTCCATGCCATCGTATTTCCCATCACCATGTATGCAAGTGAGAGCTGGACAATGAAGAAAACTGATTGAAAGAAAGTCAACTCATTTGCGGTGCAGAGCTGAAGAAGAGTGCTACGGATATCGTGGACTGCCAAAAGGACCAATAAATGGGTCCTAGAACAAATCAAGTGCGAGCTCTCCTAGAAGCCAAGATGATGAAATGGAAACGGTTATGTTTCAGCCACATCATGAGAAGGCATGACTCACTAGAAAAGGCAATAATGCTAGGAAAGGTGGAGGGCTGTAGAAAGAGAGGAAGGCCACATACCAGATGGACAGATTCAATCAAAGAGGCCACGGCCCTGAACAGAGCTGTTGAGGACAGCGGCTCTTGGAAGTGTCTCATTCCTCAGTGCTGCCATGAGTCAAAGTCAACTGGATGGCAGTTGGGCATGCTTATCAAGTTTGCAGATAACTTTTTTAGTAGAATGGTCTTACTCCAATAAAAATTCCCAAAAATTCCCAAATTAGGAGGGATAGCTAATACCCCAGAGGACAGGATCAGAATCCAAAATGATCCCTGTAACAGATTAGAAAGATGGCCCAAACTAACAAAATGAATTTCAACAGGGAGAAAAGTAAGACATTATGTTTAGCCTGCAGAAGAGAAGGCTAAAAGGGAATGTGATAGTCATGTTTAAATATTTGGAGGGATGCCATACCAAGGATGGGACAAGCTTGTTTTCTGCATCTCCAGAGACTAGGAGACGGAGCAATGGGTTCAAACTACAGGAAAAGAGATGCCACCTAAACAGTAGGAAGAACTTCCTGACTTAAGAGCTATTCGGAAGTGGAATCTGCTGCTGCCTCGTAGTGTGGTGGAGTCTCCTTCTTTGGAGATTTTTAAACAGAGGCTGGATGGTCATCTGTCCAGACTGCTTCAATTGTGTCTTCCTGCATGGCTGGATGCGGTTGGACTACATGGCCCTCGGGGTCTCTTCCAACTCTATGATTCTATGTGTTTGTGGGAGGGGGACCCCTGAAGTTTCCCACTCCTGGAGTATTATGAATGGGGCTCACACTCGGGGGGCCACAGGAGTCTCCTTCATTTGGAAGGCAGTCTTGAGTTGGAGGCATTCCTCCTGAGTCTGTCCTTAAGCCATTACTCTTTAACATTTTTGTCAGTGACTTAAAAAAATGGTGCAGAGGGAATCCTTATCAAGTTAGCAGATGACACAAAACTGGGAGGGGTGGCTAACATATTGGAAGTCTGGAACAGGATTCAAAAGAATCTAAATAAACTTGAAAATAGGGCAGAAATTACTAAAATAAGCTTCAATAGAGACAAATGCAAAATTCAGCATCTAGGCTAGAAAAACACAATGCACAGGTATAGAATGAGGGCTTACCTGGCTCAGCAGTACTACAGGTGAAAAGGACGTTGGGATTATTGTTGATCGTAAGTTGAAAATGAGCCAGCAATATGATGCTGCAGCAAAGAAGGCAAATACTGTACCATTTTAGTCTGCATTAATAGAAGCATAGTTTCCAAGTCAAGTGAAGTAATAGTCCCCCTATATTCTGCACTGGTCAGGCCTCATCCAGAGTACTGCGTTCAGTTCTGGGCACCCCATTTTAAGAAGAATATGAACAAGTTGCAGCAAGTTCAGAGAAGGGCAACAAGGATGATAAGAGAGATGGAGAAGAAAACCTATGTGGAGCGGTTGAAGGAGCCGGGCCTGTTCCGCTTGGCAAAGAGAAGACGGAGGGGTGACATGATGGTCCTCTTTCAATACCTCAAGGGCCTGTCTCAGAGAGAGGGGGCAGGTTTGTTCTCTGCTGCCCCAGAGGGGAGAACCAGGTCTCATGCTTTTAAGTGGCAGGAGGGTAGATTTCAATTAAACATCAGGAGGAACATCTTGATAGTGTCAGCGGTTCAGCAACGGAACCAATTGCCTATACAGGTGTTGGGGTCTCCTTTTCTGGAGGTCTTCAAAAAGAGGCTGGGCAGCTTCCTGCTGCAGGGATGGCTGTAGCTGGAGACCATGCATGGAGCAGGGGGCTGGACTGGATGGCCCACAGGGCCCCTTCCAATGCTAGCACTCTGAGAAAGAAAAGAATAGCTGCCTACTGAGCATCGTGTGGGTTGCTCAGGGACTCTGTCTTCTTTTTTTGCTCCCCAAGATCTGATTGCTAGGCAGAGGTAGACAATGACTGAACATGGAGGCTTTATTTTGGGCTTTGCTGTGGGACAGAGCCATCAGCAGCTGGGACCCCAGGGGTCAGTTCCACCCAGAGTAGAGCAACTGAATGAACCATTGATGAGCCAACAATTGGTGAGTCAACACAGAGGTAAATTCCGCTGATTCAGTGACTCTCCTCGAGCTGGGACTAACAGTATCAAGGCCTGGTTTTAATACTGAGCTTCTCCTCTCACCTGCAGTTTTGTTTTTCTCTTATCAGCATCCTTTAATTGCTATTTTTTTAAATTCTGTCCCACATGGGGTCTTTTGTTTGATTGAGCTGAAGAGCTGGTTATAAGCAAATAAAGGGGGGAAATACCCCATCCATCCTTCACTGTCTTTGCTCATCATGGCTGCCACCAAATCATCACTAAAGTCAGTGTGGTGACAATTTTGCCCTGGCGTTTAGTGTGAACTTTACAGGGGCTATCCAAGGCACTGAACTTGTTAGCAGTACAAGTTCCAGCATCTGGATTATGAAGCCTGTTCTTTGCAATTATTCATTCTCACTAGACAGCATGAATAATTTAAGCAAGAAACTACTCAAAAGCTGCACAGTTTATGGAGAGTATTTGCAGGTTGAAACTCACTCTGCAGCCACAAAAATGTGCTCTTTTGGCACAGAAAAAAATGAGACTCCCAGCACAGAGCCAGTTTCGTGCAAAGAAAATCCTAATTCTTTAAAACAAAAAAGGCCCACATGGTTGACCATGAGTGAATTTTGCTCCAAAGAAGTGCTGATGGTGGGGAACCTCACTGTGTCCAGATTTTCTTCACTGGGGTTTCCCCGAAGGTCAGGTCGAACTAAAATCAGGAGCAGCTTCACTACCGCACTGACCCTTGGGGTCCCCATGGCTGTCGGTCATCCTTCCAGCAGCCATGCCACCCCCTCCTTCATAAAGCCCCCAGCCTCCTGCCCTGCAGTAAGGGGACACACAACTGACACCACTTGCTTTTGCAAGCCCCTCTGTGTGTGTGTGTGTGTTGTGTTGTGTTATGGTTTCCCCTGCCATCCTCCAAAGAAGGTCCACTGACCCTTTTGGCATTACAAGCCTTTCCTCTCTTTCCCTTACAGCAGCCAAGGAGCCGAACGCCGCTCCGCACCATCCCTCCGGCCGGCCATGACACTCGCGAATGGGACCTGCAGCCTCCGCCCCTCCACATTCACTCTGCAGGGCCTGCCCGGGATGGAGGCTGCCCACTTCTGGCTGGCGTTCCCCCTGTGTGCCATGTACCTGGTGGCCGTGGTGGGCAACGCCACCATTGTGTGGGTGGTGAAGGTGGAGCCCACCCTCCACGCCCCCATGTACCTCTTTCTCTGCATGCTGGCGGCCGTGGACCTGGCGCTGGCCACCTGCACGGTGCCCCGGATCCTCTCCCTCTTCTGGCTGGACGACCGGGCGATCGGCTACGGGACCTGCCTCCTCCAGATGTTCTTCATCCACTCCCTCTCAGGAATTGAATCCACCATCCTCCTGGCCATGGCCGTGGACCGCTACGTGGCCATTTGCCGCCCGCTCCAGTACTCTACCATCCTCACCTGCTCGGGGACGGCCAAGGTGGGCTTGGTGGCCGTGGCGAGGGGGCTGGCCTTCTTCCTGCCCCTGCCCCTGCTGGTGGACCGCCTGACCTTCTGCGGCCCCACAGACCTCATGCACTCCTACTGCCTCCACCAGGACCTGATGAACCTGGCCTGTGGGGACACCCTGCCCAACGTGGTCTACGGCCTGGCCGCCATCCTGCTGGTGATGGGCCTGGATTCCCTGCTCATCTTCCTCTCCTACGTGATGATCCTCAAGGCCGTCCTGCGGCTGCGGTCCCGGGAGGAGCGCTTCCGGGCTGCCGGGACGTGCGTGGCCCACGTCTGCATGGTGCTGGCCTTCTACGTGCCCCTGATTGGGCTCTCTGTGGTGCACCGCTTCAGGAGGGACCTCCCTCCAATGGTGCAGATCACTATGAGCAACGTCTACCTCTTGGTGCCCCCCGTGCTCAACCCCATCGTCTATGGGGCCCGGACGAAAGAAATACGGCGGCGAGCACTGAAGATGTTAAGGTTAAGGAGGGACACAGAGCCCCACTGACCCACTTGGGTTCTTAGAAAGACCGTCTGGGAGTTATTCCATGATGAGCCAGCCTGGTGTAGTGGTTTGGATGCAATGCTAAGACTCCAGCAGGCTGAGCTTGAATCCTTGCCTGGCCCATGGAAAGCCATGGATGCCTTTGGGCATGCCACACTCTCTCAGCCTCAGAGGAAGGCAATGGTGGCAGCCTCCTTTGGAAAACCCTCCTGGCCAAGAAGATACTAGGGTAGCATTGCCATCTTCTTAGAGCCAGCTTAGCATTGTGATATGAGCGTTGGCCTAAGACTCGGGAGACCAGGGTTCAAATCCCTCCCCTTCAGCCTTGGGTGGCCTTGGAGAAGTCACTCTCTCAGCCTCAGAGGAAGGCAAACTCATCTGAAGAAATCTGGCCAAGAAAACCCCAAGAGAAGGTTGCCTGAAGGGCAACTTAAGGGATCCCATTCACACCACATCTGGGCAGATGTGCTCAGCCGGCCATGGGAAAGTGTCTCAGAAAAGGGCTGATGTGTTCAGTTGGTTGTTTGTATGATCAAAAATCTAATTTGGTTGCATGAATGTTGGAAGAGAGATGTTTTTAACAGCTGCATTATTTTGAAATTGGTGTTTATAGTATGTCACATAACTGCATTAAAAGCTTTACTAGAATGAAGGTTTTTATTTAAAAAAAAATTCCATAATTTTGCTCCATGGTGGGTCAAAAGCAATAGGACGTTGGATCCTTTCCTCCTAGCCCGACCTGGATAGCTCTCCAGGGTCTTTCCCCGGCCCACCCAAGGACCAGCCCCCCCCCCCGGATCCCAAATTGGGGGTGATCAGGTGGGTTGGGGGGGCAGCTTAAGGACCCTGGGAGCTGCGGCCTCCAGAGCCAGGCCTTCGCGATTTGCCTCCCCAAACCAAGACAAACACAAAACTTAATTGACAAACTAAAAACTAACACACTAAATACTGACTCCCCTCTCTGACTGATGATTATAATCCAATAGAGAAGAACTTCCGTTGAAGATCATATAATCAGGCTTCCGCTATAAATCTGAACCATACTATTTTAAAAAGCCCCAAAGTTGATACACACCCCTTACTTTGCTGCAAAAAAAGTAATAAACAAACCCCAATCTTTTTTAAAGCTAACCAGGGATTTCTCATTAATCAACATTGTCCATTTATCCATCTTAGCCAATTCACATGTCTTCATCAGCCAGTCTTCTTGAGACGGAATCAATATGTTTTTCCATTTCTAGGCGTACAAAAGTCTTGCAGCCATATTCATATACTGTAGAGTTCTCCCATGTTTCCTTTCCAAGTCTTCTTCCAGCATCTTTCAGCAAATAGACTTCAGCTGTCCACTGGAATCTGACTTTAATTTTTGCCCCTCCAGAGTCTTGTGAATTTGAGTCCAGTATTTCTGTATTCCAACTTTTGAACCTTAGAGGAGATGTCTAAAGTGCCAAGCCATATCCGCCAAAATAGGTTCAGTTCTTGGAGAGATCAGGGTAAAAGTTCAGGCTAAAACCCAGAAAGGATTCACCAGTCCCATTGACAGGCAAGCCACCAGCCCACATGGTTGGCTTGCTTCCCAGTAGCAGTTTCTGAGGAACGTAAGATTGTGGGCGCCATGGCCCACCTTGCTTCCTGGTTATGGGGTCCCCCATGGGAGCCACTAGCTGGCCACCATGGGACCGAAATGCCAGGTGACTATTGAAGCCCTGAACGTGGAATTTGCGCAGGGAATTTTACACCACCTAGATTGAGATGTGCAAACGCTCACTGGGAAGCATCTCCTGGTAGTCCGGGGGGTGATTTTGGGGGTGCCTGAACTGTAATTCCATCCCAGGTCTGTCTCTGCATGTTTGGCTCAAACATGGAAAACAAGATGTATCACCAAGGAAGAAGTCAATCGCAAGAGCATTGATATTTCTGTACCGCTTATCGGTGCCAAAGCACTCTCTAAGCGCTTTCCAACGTGTGTTAGCTAATTGCCCCAAACAAGCTGGGTACTCATTTTACTGACCTACGGAAGGATGGGAGCTGAGTCAACCTTGGAGCCCTCTGGGATTGAACTCACAACGTTGTGGCTGCAGGACTGGCATTTTAACCACTGCATCACCAGGCCTCCAAGTCAGAACTATCCACAGCCTTGTCTACTTTTTCATGTTTATTACAGATGTCCCATCATCCCCCAAAGCAGGCGGCAGGTCAGTTTGTCAGGTTGAGGCTGTTGTGGCAACAGTATCCTAGGGTTTTAGCATTTAACTGCACCTCCTGATGGCACACATACACACACACAATAATAACAATAACAAGTCACACTCAGTTTCAGGCTATATCCAACTTCTAGTGCTTCCCACGGGTGGAAACATTCCACATCTTTTTCTGGAAGATGCAAAAATAATAATAACAAAGACGGGAAACAACGTTTCTAAAAGCACTTACCATGACTTAAGTAGAACTACATATTTATTAATAATCTTTTTAAGAGGTGGCAGGGGAAGTATCTAGATGAGGGTTATGTTTTGTGCACCCAGCGCTGAGTGCAGGGTTTTACATTTAGCAAGAATGAACAACGGCCACATTTTACTGGAATGGCAAAGGCCGTACGACTTAATGGGGTACAGCAAAGTAGGCTTGGCCAGGGGTGTAGCTGCTGGGGGGGGGGGCAAAAGGGAAATATTCCCCTAAATAAGAATTCTGCTCCCCCTAATGAAATTCTCTTCAGTCCTCCAATTTCTGGTTTTGCAGAGAGAAAAACAGTGACGATCATCCTCTCCTAGGACTCTTCTGTTTGCTGTGTTCCCTGTCACAAGGGAACTTTGCTCACTCCTTCTCTTTGGATGTCTAAAATATATTTCCAGATGTTCAACTCAAGTTTCAAGTTAGTGAGATCTTTAAACATTGGGGATGGTAGGAAAATTTCACTGAGGAGCCAGAATTCTTATTTGGGGGAGCATGCCCTCATCCCACCCCCATAGCTAAACCCTTGGCCTACAGCACGGGCCCACATCCATGCATCTGCCTGCCAGCCAACGGCAACCCATTCACTCAGTCTGCCTGCGGGTAGCGCTGGAATGACAGAAGTTGACTTGACAGCAAATGCTAACAACCACTAAGGAAACTATCAATTCTACAAAAAAACCCAATGCTGGGGGAGGGTGGCACAATGGCGCCACTAGGGTGGGTGTCACCCAGTGTGGTAACTCCTGGTGTCACCCCATGGACTTCCTCCCACACCAGACCGTACAGAATCCTTCGCAATCCCAGCAACCTACGCAATCTGTGTGCAATTTGGAGGGTCACCAAAAACCTACATGTAGGAGAGGAATACGAAGGAGGCTCACCCGGCTAGACGTGGTGCCAAGGGAGTTTTTATTAAAAACAACGAATTCATGCATCCCTGCACCTCCCTAGTGACACCACTGGTGGGTAGGGATGAAGTTTGATGCAACTGGCGGTCAGCATGGTGGGAGAAGGGGCTTAAATGGGCTGGGAGAGGACCCGAGGGAAGCCTTCGCCTGAGTCCCGCCCCCTGCCCACCAACCAGGCTGCCTCGGATTGGCTCACCTTCCTGTTCTGTACCAGAATTTCTGGGAAAGCAAAGCAACCCCAGGACCAGGTAAAATCAGGAAACGCACCCACTTCAACTTTCCATAAAATAAGACCAAGAGGACTCCATTTGTGTTCCTAAGGCTGGTCATCTTTTTGCTTCCAAGTCAAACTGGTGTTTTGTGCAAAACAGCAGAAAGAAAACATGACTCTGAGCTGGCATGTTGTTGTGGTTATTGACAGAATGGGCCATCAAGTGAGCGAGAATAATTCTGAGCAGTATTTAGCCACGGAAATGTATTTATGAGCACAAAATGTTTTGTAAAGGCCAGCAGTTGGAAACTTCAGACAGCGGGGAGGTTATATAATGGGCCCTTGGCAAAAATGGTTGGAATAACCCTTTTGAAAGAAAAAGGGAGGGAGCTCTTGCGGTGCTGTGCTGATGATTTGCAGAGAGCTTTAAGTAGCTCTTCACCAGAAGTTGGAAAAGTTGCTTTGGTGGACTATGGCTTCCAATGGTTGTACTGGCTGGATGTTTATGGGAGTTATTGTCCAAAAAAGTACGGTACCTTTTCCAAGCTGTGCATCTGACCCAGTCTTTTTGGGAGAAACAGTTTCACAGAAGCTCTCCAAACATCCAAGCTTATTTAAATGTTTGTTTCACGAAATCATTTTGCTGATTCATCAGCACATTTACTTAGAAGTAAAACCCATAAAACTCAATGGGTCTAATGTCTGATTGGACATGTCTATGACTGCACAGTTAATCTCTGCTTTCCCCTCAAGGGGCTCCTTTTAAACATTTGGGTTTGCTTTCATATAAAGCATCTGGACTTTGTCAAGATGTTCCTATTCCCATGAAAAAAAGAAGCCATCCAAAAAATAAGAGCAGTTTCTGCCTAGTGTTTCAGGTTTAAAAATAGGGTTACATTGACCAGCATACTCTGAGTTTATATTTTTAACTAGGCTGCTCCAGCCCCTGGCTTTTCTTTGGAGTGACATTTGACAAAATGCTTCTGCACTGAGACAGGCTTCTGGAGTTACACGTCCTCTCTGTAAAAGCAAAGGGGTTTATTTTTTCCTATAGTTGTTGTGACGTTGTTTTTTCTGTCTACTGGGGTGAAGGCATCCCTGTTTCAGGAGCTGCTTTTGTGGTGGTTTGTGTCTTACCCATTGTATCTGCTTGATTGTCATCATAATGTTGTTCTATTTCTTATTTTGTTGTGTGTTATCATTTACTGTAATTGCCATTGGCCCTGCTGAATTGGTGTGGGTTGAGATAGAAGATTCAGGATATAGAAGCATAGAATATCATAGAGTTGGAAGAGACCTCATAGACCATCCAGTCCAACCCTATTCTGCCATGCAGAAATACACAATTAAATCATTCCTGACAGATGGCCATCCAGCCTCTGCTTAAAAACCCCCAAAGAAGGAGACTCCACCACACCCCCACGCAGCAGCAGATTCCACTTCCGAACAGCTCTTACCGTCAAGAAGTTCTTCCTAATGTTTAGGTAGAATCTCTTTTCCTTGAGTTTGAACCCACTGCTCCATGTCCTAGTCTCTGGAGCAGCAGAAAACAAGCTTGCTCCATCCTCACTATGACATCCCTTCAAATATTTAAACATGCCTATCATGTCCCCTCTCAACCTTCTCTTCTCCAGGCTCAACATGCCCAGCTCCCTAAGCCACTCCTCAGAGGGCATCATGGCTTCCAGACCTCCAGCCATTTTGGTTGCCCTCCTCTGGCCATGCTCCAGCTTGCCCACATAACACATCCCAGGTGAGTTTGGTGAGGACACGGGAGGCGGGGGCTTCTCAGTGGCTGCTCCCAACCTGGGGAAACAGTTCAGTCCAGCTCAAATGGTTCCCAGGGTGCCCATCTCAAGCTTCAGGCCAAATCTTCATGGAGAAAGGCAAGGCTGGGGCCATCCCTGCAGCCATGTCATTACAGTGTGGTCATCCTTCCCTTCCCTTCCATTCCATTCTTTTGAATCCTGACCTGAGGGGAAGGCCTTCCCATCCACTTGTTCCCACTCCCCTTGCGCCATGGGGAATTATGCCCAGGGGCCATTCCTACCACCCCAGGAGTCAGGTAGTGCATTGAAGGCACTGAGGAAGAAGTTGCACACCTCCCAGGAATGTGCGGCTGGATGACTGGCATCCCATTGATTAGTCCCGGCTAGGGTAGGCCCATTCAGTCCAGGGCTGGATGGTGAGTCAGCACATAAGTATATCCGGTTGCTTTAATCCCTCCCCTCTAGTTGAGACCACCGCACATGGGGGAGAAGAACAGCATCACCACCACCACCCTTGATGGAAGAGAAAGGCCCTTCTGCCCGCTTGCTGCTGCCAGGGAGGCTTCTCTCTCCCTGACGGATTGCTGCCTGCCTGCCTCCAAGACCGCCACTGCCTGCAGGACCAGGCCTGGCTGACCAGCCCATCCATCCCCTGACCCTTTCCTGCAAGGGGCCAGATGGTGACCTGAGCACCCGGGGATGCCGAAAGCATGGCGGGGAGCAGCCCTTCCAACCACAACGGGTAGAGGGAGATACCGAGGGGGGAGAAAGCATTGTCACCAGGGGAGAAGGGACTGCCACAGGCGGCTGGTTGCTCCCAAACTGTACTTGGCAAAAGCCCCCCACCGGCCTGAAAGTGAAGTCGATAAATGGAGAAACACCCTTGACCCAGGACCTGGACTTGGATGACCATGGGGACCTGGCTTGTATTACAGGGATCTGGCTGGATGAAGCTGGTGTGTGTGTGTGTGTGTGTGATACAGATCTTTGTAATAACCTCTCCCAGCTTTGTCCACCTGGGGTGTCCTGGGAGCAGCAGGCCAGGCCTGGGGTTTGGGAAGGTGGAGTGGCCGGCCGTGGTCTGTCTGGATTCCACCTTCCTCACGAGGTCCCCGTCTCACAGCCTGCTGGGTGTGAATGTGTGTACTTTCGGTGGGTGGCTGGGACAGAAGAGGGGTCCTGCTGGTGCACCCACCGCCCACCCGGCTGCTCCTCCACCTCCCTTCCTGAGCTGCCCGAGTTGGTCCCAGCGGTGGGGTTGGGGTCCCCCCAGTGCGTTGTGATGGGAGGCTTCATCATCCATGCAGAGACTTCTCTGCCAGGAGCAGCTCAGGACTTCTTGTCCTTCATGATGACCACAGGCCTGTCCAAAGTAGTATCTGGTGCCGTCCATACTGCAGAACACATTCTGGACCTAGTTTTCTGTGCAGGGCAGGAGGAAGGTGATCTGAGTGTGGAGGAACTTTCAACAGTGCCATCATTGTGGACAGAGCCCTACCAATATTTGCTAAGAGTCTTGCAAATCTGATCAGGGCTGCTGCCACACTGCAGAAATAATGCACTTTGACACTGCTTTAAGTGCTGTGGCTCCGTGCAATAGAATTCTGGGATTTGTAGTGGTGTGTAGACAGAAGGCGCGCATTCCCTTCCTGCGTCTTGCAGCCAGTCCTTCCCTTATGCAAAGGCCCCGATCTGGCAGAAGAGGGAGAGGTGGGGCAGGTGCCTGGTGCTGATAGCTGCCTACTGGTCACCACCCACTCTGACGCCCGGGGTCTCCGCCATTCTTACGCTTTGCCTGCCGGTTCCTCGTTCCCTGAGGGTCAGCGAATCAGCCCTGCGTCCGACAGAAAGCAAAGGCATGCCACTCCCTGCCCTGTGACAGCCCCTCTCCAGACGGGTTTTTAAAGGAAAATGGCTGGAGTCCTAGATCAGCTTATATTTAACTAAAAGTGCTCAACATTGGCTGCAGAAATAATGCAGTTTGACACCACTATAACTGCCATGGCTCAATGCTATATGGAATTCTGGGGGGTTTGTGAGATATTTGGCCCTCTTGGTCAGAGAGCTCTGGTGCCACAACAAACTACAAATCCCAGGATTCCATAGGATGGAGCCATGATAGTTAAAGCAGTGTCAAACTGGATTATTTCTGCAGTGTGGCAGCAGCCTAAGTCACTTCTCCTGGCTTGACTCTCCCAAATCTGACGGAAACATAGTTCAACCATGCTCTAATTCTCTGCAGAAGGGACCCCCTTCTCCCTACACAGTTGGTGCCTCGCAAATAAAGCTGGGGTGAACTAAGCAGCAATCGTAAAGATGAAACAGTTGCGGTTAGAGCAAATCCACTGAAGCTTGACAGCTTGATTCCCATGCAGTTTGACTCATTTTGCTCGAGTGACCCACATAAAGTATTGATGACTGGGAGAAACACCAATTCAGGAGGCTGCATTGAGTCCCAGAGAGCAGGGAAGAAGCAGTCTGGGAATGCTTTGATTGGGTATTCCTGCAGGGCAGAATGGGGTTGGACTAGATGACCCTTGTGGTCTCTTCCAGCTCTATCGTTCTACGATTCTAAGTAGCAGGGAGTCACCAACTGCCCCACGGATGATCTGGCCCTGCCTTGACTCCTAGCTTTGGAAAGGCAGGGTGCAAATAAAGAGACAGACAGAGGGAAAGAAAGAAAGAAATTGACCGTCGGGCCCTGCCCTCGCCCCAGGTAGAGTTATTCAACTGAGCACTCTGCAAATGCTCAGGGGCACAGTGTTCCTCCTTGCTTTGCCTGTGAACTCAGCACTGGAGCTGATGGGGAGTCTCCAGGCAGGTGAGTGCTGTGCATGCGCACGCTCTCCCCTTGGGTGCAAGAGCTCCTCATGGGCCAGGGGAAAACCAACAGGTTCTAGAGCAGCTCGCAGGTACAGATGGAAGCTCTCTGCCGACCTCCCCCATAAGCTTTAGATGCTTATGGGACTAGTGGGCCAACGGAGCCAGGACAAGCCCCTTGCTGCACCCAAGCAGTGGCCCTCCCCTTCGCTTAGAGACCCTTCCTCACGTGGCAGGAAAGGGGATCCCCACTCAGCACGAGGAGGAGGAAGGACTTTGTGACAGAGGACTCCCATGGAGGGCACTGGCCTCTCCTTCTTTGGACGCCTTTAAGTGGAGGCTGGAGAGGGTTTTAGCTGGTGTTCCTGCATGGCAGGGGGTTGGACTAGATGGCCCTTGGGACCCCTGGCAGCTCTGTGCATGGTAGCAGCACATCCTTGGCATGAAGGAAATCCCAGGGTCCCTCGTCTCGGGTCCGAGAGATCCTGCTGCCCTTCGTCAGAGAGGGCACCACTTCCAATAGAGGGATCAACGGTTGAGCTCAGGACGCAAGGAGCCTCCTGCTCTGGGTGCAACGCTGGATCGGTGCCCTTCTTGTCCAGGCTCTGCATCTGCTACTGCGGCTCTTCCACTTATGACAAAATGGCCTCAGAGAGGCTTTAAGGGTGGGTATTCTGCATCGTTGGCAGGGGTTGGGCTAGATGACCCTTGGGGTCCCCCTCTTCCAACCCTCTTCCAAGAGCCCTATGGTATGGCTCTTCTTGGTTCATCCTAACTAGAGAAGACCCATTGAATCAGCGGCTGAATGGTGAGCCAACATAGAGGCAAGCCCCATTGATTCCATGGGCATACCACAGATGGGATTAACAGTTGATTCAGGGCTGTAAATCTTCGTAATTCTCCTCTGCTGTGGGCAGTGCTGGAATCTGGGATCAAGAAAGGAAGGCAGGGGAAGAATGATCCACAGAGACACCCCCTCCCCGCATTTCCTCCTCCTCCTCCTCCTCTTCCATTGCCACCAGCAGCAGCGCCCAGACACACCGTAATCCTCATGCTCTGAGACGGCAGCACGGCGCAGTGGGAAGAGCGTGGGGGGGAGCAGGGGCATCCCCTCCCCAAGCACTGCCTCCCCCGTGATGCCTCTGGGGTGGGGTGTTCCAAATCATCTTCTGCCCCCCTCTGCCATGGGGTTTCACATCTGGCCCAGAGGAGCACAACTGCAGCAGCCTTGAGCCACTGGCGGGCAAAGATAATCAACCCAAAATTTGGTTTTTTAAAACAAAACCTTTAGGGGAGGAGTCACCAGAAAGGCTTCAGAGTCTGAGGTGTGGAGGGGGTCTCCTTCTCTGGAGGTCTCTTTTAAACAGAGGCTGGATGCCTGCAGGGCAGAATGGGGTTGGACTAGATGGCCCTTGGAGTCTCTTCCAACTCTAGGAATCTATGAAAAGCGATTCCATCTAAACATTAGGGAGAACTTCCTGACGGTAAGAGCTGTTCGGCAGTGGAATCCGCTGCTGCCTGGGGAGTGTGGCAGAGTCCCCTATTTTAGGGGTCTCTTTTAAAGACAGGCTGGGTGGACATCTGTCAGGAGGGCTTTGATGGTGTATTCCCACATGGCAGAATGGGGTTGGACTGGATGGCCCTTGGGGTCTCTTCCAACTCTATATGATTCTATGAAAAATTGGGAATGGGGTCACCCCACACCCACAGCCTGACCCTTCCCCAGCCGATCTCCCTGGAGACTCTGGGGTGGGGGCAGTGGGAGATTGGGGGGCAGGCATCCTCTCAGCATCTGGGTGGGAGGCTCAGCAATCTGTCCCTGTTGTAACATCTGGATCTGGAAGACCCCCCCCCCCACTGCCCCAAACTGGGGCCTGGGTGTTGGGATGGGAGGGGGCCAGCCTGAATCCCAGCATGGCAGAATGGGCGGGTGGGGTGGTCCCAGCCGCAGGGTTTTTGTCTGGTGGTGCCCCATAGTGGGGAGAGTTTTGGACTCTAAACAAACAAAAATCTACCCACACCTTCACCAGTCACTTGTAGGGAGGGGGGCTGTGACCGGTGACCTGTGTGCGTGAGAGTGTGTGTGTGTGTGTGGCTATTTGGGTCTTTCCCCCCACTGAAACTGAGGGGGCCCAATGGGCATATACCACAATGTGTGTGATGTGGGAGTGACCATGCGCAAGAAGGCCCAAGGAGGGAAAGCCTCTCTTCTAGGCTGGCTGGGTGGGATTTGAGGGTCCCAAGGTGCCAGCACCCCCCCTCCAGCAAACCTCTCCCCTCAGGTGTGTTTCATGGGGGGAGGCATGGTAGCACAGGGGGGTCAACACCACCTCTTCCCTGCATGCTGTGGCCCCGATCCTGGCTCCCTCCCCCTCCCCATTGCTTCTCTTTCAAAAGGGGAAACCCAGGCTTGCTGCTCATGGCACCCCCTCGCTGCTCGGAGTGATGCCGGAGGAGGGAGGGAGGGAGGGAGGGGCCCTAAGTCAGGGGGGCTTGCTGAAAGGGGTCCCTGCTTTCAGACGCTCCCTAAAAAACACCACCACCACCCACATGCATGGCAGTCAGGGTCACCTGTAGCGTTAGGGCGACCCCATGAATTTTGTAGGGTTTCTTCAGCAAGGGATCCTCTGGTGGTTTTGCCAGTTCCTTCCTCTGAAACAGAGCCTACAACACCTGGGATTCCTTGGCCGTGTGTCAGACCTTGGGGAAGGTTCTTCTTTTTGGACTGCCACTCCCAGAATCTCCCAGCCAGCATAGCTGCCTGGGGGATTCTGGGAGTGACAGTCCAAAAAGGCACCTTTCCCTTCGCTTATGGAGACTCCATGAATTTCAGAGGGTTTTCTTTGGCAAGGAAGGGATCCTCAGGGGTGGCTTTGCAAGTTCCTTCCTCTGAAACAGCCTACAGAACCCAGGATTCATTGGTGGTCTCCCATCCAAGGACTAACCAGGGCTGACCCTGCTGAGTTTCCAAGTTCAGATGGGGTCTGATAGTACTGAGGGAGACCCTCAAATCAAGGGGGCTGCTGAGAGGGGTCCCTGTTTTGAGAAGCTCCCTAATAAACCACCAGCAACCCACCACCCTTGTGCATAGCAGCCAGACCTCCATCTGAGCCCCCCTGGCCTTTCCCATTATGAAGATGCCAGGCTTGGGGGGCACAGAGGTGGGGCAGAGGGAGGGGCCAGCATAGCATCCCCCATCACACCACCCCACAGGGACAGGGGCATTTGCCTTTGCCACCAAACCTGCAAGAGCCAGGATTCCCCAGCTGAAGTGGGACAAAATTGCTATTGTCGTGTTGTGTTGAGGGGGGGGGGTCCTACAAGCTAACAGTCCTATCAACCACCTTGGGTCCTCTCCCGGGCAGGATATTGAAGGGATAAATAGAAAAATATCAGTCTTCCCTCCTGCCCCCCAACCAACCTTGGAAATCTGCTCAACCTGCCCCCCACCCACCCAGAGCCCTTTCCAGCCCTCAGGAGAGGCTTTTAATTCCTTTTCCTCTGCCCACCAGCAGTCCCCCCTACCCAAACCTGGCTGCCTCCATCCACCCCACTGCTCTAAGGCTAACTTTGGAAGGAGTGCTGGGTTTGGAGGTGACCTCCCCAGCCACAGGGGTCTTCCCCCCTCGGACCCCCAACCTACCCAGCAGCAGTGCCCAGAGAAGGAGAAAAAACAAGAGGAGACCTGGGGAGTCGGCTCAGGTTGCAGGGGTTTTTCTTTTATTAGACGGTCAGGTCAGGAGGATGTGGGGCTGGCAGGGGGTGTCTCCCCCCTCCCCATGCACACACCCACATGGGCCAGGGCCAGGGGGGACAGCAGCCGCTTCTCCCTGAGGGCTGTGGCTTCTCAGTGGTACCGGCGGGCCAGGGCGTGGGCCACCACGTTGACCAGCTTCTGGTAGGCGGCGTGGCAGGCCGGGGTGAACTCCTTCCCGTAGTGACCAGCCAGGACGATGAGGAGGATGTTGCCCAGGAGCTGGAGAAGCAGAGGGGAGACATGAGACCCCATTTCAGCCCACAACCCTATCACAACCCTGTAGTGCGGGCAGGGAGGGGGTGCTCCCTTCCTTCCTTCCTTCCCCCCCCCCCAGCCAGCCAGCCAGCCAGCCAAAGTGCACACAGTCCTGGGTAGAATCATAGAATCATAGAATTGCAGAGTTGGAAGAGACCACAAGGGCCATCCAGTCCAACCCCCCTGCCACGCAGGAAATCTTGATCAAAGCCAGCCAGCCAAAGTGCACACAGTCCTGGGTATTGGCAGGAGAGCATGCGTCGAGCACAGCCATGCCCCATTCCCACTGGCTGCACCACAACCAGGCACACATTTTGCCATTTGGCGCCAGGTTACGTCCTCCCATCTAGTGCAAAGGGGCCTGACTTTTGCCACTGGAGAACCTGGGCTTAATGCCTTCGGCTCTAAACCAGTTTGCCACGCAGGCGAACGGAAAGTTTCTACTTTTAAAAAACACATAAACAAGAGAGACTGCGCTGTGCTTTGGTGCTGTGAAGCAACAGCATCATGGTTTTGCTACCCAGTTCTGTGCACGTGTGCCTCCAACCCTCGCCTTCCCTTGCCCTCAGAACCCCCTCTCCCACCCCCCACCCACCCCACACAGAACCCCTCCCCACAGGCAGACATCTCAGGCTGTCCCTCCTCGCAAGGGGAGCGCGCCTCTTACCCGGAAGTTCTCAGGGTCCACGTGGAGCTTGTCACAATGGAGCTCGCTCAGCTTGGCGAAAGTGTCCTTGACGTTGTCGAGATTCTTGATGCCGTCTCCGAAGGCTGTCAGCACCTTCTTGCCGTGCGCCTTGACCCGGGGGTTGCCACAGATGGCGGCGGCACTGGAGAGGTTCCCGAAATCGCCGAAGAACCTCTGGGTCCAGGGGTACACCACCAACATGCTGCAGAGAAAGAAAGAGAGAGACAGAAACAGAGAGAGGGGGTTACCCTGGTCCAAAAAGAGAGAGGGAGGAAGAGCCCCTGGGTCCCAGGCCAGTCACAGGGAGGGGGCCACACAGCCAACTTTACCCGGCCAGGGCTTCACCGCCAATTAGGCCCACATCGATTTTGCCCCACAGGTTGGTGATGAGCTGTTTCTCCTCGGCAGTCCAGTGCACCATGGTGGCTGCAGACAGAGGCGGTTCGGCTTTGGTCTTGGCTGAGGGAGGTTTCGGAGCTGAGCCCAGGTCCCCTCGGCAAGGCTTTTATACCCTGTGCCACGGCTCCGCCTCCCTGGGTGTTGCTGGCATTGGCTGCAGTGGGGCAGAGCCTCCTCCCCATCGCTCTGGGGTGTGGCTGCCTGAGGGGAACACCAGCAGCAGCTGCTACAGGTCCAGACAGGAGGAGGAGGAGGAGGTGGCGGCCAGTGCAAGGCCAGGACAACCCCCAAAGCGGTTTCCCACAGTGCCAACCCACCCTCTGCCCTCCTGGGGCCAGCCAGAGGTGTTGGCTGAGACCCTGGTGGTGTTGCCAGAGTGGAAACTGGAGGAGGCTCCTGTGCCCTGAATGGTTGGGCAGAAGAGGGCGAAAGTGTCCCTGACATCTCCGAGAGGGGCTGGTTCTTGCCTGGCTTAAGCACAGGAGCCCTCTCGGGTTCTCCTTCTGGCAACTCCAGCAGTGCCCCTGGGCAGGTGACGCAGCCATGGGGAAGGGCGGCCAAAGCAATGCGCTATAAACTCAGTGTGGGCTGAGTGTGGCTGGGATCATAGGTTCATTGAGGAGGGAGGGACTCGGCCCCTGGCCCCTTGGCGATACAGGAAGTCCACGGCTCAGGCATCCCCTGGAGCAACTTCCACGGAAGGTCCACCGCAGTTTCCCAAGGCAGCCCATTCCCAATCCTATCACACTCCTCCGCTCATCACGAATAATCTTTTGCTGAATTTGGGGAGGGGGCCCAATCCTGTTTCTGACCTGGGCCCAGGGCCAGCTCTCGGCAGCCCTGCTCCACAGCACCCCCACGGATCATCCCCCCCACCCTTCCTAGGAGGTTTGTTGGGCTCCTGATGAAATGTGGCTTTGTTTTTATGGCTTTTTCATGTTTTAACCAACTGTTTGCCATAGTTTTGCAGGGCTTCCTTTCCTCCCTCCAGCAGCCGGGAGTAGGGGCTGCACATCCCTCCCTTCTTCCTCCCCACAGGACCCTGACATCCCATCATTCGCATCAGAGCTGAACCATTTTAGCCAGGGCCAGATGAAACAGGTGAGCCTTAGGACCCAATTGCCTGCTGAACCTACTTTTCCTCCCTAGCAGGTAGAATCATAGAGTTGGAAGAGACCACGAGGGCCATCTAGTCCAACCCCATTCTGCCATGCAGATGTGTTGCTTTAGCATGGTGTAGCAGTTTGAGTGTTGGACTATGACTCTGGAGACCAGGGTTCAAATCCCTGCTTGGCCATGGAAAGCCACTGGCTGACCTTGGGCAAGTCTCACTCTCTCAGCCTCAGAGGGAGGCAATGGCAAACTCCCTCTGAACAAACCTTGCCAAGAAAACCCCACGAGAGGGTTGCCTTAAGGTTGCCGCAAGTCAGAAATGACTTTAAGGCACACAAGGAGGAGGAGGAGGAGGAGGAGGAGGAGGAGGAGGAGGGGGGAAACCTGGAAGGCCCACACTCTTCTATGGGGTGGGAGCGAAGGGAGGCAGGTAGGGAGGGTCTTCCAAGCAAGGGAGGTGATACAGAAGTATGTTAAATAAAAAAATTAGGCCTGTCTTGTGCCCAAAGGAGTGGCTGCCCTAAATAATCCTTCTCTGGTAGTAATGCATCCTTTTGACACTATGCAGTTTGTACATTTCAGACGGTTTTCTCAGGCAAGGAATCCTCAGAGGTGATTTTGCCAGTTCCTTCCTCCGAAATGAAGCCTGCAGTGCCCTGGGGGTGCATTGGTGGTCTCTCATCTAAGTATTAACCTGGGCCGACCCTGCTAAGCTTCCAAAACCAGCCGGGATCTGGTGACTTGAAAGTGTTTAGGCCACATTAGCAAGGTGTTCAGACTCACACACACATACAGTGAGGTCGGGTGGGAGATGGGAAACTTCATTCCCAGCTCCGGTTGTGACACCCACTCGGTGCCACGGGTGAGAAGACATCTTCCCTGGGGGGCAGCGAGGAGTAGGGGCTCTATAAAAGGGGGTCAAACTGCTTGAGTCCCCCTTCCCTCCTCCTGGCTCTCTCTCTTTCTGGGCCTGGTGGCCTGTTGGAGGGAGATAGGCTGGCCCTGCCCTCCCGGTGGCAAGTGTGGGTGGGGAGTGGCCACTAGGCAAGGCAGGGAGGCTAGATAAGCAGGCAGGGGAGGCGGTGGGGTGGGGGGGCAGGCAGAGACACAGGCCTCCCGGCCCTTTGGGGCAGCCCCTTCCTCTGCTTTACCCTCATTCCCACAGAAACACACACACCCCAAGCATTTGCACCAAGGACCTGAGGCCCTGTTTCTCGCCTGGACCTTGGGGGACCATGCCCCACAGGCGGAGGGGACAGGGGCAAAGCAGTGCATCGTCTCCCCCCCCCCCCATCCTGCCTCACCAGGTCCTTCCCATGGGGGAGAGAGGAGCAAACGGGCAACCCACCCACCCTCACCCCTTCCCCATTCTGGTGTTTTATACAATTGCCAGAGCAAAGACTGGAGGCGAGCAGCTGAAATTCCCCCTTCTCCCCAACCATTAAAGGGACAGGAGCCCCCTCCAGTCTTCACGCTGGCAACCCTATGGAGAGAGCATGGGGAAGGGTTTGGCTTGGTCAGCCTTGCCCTCACAGGAATAGTATAGCATTGCCATTCTGGTTCTAAATCAGGGGTGGGTGACTGTCAGAGGGTGGGGGCCACACTGGCCCTCCAAGGGACCCCCTTGCAAAATAAATAAATAAATAAATCAAATATGGTGCTGCTAAACAGCCCCAACCTCCCTCTAGATCAACGGTTCCCAAACTTTGAACCTCCAGATGTTTTGGGTTTAATCTCCCAGAATTTCTGCCTGTTGACCAAGGTGGCAGCAGGGGCTTCTGGGTAATGAAGTCCCCAAAAACCTGGAGGACCCAAGTTTTAGAATCCCTGCTCTAGAGGAAATGGGAAGGCATTTTGCCAAGTTTTGAGGAGAGGCCCTTGGGTAAGGTTGCCAGGTGGGAATACTGGAGAGGGCTCCTTGACCTGCAATGCTTGTGTGGAAGAGGGAACTTCAGCAGGCGCTGCTTCTCATGCAACCAGGTAACAAGCACCCCTGAAGTAATCCCCCCTTCTGCACAACCTCTAAAAATACAGACCCTCTCCAGTTTTCCCTCTGGCAACTCTCTGTTGTCTGTGAGGGTCACGTGCATCATAATGTGGTCAAACTCCAGGAAAAGAGATTCCATCTAAACGTTATTAGGAAGAACTTCCTGAGAGTAAGAGCTGTTTGGCAGAGGAATCCGCTGCTGCCTGGGAGTGTGGTAGAGTCTCTTTCTTTGGAGGTTTTTAAACAGAGGCTGGATGGCCTTATGCCAGGAGTGCTTGGATTGTGTGTTCCTGCATGGCAGAATGGGGTTGGACTAGATGGCTCTTAAGGTCTCTTCCAACTCTATGGTTCTATGATTCTATGAAATATTTGAAGGGATGTCATACTGAGGATGGGGCAAGCTTGTTTTCTGCTGCTCCAGAGACAAGGACACGGAGCAATGGGTTCAAACTCCAGGAAAAGAGATTCCACCTAAACATTAGGAAGAACATCCTGATAGTAAGAACTGTTGGGCAGTGCAATGTGCTGCCTGGGAGTGCGGTGAAGTCTCCTTCTTTGGAAGTTTTTAAATAGAGGCTGAATGGCCTTCTGTCAGGAATGCTTGGATTGGATCTTCCTGCATGGCAGAACGGAGCTGGACTGGATGGCCCTTGGGGTCTCTTCCAACTCTAGGATTCTTTGATGCTATGAAATTTCCAATGGCTTTCAGGATGAGGAGGCCAGGCAGCCCAGCATCTGCTTTCTAGAAAATAAACTGTGCATTTTTGGTAGAGTTACCAACTTGATAGATGAAGGGAATGCGGTGGATGTAGTGTATCATGATTTCAGTAAGGCTTTTGACAAGGTCCCCCATGATATTCTTGTAAAAAGGTTAGTAAACTATGGGCTGGACAATGCAACTCTTAGGTGGATTTGTAATTGGTGGACTGACCGAACCCAAAGGGTAGTAGTCACCAATGGTTCCTCTTCATCCTGGAGAGGCGTGACCAGTGGGGTGCCACAGGGTTCTGTCCTGGGCCCAGTGCTATTCAAATCTTTATCAATGACTTGAATGAGGGAATAGAGGGTATGCTGATCAAGTTTGCAGATGATACCAAATTAGGAGGGGTAGCTAATACTCCAGAGGATGGGATCAGAAATCAAAGTGACCCTCTTAACAGATTGGAGAGCTGGGCCAAAACTAACAAAATGAATTTCAACAGGGAGCAATGTAGGCTATTGCACTTGGGCAGTAAAAATGAAATGCACAGATATAGGATGGGTGACACCTGGCTTGAGGGCAGTACATGCAAAAGGGATCTAGGAGTCTTAGTGGACCACAAGCTGAACATGAGTCAGCAGTGTGATACAGCAGCTAAAAAAGCCAATGCAATTCTAGGCTGCATTAATAGGAGTATAGTGTCTACATCAAGGGAAGTAATAGTGCCACTCTATTCTGCTTTGGTCAGACCTCACCTGGAATCCTGTGTCCAGTTCTGGGCACCACAATTCAGGAAGGATATGGACAAGCTGGAATGTGTCCAGAGGAGGGTGACCAGGGTGGTGGGAGGTCTGGAAGCCATGATGCCCTATGAGGAGTGACTTAGGGAGCTGGGCATGTTTAGTCTTGAGAAGAGAAGGCTGAGAGGGGACAGGAGAGCCATGTTTAAATATTGGAAGGGATGTCATACTGATGATGAAGCAAGCTTGTTTTCTGCTGCTCCAGAGACTAGGACACAGAGCAATGGGTTCAAACACCAGGGAAAGAGATTCCACCTCAACACAAGGAAGAGCTTCCTGACAATAAGAGCTGTTGGGCAGTGGGATACACTGCTTTGTTGTGTGGTGCTATCTCCTTCTTTTGAGTTCTTTTTTTTTTTAGCAGCGGCTCAGTGGCTGTTGGGAATTATTTGATTGTCTTCCTGCATGGCAGGGGGTTGGACTGGGTGGCCCTTGTGGTCTCTTCCAACTCAATGATTCTATGATTCATTTGGTTTTTCAGCTTCTTCCTCATCATTCTCAGTGTGTGTGTGTGTGTGTGTGTGTGTGTGTGTGTGAAAGAGAGAGAGAGAGAGAGAGAATGCATGCATTTACAGTTTAGGAACCAAAGCCAAAACCAGCTGAACACAAGCCCCAGCTACAGATTCAGGAGGCTTCCTCAACATGTTTCACTTTGCATGAAATGAGTCCCTAGAATCACACAGTCACAGAGCAGGAAGGGGCCCCCAAGTGGCATCTAGTCCAACCCCGCTGCAGGAATCACCCAGCAAAAGTGAGAGAGAAGCTCCTAAACTCTGTTGAGAAACCTCTCAGACATGCATGAATCCCGTTGAATCAGTGGCTCTGCCCATGTTGGGACTATTAGCCAGGGGACTGAGGGCTGGCAAACAAACTGTAGGGTGGGATTTCGCAGACCCTTGCCTGCTCCATCAAAACTGTGGCGCATACTCCAGACTGCGCCAAAGGTCAGGGGGCAGCACCTTCTCGTGACTCTTTTGAGCCGGTATTCTCAGCTCTTGGCCCTCCTCTGGGTGTTTTGGAGGACCTGGACTCCCGGAAGCCCCTGCTCTCAGCAAGGGGGGTAGTCAGGGATTCTGGAGGGTGAAGTCCAAAACCTCTGGAGGACCATTTTAAAGATGGCCAAGGGGACTCCTTGCCGTTTCTGGCTCCAGCAGGCCAATGTCACCATGCTGCTGCTATTCCCGGTGGCCATTTCTCACAGGAGGCTGGATGTGCCCCCAGACTCTGCCTTCATCCTCCTCTTCCTCGCTTGCCCCCTCCCACCCCCACCATCCCTATCTCTCCGAGCCAGCTGAAGGGACACCATCGCCATTCACACCCTGTGAGCAGCAGCAGCAGCAGCCTTTTTGCAGTGATGGCAGCTGGGATTGCTGATAGGATGGCCTGCCGCCTTCCCTGGAGAGGGCGATATGGGAGGTGCTCTGGGCATGCACCCGTTCTCCGCCTGTCCAGAGACAAGACGGGGTCCAGAGTGCAAATACCCTCCAGACAGGTCACTTTCCCTCCCCCCCCCTCCGTTTCATGAGGGGCCGACCTCGCAGGGTTGTTTTTACCGCACACACTAAGAAGTCCACAGACGTTTTGCAACCTGTGGCAGGCAGTTTGGTAGAAAGAACTCTTTTGCAACCTGTGGCAGAACAACTCTTCCAACTCTTCAGGCTTAGGGCAAGAATAGACCAGGTGAGGTCATCTAGACCAGTGCCTCTCAAGCTATCTGCCAGGCATGGGGTGGACTGGATGGCCTTCGTGGTCTTTGTGCCAAGAGCTACAGTAGGCAAGCAGCCAAAGTCTGGGGGGCCAGAAGTGGTCCATGGGCAACCACTGGTCTAGGGGCATCCCAGCTCTCCCAAGAGGGAGGCAAGGCCATGCGTGGAGCCCCTCCCTGTCCCACTGCCACAGACCCCCCCCCATGGCCACCTGGCTTAAGCATCTGCAGCCCCTGCAGTGGACAGGGAGGGCACGGGCGGTGTGAGAGTGTTGTTGCCATGGGTGCCATGGGTGCCTAACACAACCTTCCCCAACTTGACACCCTCCAGATATGGTAGACAATACTGCAGCCCCCAGAGTCCCCCCCTCAGCTATGGCTGGGGGATACTGGGAGTAGTAATCCAGCCCCAAAGCGTGTGTGAAAGGCTGACCTAGTGTGTGGGTGTGAATGGGAGGTTTCCTCCACCCCAAAAGTGGATGCAAAGACATGCCCTTGTGTAGAAATGGGTTGTCATGCGTCCTAGCCGGAAGGGTGGGCCCAGCCAGGCTGACCCTCCACAAAAAGGCACCAAGGTCTGGCTCTGCTCCCCTCCCCAACTCAGCCAGGAGTTGAAGGAGCCACTTGGGCATCCAGAGCTACATTCCCAGTGACCTGGCCATCCTCTCCTCCCGCCCACCCAGGATTTAAAGTGTGGATGGGAGGGTGGATGGATGGATCCCTTCAGGGGCAAAGAGAATGGCAGAAAGAGCCCCCCCTATTATTATTGCCCCCATGGTCCAAGGGGACCAGGAGGAAGCGCCAACACAGAGGCAGAGACACCATCACAGTGCTGGCGTTCTGCAGAAGGGGTGTGTGTGTGTGTGTGTGTATATCTGTGTGTATGAGTCCAACCACCATGGAATGACAGTCAGCCCTCCATATCCACGGGTTCTGCATCCACAGATTCAACAACCACAACTTGAAAATATTCAGGGGTCCCCCTTGCTGTTTGCTTTTTTATATAAGGGATGCCATTTTACTGTGCCGTTGTGTATAATGGGACTCGAGCATCCACAGATTTTGGTATCCACAGGGGGTCCTGGAACCAAACCCCAGCAGATACCAGGGGCCCACTGTGTGTTCAACAGTGGAATATGGACTCCTTCTGAGGGTGGTGGGCTCTGCTTCTTTGGAGGTCTTTAAACAAAGGTTGAAAGGGCTTCTTTCAGGAGTGCTTTGATCGTGTCTTCCTGCATGGCAGAATGGGGTTGGACTGGATGGCCTTTGGGGCCCCTTCCAAATCCAGGATTCTGTGATTCCATGTGAATATAGATTTATGCTATGAAAAATGATGTAGAATGTCAGCCTCTCTTTGGCCACAGTTACTCTGGGGGGACCGGTGTGGGGGAGGGAAAGTAAAGGACAGGTGGAAAGCAGATGCATTTCTAATGCCATTGGATGCAGCAAGTGGTTGCATGAAAAGCAGCCCCCGCCAACCCCACTGCCGTCCAAATGCACACAAATAAATCTGCCTCAAGCAAGGAAGAGCTGGGGAGCAGGAAGCAGAGGCGTCTTCTGGACCACGGAGGCAGCTGGCGACCCTCCTTCCTTTCTTTACGCTTGCTTTCTGTTAAAAGCATAGGAGCTTTTAGAGGAGAAAACTCTGCCGCATTGCATAGGTGGAAAGAGAGCAAAAGGTACATGCCTCCTCTCTTCCTATGGAAAGGCCCGAGGGTAGGTTTGCTGGACTGTGTTTTGAAAAGCAAAGAAAGAGGACACATTTCCTGACTGACTTCATCAAACTTCAGATCATTGTGATTATTGTTTATTTGCTTTGGAGTAAGATGAAATGTTTACCTCTGAGAAAGAGGACAGCTCCAGGAAAAAAAGGGAGGTATGGCAACCCTACCCAAGTGTAGAACTGACGGGGGAGTGGAGGAAAGGCCCCAGGGGACGCCTGTGGGGCTTCGGCCACTGAACTCGCCCACCCAGAGTGGGAAGGCTGGGACAGCAGACCCCTCCCAGGGCCAGCCAGCAGAGGAGGAGTCTGGGGAACTACCAGCCACTTAGTAGTCATAGGATTGGCTTTCATGAGATAAAGCCTACTTGCTACACCTTGTCTCCCCAGTAAAATCTGCCCACCTTTGGGGTGCCACAAGGCTCTCTTTTAGTTCTGCCATAACACAGGGGCTGTGGACCCTTCTAGAATTCGTTCCACACTGAGAACAGGCTGAGCATCCAGGTCATATTATTACACCATTTTGGAAGTTCGCAAGGAAGCCCTATGGATTGGCTGGGTGTATGGGGAAACATCAAAGAAGGGGCTGTGCTCAGAAAGCTTATTTTGACCCCGCACCCTAGCCCCTGGTTAGTTTCAAAGATGCTACGGGATTCCTTTATGTATTTTTTTCATTCCATTCTGAAAGAAAAGGAGGGCTGCAAAAGTGCAGAGCTTCAATAGCCAAGGATAAGAATCATAGAATCATAGAATCATAGAGTTGAAAGAGACCACGAGGGCCATCCAGTCCAACCCCATTCTGCCACGCAGGAAATCACGATCAAAGCATCCCCGACAGATGGCCATCCAGCCTCTGTTTAAAGACCTCCAAGGAAGGAGACCCCACCACGCTCCGAGGGAGTGTGTTCCACTGCCGAACAGCTCTTACTGTCAAAAAGTTCCTCCTCATGTTGAGGTGGAATCTCTGTTCCTGGAGCTTGCATCCATTGCTCCGTGTTCCAGTCTCTGGAGCAGCAGAAAACAAGCCTGCTCCATCCTCAGCGTGACACCCCTTCAAATACTTAAACAGGCTATCAAATCGCCTCTTAACCGTCTTTTTTCCAGGCTAAACATACCCAGCTCCCTAAGTCTCTCCTCACAAGGCATCATTTCCATACCTTTCACCATTTTAGTTGCCCTTCTCTGGACACGCTCCAATTTGTCCATATCCTTTTTGAATTGTGGTGCCCAGAACTGGACACAGGATTCTAGGTGAGGTCTGACCAAGGCAGAATAGAGCAGCACTATTACTTCCCTTGATCTAGACACTATACTTCTATTGATACAGCCCAAAATTGCATTGGCCTTTTTAGCTGCCGCATCACACTGTTGGCTCATGTTCAACTTGTGGTCTACTAGGACTCCTAGATCCCTTTCGCATGTAGTCTCATTCAGCCAGGTCTCCCCCATCCTATATCTATGCATTTCATTTTTTCACCCTAAGTGCAGTACCTTACATTTCTTTGTTAGCTTTGGCCCAGCTCTCCAGTCTATCCAGGTCATTCTGAATTTTGATCCTGTCCTCCAGGGTATTAGCTACTCCTCCTAATTTGGTGTCATCTGCAAATTTGGTAAGTATGCCCCTAATTTCCTCATCCAAGTCATTGATAAAGATGTTGAATAGCACTGGGCCCAGGACAGAACCCTGGTCACCTTAAATAAGGAAGTGGGATATTCAAGTATGTGTTTAGGAGGAGGAGAACCAATATGGCATAGCAGTTTGAGCGATGAACTACAACCCTGGAGATCAGGGTTCAAATCTCTGCTTGGCCATGACCCACTGGGTGACCTTGGGCAAATCACACTCTCTCAGCTTTAGAGGAAGGCAAGGGCAAAACCCCCTCTGAACAAACCTTGCCAAGAAAACCCATGATAGGCTCTCCTTAGGGTTGCCATAAGGCAGAAAGGCGATATGATAGCCCTGTTTAAGTATTTGAAGGGATGTCACATTGAGGATGGAGCAGGCTTATGTTCTGCTGCTCCAGAGACTGGAACACGGAGCAATGGGTGCAAGCTCCAGGAACAGAGATCCCACCTCAACATGAGGAGGAACTTTTTGACAGTCAGAGCTGTTCGGCAGTGGAACGCACTCCCTCGGAGTGTGGTGGGGTCTCCTTCCTTGGAGGTCTTTAAACAGAGGCTGGATGGCCATCTGTCGGGGATGATTTGATCGTGATTTCCTGCGTGGCAGAAGGGGGTTGGACTGGATGGCCCTCGTAGTCTCTTCCAACTCTGCAATTCTATGATTCTATGATTCTATGAACAACAAAAACATTTAGGAAGGGATGAGGGAGTAAATCCCTTATAGCAGAATTCCTGTTGTGAGTATTTGCATCTGTTTTTCATTTTTCATTTAGGGCTTGAAGGTTTGCATCTCAGGTTGCAATACTCATGAGCAAAGTATATAAAAATGTCACCCAACCCACTACCACCTCCTTGGGTTCGTGGAATTTGGGGACATTGGATCAATATCCAGTTTAGTATAGACTGTATTATAGTATTGTGACTGTTTTTAAAAAAATTGGGCTTCCATTTGCAAAGGGCCTGCATGCTTGTGATTGGGTTTGCAGCATGTGCTTATAAACTGGCCCCACAGAACCGAAGAAAGCGGTGTGTGCACACACAAGCACCCGCCCTCTGTTCTTTTCTAGGGGGGTCCCTCATCTCTGCGTTGTTGTTCTTCTGCAAGCAGAAGGGGGCTCTGGAAGGGGGGCCGGGCGTGGAGCCACCGTCTCCGTGACTCAGCAGATCTGCCCGGCCTCCGGTTCTGCTGAGTCATCAGGCTGAGTCCGGCCGGGCTCGCCTGATAGCGCCTCCTGCGCGCAGCCAGCCGGGCCTTTGCTCCGGTGCAGATAAACAGGTGGGAGACCAAGGCCACCACCCCAGCCTTGGGCTCAGGCTTTTTGGGGCAAGGATTCTCACACAACAAACCCCCAAGAGTAAGAGATCTGTCAGGAGTGCTTTAATTGTGGATTCCTGCATGGCCGAAGGGGGTTGGACTAGATGGCCCTTTAGGGTACCTTCTAGTGCTATGATTCCATGATTATCACCACCACACACCTTGCAAAAAATACAGAACGTGTTGTATGGTAGAAAAGGATGGTCCTCAGCAATGCCCTACTGCATGGAGGCACCCAGCCTGTTGCTCATACAGAGGCCAATCAAGCAATCCAGGGAAGCCCACAGACTGGACCTGAGTGCGAAAGCAGCTCTCCCTTTCCCCTAGAATAAGGTTTCTTGCTTTCTCCAGCGGCCGCTGGTATGCTATGGCAGACTGAAGGGCCGGATCTGAAGGCCCCATGCAGCAGGGACGAGAACCGTGGGGAGCTCCAGATATGGTTGGACTGCAGCTCCAAGTATGCCTCACCACGGTTATGTTGGCTGTGGTTGCTGGGAATTGCAGTCCAAGCACATCTGCAAGGCCACATGATTCCCAACCCTGCTGTACAGCCACCAAGTCTCTCCTCCTCCATCATGGATTTGCCCGTCCCCCTGTTAGAGGCACTGAAAAGTTTTCACCCGTTGCCACATCTTGTGGCAGTGAATTCCACAGGTTAGCAATAGGTTGTGCAAAGCAGTCCTTGGTTAGGTCTTTTCTTCTGAATCCTACAGTTCTGAATCCTCCAACAATTCAGCTTCAGTGGATGTCACCCCTTTGGGTTCTGCTGTTCATCAAAGGGGAAGAAACATGGGTCCTTCCCCACTTTCTCCATCCCATGAATAATTTAGACACCTCTGAGATCTTCCTAGGAGCCAGCATGGCGTAGTGGTTTGAGTGTTGGTCTACAACTCTGGAGACCCGGGTTTGATTCCCCACTCAGCCAGGAAAGCCCACTGGATGACCTTGGGCAAGTCACACACTCTCAGCCTCAGAAAAGCCTGTGATGAGATTCACCTTAGGGTTGCCATAAGTCAGAAATGACTTGAAGGCACACAACAGCAACAGTGATCTTTTTAGCAATCCGGTGTGGCTAGTGGTTTGAGCGTTGGGCTAGGACTACAGATCCCCTCTGCTCTGCCCTGGAAACCCACTGGGCTGACCTTGGGAGGGTCACACTCTCTGGGACTCAAAAATCATACTTTATCACACTACACTGTTATAGTGCCATTATCACACTTTAACTGCTCTGGCTGCCTCCTGTGGAATTCTGGGGCTTGTAGTTTACTGAGGCCTAAGAGCTCTTTGGCTGAGAGTCCTAAATGCCCCTCCCTAAACTGCAAATCCCAAGATTCCACAGGAGGAAGTCATAGCAGTTAAAGTGGAATAATCGCGCTATAACAGTGTAGTGTGATAAAGTAGAATGTTTGAGTCCCAGAGAGTGTGACCCTCCCATAATCTCATCCCCTGAAGAAATCTCTCCAAGAAAACCCTCTTTTGTAGAGCCAGTGTGATCTAGTGGTTGGAGCGTTGGCCTAAGACCCTGGGAGACCCGGGTTCAAATCACTGCTCACTCAGCCATGGAAACCGACCAGGTGTCCTTGGGCAACTTGCACTCAGTCTTCGGGGAAAGCCAAGGCGACCCTCCTCTGAAGAAACCTTGAGGATCATTAAGGTGTAGCCGTCTGAGTGGAGTCTCTCGGAGAGCAAAGCTCAAACCCCAACCAGGCCACACAAACCCTCTGGCTGGCCTTTGGCAAGCTGGACGCTCTCAACTTTAGGGAAGCCAAAGGCAACCTCAGAACAAAACTTGTCAAGAAAACCTTGCCATGGAGCAATTTGGAGTCCATGTAATCTGCATGCTGGCACCCAGGAGCTGTGGGAATGCAAAATATTGCAACCTGCAATGGGATATTGCAATATGGGGGGGGGAGCCGTCACTAGGAAAATTCTCCCTTCTTTGGTGCCCTTTAAGCTGAGGTGGGGTACTCACGGCTCTCCAGATGTTGTTGGACTCTATTTCCCACCATCCCTCCCCATTGGTAATATGCTGGCTGATACGAGTTGCAATCCAAAAAGATCAGGAGGGCTACACAATTCCTGGCCATGACACAGAGAACAGGACCCTGTCAGAGGTGGCTATGCAGCCATTGCCAGATCTTGAGGCAGTGAGTTCCATAGGTGAATAATGTCTTAGCCTGCATTAAAAGAAGCATAGTTTTCAAGACAAGGGAAGTAATGCTCCCACTCTGTTCTGCACCAGTCGGGCCTCATCTGGAATAAAATGGGCTCCATTTTAGGAAGGAGGCAGACAAGGTGGAGCAGGTTCAGAGGAGGGCAACAAGGGTGATAGAAGGAGGGATGGAGAACAAAATAGAGAAAGTTAAGGGAGCTGGGCTTGGGAGACAGGAGTGCACTCTTTAAATTGATGTTGTTGCATGCCTTCATTCCTTTCTGACTTAGGGTGACCCTATCACGGGGGTTTCTTTGCAAGGTTTGTTCAAAGTGGGTTTGCCTTTGCCTTCCTCTGAGGCTGAGAGAGTGTGACCTGGCCAAGGTCACCCAGTGGGTTTCCATGCCCAAGCGGGGATTTGAACCTTGGTCTCCAGAGTCCAGTGCTCAAACCACTACGTGTACCTGAGAGAGGAGGGGGCAGGCCTGTGACAGGAGAGCAGATTTCGACTGGCCATTAGAAGGAATGTCAACAGTGAGAGTGGTTTGGCAATGGAACCCATTGCCTAGAGAAGTGGGGGGTGGTCATAGAATTATAGAGTTGGAAGAGACCTCAAGGGCCATCTGGTCCAACCCCATTGTGCCATGCAGGAAGACCCAATCAAAGCATTTCCGATAGACGGCCACCCAACCTCTGTTTAGAAACCTCCAAAGAAGAAGACTCCACCATCTCCCAGGCAGCACGGATTCCACTTCCAGACAGCTCTTATACTGTCAGGACGTTCTTCCTAATACTGTTTAGGTGGAATCTCTTTTCCTGTAGTTTGAACCCATTGCTCCGTGTCCTAGTCTCTGGAGCAACAGAACAGAGGTCTGGAAAAAGAGGCTGGACAGCTCCCTGCTTCTGGGGATGGTTTAGCTGGAGATGGGGAGGGGAGAGAACCCGCCTGGAGAACCTCTTCCAGCTCTAGGACATTATGGTGCAAAACATTCTCTCTTTAGGTGACTGCCTTCCTGTGTTTCCCACCATTCTGCTTCAGGGGATTGTGACCCCTTTGGGGGTTCTCATACCATTATGGGTGAGGAAGGAAACTGACCCACATTCGCTACTTATCATCCTGGTTGCCCTTCTCTGAACCGACTCTTTCCTAAAATGAGATGCCCAGGACATTCTCTACACCCTGCCTGGTTTTGAACCCCCTCCGGGGGCCCCCATCACTGTTCCCCTTGCTGAGTTTATTTCCAAACCGAGCAGACCCAAACCCTGCCACCCCTTCCTCTTGCAGGGGAGTTGCTCATCTCAGACCCCCTTTTCTGCACCATGTTCAGCAATCTAAGATCCTTTCCCATGTGCAGTGACCAGAACCGTCTGGCTGGGGGCTGCTGGCCAGAACTGGGCCCAAGTCTCCCTCCACCCCACCCCCAAGCAAGTGGCCGTTGGGTTCTGTGGGTTGCAGGGAGTGCAGCAAAGAGACCGATGGGCTCTGGCAATGTGGAGGGAGCCCACGTCATCAGGTGCAGGGAAGGGGGTCCGGAGGTCTAAGGCTCAATAAGGCTGCAGATGACTGGAGAGGGGTCTCCAGGGCAAGAGAAATCCCCCATGGGTTTTTACTACCGTATTTCAAGTATCCCACACAATGTGGATGACAACAGAAATATTGGGTGATCCAGGAACGGTCTGGGGAAAGGAGAGGAAGCAGCGTGTGCTCTTCCTCATCAGCACTGACACGCACACACACCCTACACCCCTGAAGTGGTTGAAGGGACTGATGCAATTGCCCCAACTGCCCAGCAATCATCTGGCCCTGGCTTTGGCCAAGCAAGAAGCCCAGCTCTGGGTGACGGGGGGGGGGGCAAAAAGGGAAGGGGGCAGGCCTGGCTCTTGCCGCCATGGGTTCAGCAGCCGATGGTGGTGAGCTTCAAGGAAGGAACTAGAGGGGAGGCAGAGCTCTGCATGTGCATTCACGCACGCACACACCCACACACACTTCCAAACTGCCCCCTCAGTCATGCTAGAAGTGAAGCCCAGCCTCCCATCTAGTCCTGTTTGTAACCATCTTGCTCTCGGGCAGCAAAATCTCTTGGGCTGACCCCTTAGTGCATGAGACTGCTAAAGGACATCTCTGCCACCCCCTCCCCTGCCTCCCACCCCCCATGGCTGCCCCATTGCGAGGGAGGTAAGTGTAGGAGATGCACAGTTGGTGGTCAGAGGCCTGTGAGAGAGGGAGAGGTGGCCAGTTGACCACTGTGGCTTCCAGAGAGCATTTAATAATCCCACACACACACACACCTGCCTCAGGCCGACTACGTTAGAAACCAAAAGCGCCTCTGGACAGAGTTTTGGCTTCTAGAGACAAATGAGGAAGGGGCTGATTCACAGTTTCTTTAAAATGCCCCCCCCATCTCCCCCAGGGACAGCAAATAATGGAGAGAGGCAGTGCCAGAAAATGGGGGAAGAGATGAGTCTCCCTTTTGGAGCAGAGGCAATGGGGGGGGGGCATTTTAGCAATAGCTCTTCTATTTCTATACTGCTTATCAGTGGTTTACAATGTGTTAGTTTTGAGGTCCAAAAAAGATGGGGGGGGCACCAGTGAGAGACAGCAATAAAGCTCTCGGCCAGGGAAGGGCCGGATCCATAAATACCCCTTTCCCATGATTTTAGTGCAGGATGGGCACACGGGGGTCTCTTCGCGCCCTGCTCCCCATTCACCTTCTTTGCCCCTTCAGTGACCAATGGGCACTCTCTGCAGGTGTGTCCCTCCCCCCCCAGACAAAATGCCCCAATTTGGGCCCCCGGCTCCTTTAGCAAGCCACACGCTCCCCTTGCCACCCCATACCCCACTGAGGCCTGGATGCCTCCCCTTGCATGGCTCGATGCGGGACCCCTTTGAAAGCTCTCTTGTGGACAAAGGGGGGGGCAAGGGGTCCATGATCCTCCTCCACCCAGGCCAAGCCACCTTCCAAAGGGTCAGGGACCCCCTCCTCTTTTCCCCTCCATATGCTCTTGCCCCCCTCCACCAAAGCTCCCCAAAAGAGAGGCAGAGTCGGCACAGTTTGCAACTGGTGACGTTTATTAGGTGATGATGATGATGATGATGATGTCACGCAGGGCAGAGGGGGTGAGGTGGGATGTGGGGGCTCCCCCATGGGAGGCGAGGTGGCTGCTTCTCCCTCCAGCTGGCGATGGCTCAGTGGTACCGGCGGGCCAGGGCGTGGGCCACGGCCCCCACCAGCTTCTGGAAGGCGGCGTGGCAGGCCGGGGTGAACTCCTTCCCGAAGTGGGCGGCCAAGAGGGTGATGAGCACGTCGCCCAACAGCTGGGGGGGAGGAAGAGGAGGAGGAGGAGGAGGAGGAAAGAGAGGGGAGAGGTTAAAAGAAAAGCCCCCCAACCTTGGCTTCAGGGGTCTGAGGCTGCTGTGCCACACTGCCCCAGTCCCCGGCTGCCCTTCCTGTGCTCCTCCCCACCACCTTCACAAACCCCAAATCACAGCCAGCCCCAGAAGTGTCCCCAGGCAATGGGGAACACACACACACACACACACACACACACACACACACAGAGGGAATCCCAGCATTGAGGACAAGGCAGGGTATGAATACGTTTACTATAATAATAGATAAGCAGCACAGCTAGCAACCAAGCGCCAAGCACTGCCGTGCCCTCTTCCCGGTGGACCTTGCCACGGGCCAGGCAGGGAGGCTGTTTGCCATGTGAACCTGGGTTCAAACCCATTCTGTGACTTGGCCCTGGAGAGGTGGGTTCACATCTCCGCTCAGCCAAGGACCCCACCTCCAAGGACAGAGAGAAGATTTGTTTAAAGTTCTTTGAAAGGTAGAGGTAAATGGCTTCGCTTTGCTTTGTTTTTAAAGCAAAAGGATGAAAGCAGGACTGTGTCACTCAGTTGTGCTGAGCTTGCAAAAGAAACATGCACACACAAGCCTCACTCTCTCTCTCTCTTTCACACACACACACACACACACACACACCACCTCTGGGTGTCCAGAAGGAGTCAGAGTAACTTCTGAAAGACCCTTCTCCTTCTCTTGCATGGACACAGCACCCCCTCCCCAAAAAGAATCCTTCTCATCTCATTTGGGACTTACAGGTGTGCAGAGGGGGATCAGGGCCCCCCATCCCTCCCCCCCCCCAGGCCATCCCTCCTCACAAGGGGAGCGCGCCTCTTACCCGGAAGTTCACGGGGTCCACGTGGAGCTTGTCACAATGGAGCTCGCTCAGCTTGGCGAAAGTTTCCTTGATGTTGTCGAGATTCTTGATGCCGTCTCCGAAGGAGGTCAGCACCTTCTTGCCGTGCGCCTTGACCTTGGCATTACCACAGATGGCGGAGGCACTGGAGAGGTTCCCAAAATCTGAGAAGAACCTCTGGGTCCAGGGGTACACCACCATCATGCTGCAGGGAAAGAAAGAGTGGGGACAGAGAAAGAGAGTGGGGGGGGGGGTTACACCAGTCCAAAAAGAGAGAGAGGGAGGACCCGCCAGGCCAATGGTGGGCAGGGACCCAGACGGTGCCCCATGGATCTCTCCTTGGTTTGGGAATGAGGCAGGTTGGGGCTTGGCCAGTCCTAGGATGGGATTGGGGGACTGCTGGGCCTCCTGGTCAGGCTGGGAGGAGGACCCTGGCGGAGAGTGGTGGGCACACCAGCTACAGGGGTCCCTGTCCCCCCCCAGCCCCTGTGCCTAAGGGCAGCCTCCCCCAAACCTTCCCTGCCCCCCCAGCATTGGCTTTACCAGGCCAGGGCCTCGCCACCGACTTGGGCCACATCGATTTTGCTCCAGAAGCTGGTAATGAGCTGCTTCTCTTCGGCGGTCCAGTGCACCATGGTGGCTGCAGTGGTTGCGTCTGGGGACGGCTGCTGAGTTCTCGGCCAGGGACGGTTGCTGAGCTGAGCTGGGAGCCTCCTTGGGGGGGACTTTTATACCCTGGGCCACAGCTGGGCGGATTGTGCGGGGCCAAGGAGCCCGAGGAAGGCGGGGGCCCATGCCCGGGTGTGGCTCCTCCGCTGGGTGCACTGAGATAGCAGCTGGCTCACGAGGAAGCACCAGCCCCCGGGCGGTTGTCTGGCTCGCAGGCACTCTTCCTCTTATCAGTGCCTGTCCTTCCCCAGGAGAACCAGGCCGGGGAACAGCATCGGGGCCAGGAGAGGAGAGGGACCACCACTGCAGACCCTCCAACACTGAGAATCATGGACTCCTAGAGATGGAAGAGACCTCAAGGGCCATCCAGTCCAAACCCATCCTGCCATGCAGGAAGACACAATCAAATCAAATCATTCCTGACCGATGGCCATCCAGCCTCTGTTTGAACACCTCCAAAGAAGGAGACCCCACCACACTCTGAGAACCAGCACCACTGGCTGAGATGGTTGAATGTGGGAACTCATGACCCAGAAGTTGGCAAGCTGGTGGTTTCTATAGTCTGTGTGTAGGTGAGAAGACCCCAAGCCAGCCACCAAAACCATCCTTATTTGTTTATTTATTTTAATCTAGCCTTTGCCCCCCAAAAAACAAAGTGCAGCTAAAAGCCTGATTTAAAACAACAACAGTCAAATAGGCTATCCTATGAAACCACCACTAAAAGGGGGATAAAAGCCTTTTAAAAATATAATAATAAAAGACATAGCAACGCTTCCATCAACAGTGCTTTAATAATTCTATGTACTGTATTCCTGCATGGCAGGGTGGGTTGGACTGGATGGCCCCCAGGGGTCCCTTCCAACTCTGGGATTCTATGTTCTCTGGGAGAATCAGTTTCTGCAAGTTACTGCTAAGTGCTCTTTCCTCCTCCTACACACATACACACACACACAGGTCTCTTCATCAGCCTGGCACGGCATCTTGGGAGCATGCATTCAGGGTCATGGAACCCCAGAGAGGAGGTAGAGCAACTCTCCATCTTCTCTGGGTGGGCACCAAGTGAGGAGAGAAGCCCCTGTGGTTGCCATTGGACCCACAAGGTTGAACCAGGAGGCTTCTTGTGTCTCCTAGGTGGGCAATCTTTCGACTGCCCCCTCCATGCCATCCTAGGAGGGTGGTGAGACCCAATGCCAGTTTCTGCAAATGGGTGAAATCAACCACGTTTGTGCCTCACTCGGCCCACACCAGCCAAAAACAGACCTGTGACTTAATCTAGACTGTGTGCAAAAGGCATGGCGCTCAGCATCTCCTCGCTTGCCCCCTCCCACAAACCACCCAGAAAATCGAAAACTGTCTCTGTTGCCCAGGTGGACTTTTGGGCCAGGGCAGTCTCTCCTAGCTGTCTACTGTGCCTTGGGATCCCTTTCGCAGGGATATCATGACATCCTATGGCTGCATCCCATGGAATCCTGGGATTTGTAGTTTGGATGGGGGGGGCAAGTCATGTTCTCTGGCAGAGCATCCCACATACCCTGCTGCCTAAACTGCAGGTTGCTTCCAGAGTTACAGAATCATAGAATTGCTGAGTTGGAAGATACCTCAAGGGCCATCTAGTCCAACCCCATTCTTCCATGCAGGAATACACAATCAAAGCATTCCTGACCGATGGCCATCCAGCCTCTGTTTGTGGCAGTCCCAGTATTTCCATCCATGTTCTGTGTCCTGTTGTGGGGGAGTGTTGGTAAGCAAATAAAGGCCTGCATCCCCCTCCCTAGCAGCATGTGAGGGAGGAGGACAGAGTTTCTCCTTGTGCTGACAGTTCTCTTTAAACCCCTGAAGGAAGGATGTCATGTTGGAAATGGAGCAAACTTGTTTTCTGCTGCTCCAGAGACTAGGACACAAACACGTGGATTAAAATTACAAGGAAAGAGATTCCACCTAAACATTCAGAAGGACTGTGTGGCTGTAAGAACTGTTTGGGACTGGAATGGACTGCCTTGGCGTCTGGGGGACCCTCCCTCTTTGGAGGCTTTTATGCAGAGGTTGGATGGACATCTCTTAGGAGTGCCTTAATTCCTCCTGCACAGCCAGGGGTTGGACTAGATGACCCTGTTGGCTCCTTCTAAGTCTAAGATTCTGTTCTCATGGGTAGGGATTGCAGGCAGTGCGACCAGAGGTAATAGCAATCCAAACAAAGTCATTCATTGAGTATTGCCTTAACAGTGATCAATAGCAACCAGCAGCTGGGTGGTAAAACAGATTCCTCCCCATTAACAGTTAAAGGGGAATCAAAGTGTTACAACAGCTGCTGCCTGGGAGTGTGGTGGAGTCTCCATCTTTGGAGGTTTGTAAGCAGAGGCTGGATGGCCATCTATCAGGAATGATTTGATTGTGTATTCCTGCATGGCAGAATGGGGTTGGACTAGATGGCCTTTGGGGTCTCTTCCAACTCTATGGTTCTGTGGTTCATACTGAAGTGCTGTGACAGTGCAGCATGAAAGAGACCCTACTAGGTGAGATAAAAACTCTTTGACCCTATTTAGACCCCATCATCTAGAGTCAAACATCTGCTTTTGCCACACCTGCCACCCTGGTGTGCCCTCCGTTGCTTTTCCCCCCAGTGAGAGAGCTGCTCCACTCAACCCATTCCAGACTCAAGCATGGAAAAAGAAACGCAGTGGTACCAGAGAGCAGCGAGGTTCTTATCAGCAGCTGCCCACAGCCTCCTGCTTTTGCTGATTTGCCTCCAATCGCTGGCAAAAAAGACGGACAAGGCTTTGCTGAGCCTTCTTGGGGGGCTCTCCGACCCCTCCGAAAACAGCCCCAGGAGGACTTCTCTGAGTTTGTGGAGTTCACTTTCCCCACCAAGAAGCCCTTTCCTCACTTTGGGGGAAGAAAACACCAAACACCCCCTTTGGGGAAGCTTCCCTTCCACGCACCTGTTTATTACAAAATAGTTGTACACCACTTTTCCAGAAAAAGGTTGACACAGTTCACAGGGAGAGGAGGAGAAGGAGGAGGAAGAGAAAGCCCTCTTATTTGTTCCTTCTTTCTTAAAATATTGCTCTTCCCAACCTTCGTTGGTGAGATCTTGCTCAGGGAGGCACAGAATTGAAAAGAATACAAGCAATTTAAAATAGTTCTAGATAAGAGCAATGGAAGAACTTGAACAGGGTTGTTTGTCGTAGTTGTTGTGGGCCTTCAAGTTGTTTCTGACTTATGGCAATCCTAAGGTAAGTCTGTCAGAGTTTTCTTGGCAAGATTTGTTCGGAGGTTTGCTATGGCTGCCTTCTGAGGCTGAGAGAGTGTGGCTTGCCCAAGGTCACCCAGTGGGTTTTCATATCCAAGTGGGGATTTGAGCCCTGGTCTCCAGAGCCATAGTCCCAATGCTCAAATAACTATGCTGGCTAAACACATTAAACAGGTCACCAATTTAAAACAACAGAAAAGGGCCAAACAGTTGGGGGTGGCCAAGAAGGCCCCCAGGGTGTCCCAGACCCACTGTGGGGTATGTGGTGTGTGTGTGTGTCTGCAGGAAGAAGGTGAGTCCTCAGGACGAGGGGAGATGAAGTAAACTTCCATCGATTTCTGAATGCCCCCCCCCATCCCGTGGATACATGTTCCATCCCTCAACCAGACACACACCCAGGGCGCACCTATGTGGGGTGGGAGGCGAAATGAGGTGGGACATAAGTATTCTGCCTTCCCTCCTGAAATTTTCCTACAGCTCCCAAATTTCCAGCATTGCAATTCTTCAAAAAGTTCCATGAAACCCACAAAAGCCTCACACGGAAATAACAGCCAGTTAGTCTTCAAGGTGCTGCCAATTTCTTTTTATTCTCTCCCTCCTTCCTCCTTTTTGCTGGAAGGTGCAGGAATAAGAAGACCAGACACAATAAAGAGACCAGACAGATATAGCTGGGTTGTCCAGGGCTATTTATTTATTTATGTTCGGTATTTATACCCCACTCTTCCCAGAGCAACTTTCAAATTGTTAAGCAATAGCACATATACTCCTGCACCGCATTAAGCCATTTCCAATGTGTGGTAGCTAATTGCCCCAAACAAGCTGGGTGCTCCTTTTACTGACCTATGAAAGATAGTAGGCCGAGTGAACCTTTGAGTCCTGCAAGATCGAACGTGCAACTGCGCCACCACGGCAGTGAGAGGTCTGAGAAGTCCGCAAAGGGAAGTGTGCCTGGAAGTGTGGTGGGGTCTCCTTCTTTGGATTTTTTTGGGGGGGGGGGAATTGGGATTTTTTTTATTGGAATAAGACCATTCTACTGAAAAATACACCCAACCATAAAAGGCGGTAACAATAACACAAAAATAATAATAATTGTTTTCCTCTTTTCTACGCCCTGGCCTCACATCGGGAGGCATGGAGACGCACTATCCACAATGCTGCAGCCTTATTTGAGAACTCACGCTGAACAAGTCTTGAAGAGAAACGACAACGCAGAAAGAATCACAACCCAGAAACATCACCCAAGGAGACCTTCTGCTGTGCTTTCTGCAACCGGACTTGTTTATCTCGGATTGGCCTTTTTAGTCATCAGCGCGCCTGCAGATCCTTCCTGAATCTTCGTTTGTGAAGAAAAGCCAGAGATTGATACAAAAATAAAACTATCTATCCTAACACTAATACATTTCTCCTCTAAATCTAAACACACTATAATCGCACTTTTTTCTTTTCCAATGAACATTATATTTACACATTACAACAATTATACCTATTTGGAAAAGAAAAAATTAATAAAAGATTAATAAAAATAATAATACAAAAATATGTTCTTCTAAAAAACAGTCTCTTCTTTGGGGGGTTTTCAACAGAGGCTGGATGGCCATCTGTTGGGAGTGCTGTGACTGTATTCCTGCATGGCAGAATGGGGCTGGACTAGATGGCTTTTGGGACAGAAGAGAGGCAGTGTTGTTTGCTTGACGGGCGACAGTCTTGAGAGTTTTGCACGTTGGTTCATTGTGTGGCCCTCTGAATGAACACGTTGGTTCATTGTGTGGCCCTCTGAATGAAGCTGGTCTGCAACGCGCACTTTGCCTTGGCTCTCGGCCGCCAAGGGCTGCTGGGACCTATGGAGGACCACAGCGACATCTGGAGGGCCGCATGATTCCCACCCCGTGCTAGAGAAGAAGGACATGCTCCTTGGACCAGAGCATTAGAATCGGGGGACAGAAAGCCCAGCCCTGGAACAAGGAGACGCTCAGTCCTCTCCTAGGGGAGCTGCCCACCTCCTCGCCTTCTTCGGCCTGACTGTGAAGGACAGTCGCCTGGTTTTAATATTTGTTTCCTGTGTATAGAAATACTTTCTTTGGGATAAAGTGTCACTGCCTGCTTGAAACTGTGGGGTGGCTTTGTGGCTGGGAATTTTTTTTTTAGGGAATTTTTTTATTGGAGTAAGACCATTCTACTAAAAAATACACCCGACCGCAAAAGGGTGGGGTGGGGGGTTTCTTGGCCTGGAGGCACCTTTTGCTGCTCATTGGAGCCCACATGCCGTTTGTTAAGGCCTGTGTATGCGTGTCATCTGTGTGCGTGTGAAAGAGAGAGAAAGAAAAGGAGAGATTTCTGGCTATGCAGCTCAGCTGCCTGGAAAACTTTAGGAGTCCATGACACTTTCGAGGGCATCCTTGGATGGTGAGGGGCGTGGGGGGAGCTGTGTGCTGATTTAACCCAAGCCCCGAGGTGGTCTCTGTCCCAGCCACAGTGGGGTACTTGGGCCCAGCCTCCTGGGGAAAATCACCTTGAAGTTTAATTTTGGCCATTCCTTGGCCTTGCAGTCTATTTTTAAGGGTAGAATTTAAGGTGGGAAATATGTACCGGTGAAGAGGGAACCTGAGCATGTACGGAGTGTGCTAAATACCCACCACCTGCTGCAACTCCTGGGATCCCCATGGCCATCTTTGAAGGGGGGGAGCCCTCCTCAGGTGATGGGGTGAGAGGGGGCTCTCTCACCCCACCTCTTCCTCATTATTATCTGGTGCACTTCTACTGGAGGACGCCAGCGGTGGCGCACCATGCGTGGAGGTGGCAGCTGGGATACGTGCGGGAAGTGCCCAGCCGCCTTCTGCTACGGTAAGTTCTCCATGGGACACCCCTTGGGCTCCCGGCACTTGCAGGGACAGAGAATTGCCCCATCCTGCATTGGGCCTGAATCTGAGCCCCAACAGGGCCCTACGTGACCCACACGCGCAGTCTCCTGCTCCTCAGCCACGAGGCTGCTGAGATGCATCCCTCCAGGATGTGAGACATCACAGTTCAGGGTCCACTGCATGCCCAGGGGTTGCTCTGGGGGTCTGCCAGGCCCTCTGTGGACGTGGTTCTCAACCTCTGGCTGTCCTCAGGAGCACTTGGCCATTACCTGTGCCAGCTGGGAGTTGAAACCTCAAATATCTGGAGGTCCAGAACCTAAGAACCACTGCTAGCAAACCCAAACCTTGCTTGCAGTGCATGCGAAAGGGCTCTAGGAGTCTTAGTGGACCACAAACAACATGAGTGAACAGTGTGATGCGGCATCCTATGTGGAGTGGCTTAGGGAACTAGGAATGTTTAGCCTGAGGAAGAGAAGGTTGAGAGGGGTCATGGTGGCCATGTTTAAATATTTGAAGGGATGCCATACTGAGGACGGAGCAAGCTTGTTTTCTGCTGCTCCAGAGACTAGGACACAGAGCAGTGGGTTCAAACTCCAGGAAAAGAGATTCCACCTCAACATTATTAGTAAGAACTTCCTAACAGTAAGAGCTGTTCAACAGTGGAAAGTGCTTCCTGGGAGTGTGGTGGAGTTTCCTTCTTTGGGGGTTTTAAAACAGAGGCTGGATGGCCATCTGTTGAGAATGATTTAATTGCGTATTCCTGCAGGGCAGGGGGTTGGACTAGATGGCCTTTGAGGTCTCTTCCAACTCTATGATTCTATGAAATATTTGAAGGGATGACATACTGAGGATGGAGCAAGCTTGTTTTCTGCGGCTCCAGAGACTAGGACACGGAGCAATGGGTTCAAACTCCAGGAAAAGAGATTCCCACCAAACATGAGAAAGAACTTCTTGATGCCAAGAGCTGTTTGACAGAAGAATCCGCCACTGCCTGGGAGTGTGGTGGAGTCTCCTTCTTTCTGGTTAATGGGGTGCAAGTGGTGGGATCCTTAGGTGAGAGTGATCATGTTCTCCTGGAGTTTGTTATACAATGGAAAGGAGAAGCCAGGCATAGTCAGACACGCATTCTTGACTTTAGGAGAGCTGATTTCAATAAACTCAGGGAAATACTGGGGATGATCCCATGGTCAGGAATACTAAAAGAGAAGAGACCTCAAGACGGATGGGACTTTCTCAAAAGGGAGATACTGAAGGCACAATTTCAAACAGTACCATTGAGGAAGAAAAATGGGAGGTGTCTCAAGAAACCAGGATGGATGACTAAAGAACTTTCAATGGAGCTAAGTTTTAAACGGAACATGTATAGGAAATGGAAAAGGGGGGAAATCACCAAAGAAGAATTCAAACAGATAGCGAACACGTGTAGGAGTAAAGGCAGAAAAGCTAAAGCGCAGAATGAGCTCAGGCTTGCTAGGGAGGTTAAGAACAATAAAAAGGGGTTTTTTGGGTATGTCCGCAGCAAAAGGAGGAAGAAGGAAATGATAGGGCCGCTACGTGGAGAAGATGGCAAAATGCTAACAGGGGACAGAGAAAAGGCAGAATTACTCAACACCTTCTTTGCCTCAGTGTTTTCAGAAAAGGAAAAGGAGGACCAACCTGAGGATAATGGAACAGAGGACACAACAGGGGAAATCCAGCTCAAAATAAGTAAAGAGGTAGTACAGGAATACCTTCTTAATCTAAATGAATTTAAATCTCCAGGACCAGATGAACTGCATCCAAGAGTATTAAAAGAGCTGGCAAATATAATCTCAGAGCCATTGGCAATCATCTTTGAGAACTCCTGGAGAACAGGAGAAGTCCCAGCAGACTGGAGGAGGGCAAACGTAGTTCCCATCTTCAAAAAGGGGAAAAAAGAGGATCCCAACAACTATCGTCCAGTTAGTCTGACATCAATACCAGGGAAGATTCTAGAACAGATCATTAAACAGAGAGTCTGTGAACATTTAGAAGGCAATGCCATAATCACAAAAAGTCAGCATGGGTTTCAGAGAAACAAGTCATGCCAGACTAATCTGATCTCTTTTTTTGATAAAGTTACCAGCTTGGTAGATGAAGGGAATGCTGTGGACATTGCATACCTTGATTTCAGTAAGGCCTTTGACAAGGTTCCCCATGACATTCTTGCAAACAAGCTTGTAGAATGTGGGCTAGACAAGTTAACTGTTCAATGGATTTGTAATTGGTTGACCGGCCGAACCCAAAGGGTGCTCAGCAGTGGCTCCTCTTCGTCTTGGAAAGATGTGACCAGTGGGGTGCCACAGGGTTCTGTCCTGGGCCCAGTGCTATTCAACATCTTTATCAATGACTTAGATGAGGGAATTAGGGGCATACTTATCAAATTTGCAGATGACACCAAATTGGGAGGAGTAGCTAATACCCTAGAGGACAGGATCAAAATTCAGAATGACCTGGATAGACTGGAGAGCTGGGCCAAAGCTAACAAAATGAAATTCAATACGGAGAAATGTAAAGTACTGCATTTAGGGCGGAAAAATGAAATGCATAAATATAGGATGGGAGAGACCTGGCTGAATGAGACTACGTGCGAAAGGGATCTAGGAGTCCTAGTAGACCACAAGTTGAACATGAGCCAACAGTGTGATGCGGCAGCTAAAAAGGCCAATGCAATTTTGGGCTGCATCAATAGAAGTATAGTGTCTAGATCAAGGGAAGTAATAGTGCCACTCTATTGTGCCTTGGTCAGACCTCACTTAGAATACTGTGTCCAGTTCTGGGCACCACAATTCAGAAAGGATATTGACAAATTGGAGCGTGTCCAGAGAAGGGCAACTAAAATGGTGAAAGGTCTGGAAACAATGCCTTATGAGGAGAGACTTAGGGAGCTGGGTATGTTTAGCCTGGAAAAAAGACGGTTAAGAGGCGATATGATAGCCCTGTTTAAGTATTTGAAGGGGTGCCATGCTGAGGATGGAGCAAGCTTGTTTTCTGCTGCTCCAGAGACTGGAACACGGAGCAATGGATGCAAGATCCAGGAACAGAGATTCCACCTCAACATGAGGAGGAACTTTTTGACAGTAAGAGCTGTTCGGCAGTGGAACACACTCCCTCGGAGCGTGGTGGCGTCTCCTTCCTTGGAGGTCTTTAAGCAGAGGCTGGATGGCCATCTGTCGGGGATGCTTTGATTGTGATTTCCTGCGTGGCAGGGGGTTGGACTGGATGGCCCTCGTGGTCTCTTCCAACTCTGCAATTCTATGATTCTATGATTCTTTGTATGTTTTTAAACAGGCTGGATAGCCATCTGTCAGGAGGGCTTTGATGGCAGAATGGGGTTGGACTGGATGGCCCTTGGGGTATCTTCCAGCTCTAGGATTCCATGATTCTAACATTTATAGCAGGAATGGAATAAGGAATTGGAATGCCCAATTTTTGCTAATCAAATGATCAGTTGTTTTAACAGATATATCAAGTACACCACAAGGTTATTTTAATAAAGGCTTATCTGTTAATGTTTCTTTATCGCATTTTATGGTCTGGAAATGCTCCATAGTGGCCTTATTTGGGAGGGAAGTAATCACACACACAAGTCTGGTATTATAAATTTTTATGATATTTAGTGATGCCCATATTCTTTGAAACTATTGCCCCCATCTTGGAACTTAGCACATGGTCAGTGGCAATGGATCCTTCATGCCTGCTTGACTACTAAAAGACTGAAAGTCCCAGACTGGAGAGAGGACGTCCCCACCTGTGACCTGATGGGTAGAAAATTTAGCCCCACTTGCGATGTTTGAAAGAGTGATGTATCAACGAAATTTACAAATGGAGCTATTCAGATATTTGGTCTGCTTTTACTCAAGTTGATGAGCAAGGATTTCTCGTTTTAAAATCTCTTTATTCTTTATTGCTGTAATAAACTCATGATAGGTAACTGAGAGCCTTGCGATATCTCTTTTTTTTTTTACAAAAACCAGGCGCAGGAGGGAAGACGGGGACGCGGTGTCGCCTGTTCACCAGGTGCAAGGGCTTCTGGTCCCTTCACTGGGGAGCCCCGTTAGTTCCTCTCTTTGTCCCTGGGGTGCAACACTGAACCTCCTCCTCTGGCAGGGTGATTTCTCCCTCCCAGCATCACCACTGGTCCAGGCCCCGGGGAACTGGTTGCAACTGAGCGCACGGATCCCGTCCCTGGGAGAACTGGTCACAGAGGCAGAAGGGGATTTGAGAGCCACAAGGCGAGTTGGGAAATGATGATGGCCATCATCATCCCCAGATGGTGTAGCCAGCCAAGGGACCCTGACCTCCACCCCTGGCCTTGGCTGGTTTGTGGCTGCAGAAGATGGAGGAGGAAGAGCAGGGACCAAACGTGCAGGTGGGATGCCGTAGAAGGAGGATAAATAACCTCCCCGGCTCCTTCTCAGCAACACTGGATCCTGCCCCAGCTGGAGCCCACCTTCTCTTCCACCCAGAAGGAGACCCCGTCCCCACAAGGGTGAGGAACGTGACTGCTGCACAGGCGCTTTTAGTTGGTGTGCTGTATTTGATCATTTTTACCAGGCTTTCACTGCCCTTTTACTGTTAATTGAATGTATTTTAATATATTTATTTATTTGATTTTTAAAAATGTGTGTTATCCATTGTTTTAACTTGATATATATATATATATATATATATATATATAGAGAGAGAGAGAGAGAGAGAGAGAGAGAGAAAACGTAAGTCGCCTGTTGACTTAAGGTATTGCTATTGCTTAAGACAATTTGTAAGCTGCTCTGATAGCCTTAAATAAATAAATAAATAAATAAGACCCCATGAACTTTTCAGAAGGTTTTCTTAGGCAAGGAATCTTCAGAGGTGGTTTTGCCAGTTCCTTCCTCTGAAACAGACACCTACAAACACACCTGGTATTCCTTGGCAGTCCTTCTGGGCTTGGAGAAGGTTCTTTTTGGACTGCCACTCCCAGAATCTGGCTGGGGGATAGCTGGCTGGGGATTTTGGGAGTGGCAGTCCAAAAAGGGCCCTTTCCCCATGCTCTGGAAGTTCTAGCCTGCAGCATTTGGGGGAAAGGGACCAAGGTCAGATCTTTTGTGTGTTTGTGCCTTCAAGCGGCCTGTTGACTTACCGCACCCCATGAATTTTGTAGGGTTTACTTAGGCAAGGAGTCCTCAGAAGTGGTTTTGCTAGTTCCTTCCTCTGAAAGAGAGCCAACAGCAACTGGGAGACATTGGTGGCCTCCCATCCAAGTAATAAACAGGGTTGATCTTGCTTAGCTTTTAAGATCAGATGGGGTCTGGTGCTTTTAGGGTATTTAGGCAAAAGGGGGGGGCATTACCTGACAATAAAAAGAGAGCGGAAGGGAGTAAATAATAAAACAGACACATACAGGAATGCTAGTAGCAGCATGGAAAAATATTGCAAAAACTTACTACGAATTCCTAAGCAGTGTGCCTTTAAATCAATACTTCCTACCCAAATCTGTTTTGCTTTGGTTCCCTTGAAAGGAAAGAGAAATGTAGCATGAAAATGAAGACAAAACCTTCTCACACTGAAATATCAATGGGCCACAACCCTCATATTTACATGCTGAACTTCCATGACTCTGAAAGTAGTAGTTTACACCCAAATAAAATCTTTTGGGGTGCCATTTTTTAGCAAGGGGCTGCTGAAGCACCAGGCTGCCCCCCCCTCACTGGATGTTTCCAACCAATGTCTTCTGAACTTTAGGATCATAGAATCATAGACTCATAGAGTTGGAGAAGACCCCAAGGGCCATCTAGTCTAACCCCATTCTGCCAAACAGGAATATCCAGTCCAAGCACTCCCAACAGATGACCATCCAGCCTCTTTGAAAAACCTCCAAAGAAGGAGACTCCACCACCCTCCAAGACATAGAGTCACAGAATTGTAGATTTTGAAGGGATCTCCAAGGGCCATCCAGTCCAATCCCATCCTGTCATGCACACAAGGCATTCCTGACAGATGGCCATCCAGCCTCTGGTTAAATACCTCCAAAGATGGAGACGTCACCAGGCTCCCAGTCAGCACATTCCACTGCCAAACAGCTCTGACTATCAGGAAGTTCTTCCTAATAATGTTTAGGTAGAATCTCTTTTCCTGTAGTTTGAACCCATTGCTCTGTATCCTAGTCTCTGGAGCAGCAGAAAACAAGCTTGCCCCATCCTCAGTATGACATCCCTTCAAATATTTAAACATGGCTATCATGTCCCCTCTCAATCTTCTCTTCTCCAGACTAAACATACCCAGCCGCTCCTCACAGGGCATAATGGCTTCCAGACCTCCCATCACCCTGGTCACCCTCCTCTGGACACATTCCAGCTTGTCCATATCTTTCCTGAATTGTGGTGCCCAGAACTGGACACAGTATTCCAGGTGAGGTCTGACCAAAGCGGAATAGAATCATAGAATCATAGAATTGCAGAATTGGAAGAGACCACGAGGGCCATCCAGTCCAACCCCCTGCCATGCAGGAAATCTTGATCAAAGCATCCCCGACAGATGGCCATCCAGCCTCTGTTTAAAGACCTCCAAGGAAGGAGACCCCACCAGGCTCCGAGGGTCTTACTGTCAAAAAGTTCCTCCTAGTGTTGAGGTGGAATCTCTGTTCCTGGAGCTTGCATCCATTACTCCATGTTCCAGTCTCTGGAGCAGCAGAAAACAAGTCTGTTCCATCCTCAACGTGACACCCCTTCAAATACTGAAACAGGGCTATCATATCGCCTCTTAACCGTCTTTTCTCCAGGCTAAACATACCCAGCTCCCTAAGTCTCTCCTCATAAGGCATCGTTTCCAGACCTTTCACCATTTTAGTTGCTCTTCTCTGGACACGCTCCAATTTGTCAATATCCTTCTTGAACTGTGGTGCTCAGAACTGGACACAGTATTCCAGGTGAGGTCTGACCAAAGCAGAATACAGTGGCACTATTACTTCCCTTGATCTAGGCACTATACTCCTATTAATGCAGCCTAGAATCACATTGGTTTTTTTAGCTGCTGCATCACACTGCTGACTCATGTTCAGCTTGTGGTCCACTAAGACTCCTAGATCCCTTTTGCATGCACTGCTATCAAGATTTGGACTACCTTCCTTTGATGCCTGTGTCCGGAGGCAAGAGACATCCGAAAGGGCTCTGGACTCATCTTCTGGCTTCCCCTAAAAATGCCCTCATCTTTCTTTACAACAGCATCAAACATAGAGACGCTCACCATAGAGGCTAAAATCCTGTTCAGCCTTTGCATAGTAAGGCATTCTGCCAGGATAGCTACAGTGAATCACACTATTGTGCAAACGTTTAGCAGGTCCTAACAGGGCGGGGCATCTCCGCCTGTGCATCCTAAAAACCACCACTGACTCCCCTTGTGCCACAGTTACACAGTTACACCAGCTACCCTGGTTGGGATAAGGTGCCTCGTGCAAAATGCTGAAATCACCACCCTTAGTGCAATTGTATTTATGCCCATGTGATTCACCGAAAGGTCTCCAGCCTCAGTTTTTCCTGGCTATCCGTTGAATTAGCAATCCTCTGAATCCGTGCGAAGGAAGTCCAGTCTTCTCTTGGCCAAGCAACCTGTGAGGAAGGAGTTGACAGAGAAGAACCAGGTCAGGATTTGGAATTTTATGGAATTTTTATGGAATTTTTTATTGGAGTAAGACCATTCTACTAAAAAATACACCCGACCGCAAAAGGCCATAACAATAATACAAAAACAATACTAATTATTTTCCTCTTTTCTTACTAATACAAAAGTAAATCTATCCTAACACTAATGTATTTTTCCCCTTAATCTAAACACACTATAATCACATTATATTTACACATTATAATTATACCTACTTAGAAATGGAAAAAACCCCAATAAAATATTAATTAAAAATAATAATACAAAAGGGGTGGAGGTGGGCAGACATAGTTTGGCTCAGTTGCAAGAAGGAATCAAGCTTAAAATGCAAATGCTTCAAGCTCAGGCAGCAGCCGGGGCTCGCTCCCATGATGGAATCGATCCACCTGTCATGCAGCCTTCCTCCTTCTGAACATTACTGTCTTTGCCAATGAGTCACGTTTCCTCACGTTACGTCTAAAGTAAGGCAATTAGTATTATTACTATTTTCATAGAATCATAGCCTTGGAAGAGACCCCAAGGGCCATCTAGTCCAACCCCATTCTGCCATGCAGGAATACCCAATCAGAGCATTCCCAATGACAGATGGCCATCCAGCCTCTGTTTAAAAACCTCCAAAGAAGAGACTCCACCACACTCCCAGGCATTTATATTTATATTTATATTTATATTTATATTTATATTTATATTCATTTATATCACGCCTTTCTCCCAACAATGGGACTCAAGGCGGCTAACAACATCTTTAAAACAATACACGTTCAAAACAATACAAAATAGAAAACAGTGTAAATATTTTAAAAATTAAACAATGAATAAGTTTAAAACATTTTTTAAAATTAAAATGCATAAAAAACTCTACAAAGACCCTTCAAAATCTTATAAACCACATTGTACAGCCTTAAAAACCAAGCTCTGGTCAGTTTGTAAAAGCCCGTCAGCAGAATAAAGTCTTCACCTGCCCCAGAAGGAGAGCAGAGACGGGGCCCTCCTGGCCTTTCTGGGGAGGGAGTTTGAAGTCTGGGAGCAGCCACCGAAAAGGCCCCGTCTCCCCGGTTCCTACCAAATGAGGCTGTTGCAATGTGGAAGTTGTAGGCTCCCTGAAGCCGTCCCAGTTAACAACCTGGATGCAGTTCTTTGGGGCAATTGAAGTTTCTGAGCACTTTTCAAAGGCAGCCCCACATAGAGTGCATTTCAGTCATTCAGACCACCTCAGGATCCCTTTCTTGGTTGATCACTGTCATTAGTGCATAGACAAATTTAAGATTTCTTTGCCCCAGGAGGTATCATTTCACATTTCATAGAAGCAAAGAGTTGGAAGGGGTCCTAGGGCCATCTAGTCCAGCCCATGCAAAAGCAATCAATCAATCAGTTTATACCCCACCTTTCCCCTCCAAGAGTGGGACTCCAAAGCAGCTAACAGGATAAAAAGAAACACAGGTAAAACCACATGTAGCCAAAAATGCACAAACATTAAGACTAAAATAGTATTGAAGTGTCTATAGAACTGTGATAATGTTAAACATTAATTTAATAAAATGAAAGCAATTGTTCTTGCTACCTGCCATCAAGGTGGCCTCAAATTATGACAGCCCTCTAAATGAGAGACCCCCTCCTGCCCCCGAGAGACACCATTCTTCGCAGCCCTGCTCAGGCCTTGCAGAATCGGGGCCGCAGCGGTGCTTTCCCTGATGGAGTCCATCCGCTTGTCATGGGGGGTCTCCCTCTTTTCCTCGTCCCTCCCACTTCTCCCAGCATTTTCATCTTTTCCAATGAGTCACATCATGACTCCTGACATGTCCAAAGTAAGAAAACCACAGCTTAGTCATCTTGCCTTCTAGGGAGAACTCAGACCCGAATTGCTCTAAGACCCATTTATTCATCGTTTTGGCAGTTCATGTGATCTGGAAAACTCTCCTCCAGCACGATGTTTCAAAGGCGTCACTTTTCTTCCTGTCCATTTTCTTCACCACCCGGTAATACACGGCAGGAACCCACCACTCAAGCGCCCTGGAGAGCTGGTGGCCATCCGATCTCTGTTTGAAGATGACAGAAAGTCTGCCATCTTCTCCAAGGTAGTCAATTCCACCACCATCAAACAGTTCTGACTTTAGATTTTCCTTGGATTTTTCCTGGGCTGTGAGGCCGTGTTCTGGAAGGGTTTATTCCTGACATTTTTGCCTGCATCTGTGGCTGGCATCTTCAGAGAAGATTCTCTGAAGATGCCAGCCACAGATGCAGGCGAAACGTCAGAAAGAAACTATTCCAGAACATAGCCTCACAGCCCGGAAAAAAACCAAGGAAAATCTATGGATGCCGGCCGTGAAAGCCTTTGACTCCACAGTTCTGACTTTGACATTTCATAACTACAGTTGTGCAGACCAAAGACTTCAGAGTTAAGCCACTGTAAGCGTTGCAGAAATTCTGCACCGCGCTGTAGCCCTGAACGCACTCTGTCCCGGCACAACCCTGCGGCCCTGGAAGAGGGCTCTGTCTATTCTACCTCGAAGGGGTCGGAGGCCCTAACCCACAATGGGTGGGAGGGGAGGGCATCTTTATAACCTCCTCCTTTGGACTGTGCGTCCACATACACACGCTTAGTCCTCATTGCAAGAGAAGAGATTCCACCTAAACATTAGGAGACCTTCTTGAGTGTAAGAGCTGTTCGAGTGTGGGATGGATTCCCTCGGCAGACAGTGGCCTCCCCATCTTTGGAGGATCTCTCAGGAGTACTTTAGGTGTGGATTCCTGCATGGCTGGGGTCAGACTAAGTGGCCCTTGAGGGTTCCCTTTCTATGACTGATTACAGTACAGTCCTCTCCATTGACGCCCCCTTGTCGTGGGAGAGAGGCTTGCGTACCCTAATGATGTTTTGAGCTATGCTGGCGGTGGCATAATAGCCACTGGTAGGGTCTCCCATGCCAGACAGGTCAAAACCGAAGGGTCTGACAAAGAGCGTCAAAGGGCAGGATGGGCTCTCTAGCCTTGTGGCAACCGTCCTAGGAGAAGGAAAACTCTAATCCCAAACCCGGGCAGATGGTGCTCGTCCAACCCTGTAAGGTCAACCATCTAAGAGAAGGAAACTCTAATCAAACCTACGGCCCGAGGACCTCGCTGCCACGTCCATGCTTGCAAGGCCACGGCAGATGAATCTCTGGTTTAAAGGGTGAGGCCAGTTCTGTGCACGCTGCGCTCCACCAGAAAAATCCATTGCACAGGCTCGAAGGACAAATCCAGTTCCAAAAAAGCCCTGTAGCGACTGGCGAGGGACGAAACCGGCAGGTGTAAAGATGCACTGGAAGCCGCAGCCCCAACCCTGCATGCAGGCGGTTCAGGACATTGGTCGCTCAAGCCTGACCCGGGAGATGACAGTCTTGTTCGGCAGCACAGTACAGTATATGAAATTGAACCCCCTGTGCTTGGAGAAGTCTGCCACCCTGTGACAGAAGATGGTATTGCAGTTCAAACATACCTGTTTGTTTGTGTGTGTGCGCACGCACAAACGGGAGAGCCTTCAAGGTGCTTTTAGCAACCCTATGAATTTCATGAGGTTTTCTTAGGCCAGGAATCCTCAGAGGTGGTTTTGCCAGTCCATTCCTCTGAAATATTGCCTACAGCACCTGGGATTCCTTGGTGGTCTCCCATACAAGCACTAACCAAGGGTGATCCTGCTTAGCTCCCATGATCAGATGGGATCTGGTGCCTTGAGGGTATTTAGGCCCCTAGGTGCAGTTAAATTAATTTCAATTAATTGATACCTTTTTTTAAATGAGAAGGTGTACAGCCCTTGGAGTGCATGCATAGCTTCACTTCACATGCCTCTGTTTCACAGTCATGGAGCTACGATCGTGACAATCAGACAGACAAACTTTCTCTGGTATTACTGTAATTAAGCTGCTTTCCCCCCAAGTGGAGCTCAATGTAGCTGACAGTGAAGAGCAGCAAAAACTTCAACAAAGACATCAATTTAAATTATTGACCAATACTTAGCTTTTGGCTACTAAAGCCGAGCAAATGACTTGAGGGTGTTCCAGGGTTAATGTATATTACTCTAGGCTGAGGGCAGATGATGATGATTATGATATTGTATTCATTTGTATCCCACCTTTCCCCCCAAAACTCTGACTCAAGACAATTTATAAAAATTAAAATTTTTTTTTTTAATTTAGTTAGTTATTTATACCCCGCTCTTCATCCACAAGGCTATCAGAGCGGCTTACAAATTGTTTTAAGCAATAGCTATTTACACATCTAACTGTATTAAACAGTTTCCAATGCGTGTTAGCTAATTGGTTAGCTAAATACCAATGAAAACACATGCGTAAGTAAAAACGTACAGGAAGCTGTCCTTAAAATGCTAGTCAGTTCCTAGCGGCCGGCCGCAATGGCCGTGCCAGCGATGGAAGGAAGCACAGCAGTGGGGGGCCGTCCTGGTCTCCCCGGGGAGAGACTTTCAGAGTCTGGGGGCAGCCACTGAGGAGGCCCCGGCTCCCTCGGTCCCACCCAACAAGCCTGAAAAGGTAGTGGGATGGAGAGAAAGGACTCTTGGGACGATCTCAGTCCTCTCAAACTCTTTGTAAGTTTTTCTATCAAGAAAAAAAAAATAGTAGTAGCAGTAGTAGTAGTAATGGCAGCCACCACCGCCAAAACAACTTTAGGATTATTGTTGACCTTAAATTGAATATGAGCCAGCAGTGTGATGTTGCAGCAAAGAAGGCAAATGCTATCTTAGCCTGCATTAATAGAAGCATAGTTTCATGTTGAGGGAAGTAACAGTCCCATAATATTCTGTGCTGGCCAAGCCTCATCTGAAGTCCTGCATTTGATTCTGGCACCTCCTTTTAAGAAGGGAGTGTGTTCAGAGAAGGGCAACCAGGATGGTAAGAGGGATGGAGAACAAAACATAGGAGAGATTAATGGGAGGGGGGGAGACATGATTGCCCTCTGTAAAAATACCTCAAGGGCTGCCCCAGAGGGGAGGACCAAGTCTCATGGTTTTAAGTTACAAGAGGGTAGATTTCGATTGAACATCGGAAGGATGAGAGCGGTTCAGCAGTGGAACCGATTGCCTAGAGAGGTGTTGGTGTCTCCTTCTCTGGACATCTTCAAAAAGAAGCTGAGGAGCTGCCTGCTGGTGGGGATGCACTAAGTGGAGTTCATGCACTGAGCAGGGGGTTAGACTCCTTGACCTCTGGGGATCCCTTCCAATTCCAGAATTCAATGATGGCCAGCCCCACTTTCCATGGGTATTTATTGCATTTCCCACTCTGTGTCCTGGCAACATTTTTCTCCCTCCTTCTTTGCTTCCTCCCCTCCTCAGAAACTGCTCCGTTTCCAGTTCCATGTTGGTGGATGGGTCTCTTGCTGGAGAGCAGATCTCTCTGGAACGAGTCAAAGGATGCTGTGGGACCCCGAACCCTCCACCAACCAGACCAGCGGCTACCCGGCTTCCTTCACCCTGGTTGGCATCCCAGGCTTGGAGGAGCATCACCGCTGGATCGCTGCCGCGTTTGGCCTGATGTACCTCGTTGCGCTTCTGGGTAACTTCTTCCTGCTCTTCCTCATTGTGACGGAGCGGGGCCTCCGCCGCCAGCCCATGTTCCTCTTCCTGGCCATGCTGGCCCTGGCTGACGTGGTCTTGTCCTCCTCCACAGCACCCAAAACCTTGGCCGTCCTCTCGTCCGCCTCACGGGAGATCTCCTTCCAGGGCTGCCTGGCCCAGATGTTCTTCACCCACGTCAGCTTCATCGCGGAGTCCACCATCCTCCTGGCCATGGCTTTTGACCGCTACGTGGCCATCTGCCACCCACTGCGCTATGCCGCCATCCTTGCTCCGTCTGTCATGGTCAAGATGGGCATGGTGGCCCTGGCCAGAGGGCTCTGCGTGATGCTGCCCCCCGTCTTCCTCCTGAGGAGGCTGCCCTACTGCGGGCGGCGGGTGATGCCCCACTCCTACTGCGAGCACATGGGAGTGGCCCGGATGGCCTGCGCAGACATCGCCGCCAACGTCTGGTACGGCTTCACCACCACCCTCCTGTGCCCAGGGGTGGACAGCCTGCTCATCACCCTCTCCTACTCCCTGATCCTCCGGTCGGTCTTCCGGATGCCCTCCAAGGAGGCCCGGCTCAAGGCCCTGGGCACCTGTGTCTCCCACCTCTGCGTCATCCTCCTCTTCTACCTGCCGGCTTTCTTCTCCTTCTTTGCCCACCGCTTCGGCCATGGCCTCGTCCCCCAGCATCTCCTCATCCTCCTGGCCAACCTCTACCAGCTCCTCCCACCCATGCTCAACCCGGTTGTCTACGCCGTGAGGACGAAGGCCATTCGCCAGAGGGTGGCCAGGGCCTGGGGCCAGGTGGGCAAGCTGGGCTGCTGAGCCCCTGGGTCCCCCTGGTTCTCCTAAAAAAGTAAGTCAAGATTTGTTGCTGCCTGTTAACTGCTCTTGACTCAACTTTGACTTCTGGCCACCCCATGAAGGAGAGACCTCCAAGCCCCCCTCTCTTCCACAGCTCAGGGGGTCTCGCAGGTTCAGGGCGGCGGCAGCCATGGTGGCTTCATTGGTCTCTCCATCTCTCCATCTGCAATGAGGCCTCCCTCTCTTCCTGCCGCCTTCTACCTTCCTAAGCATTCTTGTATTTTCTAGTGAGTCCTATCTTCTCGTGACTTGGCCAAAGTACAGTTGTCCCTTCACATTCGCTGGGGTTTGGTTCCAGGACCCCCCGTGAATACCCAAATCTGTGAATACTCAAGTCCCATTATATGCAATGGCATTGCAAAATGGTGTCCCTTATATAAGATGGCAAAATCAAGGTTTGCTTTTTGGATTAATATTTTTTAAGAATATTTTCAAGCCGTGAATACTTAAATCCATGAATGCCAAATCCGTGAAAGTGGATGGACAACTATACAACCATCTCAGTTTCATCATTTCAGCTTCTAGGGAGACTTCAGGCTTGATGTGCTCTGGACCCATTGATTGGGCTTTTTAGCAGCCTATGGTATCCATACAACCCTTCTCCATTACCACATTTCAAAGGAGTTGATTTTCTTCCTGTCACCTTTCTTCACTGCCCCACTTGCACAACCATACATAGAAATCAGAAAAGAAGCATCTATGAAACAGACAGAAACCCATACAGCAAGGGGAACCTGGGGTTAATTAATTAATTTCCCCCATTACTCTGGCCCCTGGTTCCTCCCTGTTCCCCCATCAGTGGACTTCTCTTTCACTTTTCGCTTTTGCACACAGCGCAGGGTGAAGAGTCAGCCGTGGCTGATGGCTCTTGCTCACCAGGAAATCCTTAGGGTTGGCGGGGGAGAGAAGGTGGCACGGCTCCAGTTTTGGCGTCATTCTTCCTGGGGAGAGAGATAGTCCTGCGTGTTCAGGGCGGCACCCACAGAACATGTACAGACCACAAGGCGGAGCACCAGCCACACCCAGGTTCTTCCGGGCAGAGGCCTGCGAATTCTCACACTCGAAGGTCACTGCGCAGCTACTTTTTTTTCCTCAATGCAAGAAAAAAGAATCAGCAGGAAAACAGGGGAGGGCTACAAACTGGAGACAAGGATATCCAGGTTTCCCATAAAGTTCTGCAAATGAGGCCACATGATTTCACAGTGAAAGCCTTGACTTTAGGCACCCTGGGTGAGTGACAAGTGGCGGGGGCCCCAAAAGATACAACCCCACTCTGCCCCCATGGCCATAGGCTGCCTTGGGTCCTATATTGGGACAAAAGTGAAATACAAATAAAGTAAGTATATTAAAAGTTGCTCTGAGGCTGAGAGAGTGTGACCTGCCCAAGACCACCCAGTGGATTTCCAGGTTGAGTAGGGGATTCGAACCCTGGTCTCCGGAGTCATAGTCCAGCACTCAAACCACCACTTGGCCATGCTGGCTGCCTTGTTGTTGTTGTTCTGTGCCTTCAAATCAAGTGGAACTTATGGTGACCCTCTCCTAGGGGTTTCCTGACAACATTTATCCAGAAGAGGTTGCCCCAGTTGCCTTCCTCTGAGGCTGAGAGAGTGTGACTTGCCCAAGATAACCCAGGGGGTTGCACGGCTGGGAAGAGGGGCTTCAAGCACTGGTCCCCCGGAGTCCTACACTCAAATCATTGCGCCAGAGTGACTCCCCGTGGGTTTTCTTGGCAAGATGTCATCAAAGGTTTCTTCCTCAAAAGCGGAGAGAGAGGGGCTTGTAGCCAGGGTCATGCGGTGGGTTTCCATGGCCGAGCACGGATTCGAATCTTGTTCTCCCAGAAGAGTCCTAGTCCCACACTCAGACCACGACACCAACACTGGCTGCTATTTACATGGCCCAAAACCGTGTACCTCTGCTGGATTCACAGCTGCCAGCGCCAGGGGTTGCGTGTAAGAAGGCCTTGCGTCTCTTGGGAGGAAGTTGCGCAAAGCTCCTCGGCAAGGGTTGTGTCACAGGTACGGGCAGCTTTCCACCTGGCGGGTTTCTCCCAGCGCTGGCTGGCTGCTGCGTTGCACATTCCAGACATACATCCGCAGGAGTGGCTTGTGGCTTGTAGGGACAACTCAGAGCTAGCCAATACCTGTTTCTAAAAAAGGAAAAACATTAACAGTGCATGGGAAGACAATGGAGGCTTGGTTTGGAGGGTTTGCACGGTTTGCTTTTGCTTAGCTATTCACCGCACCGGCCACCTTGCACGGAAGGTGACCCTCCTGGCCCCCTGCAGCTCCTCCTCCTCCTCCTCAGGCGGCTGCGCTCTGAGCAAGGCGCCAGCGGTGTGCCTGTTGCAACCAGGGCAGGAAGTGGCCCATCTGGCTCAGCCGCCTCCTTTGTCAGTAGCTGGGTGTGCCTCAATGAACAGAAACGCGCAATGGGCAGAAGTCTCCCACGCGCAACACAGGGCCAGCAATCACAAGAAACTTCCCCAGCCTGACACGGTTCAAAACACAAGGCAAAATCTGCCTCAGCTGCTACGGCTACTGCTCCCAGAGACCAACCCAACACAGGCCCCTTGGCAGCCCAGTGGCTCCCAGTCCGGCATCTCCGAGAGACCCTCAGGAGCCATGATTCCTGGAGGCTTATCTCCCCCCAAACCGGCCACTCCTGAGGTCCAGGCCATCACCAGCCAGGTGAGAAGCCCAGAGGTGGCCTCATAGCCTCTGCCCCAAACCTCTCCCCTGCCCATAGGTCTTGAACACAGCCTGCCTGGAAAACCTGGAAGGTGGGAGGGGGTACTCCAAGGGCCATCTAGTCCAACCCTCTTCTGCCAGTCCAGGAAAGCCCTGGTTGTTCTTTCCCACATTGTCCTGAAAATGGTTGCCATTGAGGATGCTCTCTCTTAAGGGCCCCCAAAAGCCAGCCTGAAAGAGAGCAAGTCAGGCAGCGGGGTTTTCCCAGTCCCTGCAGCGCGAGAAGGGAGCGCAACCAAAGGCCACCAAGCAGGTCCCCGCCTGGGCACGCGACCTTCTTGCCCACCCTGCCCTGGGTCAGGAGCTCTGGGGCTGCTTTCGGCCCCCTATCAACTCTCCCCTGCCCGGGGCCACCTGGCCCTGCCACCCCCTGCCCTGCCACCCCCACCCCCATGGGGAGAGGGGTTCCATTCCAAAACCCCCCAAACAGGCACTTTCTCTCTGCCTTCCAGATGAAAGGCCAGCTGGAGACCAAAGTGAACCAGAATTACTCCACATTTGAGGCAATTTCGTACTGTTCGCAGGTGGTTGCTGGAACAAACTTCTTCATCAAGGTTGGTCCAGGGATTGGGGGGGGGGGTTGGCCAAGCAGGGACGGAAACTGGAGTGAGGTTGGGATGGGGGTCGGGGGGGGGGGGAGCACCCAGCCTGTTCCTGCCTTGGAAACTCAGGAGAGTCCATGCATCACCCTCCCGCCCTCTTGTCCTGAAAATGGGTTTGGGGGTGCTCACTTCCTTCCCCTTAATAACATTGGTCCCCTGTGAGGTGTCCCTGGGAAGATCTAGGGGTCCCTAGGCCTCCGGGGGGCAGCAGGGCCCCCACTAGCTCTCCATCCCACCACCTCCTTTCCATGTGCTTGTGCTGCTTCAGAGGGGCCCCATGTGCCGTCCTGGTCCCCCCAAGCCCCCTTCTGCTGGGGAAGCATTCCCTCCCCATGGCGTCCCAGCAACTATCTGCCCCCTCCCCTGCCACGGGGGTCTTGAACTCCAAGGCTAATCCTGTGGGTTTTATTCCTTTTTAATTTGTGTATAGACACACACACATATCAGCCTAACTCCGGGCCGTGTACAATGAACCCATTTTTAAAAAGTAAGAAATAATTTAAACAGACTAAACACATATATGAAACAAGTTGACACAATCAAAAGGGAAGTTTAAACCCACAACGTATGTGCAGATTTGAATATTCTATCTGTTTATAAGCTGCTTTTCTTTCAATATGGGGACCAAGGAGGCTTACAACGTCAAATTAAAATAAAATACAGTACAGTCAAACAATATATGATACATTTTTTCCTCTGGCTTTTCTTCCCAAACGAAGATTCAGGAAGGACTCATCCCGCGCTTTCTGCAAGTGCGCTGATGACTAAAAAGGCCAATCTGAGATAAACAAGTCCGGTTGCAGAAAGCACAGCAGAAGGTCTCCTTGGGTGATGTTTTTGGGTTGTGATTCTTCCTGCGTTGTCGTTTCTCTTCAAGACTTGTTCGTCGTGAGTTCTCAAATAAGGCTGCAGCATTGTGGATAGTGCGTCTCCATGCCTCCCGATGTGAGGCCAGGGCGGAACATTGTTGGTGGTCAATTTGGCCAAGCCTGAGATGTTGTTTCAGGGAGTCTTTGTATCGCTTTTTTGGAGTGCCCCTCTTACACTGACCCGTGGCGAGTTCACCGTAGAGTAGTATTTTTGGGAGGCGATGGTCCTCCATCCTAGAAACGTGCCCTGCCCAGCGCAGCTGTGTTCTCAATATCATGGCCTCAATGCTGGTGATCCCTGCTTGCTCAAGGACAGCAACATTCGTCACATAGTCAGTCCAGTGTATATTTAGGATTGTGCGTAGACAGCGCTGATGGAAGTGTTCGAGGAGTCGTAGGTGGTGGCGATAGGTGACCCACGTTTCAGATCCATAAAGGAGGATAGACAGTACAATGGCTATATACACACTGATTTTTGTGTTTCGCCTCAGGGGTTTATTACTCCAAACTCTTTTGTGAAGTCTTCCAAATGCGCTATATGCCTTTGCTAATCTGTGACCGATCTCAGACTGAGGGGCCACTGCCAAAAAGGCCCTCTCCCATGTCCTTGCACAGGGCATGGACCCCACTCATGGGAGAAAGAGAAGGAGCCCTCCGGCAGACCGTGATCCTTGCGCGGGCGCACGGAGGAAGCGATGCTCCTTCAGGTGCCATTTAGGACTGTAAATATCATGGCCAGCAATCTGAATCTGGACCGGAAGCAGATGAACATTCAAATGGGGATACCCCAGCGCCCAGTAAGGAAGGGACTTCCGGGGGGGGGGTTCCCAGCTGGCCATCCATCCCCTGCTCATCCTAACGCATCTTCTTCTCCATGTTCTCCCCACCCCACCCACACACCTTGCAGGTCCGAGCTGGGGACGGGGAGCATGACTACGTCCACTTGCGGGTGTTTCGGCCCCTGCCAGGTGAGGGCGGGCAAGTTCAACTGGTCGGGTACCAATTGCACAAGACCAAGGAGGAGCCCATCACGTACTTCTAGAGCCAGAAGTCGTCACGTCACCTCGGCTGGCCCACGAAAGACGTCCATGCAGAGAATTCGGTGGAGGCAGCCAAGACCACGCAAGGCTCCCCCTCTGGAAGCTGAGGCCGTAAATACATACGTACATGAATACATACATAAAAGTCTTGTTTTTTGAAGACCACTGCAAGATTCTTGGTTGTTTTTGTTGGCGGAGACAGGACTCAGCTGCTGCTATTCCCCTTCTGGAAATCATCTAAAAGGCTGTCTGGGAGGACGGTAAGGACCCCCCCGCCACCCATCCATCATGGGACCCCAACAGTACTGAGCCTTAAGCAAATTGGAATCAAAAATCCACATCCACACAGAACTGTCTAGAACAGTGGTGTCCAACCTGTGACCCTCCAGGCGTTTTGGACTCCAACTTCCAGAAGCCTGAGCCAGCTGGTCCAATGGTCAGGAATTCTGGGAGTTGTAGTCCAAAACCCCTGGAGGGCTACAAGAAGGAAGAACTACTTTGAGCAAAAATTGCCCACTGCATTGTGGAATAGCAAGTCTTGTGATTGTGTTTTGTTTTTCATAGCTGTCAAGTCAGCTCTGAGTTATGGTGACCCTTACGAATGAGGGGCTTCCAAGGGACCCTATTGCCATTCACAGCCCTGAATCTTGCAAACTGCGTTGTTGACGAAGTCAATTCACCTTCCTGCAATTGGGTCTTCTTTTCCTATTGCCTTCCACACTTCCCAGAATTATTGCCTTTTCCAGTAAATCGGGTCATCTCCTGATGCATCCAAAGTATGACAGTCTCAGTGGAGTCATTTTTGGCTTCTAGAGAGAGGTCAGGTTTGATTTGCTCTTGGACCCAGTGCTTTGTTAGAGCATCATAAATGGCAGAATGCAAATAGGCACCTAAAAAGGACACAGCTACTTTAGGGTGGGGAAATATTAATTCAGTCTGGCAAACTCACAAGGCTGAGAGTGTGTAGGTCTAAGCAATCTGAAGTCCAGAGTTTGATAAGAGGAGGAGGAAGCGATGAGAGAAAGAGGTTCAAAAAGCAACGACAATGTGATATTCTCCCTAATACACATGCGCACACACACATGACTAACAAAATGAATTTCAACAGGGAGAACTGTAGGATATTACACTTGGGCAGTAAAAATGAAATGCACAGATACAGGATGGGTGAAACATGGCTTGACGGGAGTCGATACAAGAGATGTAGGAGTCTTAGTGGACAACAAACTGAACATGAGTCAGCAGTGTGATGCAGCAGCTAAAAAAGCCAATGCGATTCTAGGCTGCATTAATAGGAGTATAGTGCCTAGATCAAGGGAAGTCATAGTACCACTGTATCCTGCTTTGGTCAGACCTCACCTGGAATACTGTGTCCAGTTCTGGACACCACAATTCAGGAAGGATATGGACAAGCTGGAACGTGTCCAGAGGAGGGTGAGCAAAATGGTGGGAGGTCTGGAAGCCATTATGTCCTATGAGGAGTGGCTTAGGGAGCTGGGCATGTTTAGTCTGGAGAAGAGAAGGTTGAGAGGGGACATGATAGCCATGTTTAAATATTTGAAGGGATGTCATACCGAGGATGGAGCAGGCTTGTTTTCTGCTGCTCCAGAAGACTAGGACATGGAGCAATGGGTTCAAACTACAAGAAAGGAGATTCCACCTAAACATTATTAGGAAGTACTTCCTGACAGTAAGAGCTGTTCGGAAGTGGAATATGCTGCTGCCTCCAAGTGTGGTGGAGTCTCTTCCTTCTTTGGAGGTTTTTAAACAGAGGCTGGATGGGCATCTGTCAGGAGTGCTTTGATTGTGTATTCCTGCAGGTCAGAGTGGGGTTGGACTGGATGGCCCTTGGGGTCTCTTCCAATCCTACGATTCTATGATGCCACAGAAAGAGGAGATCAGACAAAATGGGAGGAGGGAAGTGGGGGAGCTGCGATGTGCAGGGAAAATACTCTCCAAAAGATAGATTTCAAGGGTGACAAAAGTTACCTCTCCTTGGTCCCATTGGACTTCAGAGGAGATGCTGGGGAGTGCTGTGCTCCTGATTGCAGCCAGGCAAAGAAGAGGAGAACTAGCTGGGCAAAGTCCTCTAAGCCAAAGCCAGGACTTTTGGGGAGAGAATCAGATGACAAGACTGTGTGGTCCAAATCCCCAACTCTGGGTGTCTTAAAGAGAGTGATTTTGGCTGGGAAAGGGGCCAGGCCCTGCAAAAGGCCTCCAAAAGCAAGAAGCAGGCGCCTTCTTCCCAGTAATCATCAGTCTGGGTGGAAATTTCAAGAAGACCCTTCCTCCAGGACCCTTCTCCTTCAAAGATGGGTGCTGATCCTTCCTTCTCCCAGAGAAAGTTACCTTTGAAATCCAGGGTCCTTTTGAGTGATTTGAGGCAGGAAAAGATCCTTAGGGCAGTTTGCATATTTCCCAACCTTGCATTATCTAGAAGGAAGGATATTGCATCATTTAGTTGACTAAGACTCACCTGAAAGAGATTATTACTCTGTTTTGACTAACAAAGAAAAAGGAACTATTGAGCTGATCACCCTCTGCCCTCCACCCTTCCCTCCATATCAATTTGAGTTTTTGTTCTATTCCATTGTTTTGCCAACTGCAGAACATCCTCCTGGGAGAAGCTGAATCTTGCATGGGGGTGTTTGGTTGTGTTCTATCATTTATTTAATATTCTTGACACTTTTGGGGATGGTATGAATGCAGCTGCATTCTTTCAAAATGGGCGCTGCCTGAAGGATTTGACTTCAGGGGTTTCATTAGCCAAACTTGCCTTGTCCTGAGCCAGACAGAGTCAAGCATTTCATGAAAACACACACACACACACAGAGATGTCTGTAAAGGGATCTGTAATTTGGACATCAACCAGCGGATTCAAATTACGAGAGAAGACATTCCACCAAAACATTAGGGGGAATTTTTATATTGCAATTTTTATATTGTAACTCTTATATTGCAACAGTGGAGTGGGCTGCCTTGGAGGGCCTGCAGACCCTTAATGACTCTCCCTCTGCAGAGGTCATTAAGCAGAGGTCGGATGGACATCTCTCAGAGATGCTTTCGCAATGTATTTCTCTGCATTGCAGAATGGGGTAGGACGAGATGACCCTTGCTCCCACTTCCAACTCCATGATTCTGTGAATGTAGAAACTGCAAAAGATGGAGGAGATGCAAACAAAGGGTGGAGGTAAATGGAGATTTGGGAGTGCAGGTGGGCAGCCCAAAGAGGACCCAAAATATTTTGCCGACTGGAGCAACAACAAAAAAAAGGTGTATCTGTATTCACCCCTGTTTCTGTGTACAGAAGCTGACCAGGTGGGTAGTTGGATCTTGCTTCACCAGCATGCTTTGGCAGAGAAGGCTAAAGACCCTGTAAAACTATAAATCCCAGGATTCCATAGGAAGGAGCCATGGCACATAATCCATCTATAACTTCAATTTGTGACTCTGTTGACGTTCCCTGAGCACCAGTGTGGTGTAATGGTTTGGATACTGGACTCTGGAGACCGGGGTTCAAATCCCCGCTCAGCCATGGAGCAGGGATGGGCCTCTTCCTCTTGGCTCTTTGGCCACTCTGACCAGGGAGCTCACCCTCCTCTCCACTTGGGGCCTGTTTTCTACCCTGCCCTTGTTTGGACAATGGGTGCAAACATGAGCAGCAAGCAAGGTGCTGCCAATCCTTGCGCCACGCTGGCAGACCATGCTGGTCAAGCTCTGTGCAAACAGGGTGCTGGGCAAGTGCGGCCTCCTTTGCTCTGATCATAGAATCGTAGAGTTGGAAGACCACAAGGGCCATCTAGTCCAACCCCATTCTGTCCTGCAGGAATACCCAATGATGCTTATGGAACGTCAGAAACAGCTTCGCCTTTCTGGCAGGGTCCTGGACTAGATGGCCCTTGGGGTACCCACCTTCTCCAGAGTTTCACAGATGAAAACAGGGACATGTGTGGCCAAGCGGGCAAAAATTACAAAGGAGAGTTTGTAATGGTTTACTTTTGTCTGAGACTCCTGGAAAGAGAAAGACTCTGTTCCCTCTCCACCATTCTTCCCCATCCAGTAAATTGATTTAATGCAAACTACTTTCCCAATTTTGACTCAGTTTGCAGCCACGGAAGAAAGCCGAGAACGGGGGAGGGAGGAAACAGGAGGAGGAGGAAGAAGCCCCCCACCCCGCATTCCTCTTTGGCTTAAGAGCAGCTCCCCCACTTTTTAAAATACACTTTGCAGCAGCAGTCTGCTTCCATGGGGTTCAGGCCAGTTTTATTCCGGGGATCCCCCAGTGCTCAACTAAACCTCGCCTCCCAACAGTGCAGCCTCCTCCATTTCTGGAGACCCCTCGCCTTGGCCTCTCTTGCCAACCTATCGTGCAGAAAAGGCACCATTTCAGAGAGGTAGGGATCTCAGAGTGCTCCCGGCTCCAAATGAGCGCAATGCCCCCCTGCCCTTGGCACCAACACACAGCAGGATCCTACATGACGTGTGATGCCTGTCAGCGTTGCACCAGGCGGGCATGCCACTTAGAATGACAGGCGCCCTTCCTGGGTCCTAATTGCCTTTTCAAACTCAGGTGGCCTGTGTCTCTGAAGATGTCGCCAGTGGCGACCAGGAGCCCTCCCCTCCAGAGGCACATTCTCTGCATGAGAGGAGATTGCGTCTCCCCCTGAGGAGGGGTCCCATGTCTGGCAGGTTTGGAGTGACACCCGCATTCTCCATGACAGCAGAAGAGCAGCCGTGTCCCCCAAGGCTTCATCTGCAAAGACTCTCAGCCTTCCTCCGCATCACCAGCATTCAGTCCTGGAGAATAACTTGTTCCATGGATGTCAGGAGCTCCCTGCATCCCCAGCAGACAGATAAGGTGGCCATGGGGCATGCCAGGTAGTAGAAACACAGACACACACACCTTCTGCTACCTTTCAACTTGGTCCTCATGTTCTGGGGATTGTGATGAGCATCATATAAAAAGAAAAGAAAAGAAAAGAAAAGAAAAGAAAAGAGCATTAAACATGTGCCAGCAGAAGCCAAATAATAATTTAGCCTGCACTAATAGGACTGTAGTTTGCCCGGAGGAGCTTTGTGTGGCAACACTTTTCTGCCCCAAAGCTAGAACCCGGGCAGAACCCTTACTTGAGAGGGGGGCAGGTACTGGAACAGAGCACCAGTGCCAAGAGACCTGGCATCCCCTGCAGCCTCCAAAACGATATTCCCCTCCAGTGCTGCACCAGCAACTCCTTGCCCACGAGCCAATTCGTGGCAACCTCAAAGCCTTGGCATGCAGGACACCAGGACACATGCAAGACAGAAGGGTGAGAAACTTGTGGAATCCAAAGGCTGAAGCAAAAGGAGGAGGAAAACAATATGGCACCTCATCCCATGCTGCATATAACAGAAGTATTAGGTAACGAGATTCCCATTAATGAAGAAACTTAAACCAGATAATTTCCCACAGGGAGTGTGAGCTTAAGAAGTAGCAAGACTGTAAGGCCACAAATGAGCAGAAAGAATGCCTAGAAAGATGGAAAAACTATGAGAAGGACCCTGGGATTATTACTGAACATGAGCCAGCAGCGGGATACTGCAGCAAAGCAGACGAATGCTATCTTAGCCTGCATTAATAGAACTGTAGTTTCCAAGAGAACGCTTCCGTGTTGATTAAGGCCTCATCTGTAGAACTGCGTCTAGTTCTGGGCACCTCGTTTGAAGAAGGATATAGGCAAGTTGGAACAGGTTAAGAAGGGCAACAAGGATGATCAGCGGTATGAAGAGGAAAAGCTATGGTTGAAGGAATTGGGCCTGTTCAGCCCGGTGAAGAGAAGATGGAGGGGAGACATGATGGCCCTCTTGAAATCCCTCAAGGGCTGCCCCATAGAGGAAGGGGGGCAGGCCTGTCCTCTTGCTGCCCCAGAGGAGAGGACCAAAGTCTCATGGTTTTAAGTGACAAGAGGGTAGGCTTCCATTGAACGTTAGCAGGCTTCTTGCCAGCGAGAGTGGTTCAGCAGTGGAGCCGATTGCCTACAGAGGTGGCGTTGGGGGTCTCCTTCTCTTGACGTCTTCAAAAAGAGGCTGGGCAGCTCTCTGCTCCTGGGGACGCGCTAACTGGACATCCTGCAGTGGGCACCACAATTTGGAAAGGATATTGAGAAGGTGGAAGGTGTCCAGAGGAGGAAGACCCAAATGGTGGGAGGTCTGGAAGCCATGATGCCCTATGAGGACTGGATTAGGGAGCTGGGCATGTTTAGTCTGGAGAAGAGAAGGTTGAGAGGGGACATGATAGTCATGTTTAAATATTTGAAGGGATGTCCTACTGAGGATGGAGCAAGCTTGTTTTTTGCTGCTCCAGAGACTAGGACACGGAGCACTGGGTTCAAACTACAGGAAAACAGATTCCACCTAAACATTAGGAGGAACTTCTTGACAGTCAGAGCTGTTCAGAAGTGGAATCTGCTGCTTCCTGGGAGTGTGGTGGAGTCTCCTTCCTTGGAGCTTTTTAAAGAGAGGCTGGATGGCCACTGGTCAGGAAGGCTTGGATGGGGTATTCCTGCATGGCAGAATGGGGTTGGACTGGATGACCCTTGGAGGCCCCTTCCAACTCTACGGTTCTATTATTTGACTCAGTGGCCCATGGGGCCCCTTCCAACTCCAGGACTGTAGGATTCTATGAGATGGCATGGCTGCACCTCCATGCTGTGAGGTAGGACAAGTTGCCAAGCACCCTGTATCTGCTGTATTTTCAGAGGCAGCACCACCCTCATGCATCTTTTTAACAACTCTTTTCTGCCAGATGCTTGAGAATCCAGGTTTACATGTACACATGGGGAACAGTAGACTCCCCATGTGAGCATGTGAGTGTGTTTCATTTAAAACAATTGTTCCATGGGAGAAGGCATTCCTGGGCCCAGAATACCACAGAACCATTCAATCATACAATCACAGACTGGTGGGAATCACAAAGGCCATGTAGTCTAACCCCCTAGAATCCTAGAGTTGGAAAAGACCCCAAAGGTCATCCAGTCCCACCCCCTTCTGCCATGCAGGAATACCCAATCAAAGCACTCCTGGCACACGGCCATCTAGGCTCTGCTTAAAAACCTCCAAAGAAGGAGATTCCACCACACTTGGAGGCACCGTTGAACAGCTCTGACCATCATAAAGTTCTTCCTCATTCATAGGTGGAATCTCTCTTACACACACACACACGCACGCCAGCTTCATCCAGCCAGGTCTGTGATACAGGTCAGCACGCTCATCCAGAAGCGGGTCCCATTCACCAACCTAGCGTTAAGCAGCAGCATTTTCAGTCCAGGGAAACTGTGGCCACAGCCTTCTGTGGGCCCACCCCACACCATCGGAGGCTCAGCCCCCACATGCCCAGCTAGGCCTGTTTTCAGAGAGGTAGCCAGAGAGGGAAGCCAGCATGCGATGGAGAAAGGTGCTGAGAAACCTTCTGCCATTTGCAGGTGTAGAGGACACAACGGGACGGGGGGCTGGATAACACCCCCCAAAGGGCTCTTCCAGTCCAACGCAGCCTGGAGGGGAAGCTCAGCCACCACAAACCCAAGGGCCCCGCCCCACCTCCAGGCCTGCTCATAACACGGACCCTCTGATGCAAGGATGATCGGCTGGGCCCCGATGGGCTTGAGACCCCCACGATGATGGAGGGGAGGGCGCTGGCTGGCAAGGACTAGTGCCTTGGCCTGGCCTTTGCTGCGGGCAACGGGGGTCCTCCAGGGTTTCACGTCAGGGGATCCCCCCACCCAGAGAGAGGCCGCCTGTGCTCCCCTCATGAGCCACGGGTGTCCACATACACTGGCTTTCTCCCAGCCTAGCCCGCCTTGCAGGGCTGGTGTGAATGGAGGAATGCTCTCACAGCCAGGCTTGGCTCTGGGAGTGTGGCCCGGGGTCAGGCTGGCTGTGGGGAGGTATTTATCTGTTTCCTCTCCTGCTGCTCCCCAGCATGGCACCCACAATCACGTGCTGGTGGAGCTGAGCCCCTGAGCAGCAGCAGAAAAGCAAAGAACTGGTGGATGGCCCCGGGGGCAACGTCCTCCCTCCCTCGTGGGTCAAGAGGTGCCCCGGGGCTCCTCTCTGGGCGCCGTCTGCCGCCCCTGGGCAAAGAGCAGGAGAGGGTGCCGGCCACCCAAGGCCCTCAGCACCTGGCTGGCTGGCTGGCTGGCTGGCTGGCAAGTCCGCTGGCCGGCCCAGGTTCGGCGGGTGACTCAGCTTGGCACGGAAGGAGGCCGCTGCCGGGAAGGCCCTGTGCCAGCTGCCGGGCGGAGGAGAAGGGCGCGTCTGGGCACGGGCGAGGGGGGATGGAGGCCCCGAGAAAGGTGCACTGGGGGGATCGAGGCCTCCCCAGCTGCTCCAGCAAGGAGCCTCTTTCTCAGCGGAAAAGAATGGCTGGAGCTGATGGAGCCCATGGGTGTGTGTGTGTTGGGGTTGGGGCAGAGACCTTCCTTTGTGCGGGGGGGGGGGAGCTGCTCCTGCCACCCCACCTGGCTCGGAGGCTGAGGAGGATCAGGCCTGGCTAGTCCTTGGATGGGGGACCCCCCCCCCAGGAAGGAAACAGGGCAGGCAGGACACGCACGCACAGCCCAAGGGGAGAGGAGGTGCCCCGGAGAGCCTCTGCCAGCCAGAGTGGGCAGCGCTGGTCTCCGTGAGTGGACAATCCCCCCCCCTCCGAGGCAAGGGAGACCGCAGGCCCTGCGGGGGGGGGGTCCTGCAGGAAGACCGGGGGGCGCCCAGGGCTCCACGTGAGGGACCCCGGGCGGGCGGCTGGGTGGGCGCCAAGGCAGCTTCCCCTGGGACCCCCAAAGGGAGCCTGGAAGGAGCCCTGCCCGGGGGGACCCCCGGGGGCCCCACAACGCCAGTCCGGCCCTGGGACCCCCTCCCCCCATTTAGATCAGCAAGCGGGCGGGGGGTCCAGGCGGGTTCGGATGACAACTCCCATCAGCACCGCCGGGCCCGATCCCTGGCACGAGGCACAAGGCGGGGCCGGGGATGATGGGGCCGCGGGGAGGCTGGGGGGCATCGGTGTGCCGCCCCCCACCCACTCCCCCACCTGCCGGACTCCGGGTCCCCCTGTGCCGCGGGGGGCTCCGGCTGGGGTGGGCGGGAGGGTGGGGGCGCCGCCTGCCCTTCGGGGGAGACCCTCGCCCCGTGGGGGTCCGTCCTGGGGGGGGTCAAGGGGCCGAAGGAGGGGCGTCTGGGCGTCTGGCCCCCGAGGAAGCCCCCGCCCGGCTCGAAGAAGGGCGGCGCTCGGCACGCGCTCAGGGGCCCCCTCGCCCCCCGCCCCGCCCCCTCCCCCCGCCTCCGCCCCCTTCCTGTCCCCGGCCGGAGCCAGCGGAAGTTTGGCGGGAGGTGGCCGCCCGGGAGCAGCAGGGAGGCAGGTAGGCGCCCCCCCCCGAAGGGCAGGGCAGGGCAGGGCAGGGCAGGAAGACCCCCAGCCGCCCCGGGGGAGCCTCCTCGCAAGGCCCCCTTCCCGTCGCAGCCCCCCCCGCGGTGCAAGCACATGGCCCTGGGCAGCTGCGGAGGAGGAAGACCCCCCGCGGGGACCCCCAGCCCTGGCAGGGCCCCCCTTCCCGTTGCAGCCCCCCAGAAGAGCAGCCCCCCACCTGCCCGATGCAGCCCGGCGCCGCCGAGGGAGGCACGGGGGTGGTCGGGGGGGGGCTCCGGGCGGCCTGGCTGCAGGGGCCGGAGGGGCTGGAGGGGCCGGAGGGGCGGGGGTCTTCTCCTGGCGGGGGGGGTCTTCAGTGCAGCCACCGGGGGGAGGGGCGGGTTAGGGAGGCCCGGGGGTCCTTCTGCAGCTGCCCCCACCTGACCTGCCGGCCCCCCCGCCCGGGCGCTCTCCTTGGGGGGCTGGGGGGTCACCCCAACTGGGAAGGAGCTTCCCCGCCCCTCTGGCAGATGCACACCCCTCTTTCCCCCCCATCTCGGCTCCCAGTTCCAAGTGGGGCAGGAGGAACCAGGACTGCCCCCCCCCGGCTTCCCTGCCCCCTCCCTGATCTTTTCCCCAAAGCCTGCAAATTGGGGAGGGGGCTTCCACCCAGTAACAGAGAGGGGCACCCAGCCCAGCAGCCCCCCCCCAGTACACGCCACTGGCTATGGGGAGCTATGGGCTCCATGGGAGGGGGCAGAAGGAGGACCCCCGGTTGGGCGTGGAGGGACCCCAGACCAATTTAGGCCTCCCCCCCCACCCTTGGGGCTGCACTGCCTCCCCCATCTCCAGGGGTGGCTTGGGGAGGAGGGGGTGGCTGGCCTGGCCTGGCTGGGGATGATGGGCTTGGCCCTGCAGGCGCTCAGGGTGTGCGTATGGTGGGGGGGGTGATGAATCAGCATCCTCCACCACCTTATGAGCCGGCTTGCTCTCAGGAGGGGAGGGGGAGGGAGGGGATGAGTGGGTGCTGGGAGGAGTTCCGTGGGGTGCCCCATAGCCCTGGGGCCGGTGAGGGGTTGGGATGCCGCCGGCAAGGGGCATGACCTCTCTTTTTTTCCTCCCCCGCTCTCAGGACCCCCCTTTCCTTTTCTGACTACCCCCTCCCCAGCGTTGGCATCACCCCTGGCTGCCTTTGGACCCAATCCCGGAGCCTCCGTGGGCACCCCTGCCGCCGCCGCCGACTGCGCCGCCGCCCCCCCAGGATTCCGCCATGCCCACAGCCTGGCATGGAGCCCCCCGCCAGGAGCCTGCTGGAGGGCAAGGCCTTCTTCTGCCGGGAGTGGGCGCTGGGCCGGCTGGCGCTCAGCCTGGAGGGGGGCGGTGGGGGGGTCCTGGTCACGGGGGGCCCCGGCAGCGGCAAGACGGCCCTCTGCACGGAGGCCCTGTGGCCCACCTCGCAGGCCGGGCGCCGGGCAGGGCTGGGGGAGAGCGCCCTGGCCTGGCACTTCTGCCAGCCCCACGACACCGCCACCCGCTCCCCCCACGGCTTCCTGCTCCGGCTGGCGGCCCAGATCCAGCAGTGCCCGCTGCTGCCCGGGTACCGTGAGCGCCTGAGCCGGGCCGACGCCCGCCTGGCCCTGGAGACGGCCGAAGGCAAGGAGGACCCGGACAACGCCTTCCGGAGGTAAGTGGGCGCCCCGGAAACACTCTTTGACCTGTGCCCCGGCCCCCAACCCAGAGGGAAGCCCCCTTCTGTCCCCACCGCAGGTGCCCAGAGGTGCTGGCGCAGAGGGGCCCTTCTGGCTTTGCCTCCTCAGCTGGAGCACAGCTGGCCAAGGCCTCAGGAAGGGGGGCACACTGTCCCTGCCCCCCCCGTGCCCCTCACTGCTCTGGCCCCCCACCGTCGCCCCAGCCCCACTCCCTCACCCCTTTGCCATTCATTGCCACACGTTGGTTAATAATCCGGATCATGCTTTTCTGCTGGGACTCAAGGCAGTTGTCAGAAACATAAAAATTCACATTAAGTTAAAAGTCGAATTAAACTGTCTGTGGAATTAAAAGCGGTTTGAGAAACCTACCCGTTAGAAATGCCAAAGAGAAGTGCAGCACATTTATTAAAAGCCCTTTTGGCCAGGAGGAGGAGGAGGAGGTGGTCCGAAAGGCCGCTTGAGATAAGAAGGCCTTCCTCTGCCGCTGGAAGGAAGGAAGGAAGCCAAGCCAGCGTCCGGCCTCTCTAGGAAGGGGGAGCCTGGGGCAGACACTGGGAAGGCGGCAACTAGGGTGGCTATTAAATTCTTGGGGCTGTCCATGGCTACTGGCCAGGGTGGCTCCCTGTCACCTCCAGTGGATGTCACGTTGACTGTTGGGAAAGGCAGAAGCAGAGAACCATGAAGGTGGAAGGTGTCCCCAAGGGTCATCTAGCCCACCCCGCCCCTAGCAGGGAATGCACAGCTAAAGCACGTCCCTTCATCCCCCCCTCTAAAAACCTCACAATGAACCCCCTCCCTTGTGGTGGCGGGGGGGCTCATTCCAACCCCACCTCCAGGGGAGTCCATATTCCACCACCAAATAGCCCTTGACTCTGAACAGGTGCTTTCTGAAGTTCAGTCTGAATTTCTTCCTCTCTTGAAGTCTGAGCCCTTTGTTGGTTGAGGTCCACGAGGAGGAGCTGCCTCCGGGCTTCCTACTTGGGGTGTCCTTTTGGCCACTGTAGGAAAAGAGTCCTGGCCAAGATGGACCCCAGTGGCTTGTTTCACCCCAAAAGGCTTGCAGATCAGTCGAGATCTGTCAGAACTGAGCCAGCCCCAGTCAGGAGCCGTGTACTCCCAGAGGCACGGCACAAAAGGAAAGGAGGGCAGGAGGGTGGAGGAAAGAAGCAAGCACAACCACTCAATCCTGCGTTAAAAGGTTTCTCTGCAGCTTCCAGGGCTGGATTTTGGCAGATGGTCGGGGTACTTCCTTTGCGAGGAGAGAGAGGGGCAGGGAGGGGGCACAGACAGACCTGGGTGTGGGGGCTTCCCCTTCTGCTCTGTCCCTGGGTGGACCTTTGGGGGCCCTCACTGTGTCCTTTCTCTCTGCCCTCCCCCAGAGCAGTGCTGCTCCCCTTGCTGGACCTCCCCCCGCCGCCCAAGCCATTGCTGATGGTGGTGGACGCGCTGGATGCAGACCAGAGTGACCGCGAGGAGGAGCGGGCCTCCCGCCCAGGGCCCAGCCGGACCATCGCCCAACTCCTAGCAAGCCACCTCCAGCTGCTGCCCCCCTGGTTGCTCCTGGTGTGCACCGCCCGGTCCCACAGCAAGGGGGTGCTGCGCCTCTTTCCCAGTAAGGGAGGGTCGGGCGGGGTGGGGGGTAGAGGGCGAGGGGGGAGGACTTGGCCTGGGGCAGAGGGGAGGGCAAGGCTGGACCGCCCCCCCACCAAACATGGGCTATGCAGAGGCCTAGAGGGGGAGGCAGGTATAAATAAAACAGGTGGAAAAGAGCGACGTCCTGACTGCATTTTATAGGGGTCCAGGAGGGGCCACGATCCTGTGGGATAGTCCCAACTAGAGTAGGCCCATTGAGTCAGAAGGCTGTTCTTCTGTGTTGTGGGTTTGGGCCTGGTAGCTTTGGGGGTGCCTGCCTCCCTTGTCCAGCCCCGTCCCTCCTCCATGTCCGTGGGGCGTTTGGGGGGCGGGTCTGCGGGACGCCCCCTCCTCCCCCTCACCCCTCCCTCTCCCGTAGGCTTCCAGCGGCTGTGCCTGGACGACCTCAGGCGGGAGCCGGTGGTGGATGACGTGCAGAAGTACATCCTGGCCCGGCTGGGGCGGGAGGAGGCCCTCCGGCGGCACCTGACCCCCCATACGGCCGAGGCCTTGAGCCACCTCCACATCAAGAGCAACGGCTGCCTCCTCTACCTGGAGCGGGTCCTGGACGGTGTGGCGGCGGAGCTGGTCACCCTGCGGGAGGCGCACCACATCCCGGGCACCCTCTTTGGCCTCTACCTCTGGCTGTGCCAGCGCCTCTTTCCCGGCCACGAGTTTGACTTCGTCCGCCCGCTGCTGGAGGTCCTCTTGGCCGCCCCTCGGCCCCTGCGCCCGGCAGAGCTCTACGCGGCGGTCTGGACACGACGGCCGGTGCCCTGGAAAGAGTTTGAGGGCCGGCTGGGGGCCCTGGGGCCCCTCCTCCAGAAGGGGCCCGGCGGCACCTGCCTCCTCTTCCACGCCAGCTTTGCCGAGTGGCTCTGTGACGTCAAGCACTGCACGCAGAAGTACCTCTGCCGCCCGGCCCGTGGGCATGCCTCCCTCGCCATGAGCGCCTCTTGCCGGGCCCCAGCCCTGAGCCCCGAGCGGGTGCACGAGTTGGCCCGCCACCTGCTCCGGGCGGAGCTGGGCCTGGAGCCGTGGCAGCTGGCCCTCTGGCTGGTGTGGTGCGGGGCCCCCCTGGAACGCTGCCTGGAGTCCGGCGAGAGGCCCGTGGAGCCGGCCGTGCTGGAGCTGCTGGTGCTGGCCGGGGCCTGCCTGGGGGGCCGGGGGCCGGGCCCCTCCCTGCAGCACGCCTTGCAGCGCGAGGACTCGGTCCGGCTCCTGCTGGAGAACGGGGCCAGCGTGGACCAGCGGGACCTCAACGGGAGGACGCTGCTGGCCAGTGCCGCCCACAGCGGCAACCACGAGGTGGCAGGGCTGCTGCTGGCACGGGGGGCACGGACAGAGATCCCTGATCGGCACGGGCAGACCCCCATGACCCTGGCCGCCCGCCAGGGCCACACCAAGGTCCTGCTCTGCCTGCTTGCCCACGGCGCCAAGGTCGACCAGCCGGATCGCGAGGGATGGACAGCGCTGCGGGCAGCGGCCTGGGGTGGGCACAGAGAGGCCGTCGGGGTATTGCTGCGGGCAGGCGCCAACGTGGACTCTGCCGACACTGAGGGGAGGACTGCCCTGCGAGCAGCGGCCTGGGGTGGCCACGAGGACATTGTGGCCACGCTGGTGGAGCATGGCGCCGATGTCAACCGGGCCGACACAGAGGGGCGGACAGCCCTCATTGCAGCCGCCTACATGGGTCACCGTGAGATTGTGGCCATGCTCCTGGCCCACGGGGCTCATGTGGACCATGCCGACGTGGACGGCCGCACAGCACTCTCTGTAGCGGCTCTCTGCGTCCCGGCCAGTCGTGGCTACGCCAAAGTGGTTGAGTTGCTCCTGGACTACGGGGCCTGCCCGGGCCACGCTGACCGGGACGGGATGACCCCCTTGCTGGTGGCCGCCTACGAGGGCCACGTGGATGTGGTGGAGCTGCTGCTGGAGGCCGGGGCAGACGTGGATGAGGCCGACGCCATGGGCTGCACCCCGCTCCTGGCCGCGGCCTCCATGGGCCACCGGGCGGTCGTGGACACTCTGCTCCTCTGGGGGGCAGCTGTGGACATTCTGGACAGCGAGGGCCGGACGGCGCTGGGCGTGGCAGCGGGGACGGGCAGTGAGGCGGTGGTGCGGGCACTGCTGGCGCGGGGCCTGGATGAGAACCACCGGGACAGCCTGGGCTGGACCCCGCTGCACCTGGCGGCCTGGCAGGGCCACGCCCGGACCTGTGCCACTCTGCTGGAGGCCGGGGCCCGGGTGGGCGAGCCGAACCGCGACGGGCGGGTCCCGCTGATGCTGGCTGCCCAGGAGGGCCACACGGACACGGTGCGGCTCCTGCTGGAACGGGGCTCCCCTGCGGACCGCCGGGGCCATGACGGCCTGTCGGCCCTCTCGCTGGCCATGCTGGGCAGGCACCGTGCCACGGCAGAGCTGCTGCTGCGCAAGGGGGCGGAGGTGAACCTCTCTGACGCAGAGGGGCGCCCCACGCTGTACCTCCTCGTGCTGGAGGGCCGGGCAGAGATGGCCGAGCTGCTGCTAGAGAACGGGGCTGGGCTGGAGGGCCGGGATGCCCAGGGGCGCACCGCGCTTCACGTGGCTTGCTGGCAGGGCCAGGAGGAAACTGCGCGCCTCCTGCTCAGCTACGGGGCCGACGCAGACGCCCTGGATGGGGAGCTGCGCTCGGCCCTGCACCTGGCCGCTTGGCAGGGCCACGCCGGGGTCGCCCGCCTCTTGCTGGAGAGTGGGGCCCAGCCCGACCACGCCTGCAACCAGGGGGCCACAGCGCTGGGCATCGCCGCCCAGGAGGGCCAAGCCGAGGTGGTGAGGGTCCTGCTGGCGCACGGGGCCAACCCACGCGTCTTGGACCAGGCAGGGCGCACCCCGGCCCACATGGCTGCCAGGCAGGGCCACCAGGCCGTCCTGCGGCTGCTGGAGCATCACGGGGGATCGCCGGCCGCAACCCCCTCTCCGCGGGCGGGCTCCACCAGCAGCTCGGCCGGCAGCCCCCTCCCCTCAGGCCAGCGCCAGGGCAGCTCCCCCGCGGCCTCCCACGGCTCCTCGTCCACCTTCCACTCCCTGGCCACGGCCCAGACAGCGCCCGCCGACAGCCTCAGCTTCACCCAGCGGATCCAGCATCACTCGCTGCCCCGTCGGCACCAGGCGCCCCCCGCCCTCCCTCTCCTGCCAAAACATGGCGAGGGGGAGTCCGGGGCAGCCCTCTTCTCCATCGACACCCTGGACCCCCACCTGCACCTCAAGGCTGCCATCAAGCTGCAGTTCGAGGGCCCCACCTGCGGGTACGAGTACAAGCAGGAGACACCCCTCTGACGCGCCCCTGGGGGGTGAGGGGTGAGGGAGGGGCAGGTTGGCAGCAAGTCTCCTGGGGTTGATGGGCGGGCGGGCGGGCAGGCAGGGGTCTTTCCCTGGCATTATGCAGCCCTGGCCACCTCCTTTGGGTAGACCTAGAAGGGCCAAATGGGGAGTGGGATTGAAAGGGGTAGGGAGGGGGGGGGAATCTGTGAACAGAATCCGGCGTGGGGGAATCCTTGCTCATACTCCTTCCTGGTTCTTCCTCTTCCTCTCCAAGCGTGGAGAGAGGAATTCCCCACCCCCAAGTCCAAACACAGATCTCAGGGGAGGGGGCTTGCGGGTGTCCCGTATGCTCTCCGCTCTGTGGAAGTGGGTGCCAGGACTTGCCTTAGGCAGCCCCCACCCCATTTCCTGGTTGGGCCCGAAACCGGGTCCCATGAGGTTGCGGTTGGTCATCGTTTTGCACAAAGGGCCGCAGCCCTGCTTCCCTCACCTGCCACCCCCCTCCGGGCCACGCTGGAAATGTGGGCCGATGAAGAGTGAGTGCTGGGAGGCAGGACCCCCACCCCAGAGCAGGGGGGCAGATGGGGAGGCCGGGCCCTCTGGAGCAGTCTTGCCACAGGCTCAGCCATGCCCCTGAACATCAGGCAGGTGCCAGGCCGAAGGGGAGAAGTCCCGTCCCACCCCGTCCTGTGCCCACACCTGCGAGTGGCACTGGTCACACTCTGTATCCCAGAAGCATCAGTGCATGGAGAGCTGGGAGGCCCATGGAAGACGGTGCCGGAGAACAGGGAAGATGTTTGGTTGGGAATATGAGGGATGTGGGTGTTATGGATGCCCTTATCCCAACTGCCCAGTTTGTGGCTGGTGGGAAGTGGTGCAAGATTTATCTTCAACAAGCCACATCCTGCAGCACCTCCTGCTTGGGCCCAAAACTTGGTGCCGGAAGTTAGCTGTGGCTCGGCCACTCAGAAGTGGGAGCTGAACCCCTGTTCTGCAGCAGCCATTCTCAAAGCCCGTCCCAGGGTTTCCACCCCAGAGGAAAGATGGTGCCCAATGGGGGGGGCAACTCCCCTCCTTGGAGCCTCTCTAGCTGTACATCCGTGATCCTGGAGGACCAGGAACAGAAGGAGGTCCTCCAGCTTTCGGTCAACCAAGCTGCCTTCGTTTCTGTCTTAACCATTTACCGGTTTTAGTCACCACAAGTGACTTGGGAACCACTTGAAACCAAAAACGAGTCTGTTGGGGAGGGTGCATCTCCCACTTTGGGCAGCCCCCATTGCTATGTGCCCCCCACTGCTGCCAGGGGGAGGTTGCAGCCCCTCCTTTCTCTGCCACGCCACTCACAGCCTGTGCTGCTCTTGTGCCTGGGGGGCGGGAAGGGGTCATGCACTGGTGTGGGCTGTGGGCTTGTTGCCACTGGACTGCCTTGTGGCCTGTGTTGTAATTGCAGAACTGCTGTCATCAGTAAAGAGCCAACTGCCACGTTTGGATTCTGCAATCTCTTTGTGGGTTGGGAGGAATACCTGCCTATGTGTGTGTGCGTGCGTGCATGCAGAAACTCAAGTGCAAAAACGGGAATGGTTTCTGCCTTCTGGAGTCAATGAAAGGACCACCATCACCACCCAGAGCAACATACCCCAAACTCTGGGCTGGCAGTTTGTGGGGGTGAGCAGGGCAGGTGGGCATTGAGGTGCACAAACTGTCAGGGTTTCCTTTTTAAAAGTGCTGAACTGGAAGTGCCATACCTACAAATCAAGGCTACGTTTTGGCTTCCATGTAAGATCCACAGATGTGGTCCTTGCTGTGGGGTGGGGGTTATTTTCTTGTGCTGTATTCCAACTGGTTTCTCCTTAGAATCACAGAATGCCAGAGTTGGAAGAGACCCCAAGGACCATCCAATCCAACCCCCTTCTGTCCTGCAGGAATTCACAACCAAAGCTCTCCTGACAAACGGCCATTCCTCCAGCATGTTTCAAAACTTCCAGAGAAGGCAACTCCGCCGCACTCCCAGGCAGTGCATTACACTGCTGAACAGCGCTTACCATAAGGAAGTTACAGATTTTCCTTGAGTTTTTTTCCAGGCTGTGAGACTATGTTCTGGAATAGTTTCTTTCTGACGTTGCGCCTGCAGCAGAAAGAAACTATTTCAGAACAAGGCCTCACAGCCCAGAAGAAAACCAAGGAAAGTCTATGGATGCTGGCTGTGAAAGCCTTCGACTTCACATAAGGAAGTTCTTCCTCATGTTTATGTGGAATTTATTTTCCCATACTTTGAATCCAGAGTGCACCCCATTTCTCTCTCTCTGGATTTCTTCGCAAATGAAGATTCAGGAAGGACTCATCCCGCGCTTTCTGCAAGTGTGCTGATGACTAAAAAGGCCAATCCGAGATAAACAAGTCCGGTTGCAAAAAGCACAGCAGGTCTCCTTGGGTGATGTTTTTGGGTTGTGATCCTTTCTGCATTGTCATTTCTCTTCAAGACTTGTTCAGCGTGAGTTCTCAAATAAGGCTGCAGCATTGTGGATAGTGCGTCTCCATGCCTCCCAATGTGAGGCCAGGGCGGACCATTGTTGGTGATCAATTTGGCCAAGCCTGAGATGTTGCTTCAGGGAGTCCTTGTATCGCTTTTTTGGAGTGCCCCTCTTACGCTGACCCGTGGTGAGTTCACTATAGAGTACTATTTTGGGGAGGCGATGGTCCTCCATCCTAAAAACGTGCTCTGCCCAGTGCAGCTGTGTTCTCAATATCATGGCCTCAATGCTGGTGATCCCTGCTTGCTGAAGGACAGCAACATTTGTCACAGAGTCAGTCCAGTGTATATTTAGGATTGTGCGTAGACAGCGCTGATGAAAGCGTTCGAGGAGTCATAGGTGGTTGCGATAGGTGACCCACGTTTCAGACCCGTAAAGGAGTATAGACAGTACAATGGCTCTATACACACTGATTTTTGTGCTTTGCCTCAGGTGTTTATTGCACCAGACTCTTTTGTGAAGTCTTCCAAATGCACTATATGCCTTTGCTAATCTGTGATCGATCTCTTTGTCAATCTTGGCATCTGAGGAGATGATGCTTCCCAGGTAGGTGAACTGCTGAACGGACTTGAGCACTGATTTGCCGACGGCAATGTGGGGATGGTGGTGTTCGTCCTGTGGTGCAGGCTGGTAAAGAACTTCTGTTTTCTTCAGGTTGACTTCTAGCCCAAACAGCTCTGCAGCTGTTGCAAAGCAGGACGTTAGGCGCTGCAGAGCTGCTTCTGTGTGGGCAACAAGGGCAGCATCATCGGCGAAGAGCAGCTCACGGACTAGATAGTTTAGAGTCTTAGTGTGAGCCCTCAGACGGCTTAAGTTAAACAAGCTACCATCAGTACGGTAGCGTATATAGATGCCGTCGTCTTCTTCAAGCTCTGCCATAGCCCTTTGGAGCATCGTGCTAAAGAAGATTGTAAATAAAGTTGGTGCAAGAACACAACCTTGCTTCACTCCATTAGTTATTAGAAAGGGCTCTGAAAGAGCATCGCCATATCTGACTTGACCACGCTGTCCCTCGTGTAGCAAGCACCCCATTTCTACATCCACAGAAAATGGATTGTATACGCTTCTGCTGCTCAAAACTATCTGTCGTGGAAGACAGGCAGGTTTTTCCCCAGTATGCCAGGGATCTGTACCAGATGTGTGTCATGTTCTTACTGTGTTTCCCTGATCTCCTGGAAACTTAAGCGTTGTCCAACAGCCGATGGTCCCAGTGAGTGGGCAGCCATCTATACCGCCTTTGATAGGCACCCACCCACCTCCCTCTCCTGCATTCACCCTCTCCAACATGGGGAATGTGCTGCTTCAGGAGGCCTGAAGGAGTTTCCTCAGCCTTCCAGCAATTTCTGTATGGGTGCTTTTGCTCTGCTTTGCCTTTTCTGAGCCTGAGGGTTTTTAAAGAAGTGTCTGTATGTGCATCTGTGCCTTCAAGTTGCCTGCTGATTTACTGCAGCCCCATGAATTCTGTAGGGTTTTCTTAGGTAAGGAATCCTCAGAGGTGGCTTTCCCAGTTCCTTCCTCTGAAACAGAGCCAACAGCACCTGGGATTCCTTGGCAGTCCCTCTGGGCTTAGGGAAGGTTATTTTTGGACTGCCACTCCCTTGAATCCCCTGGGGGATTCTGGGAGTGACAATCCAAAAAGGCACCTTTCCCCATGCTCTGGAAGTTTTAGCCTACAGCATTGAGGGGAAGGGGACCAAAGTCAGATCTTGTGTGTGTGTGCCTTTCCTAGGGTTTTCTTAGGCAGTTGGTTTTGCCAGTTCCTTCCTCTGAAATATAGCCTACAGCACCTGGGATTCGTCGGGGTGTGTGCATGTCCCCCATCTAAGGACTAATCAGGGCTTACCCTCCTTAGCTTCCAAGATCAGGTGGGACCTGGTGCCTTTAGAGTACCTAGGTGTTTTTTAAGAATACATTTTCACGAACAGACCAATGCACTGCCTGGGAGCGTGGTGGGGTCTCCTTCCTTGGATGTTTTAAAACAGAGGCTGGATGTCCATCTGTTGGGAATGCTTTGATTGGGTAGATTTCCCTTGGTTTTTTTCCGGGCTGTGAGGATGCTGTGTTCTGGAATAGTTTCTTTCTGACGTTTCGCCTGCATCTGTGGTTGGCATCCTTAGAGATTCTCTGAAGATGCCAGCCACAGATGCAGGTGAAACATCAGAAACTCTTCCAAAATATGGCCTCACATCCTGGGGAAAAAACCAGGAAAATCTATGGATGCTGGGCCCTGCCCCGTGGCTGACCCAAACGCTGGGTAGCTTCTTCCGTCGGTTGCCCAAAGGGGACGCGTGGCCTGAAAATACGCACGGGGGGTGACGGGGGGGTGGGAGGGCTTAATTTAGGGAGGCTGGAGGGATGGGGCCTCCCTGGGGGACGGGGCAGCCCCACAGCAGCCAGGCCCGACCCCGCCGCCGCCGCCGCCCTGAGGGGAAAGGGCGCTTCCTTTTGCCCAGGCAGGCTGGGGGCACCGGGCTGCCTCTGGGGCGGAGGGAGGGCCAGGGTGGGGGCGCTGGTGGGCCTTGGCCGGGTGGGGTCGGGGGGCGTCTCCCTCGCAGCCCCCCAGGAGGAGGAAGGGACCCCGGCCCAGGCCGCCGCCACCCCGCTCCGTCCCCCGGCCGGCTGGGCCTGGTGGGCCTCCTTCCCTCCGTCCCTGCCTGCGGCCTGGCCTGCGGACTCCCTGCTGCGGACGGACGGAGGCCGGCCGGCGGAGAGGCAGCTCAGCCCGGCCAGGCCCGACGCCCCCTTCTGGGCAGCCCCTCCCTCCCCGCAGCGGACCAGTTCGGGCTGGACGCCGGCACGGACACCCCCGCCCGGAGCCCGGTGCGTGTGTGTGTGGGGGAGAAGGTGGGGGTCCCGGCCTGGGCCCGTGGGGTCCTCCGGGGTCCGGCGTGGCCTGTGGGGCGCGGAGCCCCCTCTCTGGCGCAGCCCGGCCGGAGCAGAAGCCCCGGAGGGCTCCCCACCCAAAGGTGCCCGGCCAGAGCCCCTCAGAGCCGGCGGGAGGGAAAGGCTCTGCCTGTGGGGAGGGCGGCCCTCCTATTGCCCACCACCCCCTGATGCCAGCCGGCGGGGAAGGGAGCTCCCCCAGGACCCCCGGCTCTGGCTCCCTCCGGACCGTGGAGGCTCCCCACATGCAGTCGGACTGAAGGGCCCATCATCCCCTTGCCAGGGCGGCCAGGCTGAGGCGTGCTGGGAGCGGCAGTCCAAGCCCACCCCGCAGGGGCTGCAGGGTCCCGGCCATGGCTGGGGGGCGTCGGGAGGGAACCCCCCTGGCCCACCCTCACCCCCTTGGGGGCCCTCGTGGCTCCTGGGGCCTTTGGGGGGCCAGGCGAAGCTCTACCCCTTGGGCAGCCCTGCTCTCCCCCCAAAGAAAGCCCCCCTGCCCCCGGCCCTCCTTCCCCAGCAGCCTCCCTCCTCCTTGCTGGATTATATTTCTTTATTGGTTTTGAATATATAAAAGGGGGGAAGACACTACAAACAACATATGTAGACACACACTGGACCGACTATGTGACGAGTGTTGCTGTCCTTGAGCAAGCAGGGACCACCAGCATGGAGGCCATGATATTGAGAACACAGCTGCGCTGGGCAGGGCACGTTTCTAGGATGGACAACCATCGCCTCCCAAAAATACTACTCTACAGTGAAGTCGCCACGGGTCAGCGTAAGAGGGGCGCTCCAAAAAAGCGATACAAAGACTCCCTGAAACAACATCTCAGGCATGGCCAAATTGATCACCAACAGTGGTCCGCCCTGGCCTCACATCGGGAGGCATGGAGACGCACTATCCACAATGCTGCAGCCTTATTTGAGAACTCACGCCGAACAAGTCTTGAAGAGAAACGACAACGCAGAAAGAATCACAACCCAAAAACATCACCCAAGGAGACCTTCTGCTGTGCTTTCTGCAACCGGACTTGTTTATCTCGGATGGGCCTTTTTAGTCATCAGCGCGCTTGCAGAAGGCGCGGGATGAGTCCTTCCTGAATCTTCGTTTGCAAAGAAAAGCCAGAGAGAGAGAGTGAGAGTGTCTAGAATAAGGGAAGTCATGGTGCCACTCTATTCTACTTTGGTCAGACCTCACCTGGAGTACTGTGTCCAGTTCTGGGCACCACAATTCAGGAAGGATATGGACAAGCTGGAAGGTGTCCAGAGGAGGGCAACCAGGATGATGGGAGGTCTGGAAGCCATAATGCCCTCTGAGGAGCCCCTTAGGGAGCTGGGCATGTTTAGCCTGGGGAAGAGAAGGTTAAGAGGTGACATGATAGCCATGTTTAAATATTTGAAGGGATGTCATACTGAGGATGGAGCAAGCTTGTTTTGTGCTGCGCCAGAGACCAGGACACAGAGCAGTGGGTTCAAACTACAGGAAAAGAGATTCCACCTAAACATTAGGAAAAACATCCTGACTGTAAGAGCTGTTCAAAAGTGGAATCCGTTGCTGCTGCCTGGGAGTGTGGTGGAGTCTCCATCTTTGGAGGTTTTTAAGCAGAGGCTGGATGGCCATCTATTGCTTCTTAGTGGTGTGAGTGCCACTGGCATAGTAACTTTAAAAGAACCAGATACATTAATAGGTGGCAGGTTTATGTATATAAGCAAAGGGTGATGCTTTTAAATTTTAGAGACAGCATGCCTCTGGTTAAGTCTGAATTCTCACTAGAAACCAAAAGTCATGACTGAGGCTATTGTACTTTGCCTCCCAGCTTTCTTCACTGTCCAGCTTTCACGTCTAGTTTTCACATCCAGAGAATCCGCTCCTTTGAAATGTGGTGTTGGAAGGGAATTCAGCAGACACCGTGGACCACTAAAAAGGCCAATAAATGGCTCCTAGAGCAAGTTAAGCCTGAACTCGACCTAGTCTCTGAAGCAGCAGAAAACAAGCTTGCCCCATCCGCAGTATGACATCCCTGCAAATATTTAACCATAACGCGGACAGACTGGGCATCTTCCCACCCTCATTCTGCCCCGGAGGAAAGAGGGTGGCCTCAGGTGCTTCCCAGAGGAAAGAGAGCGGATGGCATTTCGATCCGGGGGCGGGGGCTGCTCTTTGGAGGCCAGCCCAAGAGGTTTGGCCCCTTCCAAAGCCAAGAGATGGACCCACCACCACCATTCGCCTGCGCAGCAGGGGGAGGGGGCTTTGACCTTCCAGCCCCACCCACCAGGGCCAATGGAAGGGGACCATGGGAGCTGCAGGCCAAGACATTTTGGGGTAGGGCAAAGGCTTCCCAGCCCTGCCGTGGAGGACGCTGGGACGCTGTGGCCCTCGGTTGCATTGGGTGGCCGGCCTTTGGGGACCTCCACGGCATCTCCTGAGCACCAAGATGGAGGAGCTCAGCAGGCAGGATCTCGCCCCACAGCAGCCAGCGAAGGCCAGGCCCCCAGATGCTGGGAAAGAAATGGCACCAGGAGGATGATGATGATGATGATGATGATGATGTCTGTGCCACCACAGTGACCGGACACACAGATCTTCCACAGACAGGGCGTGTACCTTTGGCAGGTCTGGGGAGCAGCCAGTTTTCTGCCTCTGGGACCTTCTGAGTGTTACACATACAGCCAAAAATGCTCCCCCTCCCCATAAAAAAACACACTCAGATTAGACACACTCAGAAATCCATTTCTGGCTTTGAAAAAAAATGATTTTTTTTTATTTTTTCCCTTAAAGATTCTTCCATATTTCACATTATGTATACTATTTCCCAATGTACATCTAAATCTGATATTCACAAAATCATAATGTAATTCCAAAAATACAATAAAATATTTATGTAATAAAACCAATTCTATCCTATTTCTTAAAAGTAAATCTTCAGCTAAATTCGCTATTCCTTCACTCCCTGAATGGATGTGACTGATCCTGGTTTATGACTGGAGTTATTCTGGCTTGGTATTAAACACATGACTATCTCTAACCACCCCATTACCCGTTCAAATGATTATGGTATCTATACCCAACAACCTCTTCTGTTTGGATCAGTTTCAAAATTTGCTAATTTCAGCTTCCTCTCATCTGATCTAGATTCCAGTAAGGTATCACTGGTATCCAGTCTTTCTTCAAAGGCTGTGTCCTGCAAATTGTCTGTAAAAAGGAGTCACTACTTCTGGAGAGGCCATTCATCCCTTCCTGTTTCTAGTCAGAAAAACAGTGACCCAGGCCAAAAGAGCATCCTTGGTGGCGAGGGGAAGACGCAAGGTCCTTGCCCGCTCCTGTCCTAAACATGTGGGTTTGTAGAGGCGGTGGGGCAGAGGCCTTAAGAACGGCTTCCATGGGCCCACCTAGTTGGACTTCATTTTGCAACGGTGCTCAGACGGGAGGAGAGGGGAACCCACCACCACCATCACTACCAGCCCCACCACCCCACGGATTATTATTTTTTGTGGACTTAAAGCATCTCCCAAAGTTTGTGTTTGTGCGTGCAGCTGTGGAGCAGCTCAGGCGGTGGGGATGGACCACTGCAGCCGTCGACCCACCGGAAGACGCCTGCGCCCCTAAGATGGAGGCCGAGGTCAGCGAGGCACCAGGCACAGCTGGTAGGCGGGAGGGATGTTCCCGAACCCCCTCATCCGGGGGGAGAGGTCGAGGTCCCCTGGGGGCACCAGGGGCTTCAAGGAGAAGTTCTGCAGGACGGTGGCGAAGTACAGGAAGAGCTCCATGCGGGCCATGGCTTCCCCCAGGCAGACGCGCTTCCCTGGAGGAGAGAAGGGAGGCCGGGCAAAGGCCGTCAGGCGGGAGGAACGCTTGGAGGGTGGCAAGGCTATGCCTGGAAACCTAAAAGCCAGGCTTCAGGCTCTTACCCTCACTTCTCTTACCAAAAACCATAACCGTGTCTCATCGCTACTTCACACTTCTACCAAGGTTCTCACAATGGCAGACTTTTTCGGGTGGGGGGCTGACACATTTTATCCTGTAGAAAGGGAGTGACTCGACCAAGGCCAGCCACGGCGTTTCAGACTGAGTGGTAATTTGAACCCAGGTCTTCCTGCTCCAAGCTCGCCACACTGACAGAAATTATTGTAAGTTGCCTAGGAACCCATTTGGGGGGAAAGGCAGGATATACATCCAAGAAATAAATAAACAGCAGGGCATTGTTATTTGGGACCAGCTTAGTTGTGGGTTCCTACATGTTGGGGTGGGGTGGACTAGATGGCCCCTGCGGCCCCTTGCAACTCTAAGATACCACTAAGAGCAAATGCATTCCTGTTACCTGAAAAAAAACCCTGATGTATTTATATGTACTGTCAGCCCTCAAGTTTTGTGGGGTTTAGGGGCACAGTGAGCCCCCCCATGAAAGTGGAAAAACCATGAATTTTTCTAGCCCCCGAAATTGTGGCTGGCCTGGCTGTGTGTGCAGTCTGTCGCTCGCTCACTTGAAGAGGCAGGAGGGGAGGAGATGGGATGGTGGGGGGACCGACATGCACCCCGTCCCCTTCCTTCCTCCCATGCGAGTGAACCTGCATGCCCTCCCTCCTTCCTTGCACTTCCCCATCACCTTCCCTCACCTGTGCAAGTGAATGAGCGAATGCCACCCTCTTCCTCACACTCCTCATCCCATTCCCCCCGTCCAGACGAGCGAGTGAACACACGTGTCTGATGGCCATCTGTCAGGATGCTTTGATTGCAATTTCCTACATGGCAGGAGGTTGGACTGGATGGCCCTTGTGGTCTCTTCCAACTCTGCGATTCTATGATTCTTGCAGTATGAGCTCAGGGCCAGACTCCCAAGCAGTGGGGAGCAAGAAGGAAGGGGTCCTGCCGTACCTGAGGAGAAGGGCACAAAGGCTTCGTTCTTCTTGAAGCGGCCATTCTCGTCCAGAAAGTGCCTGGGGTTGAATTTCTCAGGGTGGCTGAAGTACTTGGGGTCACGTAAGACTGAGCCCAGTAAAGGGAAGACATTCGTGCCCTGGAAGAAACCGGGCACAGGCAGGGGGGGTTTAACTGCCATGAAAATCTCACATATACCCTACGTATCGCTCTCCTTCTTTCTCCCTGCCTTGCGATGCCCGTGGGCAATGCCCTCTGGACTCCACCTGTGGCCCACCTTGGGGAGGAGGTACCCCCGGAAACGGGTGTCCCGGATCACGGTGTGCGGCACGCCCAAGGGGACGATGTCCGTCAGCCTCTGGATCTCGTGGATGACGGCGTCTGTGTAGGGCATGCTCACCCTGTCCTCAATGCCAGGGATGCGGTGGCGCCCAATGACGTGGTCGATTTCCCGGTGGATCTTCTCTGCCAGAAAGACATTAAAAGAAAGGTTTACGGTAGAGCCACCAGCGAGGGAGATGCTCTTTGCGGGGTGAGGGTGGGGGGAGTGGAATTGCACCGTGCTCAGAACATCTTTGGGAGCTGAGAAACTGGACAGGAACGGAAGATCTCCATTTGATAAAGTCTTTAAAATAGGACAAGACGTTGGGCCCAGTGATGGAATTTGCAATGGCATCGAAACCTCTCAAATCTGTAATCTTCCACAGAGTTGCAAGGGAAAGAGGTTTTCTTTTATGTGCACAGGTAGAGAATCTGCCCCCCCCCCATGTCCACTCATAGCATCTCCACTTTCCCACATGCACCGCTGGATTTGCACATCAACGGCCTCCTCACACCCTCCTGGCAACTGCGTCAGCCAAGGAAACCATGTTCCACTCACTCGGAAACAAGGGGGTTTCCATGGATTTGCAATGGGTCCAAATGAATGGGCAGAAGGATGGATGGATGGATGGATGGATGGATGGATGGATAACTGCTGCTACCACCAGCATGGTGCAGTGGTTTGGGTGTTTGACTAGGACTCAGGATACCAGGATTTGCACGGAATCTCACTGCATGACCTTGGGCAAGTCACACACTCTCAGCCTCCGAGTGTCATGGTCAGCTAGGCTGAGGATGAGGAGGACAAGGAGGCTGAGCCAGACCCTAGCTCTGCTATGCCAACTGCAGCAGACCCCAGGACTCAGCAGCCTAGCCTCCCCCCAGCAGAGGTTCCAGGCCTGGGAGACATAGAGGAGCAGGACAAGGAGGTACCTACAATCATGGAATTGTAGAATTGAGGCCAAGAGAAACGACAACGCAGAAAGAATCACAACCCAAAAACATCACCCAAGGAGACCTTCTGCTGTGCTTTCTGCAACCGGGCTTGTTTATCTCAGATTGGCCTTTTTACTCACCAACGCACATGCAGAAAGCGCGGGATGAGTCCTTCCTGAATCTTCGTTTGCAAAGAAAAGCCAGAGAGAGAGAGAATTGTAGAGTTGGAAGGGACCATGAGGGCCATCCAGTCGAACCCCATTCCAGCCTCCAAGGAAGGAGACCCCACCACGCTACCTTCAGCCAGAGAAGGACAGAAAGGGCATGCCTCTGGCAATCCCGGAGGGTATATGAGAAACTCTCAGCAATCACCAGACAGCTGTGATTAGGAGCCGGGCCAATATAAACAGCTGTGAGACGCCAAGCTTCTTCGTCAGAGTCTATCTGCGTTCCCTGGCAAAAGCATCTGACTCTGACTCCCTTGTTGCCTGAAACCTTGCCTCCTAGACCTCAGATTGATCTGGAACTCTTAACCTTGGATTGGATTCGCTGACCTGCTTTCTGGAACTCTTGACCCTGGACTGGACTCACTGACTTGCTGTCTGGACTCCTGGACCTTCGGCTTGCCTCCTGGTTTTGCTATTGGACATTGGACTGGTACTGTGCTTATGAATTATTTCTGTGTTGCCGCAAAGCCCTGCATTTTGCGTGTATCATTCTTATCAGCCATTCGGTTGGCTGATTTCCCGGACACCGAGGGAGGCAATGATGGCAAACCCCTTCTGAACAAATCTTGTCAAGAAAGCCCCATGCATGATAGGATTGACTTGGGGTTGCCATAAGTTGGAAACAACATGAAGGCACATAACAACAAATCGAAATCCAGAATCCACAAAAAAGTGATACTTCATTGGCTAACCAAACTGCAAAACACAATTTGTGGATTCTGGATTTTGTTTTGCTACATGGCCAACATGGCTACCCCTAAATGTGTTTTCTAAACAGCAACTAATATTACTTTTTAGAGAGAGAGAGAGAGAGAGAATGAGAGTGAGCTACCCGTTATTCTTCAGTATAAAAAGGAGGGTTTTAGAAGAAAAATCGGAAGTGGGAGATCTTGTCTTGGGCAGCTGAAGACTCACATGTTTCGTTCTGATATGGCTGCTCCATTGCTGTGGAAAGGATGCTGAGATGGAAGTGCAGAGACCCTTGCGGAGGCAGGGGGGATACGTATGAGTTGCAGAAGTCTTGCTTCATTCAGGCTACCCTTCATCAAACTCCGTGGGTACAGCCAAGAGCTGTGTGGCAGCCAGGCACGTGGGGTGGGTGGGGAATAGTCCAAAGGATGGGATGACCAGAGACTGGCATGGCTGCTCCTTGCTTTCTAATGGATTATTTGGAGGAAGGCCGCAGAGACAGGCATAGCAACCCGCCTCAGATTTCTCCCCATTGGAGGGGGGGGGTCATGGAAACCCACAAGCCGGAGGGTGGGCCTTGCGTTTCCCATTTGTACACAGGCGTCAGTCCATACTGGCTTCCTCTGTCAACGATAAATTCTGGTGATGAATACGGCACGCAGCTAAGACCAGGGAGCAGGGAGCATTTCTATCTAAAGATTCCTTGTCATCCCTCCAGTTTATTGTAATAACCCTTAAGCAATGTGTGAGCCACTTACCGGCTTTTCTTGTGCCAGTCCTATTACGACCTTTACTGCTTTTAGTACCCCGACTGATTCTGGGAGTGACAGTCCAAAAAGGCACCTTTCCCCGTGCTTATGCCAACCGCATGAATTTCACAGGGTTTTCTCAGGCAAGGAATCCTCAGAGGTGGTTTTGCCAGTTCCTTCCTCTGAAACAGGGCCTCCGGCACTTGGGATTCCTTGGCGGTCTCCCATCCAGTGCCTAACCAGGGCTGACCCTGCTTAGCTTCCACGTTCTGATAGGATCTGATGGTGCCATTTAAGCACCTTTCTCTAACCAACAGTTACACACTGTTTAAGAATGCACAACGGCACGTGCAGCCGTCACACTTGCAGAACTCTGCTTACACCATTGTGAACTGAAAGCAGCTGTTGGGCAATGCCCCAAAAAGTCCCGTCCCGTGCGTAAGGGAACTTACGTGTGTCTTTCACTCCAAGAGGATTCTGGCCACGTATAAACTTGCCAGCCCCCCAGCGAGGCCCCCACCTTACCTTCCACTTCGGGGTGTTTCATCAGGAAGAGGAAGCCGTATCTCAGGGTAGAGCTGACCGTCTCGGTCCCAGCAAAGAACAGGTTGAGGGTGGTGAGGACCAGATTCTTCATGTTGAATTCACTGAAAGGGTTCCCTTTTTCCTTTGGGGAAACAGAGGAAGTGGATCTCTTGAGTGAGGGCATGAAGGCCATAGGTTTCCCGGCTGTTGGCACATAGCGACTGATGCTCTGAGCAGCAGGTAGACTGCTTCTGAACATGCAGGCTCCCTAGACCCACCACCGCTCATAACCACTGGGAGCTGCCTAATTGTGCATCTGTGAGAAGAGGAGCATCCTCTTGAATGTCCTCAGTCTCCTTGTCCACCTCTGTCAGGCTTTTAGGCAGAGAGAAACAAACTCTTCCCTACCCCCTGCACAGTTTGCAAATCTCCACCACTCCTGCTTCCCTTCTCCGTTGCCAGGTTTTGCAGCTCTAACGCTGGAAATGTTGCAGCATTTCGACCCAGGGTGGTGCTCCCATCTGCATGTCACTGCCTTTCTCCTTCATGTTTTTAAAGTTCTCTTGTGCCTTCTGAGATGGGATGAGGATGACCCCATAGCCTCTAAGTCTAATCCCACCATAGACCAGTATCAGGCAACTGGGTCCCCTCCCCACCAGCCCCACAGACCTGTTTGCAGAACCCAAAGGACAGGCCGAGCTGGGCACCCCCTTGGCCTGGCTGGCGTGCTTCTCCCTGGAGTGACCGGGGGGGGGTGTCTTTCTGGTACCTTCTCCATCTGGATGAGGAAGCAATCAATGAAGTCTCGAGGGTTGTGGGGGTCCAGCATTGCCTGGTTGACTTTGGCCTTCTCAGCAATGAAGCCCTTCAGCTCCTCCACCAGGTAGTAGATGCGGTTGTGTCTCCCCGGCAGGTATTGCATGACGCAGGAATACATGTCATAGAGCTGGAAGGAAGAGCAATGCTTGAGCAGCCCTTTCCGTGCGCCGGCCGCATCGGGCGGGTTTCGCACAAGGCGCCTGTGACACCATCGCCTCCCTTCATTGGCTGGGTTTATGGGCGAGGCGCAAAACTAGGCCTCCTCCGGTGGCCTTCCTTTGCTTTTCCAAACCCCCTCCATCTTTTCTCCAGACAAAACCAAACCCAGAAGCTGCTGTTAATGAACAAAGAAAGAAAAGTGACAGTAGATTTTCCTTGGGGTTTTTTTCCGGGCTGTGAGGATGCCGTGTTCTGGAAGAGTTTCTTCCTGACCTGCATCTGTGGCTGGCGTCTTCCAAAAATGGTTGGGTAGGAGTCTTATTGTTCAGTAGGTGGACTACTGGAGAACTCCTTACAACCAGAGTCACACTCCTACACAACCATTCCCTGGAGATGGCGGCCACAGATGCAAGCAAAACGTCAGAAAGATACTCTTCCAGAACACGGCATCCTCACAGCCCGGGAAAAAAACACCGTGAAAGCCTTTGACTCCACATCAAAAGTGACATGTTGGAGTCACAGGCCTACATGCTGTTCCAGACGTTTCTTGTGTTGTCGTTGTTCAGGCGAGGGATCTCAGGCAGGTACCTGAACAACAACACAATTCATATCTGAGACAACACGTAGGCCCGTGGTTCCAACATCATAACTTTTCCTTATTTATTTTTAACATCTTTTGCCTGATGAAGAAGGCAGTAGAGCTCCAAAGCTTGCATCATGTGTTTGCATTTGGTTGGCCAATAACGGTATTGTGCTTTTTTGTGGATTCTGGATTTTGTACCCCGAACGTGCTTACTCCAGACTATCTATGAAGAAGAAAGAGTGGAAGAGCTTCGCTTGCTAGCATGAGGAACTGTGCATTTGCAAAGGCTCTAAGAGGCACCGCTTGCCCATTGGCCCCAATTCTCAAAGGCCACCAAGGCCACCAGGATTAAAGAGTCCCGAGGCAGGGAGGGGGCTGCTGCCTCTCCCCATTGACCCCCTTGGAAGGGGAGCGTCTACCTGTAGAACCACGTGCCCCGCATGGGAAGGAGCAGCAATAGGAATCCTCTAATTAAAAGCAAGTTATGAACTGAGTTGTAAATTAAGCCTGGATTGGGTCCATCCCAGGCACAATTCAAGGTGCTGATTTTGACCTATAAAACCCTGCACCAGTGGATCTTAACCTGTGGTCTGGGGATCCCAGGGGTCCACAATACCCTCACAGGGGGTCCACGAAGGCTTGAAGGCTGCTCAGCCCACTTGACAGGATCCAAGGCAAAGGCTGGCTGGCTTGGCCTGCGCGTTGCCATTCAACCCGCTCCAGCCACAAACTTGGAGGAAGAAGCAGGAGAAAAGTCTTCCCTCCCCCTCCAGTGCCTCTGAGGGAAGGTTTCATGGATGGTGTAATTGTATTATTATTATTATCAATTATCAGGTGTTGTTGTTGTTGTTGTTGTTTTAAATCTTGAGTTAAGTCTCGGGAGCCCATAGCAACAAAAAGTGTTTAAAGGGGGTCCCTGGTACAGAAAAGGTGAAGCGCCACTGCCCTATAGGAGGACTCAGGCCAGGCGATCCGGAAGGCCGTTATCTTGCGCTTACTGGGTTCTCCCCACCTTCCCCTCCATCCCACCCCCTCACAGGCCCCTCCGGGGGGGATATGAGCGACGGGGCCTTTTCGGCGGCTGCTCCGAGCTTTTGGGACTCCTTCGCAAGGGAGGTTCGCGCTGCCCCCTCCTTGCTGTCTTGTGGCCGGCCGGCAACGCCCTTCTTGCTCAAACTGGCCCTGTTTCTGGTAGGGAACGTATATTTTAAGTGCTGCAATTGTTAACATTTCAGAAGTTGTGTTTTAATTGAATATATCATTTATTTATTTTTTTACTTTTGTCCCCCATACTGTTTTAGATGTTCTGTTTTGATTTGTACTGTATACTGTAAGTCACTTTGAGTCCCACTCAGGAGAAAATGGTGGGTGTCTTCAAGGCATTTCCAACTTAATGGGGCCCCGAAGGCAAACCTATCACTGGGTTTTCTGAGGCTGAGAGAGTGTGACTTGCCTAAGGCCACCCAGTGGGTTTCCATGCCTGAGCGGGGATTCAAACCCGGTCTCCAGAGTCGTAGTCCAACACTCAAACCACTATGCCGCACTGGCTAAAAGCGGGGTATAAATCAGATCAAATAAATTTGCAAATGAAAATGGATGACTTCAATATTTTTTTAACTAAAGCATTTGACTTAAATTGGAATTTGAGGATAAATGTTTCTTCGGAATTGTTAATGAAGGACAGAATCCTCTAACACACTGTATGTTACGTAACATTACGTATACTTAGCCACACAGCAGGCGTGCTAAGGAACGCTGGTGGTGAATTCATAGCATTAAGGAACCATAGAGCTGGAAGAGACACACAAGGGACATCTAGTCCAACCCCATTCTGCCGTGCAGGAACACACAATCAAAGCCCCCCTCCCCGACAATGGATGGCCGACAATGGATGTTTCATTGCAAAAATGCATAGCAGAACGCTGGCAAGAGTGTCCCGATGCGCATCAGGCTGTATCCACGCGCAACAGCACTCCCTTGCCAGTGGCTGAGCGCCCGACAGTGGCCCATGCACCTTGCACCTGTTGTGGGCCGGTCACCTTGCTGGCTCCCCTCCATAGTAACTTCACAGCAGCTCTCTACTGGACACGGCCCAGTTCTGATTCCTGCAGAGGACTGTCCACTTATGAAGACCCCCACAAGAGTCTGGATGAACTCACCAATTCCTTCTTGCATGAAACACAACACTAAAGAGTCAACTATATATATATATATATATATATATATTTCCATTATCCAACTGGTTCTTTGCCCAAAGGCCAATTTCTCTTGCAAAACTGCTTCTCGGAGTCGGTGAATTACCAGGAACTTCCACTTGCGGAAGGTGTGCTTCCTCCCCTCCCAGCCGCCACCCCCTTACCTGCGCCCAAGGGGTGCTCATCTCAATGAAGCTTTCGTTGATCATGCGCAGCAAAGAGAGGAACGTCTTGTCTTCATAGTCGAAGCGGTGGCCAAAGACGACGGAGCTGATGACGTTGGAGACCGTGCGGCTTAGGAAGAAGGTGGGCTCAAAGGGCAGACCTGGTGAGGAGGAAAGGGGGACGCAACGGGGAGACTCAGCCCCCGCTAGGGAACCCCCCGGCACCCCTCAGCCAACCCCAGGAAGCGGAGGACGGAGGGGGCCGCTGGCCAGCACCCACCTTGGGTTTTCCTGAACTCCTCCATCAGGTACTGGGCCTCCTCCTGGATCCGCTCCTCGATGGACCGCTTCCCCATCCCAAAGTTCCTCAGCGTGGTGAGGGAGAACCGGCGGAGCTGCTTCCACCGTTCGCCGTTGGCCAGGGCCACTCCTGGAAAGGAAGGTGTGTGGTGGGCTCAGAGCATGGTGGGGTCTCCTTCCTTCCTTGGAGGTCTTTAAACAGAGGCTGGATGGCCATCTGTCGGGGATGCTTTGATCGTGATTTCTGTGTGGCAGAATGGGGTTGGACTGGATGGCCCTTGAGGTCTCTTCCAACTCTACAATTCTATGATTCTAAGGTACGAGGAGGAGCACTGACTCTGGCCAAGAGCCCCTTAGGGGCTGGCGGGGTGTCCAGGGCCGACGGGACGACAGTGGGGGACGGAGAGGCACCCAGACACACTACACAGCCGGGGGGGTGGGAATGGTTTTGCACAAGGACGCACTGGACACACCCTTGTGCAACATCTTTCAAAAGCCTCTGTAACCCTCAGGGAGTTACGTAGCTGAAGTCACCAAGAGGATTCCGGCCTATGAAACGAATGAGCTGGACCGAAGGAAATGAATGAGCGGCAGTGAAAGAATGCCCTTATGGCTCCGGGTTACAGTTGTCCACCTTTTCTTTTGGACAAGGCCCGGAGGGCAATCCTGTCGCCCATGGAAAGCCTCCTCCCCGCACAGCGGTCAAGCCCTGGGAGGGCACTGGTGCTGCTGTTTATTAAGGCGGGGGATTCATAAGAGGAGGTGGTGTCCCAGACCAAAGAAGAAGACGGCCTGGGCTGTGAGGGAAAGAGAAACTATGGCAGTTGGCATCTAGAAGAACCATAGAATCTTAGAGCCAGAAGGGACCACAAGGGATATCTAGTCCAACCCCCTGCTGCGCAGAAATACACAATTACAGCACTCCTAAAAGATGACCACGCAAGCTCTATTTAAAGACCTCCAAAACTGGAGAGCCAAGACCCTTAGAGGCAGTCTATTCCACTGCCAAACAGCTCTTACTGGAAAAAAGTTCTTCCTAATCATAGATTGGAAGAGACCCCGAGGGCCATCCACTCCAACCCCCTTCTGCCCTGCAGGAACGAACACACAGTCAAAGCATTCCCAATGATAGGAGGCCATCCAGCCTCTCTTTAAAAACCTCCAAAGCAGCAGGAGACTCCACCACGCTCAAAGACATAGAATCATAGAATTGTAGAGTTGGAAGGGATCTCCAAGGGCCATCCAGTCCAACCCCGTTCTGCCATGCAGGAACACACAAGGCATTCCTGACAGACGGCCATCCAGCCTATGTTTAAACACCTCCAAAGAAGGAGACTCCACCACACTCCCAGGAAGCAGTAGTGGATTCCACTGTTGAAGAGCTCTTAATGTTTAAGTGGAATATTTTTTCTTGCAATTTGAATCCATTGGTTCTTGTTCTAGTCTCTGAAGCAGCAGAAAATCAGTTTGCTCCATCCATGTTCTACATGACAGCCCTTCAGATATTTCTAGACAGATATCATGCCACCTCTCAACCTTCTCTTCTGCAAGCTAAATATCCCCATTTCCCTGAGTTATTCCTCATAAGGCTTGGTTTCCAGACGTTTGATCATCTTGGTCACCCATCTCTGGACATGTTCTAGCTTCTGAATATCCTTCTTGAATTGTGGTGCCCAGAACTGGACACAGGGTTGTCCAGGTGAGGTCTGACCGAACCAGAAGAGAGCGACACTCTTATTTCCTCCCTCCATCTAGACACTAGAATCCTGTTGATGCATCTCAGAATTGCATTAGTTTTGGGGCTGCCACATCACCTGTTCACTCACATTTATCTTGTCACCTACTAAGACTCCTAGATCCATTTCTCATATACAGTTTTTGCGCCAGGTAACACCCATCCTATATTTGTGGGTATCATTTTTCCTGCCTAGACGTAGTACCTTACATTTCACCCTGTTGAAACTCATCTTGTTAGTTTTGGGCCAATTCTCCAATCTCTCAAGGGCTTTTTGGATCCTGTCCCTGTCTTCTGGAATATTAGCTATTAGTCCACAAATTTGGTGTCATCTCCAAATTTGAGGCAAAGAAGGTATTAAACAATTCCGTCTGCTCTACATTCCCTGTTAGCATTTCACCATCTTCACTATGCAGCGACCCTACCATTTCCTTGTTCTTCCTCTTGCTCCGAACATAGCCAAAAAAAACATCATCATCATCATCATCACCATCACCACTTTGGTCCCCCCCCTCTGGGGCAACTGAGAACAGGCCTGCCCCTCTCCTCTCTGGGGCAGCCCTTGAGGGATTTCAAGAGTACTCTCTAAAAAATGTCTACTCACCAAAACCGTTGAAGTTCCGGTCAATGGACGCCAGCTGCCCCCTCCCGCTGAATTCCTCGGCTTGATCCACCAGAGCTTCCTTCACCGCCTCGTGCCCACACAGGACCACCACCCGGCGGGGCCCCAGATAGACCGTGAACACGGGGCCATATTTGTCCCTCAGCTGCACGAGAAACCAAAGTCCAGGAGTTCACAGGCAACAGGAAAAGGGAAATCAGGAGCAAAATGGAGGTTTATTTATTTACTTTTAAGTTGCACATAAAATAGACTAAGTAGATATAGAGAGAACCTTCCCACCCCTGCTTAATAACAGAAGAATGTAGGAATCATCCAGTGATGGGTGCGATATCCAGGAAAGACCAAAGGAACCACGTACACCTAATTTATGGAGAGGACGGCTCTTGTTCGGAGGGTTCTGAGAGGATAGAAGACAAATGTGAGTGGAAGACATAATGTTAGGATGGACCTTCCATGCTCAGAAGCATTTAGCCTCTGAAAAACCGCGTGCGGTGGAGGAAACCATGGGGAGGCATGGCCTCCAAGCCAACTGTGGGCTTCCCGGGAGCATCTGGTGGCCCATAGATGTTGGGACTTTGGTCTGAACTGGGTCCTATTCACAGTAAAGAATTATAGAACCACAGAATCATAAGAGACCCCAAGGGCCATCCTGTCCAACCCCATTCTGCCCTGCAGGAAGACAGAATCAAAGCCCTCCCAATGACAGATGCCCACCCAGCCTCTGTTTAAAAACCTCCAAAGAATAAGGAGACTCCACACACTCCCAGGCAGCACATTCCACTTCCGAACAGATCCTATGGTCAGGAAGCTCTCCCTAATAATGTTTAGGTGAAATCTCTTTTCCTATAGTTTGAACCCATTGCTCCGTGTCCTAGTCTCTGGGGCAGCAGAAAACAAACTTGTTTCGTCCTAAGCCCTTCACATATCTAAACGTGGCTATCATGTCCCCTCTTAACCTTCTCTTAACCTTAACCTTCCAGGCTAAAGAGACCCAACTCCCTATTATTTTGCTATAGTGCTGTTGTTCCTCTTTAACTGCCATGGCTCCATCCTATGGATTCCAGGGATTGGCGGTTGCGGAGGTGCTTAGACTCCTCAGCCGGAGAGCTCTAGTGCCTGACTAAACTGCAAACCCCAGGATTTTTCCACAGACAGGACATTGCCATGGCAGTTAAAGTGGAACCAGGCGCTACGAATGGGCCGCTGGCCCGGCGCTTCCTCTGTTCTCATCACAGAGCCTTCCTTCTGGAGAGGGGCTTTTGAGGGCTGTTCCCCAGCTCAGTGGGTCAACCTCTGCAACGTGGAGGGTGAGAAGCCTTGAAAACTCCCCGGCAAACATCCCCTGTGTGGGCTCAGAGTCTCACACAGCCGTCCCCCGCCATCTTCTCCACGGCTGCCCATGCCAAAGACGGGGCCAAAACTCACGGCCAGGAAGGACTTGAAGGGGTCACTCGTCTTCACTTGGAGCAGGTTGCCAAGGAAGGGCAGGGGGGTGGGCCCGGGGGGCAGCTTCCCCTCCGGGTGCATCCGCTTCCACACAGCGAGGAGGGCCAAGCAGGAGAGGCAAATGCCCAGGACGACGGTCAGGGCCCCTCCGACCTCCATGGCGCTCCGGTGGGAATCCAACTGGACACTCCCTCCTTTATAGGCTCCTGCCCTGAAAGTGACACCAGGCAGCTCGGCCTCCGGGCGCTCAGCGTGTACCAGGACAACAGGGTTGGGTTTCAAGGCAAGGTGCAGTGGGGGGGGCACCCTCTGGGAGGGGGGCACCTTTGACCCTGAGATAAAATTGGGGCCAAACCCCAAGGCTGGCCTTCTCCCCCAAAGGCAGGTCTCAGGGGATCTTTAATGTGGAAACACTGAGGGCTGACCACCAAACAAGGAGACTACAATTCCCCAAATCCACTCAGCCAGCACAAGGATTCTGGGACTTGCAGTCTATGAGAAGTCACTTGGCTGGAAGGCAACTGTGGCCCAACTGCCTACTCTGCCGGACATGATCCCTGAATTCTGTGGCTTTGCCCTTGCATTGCACTCACCCTCACTGGCCAGGGTCCAGCCGCGTGCTACCCCCGTGTAGATCCCCTTCTGCCTGTGGCCCCACTTTCGCTCACTGTTGCGCAACAGGCGTAGTCCGTTCCCGGTTGCATAACCGGAGGCCTCCAAGGGCAACCATTTCACGGGAACTCTGTCCTATTGTCTGTCCTGGTTAGCGTCAGTCCGCTGGATTTACCTACACGTTAACTCACCCTTCAACCATGGACTGAATGGGTCTACTCCAGTTGCAACCAACCACCTGCGCGTGATTGTAAGAGCCCTCCATGAGCAGACAAGGAGTTGGCCATGGCTTTGCAGTTATGCAAAAGAAGATTGTGTTTCCACCAGAGCAGCTGAAGTTGCACAACCAGGCAAGGATTTGTCTCTCTGTCCTCTTTTGTAATTCTTATGTTTGCTCTCAAGTGTCACACAGTCCCCCTGGGAACAGAAGTTGGGGAGCGGGGGAGAGAAAGCTAACCCATCATCCAGAAGCCAATTCCCTCCGGCCGTCCTCATAGAATCAGAGAGTTGGAAGAGACCCCAAGGGCCATCTAGTCCAACCCCATTCTGCCCTGCAGGAATATGCATGATAGAATCATAGAGCTGGAAGAGACCCCAAGGGCCATCTAGTCCAACCCCATTCTGCCCTGCAGGAATATGCATGATAGAATCATAGAGCTGGAAGAGACCCCAAGGGCCATCTAGTCCAACCCCATTCTGCCCTGCAGGAATACCCAATTAAAGCATTGTCGGCAGATGGCCGTCCAGCCTCTGTTTAAAGACCTCCAAGGAAGGAGACCACCACACTCCCAGGCAGTGCGTTCATGTTCATCAGGGTGTGTGGACAGTCCTCAGGCGCCCTTGAGAGGCCGAGCAATGTGAACAGAAAACAACATCTGGGAGACTTCTTCCTTTAACGTGGTTACTGGGACTTTTGACTGGTGGGCAGGTTGTGTGCATGTGTTGGTGTGGGGACGATTCTGGACCATCTGCTCCCATCTTCTGGGAGACCCACACCCCCTTGTCATCATTCCAAGGCTGACTTATTTTCAGAAGAATCCCAGCTTCAATTAGACCTCCCCAGGTGTCTTTTCTTGCCACACTTCCCTTGAAAGGTGGCTCACGGGACGTATTATAAAGTTCCACGTGGTTGTGAAACTGTGAAGAGGAGGAGATGGTGGGAATGGAAGGGGTGAGGTATGGAAAAGGAAAAAGAAGAAAGGAAATGGAAGTGATAAAGGATGTTAAAGGAAAGTAGTGGGTTGAGATGTGAAAGAAAGAAGACACAATGTTTTATGGTTTTTTTATATATGCTTGAGAATAACATATGTATGCTTATATGTTCTTTACATTTCTTGAATAATAAAAATTATTTGGAAAACACGGCACCTCTCCCGCTGCCCAGTAGGGGACTGTCCTTCCTCCTTCAGCCCCTCCAATGGCCATGGAGTGACCAGTGGGGAGTGGGGTGTTGTTGTCCTTGAAGCGCCCGGCTCTGTGCCCGTAGGCAGATGCGCAAGGACGGTCTCACCCTCCGGGAGGTCCTGGAAGAAGCCATGGTTGTTCCATCTAGAGGCACGCTGTTTCTCCAAGGCGTCCGGCTCTCCGCCAGTCACTACGCGGCCATGAAGAGTGGAAGAGGAAGGTGGGGGGGGGGTGTTGGTTGTTGCAAAGGGAAGGTAGTGAATTCCTCCCTCTGCAATGGCGAAGGAAGTTTGCTTTCAGTTTGGCTTGCATGCGCCCCTAACAGGATCCCAGCCACAGCTTTCTTTCTTTCTTTCTTTCCCTCCCTCTCTTGCCGCAAATAAGACATGATGCAAAAGCTCTTCCCATCCCTACTAGAAGCCAAAGATGGGGTACCTGGTGGTGTGTTGGGGGGATGTGCTGGAGGAAGGTGCAACCAGATTTACATGAGTGACTACATGCTACTTACTAATGGGCAGGAGGCACACAGAGAGAAGTAGTTGGGCAGTAGTAGGATCCGTGGTGTTCCCTCTTTTATCTTACCTACTCTTGCATTTCCTCATCTAAAGCCTGGCGCTTTCAAGCTGGCCGTTCACCCTATTACGGCCTTCCTCTTCCTCAGACACGGCCTTTGGTGGAGGACCCTGAGCGCCAGCTTCCATGTCTGTGGTCCTAGCAGAAGGCAGGCAGAGGGTGGCCTTCTGCACCTGCGGCTCTGTGCTGCCCCTGCCTCTGGAAGGCAACGTGGAGACCCCAGAGATGCTGCCACAGCCATTCACTGCCAAGGTTGTGGGGGGCAGAGGGAGGCAACCAGGAGGTGCCCAGATGTGCAGCAAGGGGGGGGGATGGAGAGCTGGAGAACTTTCTGGAGTCTGGGAGAGGGACTTCCGCTTTCTTCCCCTGGATGCAGAATTGCAGTCATGATGGACCCGAACCTGTTCCCTTTCCCCCCAAGTCGCCACATAGCCATGGCAGCACCCCCAGGTCTCGCCAGCTGCTGCAGGGGAGGGGGGCTTATTTGGACACTGCGGTACCTCCTTGTACAACGTCCAAAAAGGACAGACTAGTGTAATCCTGAGTTACAACAGAATTCCAACCATACATTCTCTTAAAAATTGAATTGTGCTGCCTTATGATTCTGGATTCTGGGAGAGCCAGCATGGCATAGCGGTTTGAGTGTTGGACGATGACTCTGGAGACCAGGGTTCAAATGCCCGCTTGGCCATGAAAACCCACTGGGTGACCTTGGGCAAGTCACACTCTCTCAGCCTCAGAGGAAGGCAAAGGCAACCCCTGTCTGAAGAAATCTTGCCAAGAAAACCCTTTAACAGGTTCGCCTTAGGGTTGCCATAACTTGGAAACAACTTGAAGGCACACAACAGCAAATGATTCTGGATGTCGTCCATGTTTTATCCTTCCAGCAAGAGTGCAAAATGCCACTGGGGTCACACCAGTGGAAGCACCACCAAAGGCCCTGAGTGTTTATCCTGCACACAGTACGCAATGCAACCAAAGTCCCTTGAGAAGGCAGAGAATGTCTCCACTCCCCGTGGAAAGAAGCAAGCAGAGAAGCTGCACAGGACAGTTTAAAAGGAAGGAAGGAAGGAAGGAGGGAGGGAGAGAAGAGAATCCACCCTGAGAGTAGCAAGAAACTCTAAACCTCTGATGGAGATGGTCCAGAGCAGCTCCCCATTGTGTCTTTGCAAAGGGAGAAATGCTTCATCAGATTAGGCCCAAACAACATTCCTTAGTATGGACAGAAAATCCTCCTAAGTTGTCCAAAAGAACATGAGAATGTAAGAAGAGCCCTGAAACCGGACCAGCACCAAAGAAGGAGGCGCCTCTCGAATCCGGGACTCTTCTTCCCACAGCGGCCACCCAGCGGGAAGCCACCAGCAGGCCAGGAGCAGAGCAAGGGAAGAATGAGTGGCAAATAATGCATCTAGAACCACAGAGTTGGAAGGGACCCCAAGGGCCATCCAGTCCAACCCACTTCTGCCCTGCAGGAAGACACAATCAAAGCCCTCCCCAAGACAGACAGCCATGATCCAGCCTCTGCTTAACAACTGCCAAAGATGGAGACTCCACCGCACTCCCAGGCAGCAGCAGCGGATTCCTCTGTGAACAGCTCTTGCTGTCCGGAAGTTCAGGATATGCCTGTAACATGCTAATTTTGAGCAGGGTAATGAGGGCATAATAAAGACACCCTTCAAGAGTAACAATTAGGGCCCCGTTCTGCATCAACAAAGCCCCCAACATTTGACAGAAAGCTGGGACACGGGCGGCCGATCAACATCAGTGTGGTTAAGAGGGCAAAAGTTGTGAATGCGGAAACACACAGAAGCAGGGAGTGGATGCAGCAGTTTGCTTTTGCCTGAGCCTTACAGCAAAGGTCAGGATTTTTGCACTTTGAGCTCAGTTTGCAGCCACAGTGGTAAACTGAGGACAAAGGGGGGGGGAAAGTGGGAGGGAACCTGGGACATTTTAAAAGCAGTTGAAAAAGTAGATGGCAGACGATCAATTGGGGTTGTCCCTGGCGGAGCAGAACAGTTGGAGGGTATGCATCGGCCGGTGGAACACATAGCTAACACACATTGGAAACTGTTTAATACAGTTAGATGTGTAAATAGCTATTGCTTAAGACAATTTGTAAGCCGCTCTGATAGCCTTGTGGCTGAAGAGCGGGGTATAAATAAATAAATAAATAAATAAATAAATAAATATGGAACGGAGCCCCCCACCCGCTCAGTTCTGTGCCCTCCCGCCCGTCCGGGAGCGTCCGAGCCCCGGCAGGGGTGGCTACCACTTATGGCTGTCGGGCGGGAGGCAATTGAGGTGATGAAGATGCGGCACCTCTTGGCTCAGAGGGGGAGACACGAGGGTGCATCCTCCTTTCCTTTCTGCCCCAAAGACCCCTGACTGGGGAGGAGGTTTTGAAGGGGGTGCAAAGAACTAGAGAACAGCCCCCTGCGCCCGCCCATCCACACGTCTGCATGACCCACACCTGTTTGTGTGTAGGGTGCCTAATCTCACACCCTTTCAGGACCAGCACGCAAACAGACGTATCTTGCTGGTCTCTTGGCAAAAGTGGCAGTCTCTCCTTCTGCTTCGCCTCGTACATGAGCACGCACATGCGCTGTTACCTGGCCTGGTAGACACACCCCTCATAACTTCACGAGGTCTAGTAGACCAGGACGGACCAGAAGTGAGGTCCAGTGAAGGTCAGCAGGACCTAAACGAAGGTGTCGTGGAAATTCACCAACAGACACTCCCGAGATAGGATTAAGCAGAGTCCCTAGCAAACGCCATCGACAAGGTATGTGCTAATCCCCTCTTGGAAGCACTGGCAATGAGGCATCTATCGCAAACAAACGGTGAGCAGAACACCCATTATCCCTAGAAAAGTCTTTCCTCACACCTTTTCCACCCCACAATAAGAAGGCTGCCCTAAAACCATCAATTCAAACCATTAACAACAATTAGCAAAGTTGCAGTTTCCGTTGTTTAATGGTGGGAAACCCATCTAAGCATTGCTCCAAAGCATCCCTTCAGGACATGAAATTGGGCATCAATATTAGCCCCAAATAACAGCCAAGTGCGCACAGTGCTATGGACGCTGTCGCTCTGCCAGATTGCTGTACCACCCTCACCTTCTAGTCTGAGGGGTCTTCTTCACTTCCCGAAGCTCAGCTCTCCAGGACTGGTAATTATCACCCATATTTCCCCGAATCAATTCCTCTTGTCCAACCTTTCTGCCTTAATTCTTCATTAGCCTTGTGTGGTTCTTGTGAGTTTGTGTGCCGGCATGTGAATACTTCTGTGTTGTTTGTCAATAAAAATCATTTTATTTAGGGTTAACGACACGATCGCTCCTAAGCGTCTTTGCCGACCTGCTCCTAACCGGGCACCCTGGTATACACAGGGTCTCAGGGTTATGAAGCGGGAAGGACAATGACTAGAGCGCCGACGGCGAAGTACTCGACTCATATCCGACAGGACACGCTATACAGAACATCCTGATTCCTGTGGAGTGGCAATGCGTGCAGCGAAGGAAGCTTTCTTCTCTGCACACATTGCGTCTGCGAATTTGCGTCCAGTTGAACTGTTTAGGTTAGTAAGGGATCTAACTCAGGTGCCCTCCTCCCAGAACTCATTGCTACAACCACTTGTAGTTCGCTGTGATGCCTTTAACAACTATTTTACAGATGAAATATCTCGGATAAGAGCCGACTTGGATGCCACTTTACAACTGAGGTTAGCGGTGAGGTGTCCAGTGACTCCGTGAGTAGGATGACACTAGAACAGTTTCAGTCGGTGAGTACCGAGGATGTGGACAAGCGGCTTGGATGCACTAGGAGGACGCCTTGCCCCCTCGACCCCTGCCCCTCGTGGCTGGTCACCCAGGGAGGAGATGCAATTAGAATGAAATTTTAAAAGATCATCAATGTATCTCTCAGGGAGGGGAACTTTCCACCAAATGTAAAAGAGGCGGTCGTGTGGCCCCTTCTCAAAAAGCCCTCCCTGGATCCCCTGGACTTTGCGAGTTACAGACCAGTCTCTAACCTCTCACTCTTGAGCAAGGAGATTGAGAGGGCAGTTGCCCTCCAACTCCAGGCCGTCTCGGCTGATACTGATTATCTAGACCCATTTCAAACCGGCTTCAGGGCAGGGCACAGAATGGAGGCTGCTATGGTCACCGTAGTGGCTGATCTTCACCCGAGCATCGACGGGGGGAGTGTGTCCCTGTTGGTACTCTTGGACCTCTCAGCGGCTTTCGATACCATCGACCATGGTCTCCTCCTTCTGAAACGCCTGAGGGAGTTGAGTATCGGGGGCACAGTGCTCCAGTGGGTCTGGTCCTATCTCTCAGGTAGAGGCCAGATGGTGATGCTTGGGGATAGCTGCTCCTGGAGGAAGGAGCTTACATGCGGCGTCCCACAAGGCGCCGTGCTGTCCCCAATGCTGTTTAATATTTACATGAAACCGCTGGGAGAGATCATCTGGAGACACGGGGCAGGGTGCTGTCAGTATGCTGATGACACCCAACTATATTTCTCTATGCCTCCGGCAACAGCTGCAACTAAGGATGGTGTGTCTCCGCTGGATGCAGGGCCGGTTTAAGGCACCAGCAGTGTCAGCATTCGCAGGGGGCCCCATAATTGTGGGGGGGCCCATAGTATCCCTCCTCCTGAAAATAATCTGAAAATCCTATACTGTGAATAGCTTAGGTTGAGTTAGGTTACATTGACCTGAGGTAAACAAATGGGGCCCCCAAAATAAAGCGTTGCAGGGCCCCCCAAAATTACTTAAACCAAAAATTCCTTAAACTTAAAACGCGGTCCTTTGGGACAGAGAGCGCAAAAGTAGCCCACGCAGCCCTACAAGACTCTTCCCACCCACCCGCCTCCCTTTCACTGGCAAGAGAAGAGCGAACAGCCTCCGGGCCCCCAGCAGCCTCACGGTTCACATCCATCCGGGAGGAACTGTCCGATAATGTGGCCTGTTCCAAAGGAGCCTCACCTTCTGCCAGGGGGCTGGCCTGATCCCACCTGTGGCAATTTCACCCAAACGTATCATCAGTCTGTTCTGAATGGCTCCCAGAGCACCTCTCACCACTGGGGCTGCTGTGGGTTTCTCTTTCCAGAAACAACGGCAGTTCCAGGAACAACAGTTGCTCTGGGAGGAAGTCTATATGGACTGGCAAACACCTGGATGAGACTGCCTTAGAGAAGAGAAGCTCTTATTACTGGTTTCGTAGTCTACCTGGTGTTACTGACCAGAGCTTTGGTCCATCCAAGAATCTAGTAATGTTCCCTAATAGTAACAACAACACAATGTGCTTTATTATTATTATTATTCTGGCTAGAGCAGCTGAGATAGAGAGCAGGAAGTAGGGAGGCTTCCCACCCATCTTCCCATCAGCCAACTGCAGCCTTCCCATCAAGACTGAGCTGAGGCAATTCCCCACTCCCGTTTTTTACAAACTTGGCCTTCTTCCCTGATGAAAAAGAGAGAGAGGTCACTCCTCAAGCCTCCACCTTCCCCAGAGCAGCCAGGTCACAGAGCCTGCTGGGTCTTTAGAAAAGGTTTATTCGCGTATCTCAAGGAAAGTCCCCGCATGCACGCACGCACGCACGCACTCAGGGTGCCTTCAGAACTTCTGGAACTGCTTCTTGGTGCCAGCGGCCTTCGTCACCTTGAGGACGTTGAACCGGACGGTCTTGCTGAGGGGGCGGCACTCGCCCACCGTCACAATGTCTCCGATCTGCACGTCCCTGGAAAGGGAACAAAAGTACAGGAGCGTTAAGGCAGGACAGTGCAAAGGGTCAAGGGATACGTTAACCCTGTAGCTGTGAAACTGAGGAGCAGCCTCACTCCTTGATCTCGCCAACAGGAAGGCGCGAACACCGCCTCAGTTAGATATATTTGAGGACCAGGTGGTGGTGGCAGTTGCCATGAGAACCCCCAAAAGGAATGTGGCAGCCGGCGCTCTGGAAACAACCCCACGGCACTCACAAGCAGGACAGACGGTGGGGCAACAAAAATCCAGGAGGTCCAGGCAGGGAAAATTCTCCAGAAAATTGCAACTGCCAGGAAGGCTGGGAGCCCTGAAGCAGCTCCACATTACGAGCACCAAGAAAATAGAAACCAGTGGTAACTGCAGCAGCTACAGAGACTGGTCCTGGAGGAATTCACACAGCCAGTGACAAAAATCTGACGTTGTGTGTTTAATTAGTACATATGTGGTGCTAAACAAACAAAAATCCCACATGGAATATTCACTATGTAGATAAGAAAAATGGCAAGGGTAGTTGTGTTGACCACAGAACAAAATCCCAGGTGTATATTGTGGTGATGATCTGCCATCAGCATGGACCAATCAAACAACCATTGTGGCTGAGGAAGGGCATGTAGCCAAAGAGTTTAACACACACACCACCCTGATTATACATTGATCGGGGACAAAGACAGTAACGGGACATGCTTGCTTCCGCATTGGATATTGCAAAGCCCCCCCTCCCTCTGAGAACTGTGCCTGCCCCCCTTCAGGCCAGGCGCCAGGCGCCAGGTCCCTTGTGCAGAATCAACAACCCACAAATGCTGCTCTCAATGCAACACGGACATCTTCCTCGGGATCTGCATTTGTGGCTAAATGATGCACAGCACAGAACCAAAGGATGGCGCACTCTTTTGTTCCCATGAGACGTGCCAGGGGAGAAGGGCCGGACTCTGGCAAGACTCTCCCTCCAGTTCTAACTATTCCTACTTGCTCCTAACGCTGCCCTGCCAACCCCCTATTCCTGCCCCACTGTACCACCCAGGTGACGTAAACCGACAGACCTTGTGATGTTCTGCAGGGTATTTGCTCCCCTTGCAGCCAATCTGTATCTGTGGATGGGGCAAAACCGAGCAAGGGCCATGGTTCAGTAACTGCCAGAATGGCATTTTCAGCAGCCCCCCCCTCATGGAGGGAGGGGGCTTAGCAGACCATCGTGAGTTGAGACATCATCACCAACACCCTCGCTCAAGACCCACAGATGAAACACCCTGGGACAGGCCCATGCCCACTGCAACTTCCTTCAAGGGTGGGATGCAACTCTGATCAACACAAAGTTATCAGACCCCCCCAGGAAATAATTCACTGCACTGCAAAGACCCCAAGATTTCTATCCCCCCGCCCCCCAACACACTCCTGGTGCCCCCTCACCTGAAACAAGGGGACAGGTGCACCGACATATTTTTGTGGCGTTTCTCAAAGCGGTTGTACTTGCGGATGTAGTGCAGGTAGTCCCTGCGGATGACGATGGTGCGCTGCATCTTCATCTTGGTGACCACACCTGGAGGGAGGCAGGGAAGGGTGAAGGCCGGCCAGCCACATGCTCTGCCTCACCCCCATCGCAACGCTCATGGCCCAGGTGGGCGGGTGGGTGGCAGCAGGGAATAGCGCGCACACCTGAGCCAAGAAGGGTTCCATCTGAAAGGCGTTCCTTGTGGCCGCCATGCTGCACCTCACAGCTCCCACCCCAGTCACAGTGTATCACAATACAACACAGCACACACACACAAGGTTCCTTCAAAAAGCATCAGTCAAGCCATGTGGCGGTTTAATCAGAACCCCATTCACCGTGGGGTTCAGCAGACCATCGTGAGAAAAACATCACTTGCAGTTTGGGAACCTTGGGGGTAAACGTGGAAGGGGGGGCATGCAGTGGCATTTGGGCAGCCACAGCAACACACGGCTTCATTTCGGGCGCATGCACAGATCCCTGAATTGGGCACAGATTATACAGTCTGAAGACAGGCCTGGCTGTGAGGGTCAGGTGCAGGACCTATCGAGCCTGGTCCTGGTTACTACCAATGGGAAAACAGGTATGAGCCCAGGACTGTCTCCAGGAGTGCGCATGACATGCCAGAACTCTTGGCTCCCTGATGGTGGGCGGGGGGGGGCTGCTTCTGATCAGACGCTGCACCATTACCTGCCCAGCCCACCCCCTCTTAGGAGGGCATTCACCTGTATGGCGATCACAAAACTATTCTGCCATTTCGGAAAGTGGTTTTTAAAAAATCCTCAGATATCCCTACTAGCACTTAGGAACTCCTAAACTGTGACCATTTTGTAGCTTTATAGGTTTAAGCTCTTTCCAGCTGATTTTGGATTGTGAATTTTAAATTGTGTACTGATTGTTTTAAAAGGTCTTAACTTTACTTGCTTTTAAATTGGTAAGTTTGAACTAATACGTGTTTTTAACTAATATTATGTTGACGTGTTGTTTCCTGCCTTGATCCACAGGGAGAGACAGGTAAGAATAATTGTAATTCTGCTTCCATTGTACCGTGGTGTCATACTGTGCTGGGCTTTGGCGTGCTCCTATACCACCCCTCTGTCCTGGAGTCTGAGAAGATGCTGCCTTGAAGCAACCAGTGGAAACAGCCACTGCGGAGCATAAATGCTATATATTTAGAGAGCTGTTCCGAATAGAAAAACTGGCTACTGTGCCCCCTCCTCGAGCAACCCACCCCCATCCTGCCTGGTGCTTCCTGCATCTGTACAGTCTATTTTTGGATAAACAATGCTTTTCAGACACACACGTAGCCAGGATGACCTCTGGATAAACAAAGATGTGTCCGCAGGAGACCAATCCTGCTCTGAGCTTGAGAAAAATGCCACCATGAGAAAGTCTTCCCACTTTGCCCTTAGCAGCAGGACACACTGTCTCCTACCTGACAGGATGCGGCCTCGAATCGACACGTTGCCAGTGAAAGGGCATTTCTTGTCAATGTAGGTGCCCTCAATGGCCTGGATGAAGCAAAGAGACCATGGTGTCAACACAAGGAAGCAATGTCAACGGAAGAAAAAAAGGAGTCCCTCAATTCCAAATCAGCACGACATTCGCCCATTAGACTCTCATTGCCTCCTGGGGGCAGCTTTCAGCAGCGGGATCCCCAATGAAAGGAGGGCGGCTTCTCGGCCCATTCTCAAGGGGGATCCACTCTCTCTCAAGTCCAGGCAGGGAAATGAAGTAAATCCCAGACTGCAAGCCTGTGTGTACGTGGGCGAAGGACTCACAAAATGGAAGAAAAAGACTTCTACATGAACAGTGGTGTGACCTTTTTCTCCTCACAAGGCCACTTTCTCAGGGTGAAAGTACGACATGTTTGTACCAATAAGCTGCCTTCGTTGACCATTGGCAGCTTTTCACCTGAGGAGGCCCAACCCAAACACACACGGCTTACGACACCCCTCTGGCACCAGCTGACTTCAGTTAGGGCCTCCTGGCCGCTCTCGTCAAAGCCCCTTCACCAGCAAGGCTTGGAAGACCATCGTGAGAATGTGCATCACGTGTCAGCACCAGGGAGGGGGGAGAAGTATCCTATTTTAGGGTTTGTGACCAGGAGACCCTACTGTAGAAAAGCGTTTATTTGGCCCGAAATCTGTTACTGGAGCTCCTATTAAAACATTCTCTGCCCGGGTCAAATCATCACAGAAGCAAAAAGGCAGCACAAGCCACAGTAAAAAGGAGCGTATTGTATGTAGCACAGGATTCCATGACAACCACCCCCTAAGCTGACCAAACAGGCCTTCCCTTTCGGTGCCCACCCATCCCAATAGGCCTGCCCACCCCCCTGCTCCACACCCACCACTGAAGGCGGCCGCTACCTCTTTGGGGGTCTTGAAGCCCAGGCCAATGTTCTTGTAGTAGCGAGGGAGCTTTTCCTTGCTGGTGTCACCCAGCAGCACCCGCTTCTTGTTCTGGAAGATGGTGGGCTGCTTCTGGTAAGCCCTCTCGGTCTGTAAATATGAGAGAACAAAAAAGGGAAAAAAGATCAGGTCTGGAAGGAAGGAAGGAAGGAAGGAAGGAAGGAAGAGGATGCTGGACCAAAATGCCAAGGAGGAAGGAGGGGGCAGCTGGGAGGCTGCCAAAGGTCTTTGGGCAACCAGGAGAAACCGCAGACAGAGCCCAGGGAGTGTTTCTGGCCTTGTGTGGCCCCTCTCAGTGCACAATCTGAGACACACACAAAGCCAAGCACACTGATGGCCTGGAGATTTTGCAGGACGTGGAATTAAGGGGAAGCCTCATCAAGCTGTAGTGCAGAGGTTCCAAAACTTAGTGTCTTGGGATATTGTCTCCGCCACGCTCCACGGCAGTCTATTCCATTGTCAAATAGCTCTCCCTCTCTCTCTCTGGCAACTTGAGTCGAACCTTAGAGGTGGAAGGGATCCCAAGGGCCATCTAGTCCAACCCCCTCCTGCCATGCAGGAACGCACAACTAAAGCACCCCTGAAAATGTCCTTCCAAGCTCTGCTTAAAGGCCTCCAAAGAAGGAGAGCCGGCCCCCCTCCCAGGCAGTCTCTCCCACGGTCAGAAATCAAGTCCAGCCAAGACTTTCCTCCTCCTCCTCATGTTTTCGGGGAATCTCTGTTCTTGCAAATGTAACCCACTGGCCATAGTCTCCCGAGCAGCCGAAAACAACCCCGCAGCGAGAAGGCAGAAACACTGCTTTTTAAAAGAGTGTTGTATTTTTAATCAATTTCGTTTTTATTTCATGTGTTTTTAAATATACAGCAGGACCCCCTTATCTGCTGGGAGTAGGTTCTGGGCGGCCCCATGGATACTGAAAACTATGGATAATAGCGAACGCCATTGAAAATAATGAGACTTCCAGTTTAAAATACCACAGACTTGCCTTGGAGGACCTAGAAAATGGCTAAAGAGGGCACAATTTCTAGGAAGACTCTATGGTAGGTGTGCTGTTTTGTGGCCCCAGGATAATTGAATCAGTGGATACGGGGGTCCTACTATATTTTAACAATGGAAATTTAATTTAATTCTTTTAAAAAAAAGGCTTTCGTTGTATTTTTTGATTATTGTAAGCTGCCTTGAATCCCATCTTGGGAGAAAGGTGAGACAGAAATCTAACAAACAAACAAAGGCAGCTCTGCATTTGGAGCCAAGGGCCACCACAGAATCACCTGGGTCGGGAGGGGTCCCCAGCGGCCATCTAGTCCAGCCCTCTGCCAGGCACTCTTTCTCCTCCTCCTCTAGCCAGAGATGCCCATCCGGCCTCCCTCTCTGCGCAAAGACTCTCGAGAAACACATAAGCAAAACCTGCCTACGGGGGGGAGTCCGCAGGCGGGCCCTTTGGACTACATCTCCCAGAATCCCCAAGGAGGAGGAGGAACATCCCATGGGGAACCCCCCCAAAAAAGTTACTTTCCCTCCTTCCTTCCTTGGGGGGGCCCTTTTGACTACACTACATCTCCCAGAATCCCCACCCACGCGCCCGGAGGAGGAACATCCCCTGGGGACCCCCCAAATAAGTTACTTTCCCTCCTTTCTTCCTCGACCCGTGGGGCGAAATGGGGGCCTTCCCTCCGGAGGCAAAGTAAGGGCCGCCCCCTGCCTCTCGTGGGGTGGGACGGGGAGGGTCCCGGCCCCGAGGTGTCCCACAGCCACCCACCGCCCGGGGCCACCCGAGGAGGAGGAGGAGGAGGAGGAGGAGGAGCGCCCCTCACCTGCGTGTCCGCCATCTTGAGCCTCGCCAGGCGAAAAGGGCCTCCGCGGGGCACGCCGGGAAAGCTTATCGCGCCGCCAGGGCGGAAGTGACGGCGCTCTAGGCTCCTCCTCCTTCTCCTTGCCCTCGGCTGTGGGGAGTGGGAGGCGGAAGTGGCTCTGGCGGCGCTCTAGGCTTCGCACTCTCACTGTTCCCCGCGCTCTCCTTGAAGGACTGTCCAGGCCGGCCGCTCGCTCCGCCCCCTTTCCCTCCTCTTCGCACTTCCGGCTCTCTCGTGACGCGCGTCCGTCGAGTGCGGGGGGGGGGAGAGCCGCCATTTGCGGGGCCAGGGTGGCTCCGGAAGGGAAGTGGGCGGGCTTCCGGTGTGGCGTTTGTGTCACCTCGAATCATAGCGGTGGAAGGGGTCTCCAAGGGCCATCCAGTCCCACCCCTTTTGCCTTGTAGGATTAATAGGTTGATTACATTTAATGGTTTACTGAGGCAACCCCAGCAGTAACTGAAGGGATAGCTTTAAATAAATAAGCATTTTAAAATTATTATTATTATTATTGCATTTTTGTATTATTTTGTATTGTTAATTTTATTTTTATTTCTTTTCCAAATATGTATAATTGTAATGTGCAACTTCTAACTGTAGTATAAAGGTGTAAATATAATGTTCATTGGAAAAGAAAAAAAGAGTGATTATAGTGTGTTTATATTAAGAGGGAAAATGTATTACTGTTAGGATAGATACCGGTAGTTTTATTTTTGTCTCTCTGGCTTTTCTTTGTAAACGAAGATTCAGGAAGGACCCATCCCGCGCTTTCTGCAAGCGCGCTGATGACTAAAAAGGCCAATCCGGGATAAACAAGTCCGGTTGCAGAAAGCACAGCAGAAGGTCTCCTTGGGTGATGTTTCCGGGTTGTGATTCTTCCTGCGTTGTCGTTTCTCTTCAAGACTTGTTCGGCTGATGAAGAGGAGCCATTGGTGACTACTACCCTTTGGGTTCCGTCAGTCAACCAATTACAAATCCACCTAACAGTTGCATGGTCTAGCCCGCCACGTAAGCGGCATCTACTGGGCCACCTCCTTCCACACCTTTTGTGACGCTCCCAGAGGACTCGAGGAGAGGGTGGACTTTTCCAGAAGCCACGGCCTGCTGCCCAAATCTGTGAAGCTCCGACTTGGCTGCGTTGTCATTTAATCTTTGGCCACTGTGGTTCTCTCCCACACAACTTAGGCTGAACTGGGAACATATGTGTGTGTGTGTGTGTGTGTTGTCTACAAAATGGGTCCACGGAGCTTTTATTCACTCACTTCCATTTGCAATGTAGCAACTGTGCAAACTGAACAAATTAAAATACAGTAGGACCTCTGTATCCACTGGGGATTGGTTCCGGGGGGGGGCGTGGATACCAAAAACCGTGGATAACAGCGAACACCATTCGAAATGATGGGACTTCTGGCTCAAAGCACCACAGAATTGCCTTGTAGCAATTAGAAAATGGCTAGAGGGGATGCATTTTCTAGGTAGGTGTGCTGTTTTGTCTCATGGATACCTGAATCAGTGGATAATGAATCCGCGGATACGGGGGTCCTACTGTACTGTTTTTCTTTACTTTATCATTTATAATGCCTCAAAGCCAAAATTTTGAAGAAAATCTATGCCATTTCTTTTTTTGTTCAATAACACGATGTTGCCAGTTTTGAAAACTTCTTGTCCATTTACTGTCTGTCTTCTTTTTACTTGTTTTGTGCCTTCACGTTGACTCTCCTAGGGTTTTCTGGTCAAGTTTTATTATTCAGAAGAGGTTTTCCACCACCTCCTATGAGGATGAGAGAGTGAGACTTGCCCAAGATCACCCAGTGGGTTTACAAGGCACATGAGTGAACAACGTGATGCAGCAGCTAAAAAAGCCAATGCGATTCCAGGCTGCATTAATAGGAGTATAGTGTCCAGATCGAAGTAAGTCATAGTGCCACTCTATTCTGCTTTGGTCAGACCTCACCTGGAAGACTGTGTCCAGTTCTGGGCACCACAATTCAGGAAGGATATTGAGAAGCTGGAAGGTGTCCAGAGGAGGGCAACTAGGATGGTGGGAGGTCTGGAAGCCATGATGCCCTATGAGGAACAGCTTAGGAAACTGGGCGTGTTTAGTCTGGAGAAGAGAAGGTTGAGAGGGGACATGGTAGCCATGTTTAAATATCAGAAGGGATGTCATTCTTTTCTGCGGCTCCAGAGACTAGGATGCGGAGCAATGGGTTCAAACCGCAGGAAAAGAGATTCCACCTAAACATGAGGAAGAACTTCCTGACAGTAAGAGCTGTTCCGAAGTGGAATACGCTGCTGCCTCGGAGTGTGGTGGAGTCCACATTTGGAGGCCATAAATATCATAGAATCATAGAGTTGGAAGGGACTCCCAGGGCCATCCAGTCCAACCCCATTCTGCCATGCAGGGATACACAATCCAATCATTCCCAATGACAGATGGCCGTTCAGCCTCTACTGAAAAACCTCCAAAGATGGAGACTCCACCACGCTCCTAGGCAGTAGCGGATTCCACTTCTGAACAGCTCTTACTGTCAGGACCTATAAACAGCCTTTATTTCCCAGCACTCCCACCCAATCCTATAGCATATCCCATCATCCTTCATTACCAAACACTATCTCAATGAGGCTTGTCAAACAAGCCTAGCAGGCCCATGACTGGGTCCAAAGAAGGCAAACCTTTGCTGGTGTGGGCAGCACACACCCTGCCTGTTCCGCAGGTCCTTTAAGCTCGTTCCCTTGCTTCTGCCGCAGACGTATTCCTGATCAGGACAACCAGCTGTTGAAGAGCCAAGGCTGTGGAGAGAGAAGAAATTACTCTAACCTTCCTCCAGACTCTACTCCTGGGGGAGTTAATCCCAGTGTCCCCAAACCGGGGCTATTCTACAGGCTGAGCTCTTCTTCCTTGCAGGCTGCCATCACACTGGTGCAGCTCTCCTTCCAGGAAGCTAAAGAGGAGAGGAGCTTTTCATTCGGAGAGCAGCCCAGGGTGGCACCTTTCCAGCCTCAGTTCCTGGAGCTATTTTTTAATCTTCACCCATCCCTCCAAAAACAGTGAGCCAGAAGTGGGGAGTGGTGACCAAACTGGGTGCCAAAGGAGGAGCGCCAAGGAAGAAGAGGGTGGGGAACATAAAGCCAAAGGAAGGCAGAAGGCTGCAGGAAGGTTGCAGGTGCCACCGCCCAAAAGGCCCTGCTTCGAGGCTTCCCCGGTCTTTAGAAAGACGGGCGAGAACTTTGCACCAGTAAGGCCTGTCAGTCAGTGGAACGGACTGCCTTGGAGGGCGGGGGGCTCTCCTTCTTTGGAGGTCTTTAAAGATTGCTCAGATGGGCATCTTTCCGGATGGCTTTAGCTGCGTGTTCCTGCACGGCATTGGGGTTGGACTAGATGGCCCTTGCAGCCCCTTCCACCTCTCAGATTCTTTGACATGGGACTTTCTTTGACTCTGAGGCTGATCTTAGCGGCCAAACAGGTCCATGCAACAGAAGGCAGACCTCAAGCTGTCCTGGTTGCAAGGGCAGCCAAGAGCTTGAGAGGGGAACAGCGGCACTTTGAGTTGTGATGAGAACGGGCCTGTGTGCGAGTCTCCGCCACATCTAGCATGCGATGTCCACAGCGTTCCCTTCATCTACCAAGCTGGTAACATTATCAAAAAAAAGAGATCAGATTAGTCTGGCATGACTTGTTTCTCTGAAACCCATGTTGACTTTTTGTGATTATGGCATTGCCTTCTAAATGTTCACAGACTCTCTGTTTAATGATCTGTTCTAGAATCTTCCCTGGTATTGATGTCAGACTAACTGGACGATAGTTGTTGGGATCCTCTTTTTTCCCCTTTTTGAAGATGGGGACAACATTTGCCCTCCTCCAGTCTGCTGGGACTTCTCCTGTTCTCCAGGAGTTCTCAAATATTATTGCCAATGGCTCTGAGATCACCTTTGCCAGCTCTTTTAATACCCTTGGATGTAGTTCATCTGGTCCTGGAGATTTAAATTCATTTAGATTAAGAAGGTATTCCTGTACTACCTCTTTGCTTATTCTGAGCTGGATTTCCCCTATTGTGTCCTCTGTTCCATTCTCCTCAGGTTGGTCCTCCTTTTCCTTTTCTGAAAACACTGAGGCAAAGAAGGTGTTGAGTAATTCTGCCTTTTCTCTGTCCCCTGAAAGCATTTGCCATCTTCTCCACGTAGTGGCCCTATCATTTCCTTCTTCCTCCTTTTGCTGCGGACATACCCAAAAAAACCTTTTTATTGTTCTTAACCACTCTAGCAAGCCTGAGCTCATTCTGCGCTTTAGCTTTTCTGACTTTACTCCTACACGTGTTCGCTATCTGTTTGAATTCTTTGGTGATTTCCCCCTTTTTCCATTTCCTATACATATTCCGTTTCCTCTCCACTGACGCCCCCTTGTCGTGGGAGAGAGGCTTGCGTACCCTAATGATGTTTTGAGCTATGCTGGCGGTGGCATAATAGCCACTGGTAGGGTCTCCCATGCCAGACAGGTCAAAACTGAAGGGTCTGACAAAGAGCGTCAAAGGGCAGGATGGGCTCTCTAGCCTTGTGGCAACCGTCCTAGGAGAAGGAAAACTCTAATCCCAAACCCGGGCAGATGGTGCTCGTCCAACCCTGTAAGGTCAACCATCTAAGAGAAGGAAACTCTAATCAAACCTACAACCCGAGGACCTCGCTGCCACGTCCATGCTTGCAAGGCCATGGCAGATGAATCTCTGGTTTAAAGGGTGAGGCCAGTTCTGTGCACGCTGCGCTCCACCAGAAAAATCCATTGCACAGGCTCGAAGGACAAATCCAGTTCCAAAAAAGCCCTGTAGCGACTGGCGAGGGACGAAACCGGCAGGTGTAAAGATGCACTGGAAGCCGCAGCCCCAACCCTGCATGCAGGCGGTTCAGGACATTGGTCGCTCGAGGCTGACCCGGGAGATGACAGTCTTGTTCGGCAGCATCCTGAATGACCAAGCAGCCTTTTTTAAGGAGAGCACTGCTTGCTCCATATGGAGAGGGGCCTAGAAAAGGTGGCCTAACGAAAGCTCATCCCCAACTACCTGGTTGGCTAGCCGCGGCCAACGGGAATCTTCTGATGCGGTCAAACCAAGGCAAAGAAACAAAGGCACACACCGGCCTCCAAAGGTGTAAATAAACTGACACTTGCATGCTGGAACATCAGAACCATGCAAGACTCTGAAGACAGTGGACGGCCTGAGCATCGTTCTGCCCTAATAGCCCTTGAACTATCACGGCTTAATGTTGACATCGCTGCTCTTAGTGAAGTTCGCTTCCATGAGGAGGGCAGCCTTAAAGAACATGGCGCCGGCTACACACTTTACTGGTCTGGCAAACCCAAAACCGAAAAACATCTTTCAGGAGTAGGCTTTATGATTAAAAACTCCATTGCCTCCAAACTCGAAACCTTCCCAACAGGACACTCTGATCGCATTATTTCCTTACGCCTCCCATATGTTGTTCTCTTTAGTATATATGCCCCAACTATGCAAGCCGACCCTGTAGAGAAAGACAAATTCTACACAGACCTACGCCAACTCATACAAAAAGTCCCTGTAGAAGATAAAATTATTATCCTTGGTGACTTCAATGCCAGAGTAGGAAAGAACTCCGAAGCCTGGAAAGGTGTCTTAGGCAAGCATGGTGTTGGAAATTGCAATGATAACGGACGCCTCCTGCTAGAGTTCTGTGCAGCACAACAGCTGACTATTACAAACACAATCTTTCAGCAGAAAGATAGCTTGAAGACAACCTGGATGCATCCCCAATCCAAACATTGGCACCTCATTGACTATGTTCTAGTCCGTCAGAGAGACATTCGTGATGTCCGTCATACACGAGTGATGCCCAGTGCAGAATGCCAAACAGATCATCGCCTCGTCAGATGTAAACTAAATCTTCATCTTAACTTCAAACCTAAGAGGGGAGGCATCTTAAAGAAGAGACTCCAAGTCAACAATCTTCAACAAGCTACCATGAGAGACAACTTCCAGGCAAATCTACAGACGAAACTTGAAGACCATCCTACAGATCCTTCTCCTACAGTGCTTTGGCAACATATCAAAAACAGTATCCTCCAGTCTGCAGAAGAATCCCTCGGGTTCTCCCACAAGAAAAATCAAGACTGGTTTGATGAAGACAACCAAGAGATCCAGGAGCTGTTGGCAAGGAAGAGAGCTGCTCACCAGGCATACCTTGCCCAGCCAAGTTGCCATGTAAGAAAAGCAGCTTTCCGCCTCACATGTAGCAAACTACAACAAAAACTCCGAGACATGCAGAACAAGTGGTGGATCAATATAGCAGAAAAGACACAACGCTGTGCAGATCTGGGTGATCATAGAGGATTTATGAAGCTCTTAAAGCAGTGTTTGGACCTACTTATCAGGTCCAAAGCTCCTTATACAGTACAGATGGTCAAACATTAATTACTGATAAAGCCTCCATCCTAAATCGTTGGGCTGAACATTTTCAAAGTCTCTTTAGCGCCAACCGAGTAGTCCAAGGCTCAGTTATCCAACATATGATACAAAAACCGATGAAAAATGAATTGGACATAGCTCCTACTTTGGAAGATACCCTTAAGGCCATACAGCAGATGAAAAACGGCAAGGCAGCTGGGATTGATGGAATCCCACCTGAAGTTTGGAAACACGGAGATCATGTACTCCACGATAAATTCCACGAATTCCTTGTGAATTGCTGGGAAAAGGGGGAACTGCCATCAGACCTCTGAGATGCAGTCATCATCACCCTGTACAAGAAAAAAGGAGCAAAATCCGATTGCTCAAACTATCGAGGCATAACACTGCTCTCTATTGCTGGAAAAATCCTTGCAAGGATACTCCTGAACAGGTTAGTTCCTGCTATTGCAGAAGAACTTCTCCCTGAAAGCCAATGTGGCTTCAGAGCCAATAGGAGTACTACAGACATGGTATTTGCCCTTAGGCAACTGCAAGAGAAATGTAGGGAGCAGAACAAGGGTCTCTATGTAACATTTGTCGACCTCACCAAAGCCTTGGACACTGTAAGTAGAAAAGGTCTGTGGCAGATCCTGGAAAGACTAAGATGTCCCCCCAAATTCCTTAAAATGATTATCTTGCTACACGAGGGACAGCGTGGTCAAGTCAGATATGGCGATGCTCTTTCAGAGCCCTTTCTAATAACTAATGGAGTGAAGCAAGGTTGTGTTCTTGCACCAACTATATTTACAATCTTCTTTAGCACGATGCTCCAAAGGGCTATGGCAGAGCTTGAAGAAGACGACGGCATCTATATACGCTACCGTACTGATGGTAGCTTGTTTAACTTAAGCCGTCTGAGGGCTCACACTAAGACTCTAAACTATCTAGTCCGTGAGCTGCTCTTCGCCGATGATGCTGCCCTTGTTGCCCACACAGAAGCAGCTCTGCAGCGCCTAACATCCTGCTTTGCAACAGCTGCAGAGCTGTTTGGGCTAGAAGTCAACCTGAAGAAAACAGAAGTTCTTTACCAGCCTGCACCACAGGACGAACACCACCATCCCCACATTGCCGTCGGCAAATCAGTGCTCAAGTCCGTTCAGCAGTTCACCTACCTGGGAAGCATCATCTCCTCAGATGCCAAGATTGACAAAGAGATCGATCACAGGTTAGCAAAGGCATATAGAGCATTTGGAAGACTTCACAAAAGAGTCTGGAGCAATAAACACCTGAGGCAAAGCACAAAAATCAGTGTGTATAGAGCCATCGTACTGTCTATCCTCCTTTATGGATCTGAAACATGGGTCACCTATCGCCACCACCTACGACTCCTCAAGCGCTTTCATCAGCGCTGTCTACGCACAATCCTAAATATACACTGGACTGACTATGTGACGAATGTTGCTGTCCTTGAGCAAGCAGGGATCACCAGCATTGAGGCCATGATATTGAGAACGCTGCTGCGCTGGGCAGGGCACGTTTCTAGGATGGAGGACCATCGCCTCCCCAAAATACTACTCTACGGTGAACTCGCCACGGGTCAGCGTAAGAGGGGCGCTCCAAAAAAGCGATACAAAGACTCCCTGAAACAACATCTCAGGCTTGGCCAAATTGATCCCCAACAATGGTCCGCCCTGGCCTCACATCGGGAGGCATGGAGACGCACTATCCACAATGCTGCAGCCTTATTTGAGAACTCACGCCGAACAAGTCTTGAAGAGAAACGACAATGCAGAAAGAATCACAACCCGGAACATCACCCAAGGAGACCTTCTGCTGTGCTTTTTGCAACCGGACTTGTTTATCTCGGATTGGCCTTTTTAGTCATCAGCGCGCTTGCAGAAAGCACGGGATGAGTCCTTTCTGAATCTTCGTTTGCGAAGAAAAGCCAGAGAGACATATTCCGTTTAAAACTTAGCTCCATTGAAAGTTCTTTAGTCATCCATCCTGGTTTCTTGAGACACCTCCCATTTTTCTTCCTCAAAGGTACTGTTTGAAATTGTGCCTTCAGTATCTCCCTTTTGAGAAAGTCCCATCCGTCTTGAGGTCTCTTCTCTTTTAGTATTCCTGACCATGGGATCACCCCCAGTATTTCCCTGAGTTTATTGAAATCAGCTCTCCTAAAGTCAAGAATGCGTGTCTGACTATGCCTGGCTTCTCCTTTCCATTGTATAACAAACTCCAGGAGAACATGATCACTCTCACCTAAGGATCCCACCACTTGCACCCCATTAACCAGATCGTCTCTGTTGGTTAGGATCAGATCTAAAATAGCTGACCCCCTTGTTGCCTCTTCCACCTTTTGGACCATGAAATTGTCTTCCAGGCATGTAAGGAATTTGCTAGACCTTGTAGTTTTGGCTGAGTTAGATTGCCAGCAAATATCAGGATAGTTGAAGTCACCCATCACTACTACATCTCTCCTTTCTGCATGTATGTTCATCTGTTCTAGAAAGGCAACATCCAATTCCTCCATCTGATTTGGGGGTCTGTAGTAGAGTCCCACAATTACATCCCTGTTGTTTCCCTCCCCTTTAATTTTTATCCAGATGCTCTCCACCTGGCTTCCAGTATTGATGTCGTGGATCACTTCACTGGTGTAAATATCCCTGACATATAATGCTATTCCTCCTCCTTTCCTGTTTGGCCTGTTTCTCCTATAAAGGTTATACCCCTCTATTCCTACATTCCAATCATGAGACTCGTCCCACCAGGTTTCAGTAATGCCTATTATATCATATTTGTTTTGTAGTGCGAGGAGTTCAAGTTCATCTTGCTTATTTCCCATGCTCTGTGCATTAGTGTAGAGACATCTAAGACCATGTGTTCCCTTTACTTCCTGCCTGTGCAAGTTTTTTTGCCTCCCACTGTTGGGTCCTTGCGCTGTTTGCCTTGTTCCCTCTGACAGTTTGACTATTTTCTCCAGCCCTTTTGCCTTCCAGAATACTGTCTCCCTCCCCCATTTGACTCAGTTTAAAGCCCTCCTGATCAAATTCTTGAGACTGTCGGCAAAAACATTTCTTCCAACTGTTGTAAGATGCACCCCATCTCTTGCCAGAAGTCCCCCCGCATGGAAGCGCAGTCCGTGATCCAAGAATCCAATTTGTTCTCGGCGACACCATCTACGGAGCCAGTTGTTTACGTCGGCTATTTTCCTCTCCCTTCTTGGACCATGCCCTTCAACTGGCAGAAGAGACGAGATGACCACCTGTGCATTCATTTCTTTCAGCTTCCTCCCCAGGGCCTCATAATCTCTTCTGATCTTGGGAAAGCTGTGCCTTGCAGTATCATTGGTTCCCACATGGACCAAAAGGAAGGGGTAAACAGAGGCTGGATGGCCGTCTGTCGGGGATGCTTTGATCGTGATTTCCTGCGTGGCAGAAGGGGGTTGGACTGGATGGCCCTCGTGGTCTCTTCCAACTCTACAGTTCTATGATTCTATGAGTTTCTGGTGCTGAGAGTCTCTCTAACGGAGGCGGTGGCTACTTAATCCCACCATTCTGTCCGGAGCTACTGCGGGTCGGTTTTACCATCTGAGGTGTATCTGTACTGCCCAATTATAGCCATCTGATGCCATTAAGCTGCCACGTCTCTGTCCGGCAGAATCTTGGGACGTGTAGTTTCACAAGGTACTTGGAATTCTCTAGCACACTCCCATGAACTCCCACACTAGGACGTTCTACACCTAGCGTGACCAAAGTACACTCCCAAGACCCTGCAGGATGGAGCCATGCCAGTTAACGTGGTATCGGACTGCCAGCGTCCCCCCCTCAAGCCTCTCTGGTGGGGTGCCAGTTCAGGATAGCCCCCGGCCCTGAGCTCTGTTTGCCAAAACACGGGACCGAGGGAGGGGCTCCCTGGTGATGCCACTCAGCGTGATGCATTAAGTACCAACCACGGTTGCTCACAGGTTGTCATTCAAATGCCTCACAGAACACATTTTTCTGCTTGGAAATTCAGGCAGACGTCTTCGCTGAAGGGGCTGTTCCCAAACCAAGGCGGAATGAGGGGGCGAGTCCGGTCCTCTTAGACAGGATAAGGAACAGGGCCGGCTTAGCCATTCCGCCAAATCAGCATCGGTGGGGGCCCCACACAGGCAGGGGCCCCATCTGGACCTCACCCTCCTCCTGAAAAAAATCTCCTGCTGGCTTTAAAAAAAACAACCACCAGCATCTCCCAAACTGGAAAGAAAATGAAAGAGAAAAACGGCGCTTTCTTTGGGCGGCCGATTCTGGGGGGAGTTTGTTGCTTCCTCCCCCCTCCTCCCAGGATCATCGCCAAACGCGCGTCAGAGAGGGATGAGTGGGGGGGGCAGGGGGTCATCTCTTTTTCTCCCCTGCTCTATCTGCAGAAAAGGCTTCTTTCTTTCTGTCTTTCTTTCTTTCTTTTTCCCTCTCCCTTCCTTCTTTCTTTGCCTCCCTTCTTTCTGATTTTTTGCAGCTCTCTCTCCTTCCTTCCTTCCTTCCTGCCCTTTCCTAACTTCCACATAGATCCCCTCCATCCATCTTTCCACCTGCTCTTAACATGCCTGTTTTTTCTCCCCTCCTTTTCCTCCTTGGTCTCCTTCAGCTTCCTCCCCTTGCTGCCAACTGAGTTCAACCTGCAAAATGAATTTGTGTGTGTTTGCCTACCTGCCTTCAAGATCATTTCTGGCTAAGGCGAACCTACCATGGGGATTTCTAGGGAAGGTTTGTTCAAAGGGGGTCTGCCTTTGACTTCCTTTGAGGCTGAGAGAGTGTGACTTGCCCAAGGCCAGCCAGTGGGTATTCATGGCTGAGTAAGGATTCAACCCTGGTCTCCACAGTCATAGGGCAATGCTGAAGCTTCTACAACACTGGTTCTTTTAACAGAAGAATATAAAGAATATAAAGAAAAATTTGGAGTAATATTACTGGGAACAATGGTGTTATTGTTGTCACTAAAACACCAGTATCGCATTAGTGTTATGTGAGAGCCATTGGGCTAAGCAGTGGTTCTTAACTTTTTCTTTACCAGGGACCCTCTTTAAATATCTTTTGTTGCCCCAAGACTTAACTCAAGATTTAAAGCCCTAATAATAATAACTAACAACAAAAACAATATAATTACCCCATCCATTAACCTTTCTCTCCGAGGCACTCTTGCTTCTTCCTGCATGTTTGTGGCTGGAGTGGACTGAATGGCAATGTGCAGGCCAAGCCCGCCAGCCTTTGCCTTGGTTCCTGTCACATGGCTGTTCCACTACAGGGAGGAGGTGGGCCAACAGCCTTCAAGCCTTTGTGGACCCCCTGTGAGGATATCATAGAATCATAGAATTGCAGAGTTGGAAGAGACCACGAGGGCCATCCAGTCCAACCCCGTTCTGCCATGCAGAAAATCACGATCAAAGCATCCCTGATGGATGGCCATCCAGCCTCTGTTTAAAGACCACTGGGCTAGAGAATGCTGGAAAAGGAACAATGCAACCAGACCTTGAGAAGGGTGCTGGCAGGGGGATTCTGAGAGGTGTAATCCAAGAGTAACTTTCCCAGGCTCTGAATGCAGCTCTTTTCTTGGAGTTTGAACCCACTGCTCCGTGTCCTAGTCTCTGGAGCATCAGAAAACAGGCTTGCTCCATCCTCAGTAGGATATCCCTTCAAGTATTTAAACATGGCTATCATGTCACCTCTCAACCTTCTCTTCTCCAAACTAAACATGCCCAGCTCCGTAATCCGCTCCTCACAGGGCATCATGGTTTCCAGACCTCCCACCATTCTGGTCACCCTCCTCTGGACACCTTCTAGCTTCTCAATATCCTTCCTGAATTGTGGTGCCCAGAACTGGACACAGTAGTATTCCAGGTGAGGTCTGACCAAAGCAGAATAGAGTGGCACTACTACTTCCCTTGATCTAGACACTCTACTCCTATTAATGCAGCCTAGAATCGCATTGGCATTTTTTGCTGCTGCATCACACTGATAACTGATGTTTAGCTTGTAGTCTACTTTCTTTCTTTCTTTCTTTCTTTCTTTTTTTTTTTTTGAGGAAATCTACACCATTACGTTAATTGCTAATTAACAAAAAATATTTTGTTAGTGCCTATAATATAGTTTTTAAACTAAATTATTGGTGGCAAATTATGTAATACAGTAGCCCCCCCTTATCCACTGGGGATTGGTTCTGTGCAGGCATGGATTCTGAAAACTGTAGATAATAGTGAACACCATTGAAAATAATGGGACGTCTGGTTTAAAATACCATAGAGTTGCCTTGGAGGACCTAGAAAATGTCTAGGGAGGACACATTTTCTAGGAAGACTCTATGGTAGGTGTGCTGTTGTGTCCCGTGGCTAATGAATCCGTGGATACGGGGGTCCTACTGTAATCTGAACATCCTGTACTGTGAATAGGTTAGGTTACATTGACCTGAGATAAACATATGGGGGCCCCAAAGTAAAGCATTTCAGGGGGGGGGGCAAAATTCCTTAAACCAGCCCTGATAAGGAACATTTAATTTAGTCTACTTTCTTCTAGCCAGAATGCAGAGCAGAGTGGAGGGTGATCCCTGGCACAACTGCTCAGGGGAAGGAGGAATCTATCGAAAGACATGGAGCCCTGAGGAGTCTTTGCAAGTGGCAGCAACAAACCAATGCAGTCTTGCCCAGAGCCTTTTTCTCTTGCCTTGGGCTGACCCCGCCCCCCCAAAAAAAGCCCTGGAGAATTTGCACTCATCTCCCAGCCATGGAAACTGGAGAGCCATTCCCAAGCCCTGGCCTTTGGCCACCCTCCTCTCTCGACCTCAGTCCGGCTGGGCCTCAGATTGCAGACCACTTGGAGACCCTCCCAGGGCCATCTTGGAAGCCTTCCCCACTTGGATTCTCCCCCCACCATTGATGCTCCCCTGGCCGGGATCAAGGTCGCCTCGTGGACAGAAGGAGGCCGCAGGGGACGGGCTTGGGAGACGTTGCCTTCCTAGTTTCATTTGCCTTAGAAGCGAGGTATGGGGGTGCAGTTGCCATTTTAGAAGCAGAAAGGGTCAACCAGGGAGTTTGTCTGTCTTCTCCCAGCAGGATGTCCGGGGACACAGTGCGAATCTCACACCAAGGAGGTGGAGGCTGCTGCTGGTGCTGCGAGGGGAAGGGGCCGGGCTCTGCTCTCTGCCCTCCTTGGACCCGGTGGGCACTTGGGACCCCCCTGCAAGAGGGGAATATATTCCCAACTGCCGGACCAGAGGGAAAACTGCTTCATGAGCAGCAAGTCTTCCCACCCCCTCAGCCAATCAGGACGCTCCTCCCCCAGCATGGCGCGCCCAAGGTAGCCATGCGGCTGGCCAGCGAGGGGAGGAAGGGGACCCCCCAGCCCCGCAAACGCTGCGGCTCCAGGCGTAAGTCGGGCAGTGGTCAAACCAGAACACTTTTAAAAACATGCAAAAGATTAGGAGGAATTTATGGTGTGCAGGATCTGCATGTAAAACCAGAACACTTTTTAAAACATGCAAAAGATTAGGAGAAATTGATTGTGTAGTATCGAAGACCGTAATCCTTGTCCTGTTATTGAAGATATTTCAAAACAAATCCTATATTGATGAAAAACATTAGCTAAGGCTGTGATGTATAGGAGCTGATCCTTGTGTGTTTCCCAGATATAAACTTCAATGGAATTGAGGGCATAAAAACAGTGGCTTTGTAACATTTTGGTCTTTAAGAAAAAGGTCCTCAACTGTCTTTGGGTAAGCATGCTGTGTGTGTGTCTATGAGAGTCTTTTTAAATTGATGACATCTGGAGGGAAATGGGTGTGTGGGTTTTAGCTATCTTTAAAATAAACCATTGATAGGTATTGTCTGTGTGTTTTCATCATTATACTTGTGAATACTGTACTTATTTTTGGGGAAAAGGTTTTGGCTAAACTGTGTGCAAGGCCAAAAAAAAATGCAGGATGTCTGTTTAACTCTCAAATGTGTGTGTCTGTGTTTTTATCATTATACTTACGAATACTTACTTTGGAAAGAAAGGTGCTGGGGTTTGCTCTTTGTGTGTAAGAATATTTTCAATGTGGTGTGTGAGAGAGGTGGATGGGGCAGATCTATTTTTACTGCTTTTAGCAAACTTTTATAAAGTTTAAAAAGTTTAGCAAACAGTTGGCAGAACCTGCATCATGATGATGATGATATTTATTTGTATCCTGCTTCTCCCCCCCCCCCAAACAAAAAATTGGGAATCAAAGCAGCTCACATTTTGTAAAAAAAAATACAAATTAAAAACATACAAAAAGTGAACATTAAAAATATATTAAATTACTCACTGATTATTAAAGCAATTCAACCTCAAGTTAAAAGAGTAAAATGTAATTTAAAAAGGTAAAAAGCGATTAAAAACAGTTCAGTTTAAAACAATATAGGCCCTCCTAGCCCAGTCTTTAAAAAGGTTCTGTTTTAAAAGCCTGTCCGAGTAAAAATGCTTTATAGCCTGCCGATGGAGGGACGGCAGGGATGGGGCCAGCCTGGCCTCCCTGGGGAGGGAGTTCCAGAGTCTTGGGGCAGCCACCGAGAAGGCCCTCTCGTGCGTCACCACCAACCATGTTTGCGATAGCGGTGGGCCTCTCCCGGTAATCTCAGGGCCCGGGCAGGCTCATATGGGGAGATACGGTCTGCCAGGTAGGGCTTTATCGGACGTAGTCTGCACTTTGCATTGTGACCAGAAGCAAACTGGGGTTATGTGCCAGAAAGTTTGGTCAGGTGGAACCATGGCTTTTATCTCTTCCTCACCCCCATTTTTAGCTACTGCAGATCCCCTAAAATGGCTGTTTACTGGCTGCTGGGGGGCAGAGTGGGGATCAGAGAAGGGCCAAGCTCTGTTCCTGTAGGTCGTGGGCGGCCACAGTTTGGCCCGGGCTTGCTTCGTCTCCTGGACCCACTGGTCTGGTACCTGAAACCCCATACCAGTCCCTCGACCTCCCCCACTTTTTTTTAAAAGGTGCCGTTTGGGGAGGGGCACTTGCGCATTTGCAAATGTCTAGGCCGCTTGACTGCCGGACCTTGACCTGACAGGGCTCGACACCAAGCCGAGTCCAGCGCAGCCCGCCCCGGCCAGCGGGACCAGCCGAGCCCCGTGCAGCGCGGTCCGTGAGATAGTGGCCTAACAGGACGGGGGGAGATCGAGGAGGAAACGTGACCCTCTTCCCCACCCCCTGTGCCTTTTAACATGCGTCTGTCTGCACGTCAGAATGGGCCTTTGTGACAAAACCATGGTGTCGAGTACCGTCCCTTACACCCCTCTTCAGTAGTCTTCATCCCTGTGTATTCCTGCACGGCAGAATGGGGTGGGACTAGATGGCCCTTGGGGTCTCTTCCAACTCTTCTATAATTTTATGTGGTTTTCTCCCTTTCCGTGTTTTGCTGCAGGTTGCAGGGTTGGACTAGGTGGCCCTTGAGGTCTCTTCCAACTCTGTGGTTCTAGATTCTGCTTCCTCTTAAGTTTGCCTGGAGAGGAAAGTGCTGGAAACGCCACGGCGCTCTGCCTGGTTTGCTCCTGAGTGCAGCTGAGCGATGGTGTTCGTCCTGTTTGCTGCCCCACCACACTCCCAGGCAGTGTACTGTAGCCCATTGCAACAGAAACAGCAAAAGAGTTTTGTGACCTGGTTGTTGTTGTGTGCCTTCAAGCCATTTCCAACATGGCCCTAAGACCAACCTGTCAGGGGGTTCTTCTTGGCAAGATTTGTTCAGAGAAGGATGACAACTCCCATTTGCTATGTCATGGAGTTGTCATCCAAAATCTAAAGGTCCTTTCAACCACATAATTATAGCACTTGGATTTGATTCCATTTTAACAGCCATGATTCTGTCCAGTGGAATCTTGGGGTTTGTAGTTTCATGACATATGTTTTGTGAAGTATTTAGAATTATTTGCCAGAGAGCTCTAGCGCCTTACCAAACTACAAATCCCAGGATTCCACAGAATGGACTGGCTGTGTGACGAATGTTGCTGCCCTTGAGCAAGCAGGGATCACCAGCATTGAGGCCATGATATTGAAAACACAGCTGCGCTGGGCAGAGCACATTTCTAGGATGGAGGACCATCGCCTCCCAAAAATACTACTCTACGGTGAACTCGCCACGGGTCAGCGTAAGAGGGGCGCTCCAAAAAAGCGATACAAAGACTCCCTGAAACAACATCTCAGGCTCAGCCAAACTGATCACCAACAGTGGTCCGCCCTGGCCTCACATCGGGAGGCATGGAGACGCACTATCCACAACGCTGCAGCCTTATTTGAGAACTCATGCCGAACAAGTCTTGAAGAGAAACGACAATGCAGAAAGAATCACAACCCAAAAACATCACCCAAGGAGACCTTCTGCTGTGCTTTTTGCAACCGGACTTGTTTATCTCGGATTGGCCTTTTTAGTCACCAGTGCGCTTGCAGAAAGCGCGGGATGAGTCCTTCCTGAATCTTCGTTTGCAAAGAAAAGCCAGAGAGGAGAAGAAGAGAAAGGAACCACCACCACCACCAGTTATATAACAACTTAATTTTGTTATATAACTGTCTTTCTTATTTAGATAAACATAATGCAGGAAATATGATTATCATTGAGGAGAATTATAATATATACATTTATTTCAAAAGACTGAACAGAAGGAAGTTAAATATAGAATTAAATATAAGAGTATGAATATAAATGATAAATCAGCATAAATTATATAAACGATTATAAATAGTTAAATGAGCAGAGAGAAATAATGGTAAAGCTTAATGTGATAGAATAATTAAGGTAACGGTTTCTCCTGGTTGTATGATTATAAGATATAAGGTATTATTTTAATATAATAAAATGATATTTAAAAATACAATATGGATTTCAGCTCAAACGCTAACTTAAACTGTTTAAAAGCACTCTAGTTTAAAGCCCCACTCTGCACAACCATGCAACACCCAAAGGCCAACACAGACACAAAGGCCTTTGCTTGCTAGTGGCGGGGAGTTCCTCTGCCTCCTGGGAGCAGCCGCCAACAACGCCCTCTCAGCCGTACTGGAAGGTCTTCAGGCAGTGGTGCATGCTGTCTGCCACCACCAGGTGGCGCTCCCCAAGCAGGGCCACCCCACGAGGGCTGCTTAACCCTTTGGTGGCCACTGCCCACCCCCGGCCCTGCCGTGGGTAGCAGAGGACTGAGTGGGTGTGTCGGCCCCAGTCGGCCACCAGCACACGCCCAGCCTCGTCGAGGGAGACCCCCCAAGGGTTGGTGAGCAGAGGGGGACTGCTGTGGCCCCCCAGCACCCGCAGAACCTGCCAGGCAGGCCCGAGCACCTTGACGCAGCACCCTCCGTCCAGCCCCCGCTCGGACACGGCCACCTCCCCATGGCCATTGGTGGCCACCAGGTAGGGCTTGTGGAAGCCGGGCACAGTGCCACGCCGGACCAGCTGGCTCCCTGGGGCCACCAGGACATGCAGGACCCCCGGGCGAGTGTCAGCCACCAGGAGCTCCCCCCGGGGGTTGGAGGCGATGCCCCGGGGGCTCTGGAACCCCTCGGTCAGGGCCTGCAGGAGGCGGCCCTGGGGGCTGTAGAGCTCCACGCAGCGCCTGGTGGTGTTGGTCAGCGCCAGGTTGCCCCCTCTGGCTTGGGCCACGTCAAAATAGGCCCTGCCCCTCAGGGGAAGGGCCTGGCCACTGCCGCCCAGCTCCTGCAGCCGCCGGTTCCCAAAGTCCACCACGTAGAGGGTCCCAGCGGTGGGCACAGCACAGAGGCCATGGGGGAGGCAGAGCTGGCCCAGCTGGCTGCCCCTCTGGCCCCACTGCCCCACCAGCTGGTTACAGGGTGGGGACGGAGAAGGCAGGCCTCGGGCCAGGGTCTGTGGGCGTGAGGCAGGTGACCGCTCAGCAGGGCCTGGGGCCCAAAAAATAGACCCGGGGGTCTCTAGTTGCTGCTCCTTCTCCTGGCTGGGAGGAATGGCTGGTGCCAGGGGCAGCTTACCTGGACAGGGCCCCCCCTGGGAGGAAGCAGCCGAGCCCCTCTCAACCAGCTCCAGGCAGCTGCCCCCCAAGCTGCCCCCCCTGCCCTGCCTGGGACCCCCATCTGGCAGTCTCCCCAGGCACTCTGCTGAAGCCCACCGGGCGAAGGGCGGCTCTTTGGCCGAGGGCACCCGGCTGCCCAGAACTGCCATGTCCCTGCAGTGGCCGGATGCCCCTGTCTCCCCATCGGCGCTGTCCTCTTGGACCCAGACTGGCCTGGCATGGAAGAGGGTCCCAGGCTCAAGGAGTAAGCCGCCAGGGGCACTGGCCAGGCAGGGCGCCCCCCCTCCTGCTGGTGGTGGCTGCGGCAGCGCTGCCCGCTCAACATTTCCAGCCACCAGAAGGCACTTCCCTGGCACCTCCTCAGTGGCTAAAGAGACACTGGGTGACCCATTGGCGCTCTCTCCGTCTCCACCCACCTCAGCGGCTGGCAGTGCTCCCTCGGCCACGCTCCGCTCCTCTCCCCCGTGCGCCAGGCCAGCCTCAGCCGGGGTCCCAGGGGGGCTCCAGGTGCCCTCCGCTTGGTCCTCTTGGCCGACCTCCTTGGCCACGGCGGAGCCTCCCTGCCCTCCTCGGGCCCTCTCGGGGCTCTTCTTGCACGGGGGGAGGCTCAGGGCCCAATCCTCCTTCTGGAGCTCTCCCAGGGTTGGCTGCCTTAGCTGGGGCACAAAGTGGGCCCTGGTCAGGGTCAGGGTCAAGGTCAGGTTGGCACAGTGGGCAACCAGGCTGGCCGCCTCCTGAGCCACCTTTGCAGGTACCCTGGCCTCTGGAGACGCCAGAAGGCGAGTGTGGAGGGCGCCCAGGCGGTGCTGCAAGGCCTGGATCCGAGCCCCGTGTGCACGTGCCGCCCCCTCGTTGGCCTCGTGGATGGCCACCAGCGCTTGCTGCAGCCGTGCCCTCTTCGCCCGGGCAGACGCCCACAGCTGCTCCTCCGCCTGTAGGATGCCAGCCAAGGCATCTTCCAAGGACTCCCGGGCAGCCCTCAGCCCCGCCAACTGCTGCCTCCGCACAGCCTTCAGCCGATCCCGGGCCCAGCTCAGCATCAACACCAGGGACTTGTGATCTGGAGAGATGGGCTCCATCTTCCGCAGGGTGGGCAGGGGGGCAAGAGGGGCGAAGCCCGGGGCGGCACCCTGGGAAGGGGAGAGAGAGAGAGAGAGCAGGCGCTAGTGAAGAGGTCACCGCCATTCCACTGCCACCGCCTCCTCCAGGGTGTCCCGTGGGTTTCAGAGAATCATGGAATCCTAGAGGTGGAGGAGACCCCAAGGGCCATCCAGTCCAACCCCCTCTGCCATGCAGGAATACACAATCGAAGCACTCCCAGTGACAGATGGCCACCCAGCCTCTGTTTAAAGACCTCCAAAGACGGAGACTCCAACACACTCCCAGGCAGCAGCAGCGTATTCCACTTCCAAACCTCTTCCTCTCAGGAAGTTCTTCCTAATAATGTTTAGGTGAAATCTCTCTTTTCCTGGAGTTTGAACCCATTGCTCTGTGTCCTAGTCTCTGGAGCAGAAGAAAAAAAGCTTGCTCCATCCTCAGTATAACATCCCTTCAGATATTTAAACATGGCTATCATGTCTCCTCTCAACTTTCTCTTCTCCAGACTAAACATGCCCGGCTCCCTGAGCCGCTCCTCATAGGACATAGTGGCTCCCAGACCCCCCACCATCCTGGTCGCCCAGCCTCTCAGTAACCTTCCTGAATTGTGGTGCCCAGAACTGGACATGGTATTCCAGGTGAGATGTGACCAAAGCAGAACAGAGTGGCACTATGACTTCCCTCGATGTAGACACTACACTCCTCTTGGCAGGTCGAGAGAGAGGCCCTGTCCATCAAAACTGGGAGACTGGAGGGACTTTCATGGGTGTGTGTGTGTGTGCAGTTCTTATTTGGGGGGCCATGCCCTCCTATTCCCCCTCTGCTCACAGCTACACCCCTGGACTCTGCCCTCCAGGACTTGACCGCTGCCTGAGGCCCTCCCTCTGCCTAATGGTTAAGACAGGCATTGTCTCCCTGGGGCCTCCAAGCAATCCTGGAGGTTGCCTAGACCACCCCACCCCAGCGTGCCAGGGCTATGTGGCAGGGAGCCACCAGAGCCTCTGATGAAGGCTGCCTCCCTCCCCATGGCTGTGCCCACTCCCCCTTTTAGAGCCACTTGGGCTTGCGGTGCCTTCTTGCCTCCGGCTGGCCCTGGCCAGGATTCCTGAGGCCGATCTGAGGGCGCTCCGGGGCCTGGGAGGTTCCTCCTTGGGTTGGGCACAACCGGTGCCAAATAGCTAGCTCACCAAACTACACATCCCAGAACTCCCTATAGCATTGAGCCGTGGCAGGTAAAGCCGTGTCAAACAGCATTACTTCTGCAGTGTGGCAGCAGCCAAAGTCTATTAAAGCTTACGCTCCAAATTCTTTTTCTCCGTCTCAAAGGTGCTACAAGATCCCTTTGCGTAACGTCTTTCTTTTGTTTCAATTATTTATTGGATCTAATTGATTTTGTTTTAATTTGAAACTGTCCAAATGGTTTATATTGTTTTATCTGTTTGCTGCCCTGAGACCTGATGAGAAAAAGGTGGCGGAAAAATAGATGAAGAGTGCATAAATAAACACTGTCCACTCTGACAGGCACCCTCTCCACCCCAGATGGCCCACAGGTGAAGGAGCATGGCCCCCCTCTTGGCTGTGGAAACTACTCCCCACCCACACATGAATAGTCTCCCCCCCCCGCCCCATAAAACGGCCCCCGCCCCTGCATTGCCAACCTCAGGGTCCTCTCAGGTCACACCGCCATCCGTATCCCCTGAGGAGCAGGGCTGCCCTCCCTGTGGGGCAAGGGCACAGAGAGCCCCCAAAAGAGAAGGGCCAGCTCTGCGGAGGGGGTTGGCAGGGGGAGGGCTGTGCAGGGCCCAAGAGCCACTCACCGGTCCCTGTGGCCCCCGGGAGGCCCCTCTGGCCCTCAGGAAGGATGCTCCGCTGGGCCCCGGCCAGGCCCAGGTGAGAGCGGAGGAGGCGAGGGAACGGCAGGCAGGTGGAGGCCACCGCAAGGGGTGCATGTGCAGTTAAGGGCAGGCAGCAGGGAAGCTGAGACGCGCCAGGTGGCCAGATCAGGTGGCAGCGCCGGCCTTGGCGTGCAGGAGGGCTGGGCTGGCATGGCTGCTCCCTTCAGCCAGTGTTCTGCAACAGGTCGGTTCAAGTTTCAAGGTTGCAGGCAGGTGTGTTCCCCTGGGAGGCAACGGCAGTGGGGGGGAGTGTTGCACCCCACAGCCACCAGCCCCCCCACCACACAATGGAAGGACACAGCTGCCCCTATTGCATTTTTATTCCTGGGGAGAGGCACAGTGTATGGGGGGAGAGATCTTCTGCCTCAGTTGCCTCAGGGACCCTTCCTCAGTAGGGGGGCAGAGTTAATTGGCAAGGGAGCTTCAGGAGGCGGTGGGTGGGGGGGTGATGGGCAAGAGAGGGGCTGCCCACAACAGTGCCCCCTTCCCCAGCTTCAAGAGCCCCCCCATGCCACCAGCCTGCCCCCCCAAAACTGCCCCCCCCCTTCCTCATACCCCACGCAGGGGTCGAACTCAACCCCTCTGTCCTATTTGCCAAGGAATGGCTAGAGTTTTAAAACAATGCACCTGATGTTCAAAAGGCTTCCCACCCAGCATCCTTTTGATGGTTGGCTGCCTCTCACAGCTATCTGGTGTATTTCTGTTGCTTAGTATTTAGAGGTAGACTTCCCCTGAACCTGGAGGTTCCATATGGCCATTATGAGTTACATAGGCAGTGACAAGTGGACCTCCTTGCTGCCTCCCCCGTTACCCTAAACACTCGGGGGTCATGAGGACCCTCTGGATTTTGAGATTAAATTGGGGGATTTAATATACTCAGCTTGGCAATGCAAGACGGGGCAACAGCAGGGCCTTTTGACCTATTTATACCAGTAATTGGGAGGAGAGATAAGCTAGATAGTATAACAAATAATCTTTATTTGGGAAAAACAAAAATAACAACATTCACCCACACACACATTCAAGCATTCTTGCAAGACTAGCAAGTGGGAAGATATTGAGATAGAGCACTTGCGAAGGGAGTTTCAAGTGGGTGATACAACACCTTTCCTATAGCAATGGGGCAGCAGAACGGGGTCCTGATCTGCAATGGCTGCACAGGCTGAGTCCTGTCCTCAGGAAGGGGGTCCATGAGCATTTGAGTAAAGTTTTGGAAGGGTTTTCATAGTCAACATTTGCCTTCTGGGGATGTGATTTAGAGTAGAAGATATGCTAATGGTGTCTTAATGGTTGAATACTTTGCACGAATGAAAGGGAGGAAGCAACTTCCTTTGTTTGGTAAGGCTAAACTAATGGGGATCATTTATAGGGGATCATATGAATTTGCCAGCCTTGGCAGATATTAGCCTGGTGTCCTCTGCCTTTAAAGCTATCCAGGCAAGTGGACGCCCTCCTCTCTGGCAACAGCAAAAGCTGCACGTGAATTCTGTTCAGGATGGCGGGGTCACAGAATTGTAGAATCACAAAATTGGAAGAGAACCCCAAGGGCCATCTAGTCCAACCCCCTTCTGCCATGCATATACAATTCAAGCCCTCCCGATGGATGGCCATCCAGCCTCTGTTTAAAAATGTCCAAAGAAGGAGACTCCACCACACTCCCAGGCAGTGTATTCCACTTCCAAACAGCTCTTCCTGTCTTTCTAATAATCGTACTGTCTATCCTCCTTTATGGATCTGAAACATGGGTTACCTATCGCCACCATCTACGACTCCTCGAGCGCTTTCATCAGCGCTGTCTACGCACAATCCTAAATATACACTGGACTGACTATGTGACGAATGTTGCTGTCCTTGAACAAGCAGGGAGCACCAGCATTGAGGCCATGATATTGAGAACACAGCTGCGCTGGGCAGGGCACGTTTCTAGGATGGAGGACCATCGCCTCCCAAAAATACTACTCTACGGTGAACTCGCCACGGGTCAGCGTAAGAGTGGATCTCCAAAAAAGCGATACAAAGACTCCCTGAAACAACATCTCAGGCTTGGCCAAATTGATCACCAACAGTGGTCCGCCCTGGCCTCACATCGGGAGGCATGGAGACGCAATATCCACAATGCTGCAGCCTTATTTGAGAACTCACGACGAACAAGTCTTGAAGAGAAACGACAACGCAGCAAGAATCACAACCCAAAAACATCACCCAAGGAGACCTTCTGCTGTGCTTTCTGCAACTGGACTTGTTTATCTCGGATTGGCCTTTTTAGTCATCAGCGCGCTTGCAGAAGGCGCGGGATGAGTCCTTCCTGAATCTTCGTTTGCGAAGAAAAGCCAGAGAGATAGGTGGAATCTCTTTTCCTGCAGTTTGAATCCATTGCGCTATGTCCTTGTCTCTGGAGCAGCAGAGAACAAGCTGGCTCCCTCTTCAATGTGACATCTTTTCAAATATTTCATAGAATCATAGAGTTGGGAGGGACCCCTGGGGGCCATTCTGTCCAACCCCATTCTGCCATGCAGGAACACACAATCAAAGCACTCCCAATGACAGATGCCCATCCAGCCTCTGCTTGAAAATCTCCAAAGAAGGAGGAGACTCCGCCACACTCCCAGGCAGCAGCGGATTCCACTTCCGAACAGCTCTTACTGTCAGGAAGCTCTTCCTAATGTTTAGGTGGAACCTCTTTTCATGCCTATGGACCTCCCAAGATTCCTCCTTGTCCCTTTCAAAAATCTCTAAGATCTTAACAAACTATAACTTTCAGAATCCTTTAGCCATATTTTCCATTTTACAAAGGCCAGGATTGTCTGAAACAAGCAAAGCATATTAAACAAGGCACTACTTTCTCAAAAAAGAGGTTTTCCCCAACAATCACAGGTTTCCCTTCTCCATTACTTGGAACAACGTAGGGTTCCTCTTCATCTTAACACTACCCCAACATTCAATTTTCTTCTCAGTCACAATTTCAAAATCCATCTTCCCCATCAGCTCAACTTGTTCATGTATTATTAATACAGATCATGGCAAAACACCAGAATTTTTGTTTTTATCAGTGCCCAATTGTCCAAGTTTCCCCCATCTCTTCATCTGTAAAGTGAATTTCAACAACCATTCTGGTCCTGTAGGAATTGCTATTTTTTGTTCATTTCTTGGCATATACCGTAGTACTCTCGCCGCCATGATCATATATCAAAAGACTCTCTGTGGTTCCTTCCCAGTTGATTATCCAAAAGTCCCAATAGGAAAAGATCTGGGTTTAACTGGATACCAGACTCCTTGAACGCTTTCATCAGCGCTGTATACACACAATCCTAAATACACACTGGACTGACTTTGTGATGAATGTTGCTGTCCTTGAGCAAGCAGGGATCACCAGCATTGAGGCCATGATATTGAGAACACAGCTGCGCTGGGCAGGGCATGTGTCTAGGATGGAGGACCATCGCCTCCCAAAAATACTACTCTACGGTGAACTCGCCATGGGTCAGCGTAAGAGGGGCGCTCCAAAAAAGCGATACAAAGACTCCCTGAAACAACATCTCAGGCTCGGCCAAATTGATCCCCAACAATGGTCCGCCCTGGCCTCACAACGGGAGGCATGGAGACGCACAATCCACAATACTGCAGCCTTATTTGAGAACTCACGCCGAACAAGTCTTGAAGAGAAACGACAACGCAGAAAGAATCGCAACCCAGAAACATCACCCAAGGAGACCTTCTGCTGTGCTTTTTGCAACCGGACTTGTTTATCTCGGATTGGCCTTTTTAGTCACCAGCGCGCTTGCAGAAAGCACGGGATGAGTCCTTCCTGAATCTTCGTTTGCGAAGAAAAGCCAGAGAGAGAGAGAGTCTTTAAAATTATCTTGATGAAAGTATGACCTTTTTAAAAATGTCCTTTTTTGTTGTTCACATTTCAAACACTTATTTGAAACTCCTTTATATATTCTAGATAGCTTATCTGGAATTATACACCAGCAGTACCCCATTTTATCTCTCATCCTCTCTCGGGGATGCTTTGATGGTGTGTTCCTGCGTGGAAGAATGGGGTTGGACTGGATGGCCCTTTGGGGTCTCTTCCAACTCTGTGATGCTATGAATTTTATTCTCCACCAATTCCACTGGGTCAAGGCTTTGTTTCACATCTCCCATCAGTTCTTAATTCAGCTCTTCCTTCACCTCCTACATATTCCATCTCAAATGTCTGATCTCCTCCAGCAACTCCTGTTCTTCTGTAGTGTTTGCCATTGTTCTAATAGTTGTTTAGGTCCCTCAATCCGCATCACAAAAACAGCATCCACAGGGTTAAAAGTGGAGACCCTCTAGCTCTATCCTTGGTGGGGGGGACCTCCCATCTCCCCATGCAGGAATGATCTTTTAACTCTTTGTTTACCACACTTCCAAATTCCCCAAAAGCAGTCAAATAAGAAATTCCCAATCTTCTTTTAAAGTCACGGTTCCCTTTATCCATTGTAATCTCTGCTAAATCACCTTTACTGTTAAACTTTTTGCTTTTAAATCAAACTGTTGTGAATAAGCTTGGTTTCCCCAATTCTTAGTCAGTGAAAGAAGTGCAGCTGTGTTCTCAATATCATGGCCTCAATGCTGGTGATGCCTGCTTGCTCAAGGACAGCAACATTCGTCACATAGTCTCTAGATATTAATCTATCAAAATGGAACATTGACTTTGTTTAAAAGTGTCACATAGTGTTATTTTTTAAATCATGTCTTTTCTGTAAGTATAGATTTCTCTTTAAATTGTATGGGCCCGTGTTCTTTTACTTTCCTTTTCCACCAATAAAATATTACAAAAAAACCCCCTTCTTTTTCCATGAGAGTTATTTCAATTCAAAATGTGTATGGTTCTCTATGTACATTACACTGTTTACATCCTCTTTCCCTTTAATTTGTTACCATGAAAATTAGATTAGTATTCTTGTTATTTATGCTTTAATTACTATTCTTTGTTATCATATAGTCATTCCACCTCCCATTTCTTTCTGCAAAATTCTATGATTGGATCCCATTCTGATTCTTGTGTTTGTAAATCTTTTTCTCTTAGTTCAAAAGTAAGTTTGTCCATACATGCCATGTCTATGACCTTATTAATCCAATCATCAATTGTTGGTATTTCATTCAGTTTCCATTTTGGGGCTATTACCAACCTCCACTGTTACTGAGTATAACTAAATTCTCCAATTTGATTTTTCTTCTTTCTTCAGAATTTGGGTCTTATTTAATAAATAAAATCCTGATTTCATGGGAAATTGCATATGGAAAATATCTTCTATTGACCGAGGAATTTTTGTCCAAAACTTTTTAATTTGTTTGCAGTTCCACCACATGAGATATGTTGTGCCTATAGCTTCTTGACACTTCCAGCAATTTTTGTTCATTGTTTTGTGCATTTTCTCTAATTTTGCTGGTGTATAGTACCATCTATTTGCCATCTTAAAATAAATTTCTTTTAAGATTTTGACACACTGTGAGTTTGTTTTTTGACTAGCTCTTTCCCAATCTTCTAATTTTAGATTGTACCGAATATATGTTGCCCATTTCACCACTGAGTCTTTTATTTCTTCATTTTCTAATTCTCTTGTGAGTAGTATTTTATACAATTTGGAGATTTTATTTTTGTTTGGCGCCTCTATAATTTTGTCTACTTCGTTTTGTTTTTCCACAAACCTGATCTCCTTTCTGTCTTCTTTAAATCTTTGTTTTAATCGTTCGTTTGTGAACCAATGTACTTTGAGTTCTTCCCTTGTTTTGGTTTTGTATTCTCCTTCTTCTTCCTTGGTTAATAAGTCGTTATAATTTAACCAGTTTTCTGTACTTTTCCACCTATTCTGAAAAGCTTTGTGCGGCGAGATCCACCAAGGGATTTTCATATAGAATTTTTGTTTCACCTTCTCCCAAACTTTTAGTAATGGTTTTCTAATCGCATGATATTCAAATTCCTTATTGATTTTGACTTTGCCATAACCAATGTAGGCATGCCAGCCTAGTTTTAGATTAAACCCCTCTAGTTTCAACAATTTGGTATCTTGACGCTTTATCCAGTCTATAATCCACATTATAATCTATAATGCACATTCTTCGTTTGCAAAGAAAAGCCAGAGAAAACATGAGGAGGAACTTTTTGACAGTAAGAGCTGTTCGGCAGTGGAACGCACTCCCTCGGAGCGTGGTGGGGTCTCCTTCCTTGGAGGTCTTTAAACAGAAGATGGATGGCCATCTGTCAGGGATGCTTTGATTGTGATTTCCTGCGTGGCAGAATGGGGTTGGACTGGATGGCCCTCGGGGTCTCTTCCAACTCTGAAATTCTATGATTCTATGAAATATAAACTGAGATTAGGTAGATCTGCTCCTCCTCTGTTCTTTGGATCTGTCATGGTTTCCCATTTTCTTCTAGGTTTTTGGCCTCCTCAAATGAGTTTGCTAATCTAATCTCCCTGTTCCACTCCGTAAGTGTTTGGCCTAAGGAGGGTCTTGACCTTCTGGGCACCCCCCAGTCCTATCTGCTGCTAGCCCCCCCCCCCGAACAAGATCTTGACCAGCTGGTGACAAGGACAGTGATTGCAGGCCACACGGTACGGCATATTTTAATCTGCATTTGCTGCCTCCTGCGTTAGGGCTGCCTGAGGGAGACCTTGAGTGATTTGGGTGGGATCTGGCTGGCCCCCAATTCTAATCTCGTCTACAAAATGCCCCCCAACCCCGGGGCAAGAGTATTAAGAGCCGGTGGCAATGGGACCTGCAACAAAGAGACACCTGGTGAAAGTCAAGAAATAAATTGCAAAATCAGGACTACAGCTGGAATGTTAAGAAAACTAATGACGATAGGTGATTTTAAATAACTTTAAAGTGGGCGATGGAGACGTCAAAATTGTTAAAGCTTTCCTACCCCTTGGCTCAGTCATTAGTCAAAGTGTCAAGACATGGAAGGGGAGCCATGAAGGAAGTCGGTAAGATCTTCAAGTGTATCATTAAGCATCAAACTGAGAATCATCCAGGTCCTACTATTTCGGATTGTTATGTACGGTTGTGTAAGCGGGACAGTGAAAAGGGTGGCCGGAAGTGAATCAAATTTAATTTGAAATGTGGCGCTGGCGGAGAGTCCTGCAGGTACCATGGGCTCCCTCCAAGGCAAACGAGTGGGTCTGAGGGCAAGCCAGACCAAGAGCCGAGACAACTCGACTGAGGCTGTCATACTTTAGACGCATCACGAGACGCGGAGACTCATTGGAAAAGAAGATAATGCTCAACAGAGTGGAAGGCAGAGGCGGCATTGCAGGCGGACGGACTCAAGGAAACCACGGCTGCGGCCCTGAGTTTGCAAGACCTGAGCAGGTCAGTGAGGACCCCGGGATCTTGGAGGCCTCTGCCTTGTGGGGTCAAAGCCAGACGGAGGGAGGGTGGGAGGCGCCCCTGCCGCTTCCTTGGGCACGGCCATGCAGCTACCAGGGCGTGGGGAGGCAGGCAGGCAGGCTGGCTGCCCTTTGTGACCTCACAAGCACACACACACACACACCACTGCCCCCAGGCTTCTGCTGCTGCCTCCCAGGCGGGGAAGAGACCACCTCCTCCCTCCCACCCCTCACTGACTGACTGACTGACCGATTGACTGACCGACTGACCCCGTATCTTCCTTGCCCATGCCCGGACACACACCCTGCAGCCGCCCCCCTGGACCCCCAGAGGCCTTGGCCAGTTGTCAGCAAGATGGACGGTAGCGGCACCCACAGGCTGGAGATTGGCGAGGCCGACGCCAACTGGGAGTTGATCCGGGACAAGGTGAGAGAGCGGGGCCCTCGAAGGGCAGGGCAGGGGCCCAAGCAGGGGCCCAGGGGCACCCCTTTGAGAGGAGGGGGTGGTTATGTGTTTGCAGAGAAAGATTTTGCTGGTGCCTGGATTTCCATCCCTTCCCCTTCCTCTTTCTGGGATTCTGCATATTCCAGGGCGCCCGCTGCCTTCCTTTCCGAGTAAAGTCTGCTGGGGGCTTTCAGGCATCCTGCCATAGTGGAGTTTCCTTACGAAGGCACCGGCCACACATGGGCGGAGGCGAAACTTCAGCAGCCCACACAGCCACAGCTCTCTGCCCGTCCGAAATGGCCACCTCTGGGACGGTTCCTCTTCACCCACAGACCTGGAGCTTAGCCAGGAGTGGGGAGCAAAAGGCATTTCCACCACCCCTCACACACACTCTGCCCAGGAGGCTTCAGGAAGGCTTCCTTTCCCCATCATCTCCCATGGAGACTCCTCATCTGGGCCTCCGTTGGTCTAGCCCAGGCCTCTGGACCGGCCTTTCCTGGAGGGCCAGTGTGGACACGGGGCAGCCCTGTTCCCGGAAGCCCACGGGCCAAAGCCACAATAACACCCACACGTGACCCAAAGGTGCTGTGGGAGCAAAAGACAGGCCTCTGTTCCAGACTCCCTGCCTCCTTCCTCCCCAGCTGCCCTGGGCTCCTCTCTGCTCAGCGTGGCCACATTTGGCATCCTCCCACTGCGTGCCTGCCCACGGCCCATCCACACATGCATGCCGATGGTCTTTAGATCTCAGAACATAAAAGGGGGCTTATGGGAGGGATCAAAGGCCGGGCTGCTGCAGTTTTTACTGGCTCTTTCCTTTCATCCTGCTCGTGAGCTGCCCTGGGTCTTCTCCAGGGGGAAAGGCAGGATATCTATCTATCTATCTATCTATCTATCTATCTATCTATCTATCATTAAAATACTTATACCCCACCCTGCCTCCAAGGATATCAAGACCAGTTTACAACAAAATTAGTTTAATGCCATTTAAAACAACCAGATGAGTTAAAGCAGATTAAAAGCAGACCAAGTTATTTAAGACTTAAAGCAAGGCAACCGGAAACCAATGTCAGCTCATCTGTTTTTCTTCCATTTAAATCTATCCATCCCTTCGGGTGACCAACAAGCTGCCCCACCCCGTGGCCTTACTAAGGCCAGTGTCACCCCTCCTGCCTCCAACGGTGTCACCTGGTGCGGATTGGCCTCTCCACACTCCCTTAGGGCGGCCACTGGCCCCACTAGGAAGGCCACCAGCAGGAGATGGGGGGCCGCGGACCCTGGACGGAGCCTCCTGACTGGCGGCTGCTCTCCTTCTCCACTTGTGGGTTGGAGGCTACCTGTGTGGGTGGCAAACAGGCCGGCTGGGGTCTCCATGTCAGTCAGTGGGGCAGGGAAGGTGCTCCGGCTTGTCCCAGACTTCACAGGAGAAAGGACCCAAGGGGGGACGGCACCTCTTGACCGATGGCCCTCTCCTGTCCTCTGGAGGTCAAGCCAATCCTTTCCAGGAGATATCAGCTCCATGTCCTTCCTGTTGCATCCGCCCCAACCTCAGGTGAGCTCAATGGGGAGGAGGGTAGCAGGAGTGGGTCCCAGGGCCACCGATGTCCCCTGGCTGAAGGCCCCCTGTCCCAGGCCAACCACTGACAAACATGGTGTACTTCAAATGCTCTAGACTGGCCTCCCCCCCCACCTCCACCCTCCGCAGCCTCTTTCCCTCCTTCCCTTCCTCGCCCCTTCCATCTGTGGGGTGGAGCGTGGGGCTTCCTTCTCCACTGGTTGTCTTTGCCCAAGGTTTCCTGGCTCTGCAGCCTTGTTCTTCTCTGGCTGGGGAATGGGTGCATTCATTGAGAAAAGCTGTGAGCCAAAATCCATTTGCCTGCGCCAATGCCATCTCCACTGAGCCAACGTCCAGCCACCCTGCTGCGGCTTTCCCCTCGTCTTGCCTCTGCCAACACTTTGGTTTTAAAAAGGCAGAGAGCACGCTGTTTGGAAAGGCTGCCCTCCTCTTGTGCCTGGAGCACTCTCTACACATAACCCCACCCTTGGTAGTTGAGCCAAAAAGTGTAAAGCTGTGCAGCTCTTCCCACTGAAGGGCAATCCCCCCCCCGCCCCATGGCTCAGGCCCAGCAGGCACTTCTTAGTGTCCCCCCCCCATCACCCCCTTCTCCTGCCCCACTTCCCTTCCAGCTCCCTGTCTGCCTCTGAGCGCCTGCAGGACCCACTCGGTTGGAATCGCAGAATTGGATGAGACCCAAGGGGCCATCTAGTCCCACCCCATTCTGCCATGCAGGGATACCAGCCCAAGCCCTCCTGAAAGATGCCCACCCAGCCTCTGTTTAAAGACCTCCAAAGAAGTAAAGCCCACCACCCTCCAAGGCAGCTGCATAGCTCTTACTGCCAGGAAGGTCTTCCTAATATTTTGGTGGATTCTCTTTTCCTGTACAGTAATTTGAATCCTTTGTTGGTTCTTGTCCTACTTTCCGGAGCAGCAGAAAGCAAGCTGGCTCCATTGTCGACATGACATCCCTTCAGATGCTTAAAGAGCGCTTTCATGTCTTCACTCCTCGGTGCTAAACCTCCGCAGCAACCCCAGTTCTTCCTCATAAGGCTTGTGGTTCCCTGAGTTTTCATCAGTGTGTGCCTGTGTGCCAGCCAGCGCATGATACCTGCCCCCTCTCCCCTCCGGCAGGTCACGGAGGAGCGCTTTGGGCCCACGGTGGTGCCCGTACCCTTCCTGGAAGACGCGGCCTCCTACGACCTGCTGACGGTGCTGATCAAGAAGCCACAGCTGGGGCAGGCCCTCCTGCGTCGCCAGCGGTGCCTGGTGCCCGTTGGGCCCCTGGAGAACCTGCTGCAGGCGGGCACGGGCCCCCGGGAGCTGACCCACTGCACCCGTGAGTACAACGCCCGGGTGAGGGGCGAGTCCCGCTACGAGGAGACGCGGCTGGTGGAGGGGGCCTTGCGCCACATCCGCCTGACCATGGCCGGGGTCCACAAGAAGGTGGCCTTCCTGGTGTTGCGCCCAGGAGTGGTGGCCCTGCGGCCGGACCTGCCGTGGCTGCGCTCGCAGGGCAGCATCTACGTGGTCTACGAGGTCTTCTACTGCAGCAGCCTCAGCCTGGCCGTCACCCAAGGGGAGGCCCACCGCACCTTCCTCCGGGAGCAGCCCCTCCCCGTAGCCTTCTCCTGCCTCAAGTTTGCCCTCAGCCCCAAGGGCGTGCTGGGCTCCCAGAAGCCCATGGGCCACAGCCTGCCCGCCAAAGCTGCCTGGGTGAGGATGGCCATCCTGGAGCCCCCTGCCACTACCGTGGCCCCCCCAGTGATGCCCGTGATGGAGACCACCCTGCCCAGGGAGAAGGATGGTACCGCTGGACGCAAGCGATGGAGACCCCTGAGCCGGCCCTCGCGGCCCCTGGCAGGTGAGAGACCCACAGGGCGGGGGAGGGAGTCGGGGGTCCTGAGACGGAAACCCCCTTGGGACCCCGGAAGGCCTGGCTGGGAAAGAGGGGGGCATCAAAGCAATGCTCTGTGAGTTGGAGGTCAAGGGAGGAGAGGCTCTCCCCTGGAGCCCTCCCCCCCAAATTCAGGTGGCTCCCCTCACTCCATTGCAGCAAGAGGGAAGCACCAAAGAGCCCCTCCAACCCCCCCGTGTCCCAAGCAGGGATCCTTCCCCTTCCCTCTGTTGGGGCGGACAGAGCCCCTGGGTTCATTTCTGGAGACCGGGAACGCAGCCGGGCCTGATCCTGGAAGGCTGTGAGAACCGGTTAGCCAGGTGGGACTTACTCCCAGGTAAACGCCCCCAGCCTCAGGTAATCTGGGTTCCACCATACAGCAGCCCCGCCTGCCCTCCTGTGGGCCAAATGAAGCTCATCCCCAACATCCACCCCTCAGGACCACCTCCTTCCACCCCCCATGCCCAGGCCACCCTCTTTCTGGCCAACTTGCCCCTTCCCTGAGGCCACCTCCTGCTCCCCACCTGCCACCAATCTGACCACAAACTGGGCTGGGCAAGGATGCCAACTGCTGGGGGGGCTGAGCCAGACGGGGGGCAGCCCCTCAAGAGAGCAGCAAGGGGGAACAGGGAGTCACAGAGATGGGGTGGGATGAATCTGTCTTGGTTTTTAGTCCAAACTGTAAAGGAGCCAACCAATATGACGTCTGACTATTAAATGATGAGACTGATACAATAACCCATCTTTATTTATATGTATGACAATTCTAATGCTTGTCCCCTTCAATATGCTCCTCGTTCACACTCACACACCAATGCATTCTGGTTTTCCACTGGTCAAAAGCGTGGATCAGATCAGTTTCCATCAGCTGTTTCAACACATCTCCCTTTTTCTTCTTTACTGCATCAATTGACTCAAAACCTGTTCCTTTAAGCACTGGTTTCACTTTAGGCAAAAGAAAAAAGTCACATGGTGCCAAATCTGGTGAATATGGAGGATGTTCAAATGTAGGAATGCGTTTATCAGCCAAAAACTGCTTCACAGAAAGTGCTGTGTGCACGGGCACATTGTCTTGATAACAAATGAAACCATTTTCCCACCGTTCTGGCCCTTTTTCCCCTGACTCTTTCTCTCAGCTTTGTCAAAACTTTCTTACGATAATGCTGGTTCACTGTTCTGCCTTCTGGAACCCATTCTGCCAAAATTACACCCTTGATACCAAAAAACAAACCCATGGCTTTGAATGTAGACTTGTTTTTGTTTTGCATTCATAGAATCATAGAACTGTAGAGTTGGAAGAGACCACGAGGGCCGTCCAGTCCAACCCCCCTGCCACGCAGGAAATCACGATGAAAGCATCCCCGACAGATGGCCATCCAGCCTCTATTTAAAGAGCTCCAAGGAAGGAGACCCCACCACGCTCCGAGGGAGTGCGTTCCACTGCCGAACAGCTCTGACTGTCAGAAAGTTCCTCCTAATGTTGAGGTGGAATCTCTGTTCCTGGAGCTTGCATCCATTGCTCCGTGTTCCAGTCTCTGGAGCAGCAGAAAACCAGCCTGCTCCATCCCCAACGTGACACCCCTTCAAATACTTAAACAGGGCTATCATATCGCCCCTTAACCGTCTTTTTTCCAGGCTAAACATACCCAGCTCCCTAAGTCTCTCCTCAAAGGCATCCTTTCCAGACCTTTCACCATTTTAGTCGTCCTTCTCTGGACACGCTCCAATTTGTCAATATCCTTTTTGCATTGTGGTGCCCAGAACTGGACATAGTATTCTAAGTGAGGTCTGACCAAGGCAGAATAGAGCGGCACTATTACTTCCTTTGATCTGGACACTATACTTCTATTGATGCAGCCCAAAATCGCATTGGCCTTTTTAGCTGCCGCATCACACTGTTGACTCATGTTCAACTTGTGGTCTACTAGGACTCCTAGGTCCCTTTTGCACGTAGTCTTGTTCAGCCAGGTCTCCCCCATCCTAAATCGATGCATTTCATTTTTCTGTCCTAAGTGCAGTACTTTACACTTCTCCGTATTGAATTTCATTTTGTTAGCTTTGGCCCAGCTCTCCAGTCTATCCAGGTCATTCTGAATTTTGATCCTGTCCTCTAGGGTATTAGCTACTCCTCCCAATTTGGTGTCATCTGCAAATTTGATTCTATGATTCTATGAAAACACTGAGGCAAAGAAGGTGTTGAGTAATTCTGCCTTTTCTCTGTCCCCTGTTAGCATTTTGCCATCTTCTCCACGTAGCGGCCCTATCATTTCCTTCTTCCTCCTTTTGCTGCGGACATACCCCCCAAAAAACCTTTCTATTGTTCTTAACCTCTCTAGCGAGCCTGAGCTCATTCTGTGTAGTATGTGGGGAAATCATTATTGTAATGCAATGCAATCTTGTGTATCCCATGTTAAGTTCAGTTTAGGAATTTCCCTGCATGCATCAGTTCTTTCACACCCCCTTCTTCTTACCCTAGGCAATTTTTGCCAACTGGAGCAATGGGTCATTCATCACATGACCTAATTTAAATATTATTACACTTTGTAAGTTCCTTTTAAGTTTTGTCTCCATGTGGCTGTAGCCATGTTTTAGTCTTTGAGCCGCCTTTGAGTCCTTTTAGTCGAGTCACCATGTAGCCCACACCACTTAAGGCTGGGTGAGTTCTTTTTCCTGCTGCAAATCCTTTTAGTTATCTAGGGACCTTTAAGTTTGTTTTGATATGTAGATTAAGATTGATATACCTTCAGTAAACTTTTGATATGCATTTTTAAACTGACATCTTTGTTATTTTAATGAGTCTAATTGACTGGGTGATCAGACCACACATTTAAATGTTAATTGAGCTGCATTCCGATGCCTTTTACTCTGCTTATTTTGAAAGAAAAGTGTTTTTACTTTTAAAGAAGATATTTTTATTTTTAAAAGGGCTAGATCCCTTGGACCATGAAATTGTCTTCCAGGCAAATAAGGAATTTGCTAGACCTTGTAGTTTTGGCTGAGTTAGATTGCCAGCAAATATCAGGATAGTTGAAGTCACCCATCACTACTACATCTCTCCTTTCTGCATGTATGTTCATCTGTTCTAGAAAGGCAACATCCAATTCCTCCGTCTGATTTGGGGGTCTGTAGTAGAGTCCCACAATAACATCCCTGTTGTTTCCCTCCCCTTTAATTTTTATCCAGATGCTCTCCACCTGGCTTCCAGTATTGATGTCATGGATCACTTCACTGGTGTAAATATCCCTGACATATAATGCTATTCCTCCTCCTTTCCTGTTTGGCCTGTTTCTCCTATAAAGGTTATACCCCTCTATTTCTACATTCCAATCATGAGACTCGTCCCACCAGGTTTCAGTAACGCCTATTATATCATATTTGTTTTGTAGTGCAAGGAGTTCAAGTTCATCTTGCTTATTTCCCATGCTCTGTGCATTAGTGTAGAGACATCTGAGACCATGTGTTCCCTTTACTTGCTCCCTGTGCAAGTTTTTTTGCCTCCCACTGTTGGGTCCTTGCGCTGTTTGCCTTGTTCCCTCTATGACAGTTTGACTATTTTCTCCAGCCCTTTTGCCTTCCAGAATACTGTCTCCCTCCCCCATTTGACTCAGTTTAAAGCCCTCCTGATCAAATTCTTGAGAGTGTTGGCAAAAATGTTTCTTCCAACTGTTGTAAGATGCACCCCATCTCTTGCCAGAAGTCCCCCTGCATGGAAGCGCAGTCCATGATCCAAGAATCCAATTTGTTCTCGGCGACACCATCTACGGAGCCAGTTGTTTACGTCGGCTATTTTCCTCTCCCTTCTTGGACCATGCCCTTCAACTGGCAGAAGAGACGAGATGACCACCTGTGCGTTCATTTCTTTCAGCTTCCTCCCCAGGGCCTCATAATCTCTTCTGATCTTGGGAAAGCTGTGCCTTGCAGTATCATTGGTTCCCACATGGACCAAAAGGAAGGGGTAATGATCCGTAGGCTTGATGAGTCTTGTCAGCCTCTCGGTCACATCACAGATCTTTGCCCCAGGGAGACAACACACCTCCCGAGTCATCTTGTCAGGCCCACATACCACTGCTTCTGTACCCCTCAGCAAGGAGTCCCCCACCACCACCACACGCCTCCGCTGAGGCTTCGCAGCTGCTGTTCCTTGCGGTGGTCCTCTCAAGGTCCCCTGCTCTACCCCTGAAGTCTGTCCATGCTGTTCTTCCTCGTTGTCCTTGATAAGGGAAAGGGCTTCGAATCGATTCTGTAGCTGCAAGCTGCTGGAAGAATCCCTGGATTTTCTTGTTCTGTGTGTGACATTCCTCCAGCTGTCTACTTCCTGTGTCCGTGAAGTGACCCTCTCCTCCACAGCCACTTCCTCTGTGCGGTCCCCATCCAAGACTGTTCGTTCTGTTCTGTCCAGGAAAACCTCTTGCTCACGAATCTGTTGAAGTGTAGCTACCCGTGTCTCCAGCTGCTGGACTTTCTCCTCCAAGAGGGCTACCAGCTTGCACTTGGTGCATGTGAAGTTCTCCACGTCTGTAGACAAGAATACAAACATCGCACAAGTATTGCAGGTGACCGCCACAGCCCCCTCAGTGTCCATGGTGAGAAGTCTTTGGTAATCAGTGCTGCTAATGCTGTACTTTTCCTTGGTTGATCAAAGTTTGCTGGGTTGATCACCCCCTCAGAAACACACACACTCTCCCAAGAGTTTTAAAAAAATTCAAACTCACCCACTCAAAATGGCTGCCCAGAAGCTGCTCTCCTTCTTCTCCCTGGCAGGAAACAATCAGTTCTCCCTGATTTGTCTGAAAGTTAGAAACCCAGTCTCATTATTCAATAGACAGACCTCCTATGAGTTCCTTTAAAGACCATGCTTCCTGCTCCTCCTCTGCTCAAGTGTGATTCCCCCCAACACACCATCTTTGACCCCCGCCTCCAGACGCACCCCCAGCCTCTGCAGTAAGGGCACTTGCACAGCCTTATGACACCCCACCCGAATGCCGGGGTGGGAATGCTGGAGGAGGGGGCAGCTCTCCCCAATGGATGGATGTCTCCCCCCACCACCACCTGGGGAAAAGGAATGAGACAGAGATGATCTCGCTTGTCATGCGCCCGGCGATCCTTCCAGGGAAATGGCCCTTCCGGCGGACTCGGCCCAAGGTGGGCGCCTCAACTGGCAACATGGCCGACCCAGAGAGACACTCCATGTCGCTGCCCCTCCTGCAGAGCGTGACAGCCGAGAGCGACACGGAAGAGTGAGCAGGAGGGCAGAGCCGGACCACCCCCATCATGGCAATAAAGCTGTTTGCAAGCAATGCCAAGGCTCTGGGTCTGGCTGGGGGGTGGGAAGGGGGGCACCGGTGGGGCTCAGGAATAACCTGGGAAAAGGAGAGCCTTTGCCCACTAAAAGGTGGGCAATGAGTGCAGAGGGGCAGTGGCCCCCCAACCAGGCTGCCCCCTAGGGCCCTTGGAGGCAGCACCACCCACGCCCTGCCTCAGCATCAGCTCTGGCCCATTCCTTCCTCTGCCTGGGCCAGAGAGGTGAAGGGGGTGCAGTCCAGAAAGGGAGCCCCTCCTCACCACCACCCCTGCAAAATGTGCTTGCCCTAAGAGGTCTGGCTCTGCTCCTGCTCCCTGCAGAAGCCCCTCTCTGGGCCCTTTGAGGCCCCGGACAGCCCCACTGCAGGGCATCTGGCTGAGGAGGGGTTCAATTCTGCCCCACGGCAGAGAGCCCACAAAGGGAGGGGCTGGCAGTGTGCATTCCCAAAAGTGGGAGTTCGGGGCCAGCACCCCATTTCATTCAAGTATTTTGGGGAGGAGCATATTCAAGAGCCCAATGTTACAAGAGAAAGTAGGCCCCCAGTGGGCCACACGGCAGGACGGCAAAAATCGCTTGGGGGCAGAGAGAAGCCAGGGCTAGGGGCAAAATGGTGCCCATTCCCAAGTGCCTGCCTTGCAAAATTAATGGGTGGGCAAGGAGGGAGAGAGAGAAGAAGAAAGCCTTCCTTCCAGGTGGGATTGGGAGGGAGTGGAAAAGCCCAGGAAACAACCATTGGAAACCCTCGCCATGATATAGTTCTTTCCAGTCATGGCAGGAAGAGCACGCATGAAAGGGCCATGTATGCTGGTGGCGCTGAATAAACAGACAGCCTTATGATGGGCCATCACAGAATCCTAGCGTTGGAAGACACCCCAAAGGCCATCCAGTCCAACCCCATTCTGCCATGTAGGAAGACCCAATCAAAGCATTCCCAAAAGATTGGGCATACAGCCTCTGCTTAAAAACCTCCAAAGAGGAGACTCCATACTGCGAGGCAGTGCATTCCACTTCTGAACAGTTCTTACTGTCAGGAAGTTCTTCCTAATAATGTTTAGGTGGAATCTCTTTTCCTGGAGTTTGAACCCATTGCTCCGTGTCCTAGTCTCTGGAGCAGCAGAAAACAAGCTTGCTCCATCCTCAGTATGACATCCCTTCAAGTATTTAAAAATGGCTATCATGTCACCTCTCAAGCTTCTCTTCTCCAGACTAAACATGCCCAGCTCCCTATTCCGCTCCTCAGAGGGTATCATGGCTTCCAGACCACCCACCATCCTGGTCGCCCTCCTCTGGACACGTTCCAGCTTCTCAATATCCTTCCTGAATTGTGGTGCCCAGAACTGGACAAAGTATTCCAGGTGAGGTCTGACCAAAGCAGAATAAAGTGGCACTATGACTTCCCTTGAACTAGACACCCTACTCTTATTAATGCAGCCCAAAATCGCATTGGCTTTTTTAGCTGCTGCATCACACTACTGACTCATGTTCAGCTTGTGGTGCACTAAGACTCCTTAGATCCTTTTCACATGTAATGCCTTCAAGCCAGGTGTCACCCATCCTATATCTGTGCATTTCATTTTTATTGCCCAAGTGTAGTATCCTACAGTTCTCCCTGTTGAAATTCGTTTTGTTAGTTTTGGCCCAGCTTTCTAAATCATTTAAGGGTGTCATTTTGGATTCTGATCCTGTCCTCTGGGGTATTATCTACCCCTCCTAATTTGGTGTCATCTGCAAACTTGGGTAAGCCAATTACAAATCCAGTTGCCTTGTCTAGCCCACAGGTTACTAACTTTTTTGCAAGGATATCATGGGGGACCATGCCAAAAGCCTTCCTGAAATCAAGATACACTACATCCACTGCGTTCCCTTCATCTATCAAGTTTGTAACTCTATCAAAAAAGATGAGATTAGTCTGGCATGACTTGTTTTGAGAAATCCATGTTGACTTGTAGTGATCGCAGCATTCCTTTCTAAGTGTTTACAGACTTTCTGTTTAATGATCTGCTCTGGAATCTTTCCTAGTATTGATGTCAGGCTGACTGGGCAGTAATTATTTGGGTCTTCTTTATCACCTTTTTAAAGATGGGGACAACACTTGCCCTCCTCCAGTCTGCTGGGACCTTTCCTGTTCTCCAGGAATTCTCAAAGATTATTGCCAATGGCTCTGAGATTACTTCTGCCAGTTCTTTGAACACCCTTGGATGAAGTTCGTCTGGCCCTGGAGAATGGAACTCATTTATTCTGGCCAGGTATTCCTGAACTCCCTCTTTACCAATTTTGTGCTGTATTTCCCTATGGCATCATCTGCTCCATCTTCCCCAGGTTGAGCACTGTTCTCCTTTTGGGAAAAGACCCAGGCAAAGAAGGTGTTGAGTAGCTCTGCCTTATCTCTGTCCCGTTAACCTTTCGCCATCTTCTCCACACAGTGGCCCTACCATTTCCTTGTTCTTCCTTTTGCTACGCACATAACTAAAAAAGCCCTTTTAATTGGGCAATCAAGATGGTGAGAGGTCTGGAAACCATTATGCCCTGTGAGGAGCAGCTTAGGGAGCTGGGCATGTTTAAGCCTGGAAAAAAGACGGTTAAGGGGTGAAATGATAGCCAAGTTTAAACATTTGAAGGGATGTCCTACTGAGGATGGAGCAAGCTTGTTTTCTGCTGCTCTAGAGACTAGGACACAGAGCAATGGACTCAAACTGCAGGGAAAGAAATTCCACCTAAACATTATTAGGAAGAACTTCCTGACAGTAAGAGCTGGTCGAAAGTGGAATACACTGTCTCTGAGCGTGGTAGAGTCTCCTTCTTTGGAGGTTTTTAAACAGAGGCTGGATGGCCATATGTTGGGAATGATTTGATTCTGTATCCCTGTAGGGCAGAATGGGGTTGGACTAAATGGCCCTTGAGGTCTCTTCCAACTCTATGATTCTATGAATTGTTTCGTACCTCTTTAGCAAGCCTGAGCTTGTTCTGCACTTTTGCTGTTCTGACTTTCGCCCTACATGTGCTGGGTATCTGAGTTGAAGTCAGCTTGACAGCAGTTGACAACAAACATTTTGTGTATTGTGTATAGTACTGTAGTTTGAATCCATGGCTTGTGAGCCCACAGATATGGTGGGCCCACTGTATTTGGAGAAGGAATGTCCGTGGCTTGAGGAACTTTTTTTGTTTTGGTAAATCAGACTCCTAGGGCTTAGGAGAATTGAGACCCTGTTTTGGATGCCTTGGCCAGAAAGACAGGGAACTCCTCTGCCTTAAATCGCCTGCTGGTACTCAAATGGGGGGGGGTCTCTTCCCCTCCTCTTTGCCAGGAAACCATGGCGCTCTCTTGCTGCTCCTCCAAGGAGTGTGGGGAGGGATGGGGAAGGTGCCCAGATGGCTTCTCGTGGGCCCGAAGGCTTGCTTTCCTGTGGGTGGGGACATTAGATGCTTTTGGTCTTCCCATCTGGGTCAAAGTTGCCATGGGTGGCACCGGTTTATTGTCTATGTGCTCCTGCAAGGAGGCCTGGCACATCTCTCTTCCTTCCCAGCCGCTGCGCTTAAGATGGCGTCTGTGGGAAGCGTGGTGCCGCTTGAAGGACGGGATGGCCTCATCCTCAGAGGACGGGAGGAGGAAGAAGCGTCCCTACCCATCTGAAAACGAGGCCTCCTCCACGTAGGAAAAGGGGGCAGTTGCTCATTTGCCACTGCCACAGCCCCAAGTAATGTGCCCACTTTCCTGCTTTACTCTCCTTACCTGAGCCTTTCTGATTGGACTGAGGCCCAAAACCACCTGGCGAGGTCAGGATGAAGGGCCTGGCCTGCCATTACAGGGGGTGGGAGGCAATCTGGGGGCCCAGAATCATGGGGGTGGGTTGGGCCCCCAACTCATGGGGTGAGCACTGCCTCCCCCCCCCCTGCTCAGTGGCATCTGAGGGTGAAAATACTCCTTCAGGGAGTCTGGGCTGTGCTCAGCTAAAACCTCAAGGTCAGAGATGGCGCCCCACATCTTGGTGAAAGTGTCTCCAGCTTCCCTGTGATGCGCAGCCGTTGTGGAAGTCAAAACGGAAGAAAAGGAAGAGAGAGGGGGCTTGGTTTGTTTGCTTTTCAAGCAGACTGGCTGACGGGGGGGCTATAGGGCTCTTTCTCCATCCCCCCCACTCTGAGACCCATCAGTCTCAAGGAATGGAGTGCCCCCTGTGGTCCTTCCAACTCTCCAGTGGGGGGGGGAGGCAAAACAGTGAGGGGCACCCAAGGCTCGTGGAAACCACAGCTTGCACAGTTCCCCCAGTCAGAATGACCGACCGTGAGGGATGGACAGAGCAAGAGGCAGGAGGCCGCCCTGCTGTGGGGGGACAAGCACCCCCCATAGATGGCACACCGACACACAACCCACATGAGAGAGAGAGAGAGAGAGAGCTTCTTTTATACATATTGCAACGAATTCTCCAGAAAAACATTCATTCCAAATAAATTAAAAAGGTCCGTGTCCTGGTGTGGAGTTTTAAAAAGTCGCCCGCAGGTAGCAGGGCGCTCCTCACCCTCCCTCATTAGTGCAGGCCTGGCAGGGCCAAGCCGAAAGGAGAGGAGGGAGGGAGGGAGGGAGGGAGATTGCAGCCGAGAGCCCCCAGCCCTGCCCAGGCCAAGGGAGGGTGGGGTGGGGGGAAAGCCCCCAGTCACTCCTCGGGGGGCTCCAGCAGGAAGGGGGAGGTGACGGCGTGGGCCTGGGCAATGGCCGCCAGCTCCTTGAGGAACTCGCTGAAGATGACGGCGCAGTAGACAGCGTTCTTGACCCGCAGGGCCTCGCTCTGCTTCTCGGCTGAGCTGCGGAAGAGGGAGGCCCCCGACAGGGCGTGCATGACCGGCCCCTCGCGCATGTGCTGCAGGGCCAGCTGGGCCGCCTGGCGCGCACGAGTCGGGCTGTTGGTGTGGCGCATGATCAGCTCCCCCAGGGAGGGCTTCCGGCTCTTCACTGCATGGCGGGGCCGGGGTGGGATGTGGGGAGAGACAGAAAGAGGAGGGCACGGTGTCAGGATGGGGAGCTGAGAAGGGGACCCCTCCCCAGTGAGACACACACACCTCTCTCCCCTGTGGCCTCATCCCACCTGAAAGCCATGTACTGCCAGACACCACGGCCAAGGGTCCAAATGGCTGCCTTCCCCATGGCCATGGGCAGCGGCATCCCTGCCCATCCCCACAAGGCATGTGAATAGCAGTCACGCCAGTCAGTGTTTTAAAATGGGCTCCAATGGAAAATGGAAGCCCGCTTGGCACAGGTGAATTCCCACGGTGTCAGAAAGGGGCTGGACTAGCTTGGCTGCTGGGGGAGCCCCCTGTCCTGGCCTGCACCCCTCGGGCCCATCCCCCTGACTGCCCCCCAGCTGCCCCTCTGGCACAAGACCAGGGGTCCAGCAGAGGCCGGCTGAGTGCCAGGAGAATCCCACCCAAGAGCCAGACAAACACCTTCCGGGCCACTTCCGCCCCCCACAATGTAAGGGGGGTGGGGGTACAGCCACCATCTTGCTTCCCACCAAGGGCTCTTCCTCACCGAGGGTCTCCGACCGGCGCAAAGAGGGGGCGGCGTTCTGGGTGTCTGACCAGTCCAGCTTCCCGCGGGCAATCAGGTACTTCTTGGCTTTGAAGAGGAGCGTGGGAAAATCCTCCTGGCTGGCAGCAAAGCTCTCAATCTTGTTCTTCACCGAGCCCAGGACCTGTGGGGGGGGGGGGAGGAAGGTCAGTGCCTGGCCAGAGGGTGTCCGGAGCAAGGGGCAGGCCCAGGGCTGGAAGCCCCCCCCCCAGCTCCCCCCCCCGGTTCCTCAGCTGGCCCAGCCAGCCCCCGGCTACCTGGATGAGGGACTTAACGCTGGGCTGGAAGACCATGTTGGTGTTGAGCAGGAAGGAGCGCAGGAGGGGCTGGGGGTAGCAGGCCAGCTGGGAGAGGAGCCCCGTCAGCAGGAAGTTGACGTAGAGCGAGTTCTGCAGCATGTTCTCCAGCTTGGCCAAGAGGACGGCCACAAAGGGCCCTGCAGACGGCCGGGGGGGGGGGAGAGAGGAGGAGGCGGTCACCAAACCCCTGGTCCAGCGAGCCCACCAAGGGCTTGGGCACAGCCCCTCCCGGGTGATGCCAGCCACAGTTATTAGGGCTGCCTGAACCCCATTTCATCAGTCCTGGGAGTAAGGGATCTGCAAGAAGGGGTGCGTGAAGAGAACGCACACAGGCAGGCTTGGCTGTTCTGCACTGTGTGTGCGACAATCAGGCAAGGCAGGCCGCCTCGACACCAGGCCCTGCCCAGCTCCTGCCTTCCCACCTGGGCCTGAGCAGACACGTTCAACTCTCTTTTGGTGGCCTGGAACAGACTCTCTTATTCACAAAGGAAAGCCGCAGAGACCCCGGCAATGCCAGACCCTGCTATTTCCACCCCATGCCACACAGGCGCCATCTACACAGCCCCAGCAGAGCACTGTTAAGGGGAGGGCTAGGAGGACCCACAGGCTGGGGCGGACCCACAGAGGACACAGAAGGGCCAGGGGGTGCCCGAGCAGGCATGGAAGCCCAGCTAGCCGGCAGACGAGGGGCTGAGCTTAGGGGAGCGAAGGAGTCCACCACAACCCATTCCTTGGAGGATCTGAGAAAGGCTCACCTGTGAAGGGCTGGCTCGGGGGTTGCCCGGGGGTCCGCGGGGGGCTGCTGATGAGCCGGGCCAGGGGCTCAGGTGGCCGGGGCTTCCCCGTGCTGTCCGAGTGGGAAGAGAAGCTGCGGTAGGCCTCCTCTTCCTCGTGGGAGAGGGGGCTGGGCTCCAGAGGGACCCCCTGGCCGGGCGGCAGAGCTCCTTGCTCCTCCCCCTCCCCATCTCTCGCCTGGCCCCCGTTCTCCATCTCGTCCTCGATCCGGCTCAGCTCCGCTGTGAACTTCTCCACGGTCGAGGCGGACCCGTTCTCCACCGGCGGCGCCTGGGAGAGCATCTCGTCCAGAAGCGACTCCGGGCAGGGCGACGGGGGCCAGGCAGGCCCTGAGCCAGAGCAGGAGGCGGCGGAGGCGGCGGCAGTGCCACAACTGCTGGTGGCCGAGGCTGCACCGTTCTCCATCACGCTCCCTTGCGCGCACCAGCGGACCTTCTTGACACCCGTGTCCACGTGGGCTCCATTGAGCAGGGCACTTGAGTCCAGGGGGGCTGGGGAGGAGGGAGCGCTGGGGTCCGTGCCAGGGAGAGCCCCTTCCGGGCCGGCCACTTCCTCCGTCAGGCTCCGTTTTTTAGTCCGGGGGGAGGCGGGCGCGGGGCCGGGGTGCCCGCTCGGGTGGAAGGAAGTGTAGCCGAAGCAGTCACTGTGGAGGGGCGAGGGGGTCCCGGGGGGCGGGGCCAGGCTGCTGGCGCTGGGCTCCTCCCCGTCGTAAGGGGCCGACCAGACGCGGCAGGCCCAGACGCAGCGGTCCACGCTCAGCCGCGCATCCCGCAGGTACTCCAGGTAGTTCCCTTCCAGTTCACCCACCTCCTCCCAGCGGCCAGGACGGTGCGCGGGGCTGCCCGTGGGTGTCCCCGGAGAGCGGGGGGTGGGGCTGGCAGCCTCCGCGCTGAAGCCGGACTGGCGCATGAAAAAGGAGATCCGAGAGGGCGTGGAGGGCTTGGGGACGGTCACCACAGAGGAGGAGGAGGAGTCCACGCTGGGGCTCCCATGGCCTGTGGGCACAGAAGCGGAATTAGGGGGGGTTCAAATGGACACCCACAAAGAAGGAGACCCCGCCTTCACCCCCTCCCCAGACTTCGACCCCAGCCCCCAAGGCAGCTCGGGGAGGCAAGTGTGGGGCAGAAGTCTGCAGGGCTGCAAGACGGGACCGCGCATCCTGTCAGGGCTTCTCCTCTGGACTGGGTCTCCTCCCGCCCCGGAGCCTGCCCCACGTGTGCAACGGAAGCTGTGGGCCGGCCGGCCGCTGTATGGGCCACTGAAAGCAGTGAGCTCCACCCTCTTTCCCCCTCCACCAATAAGGGTAACTGCGATCAAAGGGCTGGGGGGGGGCACTTGTTTGGTGGGGTCTCCTTCCTTGGAGGTCTTTAAACAGAGGCTGGGTGGCCAGCTGTCAGGGATGCTTTGATTGTGATTTTCTGCGTGGCAGAAGGGGGTTGGACTGGATGGCCCTCGTGGTCTCTTCCAACTCTATGATTCTATGATTCCACACAAAAGCGATTAAAAGCTGAACTCCCTCCAGAGGCCAAGATGTCTAACATAAGACTCGCGGCCTTTGGCCACATCATGAGACAACATCGCACTCAGTCGTGCTCTCAGGAAGTAGGAAAACAGAAGTGGGTGGAATCCCCTAAGTTTGCAAGACCTGGATGACTGATGGGGTGGGGAGAGATGGAACCCAATCCATGGGGAAGCCCCTGTTCTTCCCCCTTCCCATTGAGCATATCAGTGCAGCTGAGAGTAGAGCCTCCTCTCCCCAAAACAGTAAATTCCCCCAGCATCCCCCAGAAGAGAGGCTCAGCTCACAGGGCTCCAGCCCCAAACATTTCCCCCTTCCCCAGCCAGCTCACCCTTGGACCAGGCGGCGTGCTGCTGCTCCTCCTCGCGTTCGGGTGGCGGCAGGCTCTCTGGGCGGCAGCAACGGGGGATGAGCGAGAGGAACTTGGCAGCCGCCTTGCCGTAGAGGTCGGGCTCCTTCACGGCTCTCTTCTGGCTCAGCATGACATGGCTGCAGGGGATCAGGTACCTGGGGGGGGTGTGGGCAGGGGGGAGTCAATGACACAGAGCATGCGCAGAGAGCCCAAGACACCCATGGGCCAGCAGCACTACTGCATGCTGTGTGCCCACAAGCCCTGCCAGAGGGCACGCCTGTCCTGGGGGCATCGGTGCCAGAGAGCAGGACCAGCAGCCATGCCCTCTGGCGCTCCCTCCCCTCAGGAACACCGCTGCCCCCCCCCCCGCAACCCAAACACATCTCCTGGGGGCCAGCCAAACCTTGGCCTCCCCAACGCACCCTTTCTTTCCTGGGGACCCCCAGAAGCAGACGCTCCTGTTCCCTCAGCCCTTCTGAAGCAGGGTGTGCCTGTCCATGTGCAAAGGAAAGACGCCAGCCCCAGCCTCATTTGCCCAGCCAATCTATCCCTATTCCCTCTTTCTCCCAGTAAGAAACCTCAGGGGGGCCCTCCCACAGCCAGCAGGGACCTTTCTTTACACACACACCGCAGCTAATACTAGCACCCCTTGCGTGGCAGGGAGTTGGACTGGAGGACCTCGTGGGCTCTTCCAACTCTATGATTCTATGACCCCAAAATTCCAGGCGGTTCAAAAGGAAGGCCTGTGAGACTCATGGCCACAGGCTGCCTGCCACCTTGGTTGGCTTTGGAAGGGAACCAGACATGCCCAGCAGCATTCTCAGTGTCTCCATTCCTACCACGCAGGAATGACAGGGTCTCCAATGAGCCCGGTGGTTCAGAGCCGAGCACAGCCACATGTTTATCAGGGCGTTCCGAAGGCGTGGAGCGGAGAGGCCTCCTCGGGTCTCATCCTGCACCCAGGGAGCTTCTTGTTTTTATTTGGTTACAGTGGGTCCAGAGTTCTTACAGCACACACACACACACACTCCCCCAGTTGCATTTAATGAGCATCCTGCGCCTCCCAGCGCTGGCCAGCAGAGGGAGTCCAAGCTCCCAAACTCCCTCTCTGCAGGCAGAGGCCGCCAGCTGTGTGTGAGGAGGGGGTGCAGGCAGGCAAAGGGGAATTGGGGGGTACCTGAGCACCAGCTGCAGCATGACGTCTTCACAGTGGAGGCTGAGCAGAGTCCGGAAGAGGCTGAGCGACACCATGCAGAGCTAAGGAGAGGAGGAGAGGCAGGCATGAGGGGGAGTGTGGCAAGTGGGGGGGTCTCTATCTCTGGGCTGCCCCCCACTCTAAGACAGCTTTGATAGGATAAAAAGGGGAAAGGAGCAGGAGGAGAATTAAAGAGCACCTTTAAGACCAACTGGTTTATGTCAGCAGGAGCTTTTGTGGACTTCACAGGCACTCTGGATTGAAACTGGATTGAAATCCACTGACAGCTCCAAATGACACAGAATCCTAGAGTTGGAAGGGACCCCAAAGGCCATCCAGTCCAACCCCATCCTGTCACACGGGAAGACACCACCAAAGCACTCTCTAAGCCTCTGTTCAGTGCATCTTGAAGGTGTTCCTGGATCCCCCCTTTCCATGCTGTGATAGGCTAACAGGGCTCCTTCTGCAAAAGGAGGGAGCTCTGGGCCAAACTGGCCAAACACAGGCACCCCAAAAGTGTCCCCAAAGGAAGGATACCTGGGCCTGATCCAGTTGAGTGTGTGTGTGTGCGCACACACAAAAGAGAGAGAGCGCATACATAAGGATGGCTCTGGAGATTCAGACCAGAGGGGCCCCCGCCCCCCATTTCACCAGGGGGAGGGAAGAGAGAGAACCCTTACTGACCCCGAATACTGCCAGGAGCACAGCCAGTTTCCCCCTGACCCCAAATTATTAGGACAGGACAAACTTCATTCACGCCCAGCCTTTCCCCAAAAGCTTGCCCCCCCAACTCCACTCCAGTCCACCACCACCACCCGCCTCCAACCAGTGCCCTCTCTGCCAGTCCTCACCCGGGAGTTGCTGGCGATGCGCCCGACCAGGGTGTCGAGGATGGTGCTGTTGTCGTGGCGATGGAGGAGGAGGAAACGGAGGAAGGTCTTGAGGAGGGGGGTCTCGCTGATGCTGCGCAGGAAGAGGTCCAGGTAGGCCGTGCTGGCGATCATCTCCTCAATGGAGGTCTGACCAAGGGGAGAAGAGGAGGCGGAGGGGGGGGGCACTCAGTGGGGCTGCCCAGCAAAGCCGCCCCCTCCAACCCTGAGAGTCTACAGGATGGCTTCACCCCGGGGCAGAGGCGGGAGCCTTGCGGATCTCCTTTTCTCTCTCTCACACACACAAAATATTCCTCAAATTTTGTTCCCACTGAACGTTTGAGGTGTTTGAGGGCTTTGTTTTTCCTAATTTCTTTCCATGTCAGGACTGTTTCTTCAATATAAGTTCCTCTGAAACCAATGGTATGGGGGTAATAAAAAGCCTAACATCTTTGTACAGAAAAGTGATTAGGAGGTTGTATAAAAAACAATGCTATTTGTGGAAAATCAGATTTCTTTTTGATTAAAAAAACCCCTTGTGAACATATTTTTTTTTTTTACAAGAAGTTCTGAAATATGAAACATCTCCACTTGGTCCTGATGTGCTGAGAGGCCCCCTTCCACCACAGACAAGCGAACGTGTGGGCATTCCTCACATCTCTGCCCACACAGCCCTGGCTGCTGTGCCAAGGGGTTCCCGCCATGCCCGGCTCAAGGGCTGAAACCAGCAGCCAGCGCTGCTGCCTTGCCCCAACCCACCCCGGTCCTGGCAGCTGGGGGCATTCCTGGCCAGCCAGAACTGGAGAGGGATGGGCAAACCCCGCTGTTCCTTGTCTGACCCCCATTTCAAGACTTCAGAGACACGAAGGGGGCTTTTGCCTGCAGGAATACAAAAGCCAGCAGCCCTTTTGGTTCTCACTGCCTGACAATTGGCTTTGTGTGAATATACACCAGTAATAAAAGGTGCTGCAGGTAAGAATGCCTCCACAGCCTGGAGCAAAAGTCACGTGGCGTGCACCCAGCATTAAGCCCTCTCCCACAAACTCTGGGGAACCCCCCCCCAGAGGGAGGGAGGGAGGGGGAGACCACCACCTCTCTAACTCCCTCACTCCCTCCCTCCCTCCCTCCCCATGGGGCTGGTTTTGCTTTGAGGAGCTCCCCTCCCAACCAGCTGGACCTTACCTTCACTCAGCCTTCCATCCTTTCGTAGGTTGGTAAAATGAGTACCCGACTTGTGGGGGCAATTAGCTAACACACATTGGAAGCTGCTTAATGCAGTGTAGATGTGTAAATTGCTATTGCTTAAAACAATTTGTAAGCCGCTCTGAGAGCCTTGTCGTTGAAGAGAGGGGTATAAATAACTAAATAACTAAATAACTAAATAAAATAAAAAAAAATACCTTGTGCAAAGCCGGGCCCATGACTGGCACCAGGAACCCGTTGTGGATGTAGTCCACCAGCTGCTTTTGGACCAGGGGATGGGCCACCTAGAAGGAGGGAGGGAGGGAAGGAGCATCAGCGCCAGAGGCTCCACCAGCCAGGGGGGGAGCTCAGCGGATCCAGGCCTCCCACTGCCCCAAGGCAGCCAACTCTTGGGCCTGGCCAAAATTGGCCCAGCGGGAGTGGCTGCCATCCTCACTGCTGCCGCTGCCATCAAGCCCACCAATCTCGGCTCCACTGTCCGCCTGGGCGTCAGGGTTCCAGCAGGAAGCAAAGCGTAGAATCAGCCCCCCGCCAGTCTCAGGCATGGCGGGTGGCCTCAGAGAAAGCCAAGCTCTTAGCTGGACACCACCCCTGACACGATCACATTCCAGCTGGCCCACACTCGCTCCCCTTTCCACTCCAAATGGGAGGGGGGTAGATGGTTGGGGGGTCACACTGTGACAGCAGCTGAGTGCACCCACCCCTGCAAACATGGCGGCCCAGGACCCTCTCAGCCAACCCACCTGGATGACGGCATTGCAGAACTCCAGCGAGTTCATGAAGAGGACCAGCGAGGGCACCCCGATCCAGTCCTCCCGGCGAAGGAAGTGCCAGTCGTCCCCTCGGACCTCCAGCTTGCGGGGCAGTGAGGAGTAGAGGGCGCTCAGTCCAGTGGCCAGGACCTGGGGGGAGGACACGCAGAGGGGTAAGAAAGGCAGTCAGCAGAAGGCTGCCCCCAACACTGGACCCTGAGAGCAGGGCTGAATGGGGAAGTAGGGGGGGAGTCAAGGGGCAGGGGGGGCACCCTGGCGGACACAGGCACCCAGCAGGAGAGAGCCAACGGACTGCCCGAAGGGCACGATCCAGGGGGCCCTCTTCTGCACAGGGAAGGGGGCTCCTCACAGAACCACACGGCACACAGTGGACCTCGGTGCTACCAGATGCAGCGACATGGGCCATTTTAAGAGAGGACAAGACAAACCCATGGAGGAGGGGGAAGAGGGGAGGCTCCATGGCTCCCGTCAGGAGGGCTGAATCCTCCCTCCTTAAGAAATGCCTCTCTAGACCTGCTTCTGAGGAGCACAAACAAGGGGACGCTGCGGTTGCCCTCCCTGCTTATGGGCTTCTGGTGGGGCAGGGAAGGTATCTGGGGGGCCATTCTGGGAACCTTACGCAGGACTCATCCAGGCGAGCTGCTGGCCTGATCCAGCCGCTGGGCTCCTATGATGCTGCCCTCTAGCTCAGCCCTCCCGTTGGGCAAAGCCTATGGGGGAAAGTCCTGGGAAGACGTTGGTAACAGGAAAGACTCTTCTACTCCCCACCCACCCTCAAGAATAGCTTTCCATGTGGGGCAGGTGGGGTGAGGGAAGAAACACCTACAGCCCCATAGCCCTGGATCAGGTACCCCCACTTCCCACCCACTGACCCTGCCCAGCCTGGCCTTGGTACCTTCCCCCTGCCCAGGAAAGCATGGGCACAACCAAGAGTCTGCCCCCAGTTTCCATGGGCTGCAACTCCAGCACCAGCACGCCACAGCACCGCTCTCACACGTAGGCAGCATCGGCCAGTCCTGGATTCCCCCTTTCCACCACTCCCCAGATACCCCCCCAGTCTGGGCGGCCCAGAGGTCCAGCAGCCCTGGGGGCAAGGGCAAATAGAGGCATGGAGCTTCCAGTACAAAATCCTCGGACTGGCAACGTGGCTGAGTCAGGCAGAGAGAGGGGCTGGCAGGGGCTGCGATTGGGCTCTGGCCCCCCAAGGGGAGAGGGAAGGGAAGGGTGTGACCTCTGCCATGCTGTTCTCTTCGTGGCACCAAGGGCAGGAGGGCCAGAGAGCAAACGGGCACCTTGATCAGGCGCCGCACCAGCCTGCCTGCGCATGACCCACCCGCCTGCCGGCCTTCCCCACCTCCCCCAGGCCTTCCTTTCCCCCCTTTTTTCTTGGGAATATTTTTATTGAAAGTGTTAGCGTACATTAAAAATGACAGAAATTAAGAAAAGAAATAAAAGAAATAAAAGGGAAAAAAGAAAAAAGTTATTTCTGATCTTCCTTCCAGCAGTTATAAATGCATATTGTTATTCACACCTCACTCTCTAACCCATTATCCCCTGCCAGGCCTTCCTGCCCCCTGATAAACCAACCACACACCCCCGTGCCGCCCCCTCCTTACCGGGCAGAAATAGGAGCTGTTGGCAATGTAGCGGGCGACGGTGTGGCTGCCGGCGGAGACGGCCATGAGGAGGAGGAGGGCGTCGCGCGCCTGCTGGCCCAGCACCCCCTCGTGGTGGATGAAGGGGACGAGGAGGGAGAAGACCAGGAGGTTGGGGGGGCCCTGCTCCGAGGGGCCCTGGAAGAAGAGGTCGAGGAGGGCCGGCTCCCGGGCCACCGAGACACAGAGCTGGTTGAGGAGCAGCACCAGGTTGCTCTCGAGGAGTGGGGAGGCCGGCCCGGCACAGAGGCCCAGCAGCCGCAGGAGGGGGGCCAGGATGGGCTTGTGGGGCAGCAGGGGCTGCTGGGAGTGGCTGACCAGCATCTCAAAGAGCTTCAGCAGCTCCACCTTCCGCTCCTCGGGGACCTCGCGCTGGAGGTGCCAGCCCACCAGCCGCTCCAGCACCCCCTCTGAGACCACCAGCTCCAGGATGGGGCCCATGCCGGGGCCCTCCCCCCGGGGCCGCTCCTCCACCAACAGCGTCATCATCTGGTAGGTGTTGTTGCGCACTGCGCTCAGGTCGTCCGCTGCCCCGCCGCTGCCCCCCGGGGCTCCTCGCAAGGAAGAGGAAGAGGAGGGGCCCCGCTTCTCCAGGATCCGCAGCACCTGCAGGGAGGGAGGGGGCAGCAGTAGGTGTGGGTCAGCCATGGGAAAGGGCCTGGGCAAACCCCCTCTGCCCAGCTGTCTCCCACCGCTCTCCCTCCTCAGGACAGGGGCCAAACGGAGCAACGTCCCGAATCAGGCCTGGGCCAGCTCCCTGCCTCTGTCAAAGGGGACGGCAGCACCCGGGGGATCAGGGCCACACCGCAGCAGGCAACGCCCCCCCACACCCCACCCCCCACACCCTCTCCAGCACGCCTTAGATTAATCTCCTGCAGACTTTTTCTTCTCTCTTGTATGTACCGGTACTTTTATCCGTGGCTGTTCTAATGTTTGCAAGTCACCCAAGTCCCCGTTTGAGAGACAAAGATGCAAAGGATATAATAAGGAGGCAAAGGGGGTCTCTGCCCCCTAGCCCACCCCAAGGGTGCCCTGGGCTTACACACACACACACACACACACACACGTCCTGCTGGTGCTGAGCCTGCCACCCCTCACCTGGGCCCAGTGGTTCTTGAAGACCATGAGGCAGGTCTCGGGGTCGGCCATCACGGGGCTCTGGAGGCTGGGCGCCCGGCTGGCCCGGTGCCCAGCTGTCGCCCGGGGGTTCAGCTTACTCAGCCAGCTCATCCTCTCCATGGGGACGGGCCGCACCCTGCACGGGAAGGGGGAACAGAGAGGCCGCAGACAGGTCAAAGGTCACGGGTGGCCCCCGGCACGGGTCTGATGGCTGCCATGGATGGCGCTGAGTGAGGCTGCTGGGTAGGCGAGGAGCAGGAGCCGGTCCACAGGGCAGCGGGCACCATCGTGCTCTGGAGGGGCCACCGCACTGGGGAGAGAAGAGACCGAATGTGAGCTGCTAGAGGAACGGAGTTGCAGTCTTGAACCAGGGGGCACAGTGGGCAGGAAAATATATTTTTAAGTTCACAACTTGGATTTGGATCTGGCTCTGTGTGTGTGCCACAATTATTTACAAGCTACATAAAACCACCTGAGCAACATCTGAGCCTAGAGGAATGTACCCTGTAGCAAGGGTGGGCACCCAAGGCCTGCCCTCACAAAACTACAGCCACCCCACTCGTCCGCCCCCCTCCTCAGCCACAAAGGCCCTGCTGCAAAAAGCGAAGGGCACCCGTTGGCTTACGAGGGAGTAAAGGCAGCAGAGCAGGTTTGCTGGGCTCCCCTGAAACCCGTTTTGGAGTCACTAATGCCCCCGCTCCAGTGTGGCCTAGTGGTTTGAGCACTGGACTACAATTCTGGAGAGCAGAGTTTGCGTCCCCACTCAGCCATGAAAACCCACTGGGTGACCTTGGCAAGTCACATACTTTCCACCTCAGAAAAACCAATGGTATGGCGACCCTAAGTCAGAAACCACTGGAGGGCACACAGCAACAACAATGCCCCCCAAGTGCTTGTTGCTGGGGGGCCCAGAGGGAGGACCCTGGCCCCTTCCGCCCCCAGCTGAGGGAGGCCTGGCCCCACTCACCCCAGTCCTCCCAGTGCCCTCTCAGACCTCAAGGGCACCCAAGTGGCCAGCGACACCCCCAGCCCACCCTGTAGAGCAGGCCAAGGGGCCAAGGCTTCAAAAGAGGCAGGGAAGGAGGCAGTCTTTTCCAGCACCAAGAAATAACAAGAAATATCATCATCAGTTTGTTTGAGGCATAACAAAGTCGCCATCATGTCCGCAGCACGTCAGTGGAGGAGCTCAACCTAAACAGACCGCGGATTTATCAGTCTGCCTGGGAAACTCGCACAGAGAGAAAGTGTCCCCTCAGATGTTTTCCATTAACGAGGACATGTATCTGCAGAGATACGGCCACCCAGACGTTTCCATAGAAATTATCACAACGGTGACGACAATGATGGCAAAAAGTTTAACACGGATGAAAGGAACAGGAGGTGCCGCTTCTAGGCAGCGCCAGGGCCCCCACAAGGGCACATCCCTTGCCATGCCCACCAGCCAGAGCCCTGGAGAACACCTGGGAGCCGCAGGGGGAGTGATTTTAATTGGCCGGTCAATGCTTTTAACTGCGTTATAGAATCACAGAATTGTACTTATTGCTGCATTTTAACCTGTTGTTGTTCCCAATCTTGATCCACTGGGAGAGGCTAGTAAAATAACAACAACAACTCCCTGTTGGGAGGTCACCTGTAATGCAGGGCACAGCCCCAACAGTTTAGGAAAATACGCCACAGCCTTTATGTTAAAGCCCAATACTTGAGATGCAGGAAACGGTGCTCCAGCGAAGAACGCCATTCGTTTACTGTCCATCACAGAAGGGCAGATAACGGGAGCACTAATAGAGAGCTTGTGATAAATGAAGCAAGATCTCAGGATTGGGCGGGGGGGGGGGAAGAAGTGAAATTTGGCAATCTACAGCCTTTTTATGCCAGCAAAAAGACAACAAATCCGGTCGTGCTTCAATAGGAAGCGCTTGTGCAGCACAAGCAAAGCAATGCGATACATGGAAACCCTTCAGTGGAACAGAAGTTGCCCATCTCTGGGCTCAACAGTGACTGGGAAATATTTCACATATAGATGAAAATGGTTGAAGCCGGTATTTATAGGCATGCTCATCAAATATTTTTAAAACACCTCACCCAGCATGGTTCATGTGGCGGCTCCCCCCAGTGACCATCCCCAATCCTCCATCGCCACCCCCCAACAGCCACCGCACCAGACAGACGATGCTGGTGTGCCTCACCTGACCCCAGGTATCATCCCCACTGCTGAGAAATCTGGCGGCCATTTTCAACCCTGAGACTGTTGGGGAGGCCAGACCCCCTCCCGCCCCTGCACCCCTGGGTCTTGCCGGCTGGCCAGGTTTCCTGCTCTTCCCTCCTCTGCACAGCCTGGCCTCCTCCTCATTATTCAAAGCAGGTTTCCCTCCATTGCTTTCCTCCCGGCTGGAGGGACTGTGACTTGCCAGGGATCACCCGGCGCCTTCCAGGACTGAACAGAAGCCTTGTCCAGCACTCAGACCACCACCACTACACTGTGCTGGCTCTCTTTCTTGGCAAGCTTTCGTAATAATAATAATAATAATAATAATAATAATAATAAATTTTATTTATACTCCCGCCCCGCTGTTAAAAACAATTGGGGCGGCTTACAAAAATTAAAATACAAATACAGATTAAAATCCCTAAACACCACCTACCCCACCCTCCCCCATAAAAAGATATTAAACTAATATAAATTAAAAACAACTAATCTAAAATCACATTAACAAAAATAATAAATAGCCAGCAGTCTCTCCTCATAAGGCATCGTTTCCAGACCTTTCACCATTTTAGCTACCGTTCTTTGGACACGCTCCAATTTGTCAATATCCTTTTTGAATTGTGGTGCCCAGAACTGGACACAGTATTCTAAGTGAGGTCTGATCAAGGCAGAATAGAGTGGCACTGTGACTTCCCTTGATCTGGACACTATACTTCTATTGATGCAGCCCAAAATCGCATTGGCCTTTTTAGCTGCTGCATCACACTGTTGACTCATGTTCAACTTGTGGTCTACTAGGATTGTATGGGAGGAGGCGATTCCAGAGATAAGTTGGACCCAAACTGTTTAGGGCTTTAAAGGTAATAACCAATACCGTATACTGGGCCCAGAAACTGATAGGCAGCCAGTGGAGAGGTTTCAATACTGGAGTTATATGATCTCTCTGAGATGTTCCTGAGACCACTCTGGCTGCCATATTTTGTACCAACTGAAGTTTCCGGACCAAGCATGAGGACAGGTCCATGTAGAGCGCATTGCAGAAATCTAGACGAGAGGTTACCAGCGCGTGCACCACAGTCTCGAGATCCCTTACTTCCAGGAAAGGGCGCAGCTGGCGTATCAGCCGAAGCTGATAACAGGCGCTCCTGACCGTCGCATTCACTTGACTCGTCATCTGAAGCGATGAATCAAGGAGCACCCCCAGACTGCGAACACAGTCCTTAACGAAGAGCGTAACCCCATCCAGGACTGGAGGTTGCAACCCAACTCCTGGTTTGGGGCCGCTACCGTGAGCACCTCCATTTTGTCCGGATTCTGTTTTTCCTCATCCAGCCCATTACTGCTTTAAGACAATCATTAAGAGGAGAGACACCATCGGAATTTGAGGCCGACGATCGGGACAAGGAGAAATAGATCTGGGTGTCATCAGCGTACTGATAACACCCAGCCCCATAACTCCGAATAATCTCACCCAGCAGCTTCATATAGATGTTAAACAGCATCGGGGACAGGATGGCGCACTGCGGAACGCCACAAGTAAGCTCCTTTCTGCTGGAGCAACTGTCCCCGAGCAACACCCTCTGGGACTTGCCCGAGAGGAAGGACCGGAACCACTGGAGCGCAGTGCCTCCGATTCCTAACCCTCTCAGGCAATCCAAGAGGATGCCATGATCTATCTATCGAAAGCCGCTGAGAGGTCCAAAAGCACCAACAGGGTCACACTACCCCTGTCGATGCTTAGACGCAGGTCGTCGGTTAAGGCAAACATGGCAGTCTCAACTCCAAATCCCGTCCTGAAGCCAGTTTGAAATGGGTCTAGATAATCGGTTTCATCCAAGACCACTTGGAGTTGAAGCGCAACTGCCCTCTCGATCACTTTGCTCAAGAATGGTAACATAGAAACCGGCCTATAGTTGTTCATGTCCAGGGGGTCAAGGGAAGATTTTTTCAGGAGCGGCCTAACGGCTGCTTCCTTTAAACAAGATGGAACACACCCTTCCCTGAGGGATGCATTGATGATGTCCTTAAGGAACATCATCAAGGCAGTCCCCCCCTGGATGGCCAGCCATGAAGGGCAAGGATCGAGAGGGCAGGTCGTCTTCCTAACCCTACCAAGTAGCTTGTCCACGTCCTCAGTACTCACAGATTGAAATTCATCCAGTAAACTGACATCAACGGAGTTGCTGGACACCTCGTCAATTGTTTCTGTCAAATTACTGGCATCTAAGTCGGCTCTGATCCGAGAGATTTTATCTGCAAAGAAGTTGTTAAATGCATCACAGCAAGATGTTGTTGGGTTAAGCAACGGGTTCTGTGCAGGAATAACCTGCGTCAACTCCCTTACCACCCTAAACAGCTCTGCTGGACGGGACTCTGCAGACGCAATACGTGCAGAGCAGAAGGATCTCTGCGCTGCATGTACTGCCTCTCGATAGGACCGAAGAAAGTTCCTATGAAGAGTCCTGTCGGATAAGAGTCGAGTTTTCTGCCAATTGCGCTCTAGTCGTTGTCCAACCCGCTTCATTTTCCTAAGCTCTGTTGTATACCATGGCTTACGGTTTGGAGCAGGTTGGAAAGGACGCTTGGGAGTGATCGTAAGGTCAGTGTTCCAGGTATTAACCAAAGCTTCGACAGAATCACCGGCGTTACCAACCATTAAGCCCTCGAAGGCTTTCTGGAATCCTATTGGTTCCATTAGCCTTCAGGGGTGGACCATCCTAATGGGTCCACCACCCCGGTGGGGCAGGAAGAGACTCTTAGTTCAGCCTTGACCAGGAAATGATCCGTCTATGACAATGCGGTGGTTTTAATAACCGCTGCCCACGGATATTCCTGTTCCGTACTAAAGACCGCATCGAGAGTATGACCCGCACAATGTGTGGGCCCAATGACCATTTGGGATAGGCCCATGTTTGTCATGGTTTCCATGAACTCCCGAGCCGCACCAGTCAGATTTGTCAAGCTGGTCTTGAGTGGAATGTTGAAGTCACCCAAAACTAAAAGTCTGGGTGACTCCAACAGCAACTCTGAGACCAGCTGTGTCAGCTCAGTTAGGGAGTCTGCTAGACAACGGGGTGGTCGGTATATTAGCAGAATCCCCACACTATCCCTGGTCCTCAGGCTAAGGTACATACACTCAAAGTGGACTGTGTTTCGGACAGGTATCCTGGTCAAGGTCAGATTGTCCTTATAAACCAGAGCCACTCCGCCCCCCCCCCGCCCACTTCCCCTCACCTGCTCACTGACAGAATACCCGGCTGGGAGGGCCTGCGTCCAGGTGACAGCGCTATCCTCTCCCAGCCAGGTTTCTGTGACGCAACCTTCTTCTGAGAAGGTTTGCCAAAACTGCCTTTCTCTGAGGCGGACACTTCCCCGGGGTCACCCAGTGGAGCCTTCCAAGGCTGAGCAGGGATTCGAACCCTAGTCTCCCAAAGTCCTAGTCCAACACTCAAACCAATACTCCATGCTGGCTCTCTGCCATCATTTGCGGTGAACCCCAATGTGCCTGATGCCACAGGCGCCGAACCATGCCCACACCTCATGTACAGTGGGCACCAGCTGTGTTTGTTTGGTTCAAATGGAAAACGGGGTGGGCGGGGATGAAGGAACCTAGCAGCACCTTTGAGACTCCCTGATCTCTTTCCTCATGGCCTGGGTGTCACCTTGCGCACCTGAAGCAACTGAGCGACTTCCATAAAAGCCCCTGCGAAGCTGCTTCCATCATAGATTTTCCTTGGTTTTTCCCGGGCTGTGAGGCCGTGTTCTGGAATAGTTTCCAGCCCAGAAAAAAACCAAGGAAAATCTATGGATGCCGGCCGTGAAAGCCTTCGACTTCACACTGCTTCCATCCGTCTCAAAGGGGCTGCCAGTCCCTTCATTCCACCCCACCCTTCCATTGTGTAATGCTGCCATCTCGGCTGCTCGCCTCGCACAGCTGGACAGAGCCAGAGCTCTGGGTGATGACAGCGCATGGAAGAGACTGGACACACAGCCACATGGCTGCCTCGTGGGGAGCTCTAAAGTCTTCTCTTGGCGGCTGCAGCCAGTTCAGCGGGCAGCTGCCCAAGGGCAAGGGGTGGCGGGGGCAGAGCATAAGAAATCCACTCGCAGCCACGGGCCCCATCCAAGGGTTAGCCTGAGACTACAAAGCCTTAAACAGCACAAGACACAGGGACTTAAAGCACTGCCAGATCCAGTTCTGACTCACTTGGGATTTAAGAGCAGCCAGAGAAGACCTGTATGGGTTGCCGGGGTGGGAGGTGTGTGGCCCACAGGGCTACTGTAGGTGGCAGGGCCTTCCGGGCAGTGGCTCCCAGCTTTTAAAGAACTCCCTTGTCCCACAAGGCCTAGCCGCTCCCCATACTTTTGTCTTTCAAGCACCAGTTAAAAACTTAACTTTACAAGGTTTCAGGCCATACGCACACCTCAGGTTTAATTTCTGTTTTTACTTATGCTATTTGTGCAGTACTGATAGTATTTCAGAAAATATTTAGAATTCATGATTCTGTGATTTAAAACGTGTGACTTGAGTTATCTGTACTGTGTGACTCTCAACAGTTTTAATGTACGAATGTTGATTCGAGCCCTTCTGAGGAAGGGTGGGGCACCCATCAAACCAAATTAAAAGCAATGAAAATGCAAACAAAGGGACTTGCTTTCAGTTGTCCAAACTCTTGAAAATCCAACTCTGATTATGCTGTTAAAAAAAGTAGTGACTGACATATACAGCTCTGCTGTAGAACAGTTTAGTCTACTTCACTGTGTTTATATCCTTTGAATGCTTCTTGGTGCAACCATTTTGGTTGACGGATCATTTATTAAATGTGCAAGTTGATATCTACTGAGTGACATACCATTTGCTGTCAGTTGGAAACATAAGCAGTTGCCTTATATTGAGCCTTTTTTATAATATGGTTTATTTGCAAAATAGTTTAACCGTTAATTATACATTTACTTGGAAACCACTAAAAACCTATCTGTGGCCCTAAGAAGTTTAGCCTATTTTAATTTTGGCCCCTACCAACCACCAAGTTGTGCTCGTCTGGTTTGTGGGATCAAGAGCGGAGAGCATTATATGCTCAGAAACAGAAGAATTTATAACTAATACAGGGGAATAATGGTTGTTGAAACTCAACCAATTAGCAGAAATGGTGATGAGAGAAAAAATCAGTACAGAATTTTTTTTTAAAGACTGCAAACTGCTAACAGAGGTGGGTGCATCACAGCAGCGTGCAACTCTGTGTAGCCGGTTTGTGTATGTATCTTATCCCCACTCAGGGATGTTTCTTACTCTAGTGCAAGAGCCATTGGTCCTGCTGCCTTGTCAAGCAAGGTTGTGCTGTCAAAATTTGCATCTCTCCAAAATCGGGCTTCTCCTGTTGTCATGAAACAGGATACTACATTTGGGCAGTAAAAATAGATATAAGATGGGTGATACCTGGCTTGATGGAAGTACACGCAAAAGGGATCTAGGAGTCTTAATGGACCACAAGCTGAACATGAGTCAGCAATGTAATGCAGCAGCTAAAAAAGCCAATGTGATTCTAGGCTGCATTAATAGGAGGATAGTGTCTAGATCAAGGGAAGTAATGGAGCCACTGTATTCTGCTTTGGTCAGACCTCACCTGGAATCCTGTGTCCAGTTCTGGGCACCACAATTCAGGAAGGATATTCAGAAGCTGGAAGGTGTCCAGAGGAGGGTGACCAGGATGATAGGAGGTCTGGAAGTCATTTTGCCCTCTGAGGAGCAACTTAGGGAGCTGGGAATGTTTAGCCTGGAGAAGATGAAGAGGTGGCATGATAGCCATGTTTAAATATTTGAAGGGATGTCATACTGAGGAGGGAGCAAGCTTGTTTTCTGCTGCTCCAGAGACTAGGACACGGAGTAATGGGTTCAAACAACAGGGAAAGAGATTCCAACTAAACATTAGGAAGAACTTCCTGAAAGTAAGAGCTTTTTGGCAGTGGAATCCATTGCTGCTGCCTGGGAGTGTGGTGGAGTCTCCTTCTCTGGAGATTTTTAAGCAGAGGCTGGATGGCCATCTGTCACTGGGAGTGCTTTGATTGTGTATTCCAGAAGGGGGTTGGACTGGATGGCCCTTGGGGTCTCTTCCAGCTCTATGATTCTATGACCTAGAAGAGCTCAGGAAACACCACATCAGTCCAGTTTCCCACCCATGCTCCCAACTGCACATTAGCATTTTTCAAACTACACTTGTTTTTTTTAACCACCTGCCCATTTTGTGCCCCACTGCAGACTAAACACTCCTGGAAGCCGGAGAGCCTGAGAACATCCTGGTGAGACTTGTAGCCCAGGGGGCAAGCAAGGTCATGGACCCTGACTTCAAAGCCACCAGCCCAGCAGAAGGGGGAGCAGCCCACCCTTGGGGCTTGGCTCCCCAATTTTGCCTCAGGAGGGAGTCTTGGGGAAAGGACATGCTCATACACACATGTGCACACAGACACATACACACAGAGGACATCCCCAGGTGTTTCTACCACCAGCTGGGAGCCGCCTCCTCCTCCTCCTCCAGCGGCCCAAGTCCTGCAGAGGGGACACTCCAAGCAGTCCTCATGCACACAGGGCCTGATCCAGCACAGCAAGCTGCCCAGCCCCAATGGTGCCCGCTTGTTACACTGGAGGCTGGGAACGGGCTTAGCAGACTCTCAAAGCTGACCGCCATCACAACCACCACCACCCACAGACAGGGATGCTCAAAAGGAGAAAGGCGGCGTGGCCCACAACTCCCCAAAACAGCTCCTTCCCTCTCTCTGCCAAAAGCCCCTGGCACAGATCCATGCCCCTCACTTCTGAGGTGCATCCTTCCACTCGCTGGGGGCATGCAAGCCCAGCGCTTGGATCCAGACCCAGAGGGAGCCAGGCAGGGAGCCAGCTGCCCACTCACCCACCGGTCCCTCCTTCCCCCCCAGTTTAGCTTCCCACGCCACCCCCAAGGAAGGAGCCCATCCTCTGCTCCAGGCACGTGAAGCCTCTGCTGCCCTGTGTGCCAATCTTGGCCGCTGGCACAGAGTCCTGGGCGCATCCAGTCCAAACAAGCAGCAAGTACCTGCCACGCACAAGCCACACGGCCTTGCCACACCGCAAGCTGCTACTCACCTAACGAATAAAGGGCAAAACAAACCCACCCCACTGCTTCCTGGGGAAGGGCTCCAATGATCCCAGCTGTGCCCTAGAGACTAGGGGGGGGGGAGTCTGGACCCTACCCCAGCAGCACTCACCCAGCAGAGAGGAGCAGCCAGCGGCCTAGAGAGGGCAAGGCAGGAAGGAGGAAGGGCTCACCTTTCTGCCGCTCCCCTGTGCAGTTGGACTCTGTCCCTGGCCAGGAAGGAGGAGGAAGGGCAGTGCCAGGAAGGGCATTCGGGGGGGGGGACGGTCTGAGTAGTGCCACTGGGCACTGGCGGAGAAATGAAAGCAGCAAGAAATGCCTTCCCAGCAAGGACCCCTGAGAGGGTTGGGAAAGGCAGCAAAGCTACAGACCAGAGGCAGGGGCCAGTGATGGGGAGGGGGGCCGACCTGCAAGACCCCAAGCAAACTGCAGAGGAGACCACAACCAGACTGTGGATCTCCTGCATAGGCAGGGGGTCAGAGTAGATGACCAATGGCCTCCCTTTCTCCTCTGCCGTTCTGATTCTAAGCAGGTCAATGCCTCTTCCTGGCCGTGGGCGGCTCCAGGAGGTGCCATGTGCCAAGGCAGAGCAGCACCCACTCGCAAGGCAGAACAGAGCTGACCTTTGGAGGCCCTTTCCCCTGCTCCACTTCCCATGGGAGGAATCAGACCTCCCTGCCTAGCCCATGGCAGCACACACATCAGTGTGCACGTACGTCCAGATCCTTGGCACAGAAGCTTGGCCAGAGCGCTGGCCAAGGACTCTGTGGCAGCCCCACACAGCCAGGCAGGGAGCCAGGCCCTTTGGGCAGGGCTCCTTGCCGCCTCCCCACGCCACCCCCAGCCAGGACTTTGGCTCTGGTAGGACAGAAGCCAGCAGCCAACAGCTTGCCACACCCTGGGCTCCTGGAGCATGCATGCATTCATGTGCGCTCCCTCCCACCTCCTGTGGAAGGAATGGAAGGCAGGCGGGACTCAAGGACGCTCCTTGGGGGTCTTTTCTTCCTCTCTACTCCCCCCACAATCCAGGAGGGCAAACTGGTCTTTAGCAATCTCTTTTCATCTATGCAGTGAGCTGCCTTAGAGAGCATTGTGGGAGAATGGCCGGGAACAAATAATATGAGGGAATAATAAAGATGTCCCCCCCATCCCAGACTGCAAGAGGGATCAGGCACGGGCCCTGTCCAAGTCGTTCAGCCCCACCCAGCACCCACCCACCCCCTGCCTGTGCCATCCTATCCTTAGCTGGGAATGGTCCTCTTCCTTCCACAAGGGTCACAAAGTGGTAGAACTACTCAAGAGTAGCAGAGCACCCCTCGGTGCAGACGGCCTTGCAGGTGCAGAGGGAACCTGCCTGAACCAGCCACACCAGGAGAGAGAGAAGAGGCAGGCAAAGCCAGCAGAACAAAGACAGGACGGGGTGGGGCTAGATGGCCTCGGGGGCACCTTCCAACACTGACTCCATGACAGGGGAGGGGCACAGGGAAAAGGCAGGCAGCGTCTTCTGACCCAGCAACAACCAAACACACACACTTTGGCAGTCTCAGCCCTACCAAGCAGTATTTTTTCCAAAGAAAGTAATAAAATTCAAAACTCAGATTGTAAAATTGTCAATAATATTAAGTCCTCCCTTATATAATGCGTATGTGTGTGTGCGTGCCTTCAAGTTGCTTGTCAACTTATGGCGATCCCAAGAATTTCACAGGGTTTTTTAAGGCAAGGAAGCCTCCTCAGAGGTGGTTTTGCCATTTCCTTCCTGTGAAATAGAGCCTACAGTGCCCGGTTTTTGTTTGTGGTCTCCCATCCAATACTACCCAGGGTTGTCCCTCCTTAGCTTCCAAGGTCAGCCTGGATCTGGTGCCTTTAGGGGAATTTAGGCCAGCATCTGTTATATAGATTAGATATTAAACAGTCTTCAGGTTCGTGAAGGTGGCTCTAGCACGCGCACACACACACACACACACCTCTCTTTTCTTCTCCAGGGTAAACATGTCCCATTCCCTCAACCGAATGCCTCACAGGGCTTGGTGGTTTCCAGACCTCCGACCAACCTCTGACCACCCACCTGGCCAATACCCCTCTTGGGCACTTGGTCCTTGCTCCAGTTCAGATATCCCCCCCTCCTACCAGGCATGGGCCTTCTCTCTTCTGTGCCTCACCAAGAAAATAAACTGCTCCAGTCCACCCACAGCATCACGCCTGCAGGAGAAGCATGGGAAGAGCCGGGTCCACACCAGATCCCCAGACCCTGCGCTCTGTTCCCCCCAAATGTGATTGAGCCCACAAGGTGGAGGAGGAGGTGAGATGGGGGCAGCAGATGCTCCCAAGCAACGCACCATATTCTTGGCACTGGGCAGGGGATGGGCTGGATGGCCCTTGTGGTCTCTTCCAGCTCTCTGATTCTATGAGGAGGAAGGAACAGCCAGAGGGAAAGGAGGGCTGTGGGAGAATGCGAGGCAAGGCAGTGCGCAGGGAGGAAGGAAGGAAGGAAGTCTGGAAAGATTCACCTCGACCACGCAAGTAAAACTGGAACGCACTCAAGGCAGCCGGCAAGACTCCAATACAGAAATAAGAACAAGGCATAACAACAGAGAAACTGTTCGGTAAAACATGACTGAGCCCGGAACCCGGGAGACCCGCGGGCTCCATGGCACAACTTTAGGGAGGGCAGTGCCACGGCTGCCTTCTCCCCAGGCACACTTCCTTGGGGGTCCCGACTGGCCTCCTGCCATGCTCTCCCCCTGGGGCGGCCTTTGGGGGCAACAGGGGCCCAATTTCCAGAGCATCCTCCCCCCCCCCCCCCCGCAGCCCCTGGCTTAAGCGTTCTGGGAGGAGGGCTTCACTGGGGCCTATTCGCATACACCAGCAAAGGGCCGGGCAAAGGCCCCAGGGGTGACAACCTGGACACTCCCCACCTTACAACCCGGTATGCTCCAGGAAGAGGGCCTCCCTGGCTGTCCCCCATGGGCTGCACGCCAACACTGAAACAGCAGAAGTTCACCCAGCCCATCACCACCTGCAAACTCCAGTTCAGGCCCACTGGGGTTAAATGGGGAGGCCAGGAGAGAGCAACAGGTACATGGAATTCTCTGTCCTTCTTGATTTATCTATTGGATTTATATCCCACTTTCTCCCAAGATGGGGTGTCCTTCTGCCCACACGCCCCCCCCGGCCTGGCGCTGCCCTCTTTGCGCCGGCCTTCTGCCCACCCAGGCGTGAAGTACTCACTGTGCCCAGTTGGCACTGCAGGGAGGCCTATGGCACCCGAGACTCTGCCGTGAGGAGGCCGGGGGCAGGAAGGAAGAGCCGGCCGCCACTCTGTCCGGTCATCTGCTCCCCTGAGTTTGACCCCCATCCCGTTCTGGGGGAATGAGGGCGGCAACCCTGGCACAGCCCATTGAAAACAGTGGGGCTTACTGCCGAGTAAACACCCTTGAGCAATAATAGGACTTCAGCCACAGGCTTGAAGCTGAGAGGGGGGGGGGCTTCTGCTGGTCAGGCACAAGGTAGGCATGCACGCGCACACACACACACACACACACACGTGGCCGGGTGTTTCTCCAAGGTGGGGGAGCTGGTTGAACACCCCCATTCCCTATGAAGCATGCTTTGTGCCAGCAGCCTTTTCCCTTGCAAGAAGGCTGTGTAATCATTTTCTTCCTCAAAGTAGACCCCCTCCCTGTGATATTGGGGAGAAGGGGATCAGTGTAGGAAGTGAAAGAAAACACACACACATACTCCTATGCTGAACTTTGAAACCTGATCTGATCTCAGCTTGCCTGGGTCTAAATCTGGAAGCTTAGCTGGCTAAAAATACTCCCAGAGGGCGGACCCCCGTCCAGGAATCCCCCTGCCCACCCTCACCAAGAAATGGCCAGTTTCTGGGGGGAGATAGCCAGCTGTGGGGGAGCAGATAGCAGATTCCTTTCTGGGGCAAAATTAAACATCAGCCTTCCTTCCTTCTTCCCCCAAAAGGCACATGCCAGAATTCATGGGGGGGGGGTGCAGTTAAAGGAAGAGGCGGCCGAAGACGTTTGCAGGAGCTGACCCTGCCCAGGCCTCGCACTCCAAACCCACAGGAATTCGGCACATTCCAGAAACGCTGGGCTCCTGGCCAAGGAAGGCTTGGGTGGGAGGGGAAGCGTGGGGGGCAACCATCCAAGGCTGGGCAAGGAGAGGACTCCAGGCTGATGATGATGATGGGGGGGGCAGAGGGGAGAAGGCAGCCTGAAAGCTATGCCCCCTCCCCAAAAAAGCTTTGCAGGCGAGAAGGGACTGCAGTTCCACAAACTGAAAGGAGGGCTTTCTGTACATGTACAGAGGAACTCATCCCTTTCCCTTGCTCCTGCCATCTGGAAGAGGTATATGGGGGAGAGGACCCTCAGTGGGAGGTTTGGGGGGCCGTGCCAGAGCAGGCAGGAGCACAGGGTCAGAGGCGCTGTCACCAACCCCCTCCCTCCAAAAAACTCTCCCCTTAACTGCCACCCTCAGCCCAGTAGCCAGGGTGGGTGGGTGGAGAAACTGGAGGACCCCACTTGTAATGGGAAGGACAGGGGAGGGGTCATTTAAGCCCCACAAAAGCCCCGCTCCAGAGGGAGATAAATTTCAGTGGTTCTTATACCTACAGCTGTATGGAAGACTTAAGATAGGTGAAAAGGATTGTGGTTTTAAACAAAACAGATCAGAGTTTGAATTACTACTATGTACAGGTGATGACCGTATGATTGGTAAAAGGTGCGTGTATTTGTTAAAATTGGAAAGGGAAGAGGAACAAGTGAAAGAACAACCGTGATCATAGAATTGTAACTATTATTATTATTATTATTATTAATTGTACAGTTAAAATCTAGCCCAACCCCCTTCAACCCTCCAGGAAAACCCAAGCAAAGCATTCCCGACAAATGGCCATTCTGCCTCCCAAATGATAAAATGGGCTAGAAATTTTGGATATAATATACAATTGGAGCAGTGGTCAAAGGGTTTAAAATTGATATTGTGTTATAATCTTAAGGAGAATTTTTTATAAAATGAGGTACTGCTAGTGTATAATTCCAAATAAGCTATCTAGAATATACAAAGGAGTTTCAAATAAGTGTTCGAAATGTGACAACAAAAAAGGACATTTTCAAAAAGGTCACAGATTCATCAAGAGAATTTTGAAGACTAGTATCCAGTTAAACCCAGATCTTTTCCTATTGGGACTTTTGGGTGATCAATTGGGAAGGAACTGTAGAAGAGTCTTTCGATATATGATCATGGTGGCGAGAGTACTATATACCCAGGAAAAAAAAATAGCAATTCCTGAGGGAGAAGAATGGTTGTTGAAATTAAACGAGTGAATAGAAATGTATAAATTATCTAGTTTAAGGAAAGAAAAATCACTACAGCTTTTTTTTTAAAAAAAAAAGACTGGAAACTGCGAATAGACTCTTTGAGGAAAGAAGAAAATTATGTAATAATTGTTTGTTTCGAGAATTAATATGAGTTAATTATCAGAAGAAGCAGTAGGATGTAATCTGTTAGAAAGTGCAGTTGAAACATTTCGTACATCATGTCTCCCAAAGAGTCAGAAGAGACCCCCAAGGGCCATCTAGTCCAACCGCCCTTCTGCCCTGCAGCAGTACACAATCAAACCCCTCCTGACTGATGGCTATCCAGCCTCTGTTTAAACACCTTCAAAGGTTATAATTTTGGGGAGGAGTAAGACTAGCAATTTTTCAGTATACAGGATTAAAGATTACAATGGTAGAGAAGTGTCATAAAATTACAAGGGAAACCTTAAGTGAGATTTGCCACTCTGTTTTGACAATGTAAGCAGTGCATTGCTGCTCATGGATGACAATCTGAACACCTTACTTCAATGTGTAATTTAAGAGAGAATTTACAACTCTGGTTAAATCACTATTATAACATTTATTCCTCAAAACAAATGTATTTACTTAGCCTTCCAATAGTCACCATAGCTACTATTAGCTGTTAAAGGGTGTATACGTATTTTGGGGGCATTATGTATATAGCCATATAGTCATATAGCCTTTTTTAAGGAAAGCACTGCTTGCTCCATATGGAGAGGGGCCTAGAAAAGCGATACAAAGACTCCCTGAAACAACATCTCAGGCTCAGCCAAACTGATCACCAACAGTGGTCCGCCCTGGCCTCACATCGGGAGGCATGGAGACGCACGATCCACAATGCTGCAGCCTTATTTGAGAACTCACGCCGAACAAGTCTTGAAGAGAAACAACAACGCAGAAAGAATCACAACCCGGAAACATCACCCAAGGAGACCTTCTGCTGTGCTTTCTGCAACCGGACTTGTTTATCTCGGATGGGCCTCTTTAGTCATCAGCGCGCTTGCAGAAAGCATGGGACAAGTCCTTCCTGAATCTTCGTTTACGAAGAAAAGCGAGAGAGAGAGAGAGAGAGATAGCCTTTTTTAAGGAAAGCACTGCTTGCTCCATATGGAGAGGGGCCTAGAAAAGGTGGCCTAACGAAAGTTCATCCCCAACTACCTGGTTGGTTAGCCGCAGCCAACGGGAATCTTCTGATGCGGTCAAAACAAGGTTGATCACCAGCATGGAGGCCATGATATTGAGAACACAGCTGCGCTGGTCAGGGCACGTTTCTAGGATGGAGGACCATCGCCTCCCAAAAATACTACTCTACAGTGAACTCACCACGGGTCAGCGTAAGAGGGGCGCTCCAAAAAAGCGATACAAGGACTCCCTGAAACAACATCTCAGGCTCGGCCAAATTGATCACCAACAAGGTCCGCCCTGGCCTCACATCGGGAGGCATGGAGACGCACTATCCACAATGCTGCAGCCTTATTTGAGAACTCACGCCAAACAAATCTTGAAGAGAAATGACAACGCAGAAAGGATCGCAACCCGGAAACATCACCCAAAGAGACCTTCTGCTGTGCTTTCTGCAACTAGACTTGTTTATCTTGGATTGACCTTTTCAGTCATCAGCACACTTGCAGAAAGCGCGGGATGAGTCCTTCCTGCATCTTCGTTTGTGAAGAAAAGCCAGAGATATAATCATTGAACAGAAGACGGGAAGTCATTTATCTTTATCTATGTTTCTTCTTTGTTATATTATTTCTCTACTTTCTTGTCTTTGTTTTCTTTGGTCTTTTCTTTGTTTACAGTTTTGCAATTTTTATACCATGTTGAAATTTTCAATAAATGATTAAAGCAGAAACAAAGGCCCCTCTCCAGGAGCGGAGGCAGAACTGACGGAGTGCAGAACTGACGGAGTGCCTGGTGGTCACGGGGGGCGTCAGGATGTCAATATTTCCTCTGGCATCCTTTTCAGAGGCAGCTCTCCCCCCCCCCCAGCCCTGTCTGCTTCTCATCGGGGCAGGCCAGGCTTCTGCGGGCCCATCCGGACCACTCTGGAGACAAACGGGCCGAGCCCAGCAAGGGCCCAGTTGGGCTCAAGCATCCCTGCCAACAGGACCTGTGCACCAAACCACGCTGGGTCACAGCCACACAGCTGTAGGCTGGAAGCCCCACCTGCTCTTCCCCCAGTCCAACCCTGGGGGCACCATGCAAGCCACAAAAGGACAGCTAGGGTGGGGGGCTTTGCAAGGAGCAAGACCAAAGACGGCCAGCAAAGCAAGGGCTTCAGCTAGTGGGGCAGGGAGGGGTCTTGCCCCAGATCCACGCTGCCCCATCTGATCCTTTGCTGCTGCCCAGAGGAGAAACCTCCTGCAGGAGCAAGGGAGGAGAATCAGAAAGGAGGAGGCAGAGGTGGAGACGGGGAGATTGGCAGAAGAACAGAAAGGGCCATGGATGGTTGAACTGTACCCCCACGATGCCCTCCAAGAGGTGAGGGCCTCAGCCAGCCCCTCTCTGCCAGGGACACACCACAGGGCCCTGACCCAAGGGAACTCTTCCCAGGACTAACCAGGGGTGGGCAACCATTGGATGCTAGGGGGCCATTTTGGCCTTCCAGGAGACTTGGAGAATCGCACACAACGCCCCCCCAATCAACAACCATTTTGCCCCCACAATGTCCCCCACTGGGTGTGGGAGGCATTTTGCCATGTTTTGGGGCCTCCTGGGCCTGAGGCCTTTTATAGTTTTTTTGCCAGCAAGCAGTGGCCCCAAAACCACTTCCAGAAAGGCTTTTTAACCCCAGGAAGCCCTGCCTTAAACAGAGGCAATGCTTAAAAGACATTTCAGGTAAAGTGTGGCTAGGTATGTACTCTGCATAGTAAATGCAAGAAGGTATGAGATGGGCTGGGAGGGGATGAAGGCTGGGGGTCCCTGGGACTGGCTGAGGGTTTGAAGGGGGTCTTTAAAAGGCCACAGTGTGGGGCAGTTGCAGCCAGGAGGATGAGTTCAGAGGCAGGGTGTCTGTGGAGGCAGCGATGGTTCAAGGGTGGTGGGATTAGAGGAGTGAAGTCACACCCAGGAGGCCCCCACATTTGGTGGCGGTGCTGCTGCTGCAGCAGTGGGTGGGGGAGGCCCCCACACTGGGTGGCAGTGGTGGGACGGGGGGGCTGCCTCACAACGTCCACCTGCTTTGACTGTGCCTTTCCTGCCATCCTTGAGAGGGGGCTGGGCTAGGTGACCATTAGGAAGCCCCCTTCTAACTCTATGTGAGTTTAGGACAGGCCAGAGGCAGACCAGGCCCAAGGGTAACACCCCGGCTTTGCACCACTATTACAACTATAACACTCAAGAGGTGGCCCCCAGCCCCCTCTGGGTCCCCAAGCGGCCTTGAGCCCACTGCCTCTTGTGGGGGGGGGTACCAAAGACAGGGGCTGCCTGGGATCAGGACACTCTGTGTCCTGCCTCAGCATGCACCCAGACCCTCCCTCAAATAGCACTTTCTGGGCCAGCCAATTGGGACTTGCACCCCAAAGCTGCCCACCCTGGGGGGCCCTTCTCAGCCCTTGCCTGGTGCAGGGAGGGGGAGGCTGATTGCTTCTGCATGGAATACAAGAAGGCCAATGGATGGAGACCAGACGGAACAGGGGTGCTCCAGCAAGACAAGGCACAGCCCACCAGCCCCTGGGACTCACTGCCACAAGAAAGGGGAGGGTGTCAGGGAATGGGGACAAAGACCCCTGCAGACGGGGAAGAGGAAGCAGGGAGCAAAAGCAAGGATGAGGCCATGGAACCAAGAATGCCACCACCAGTGCCTGGCTTCTCTGGATCTGGAGGAGGAGGGAGGGTCGGCTCCCGTGCCCCCTAGCTGTTCCCCATTCTGGATGAGGACTCCTTAAAAAACAACCTGCCGGCTCCACGTGGGGAACGTGACAGCAAGGAGAGGCAGGGGAAGGAGGGAGGGAAGGAGGAAGCCCCTCCCACCGCCAGTGAGTCAGTGCGCCATCACCCCTCCCCTGCCGCTGTGCCACACTTTCCGCAGCCAGAAATAACCTTTTGCAATGAGAGGGGGGAGAAAGAAGAAAGAGGAGGGAGGGAACAGAGCATGGTGGACCCTCTCTCCTACCTGCAATGGGGGGCTGTTTGGACAAATGGCTCCCAAGGTTGGGGGGGGGGAAGATGGAGGGTCTGCCTGTCCCAGAAACTAAACATGCCATGCAGTGACCACCCCATAATGTGCACAAGCCTCATGCCCTGACCCCAGAAAGTTTTCAAGATGAGACAGAAATAGTGCCCCCTTACTCCTGGGCAGTTCAATCCCCACAGACCGTCCCCCCTCCTCTAGATCACAAGGGCAGAGAGCACCTCTCACTCCAAAGCAGGGTGGAACAAGCCCCCCCATCAATCTTAGGTCCAGAAACAAGCAAAGGGGGCCACAGAACCCAATGACTGGTGGGGTTCGAGAGTGGCTCTCCCTCCCACCAGATCTGCCAGGGGTGGATCAAATGGCACTTTCGTTGGCCACGGCTTCGGACTCCTGCAAAAACTTCAACCCTGACTCTGACTTCATAAATGGCAAATGTATATTACAGTAATCAGTAGTAAAAAATTTACTAAAAGGTCAGGATAAGGCAGTTCCTCATCTCCACACACGAATCTTCAGGCCACTTAGACTGAGAGAGCATACAATATATTTATTTGATTACAATTTCTGAACAAGGTGACTCTTTCCTAAATTCCGATGACAACAAGCATTTAACATTATCAGTTTGTTTGTTTTTTATTTTGGAGTTGGAATCTGTTCATTTCCACCCAAAATTGCTTCTGACGCCTCAGCCCTTCCTTCAGCCAAGGCTACAGGCAGGTAAATGGGGGGGGGGGGTAGCAAGCAAGGATGTTCAGTCCTCTCCATCAGCCGTTTCCCCAAGAACAGGGTCTTGAAGTCAGAGGCCTGCCTATATAAGTAATGCCTTTACAAGGGAACTGAGGGGCACAAGAAGAGATAGACGGTGGGCCCTTGGCATCTGCTGGGGTTTGGTTCCAGGACCCACCCACCCCATGGATACCAAAATCCATGGATGCTCAAGTCCCATTGTATAAAATGGCCTAGTAAAATGGTCTTCCTTATATAAAATGGCAAGAAGCACCAAGGTTTTTATTAACTTTTAGGATATATGTCAAGCCATGCACGGTGGAGTCTGTGGATGCAGAATCCGTGGGCGCAGAGGGCCGACTGGACACCCTCTCCCAACAAGCAGCACAGGCCCGGCCCAGCCCTCCCCAGCAAGCAGCCCCTCCTCCTCTGCCTTGCCATGACCTTGGCCAATGCAGACTAGGGGAGAGGCGCATGCCTTGGTTGGTGAGCTCCCAAGAGAACGCTCCGGCACATTGGGCCAACACCATCATTTGGGAAGGGACCGACAGAAAAAGGTGAGCTAGAGCAGTAGGACCAGCGGGCTGCTCCCTTCCCTCCTGCCCATTCTCCTTGCTGGGGGGGGGCATGTCAACAAGGGGGCTGCCATGTTCCATCACGCCCCATGGGAAGCAACCCCTGCCTGCATTCTCTCAGTGCAGCCGCCAAGAGCTTCAGTATGGGGCAGCAGCTGCACTCCCACCCCACCATACACACACCAAGTTTGGCACCACCAGAAACTAGAAAAATCCTTTCTCTTTGAGGTCAACAAAAGCCTCCCCCCTCCGCCGCCGCCACACTAGCATTCCCCCAGACTTTTGGGGAGAGATGAGCCCCAAGACAAAGAAAGCAAGATTAAGAAAAGGCAGGATGGGCGGACAGGAGGCAGCCTGGCCAGCGTAGCCCCCCAAGTACATCTGCCCCTGGAGAAGCCAAAGGGGTCCACCATCACCCCTCCCTGGGCCAGCCCACCCTGCCCTGTTCAAAGCAGCAGCCTTGCTGCAGAAAATGGGCAAGTGGGCACTCAGTGCCAGGGCAGCCCCTCTGCCAAGGCCAGTGGAGGATTATGGCCCTGGCAGCGCCCGGGCGGCCTCCCATGTTGGGTGAATCCCAGGGGCAGCCAAGCGGCTGCCAGATCAAAGCCTGGTTAAACCTACACGCTGGGTCGCCGTGCCCGCTGGGCCAAATGCCCAGGAAGGGAGCTGCCAAGGCAGGCTGGTGGTGCCAGGCCACAATATGACCGTGCCCCCCTCCACATTTGGGCCCCTCACTGCCCAGGCCAGGGGGGGAGGGGAGAGGCAGCAGCAACTGGCTTTTCCCAGCTCATGGGCTAAATTTGGAGTTCCTCAAGAGGTCCGCTGCGAAGGGCAGCCAGGGAACACAGGCCAACAGGGGACCAGGCTCTTGCAGTAGAAAGGGGAATGACAAGCCAGGGGTGGGGTGGTTTGGGGAGGGAAGGTTCAAGGGGAAAGCATCTCTGCCCAGCCAAGCAACTTGGGATAAGTCAATGGGAAGGCGATCTTCACCTCCTTTTGCTCTCTCTCTCTCTGCTCCCAAAGGCTCCCAAGACTGGGGGATGGGGTGGGGATCACCAGAGCCTCCAACATGGCCTGTGACCCCATCCACGTTTCCATATGGCACACAGCAGCTGCACAGCCGCCGCCCCCCATTTGCCTCCCCCACTTGATTTGGGAGCAGTGCCCTTCAGCTGGAATACAGCGGCTACTGCACATCCCTGAAGGGAAAGCACACCGCACATGCTCAAGTGCTCCTCGGACATTACAGAGCCTGGACATGGAAGAGATGGAAGAAGCCAAAGGAGAGCTTCCTCCTTCCCCAAATTTTGCCTGGCTGGCAAACCTTACTGCAAGTGTCCCAAGGTGCCCCCACAGCTCAGCTTCACACACACACACACACACACCTTTCCTCGCTAGGGCTAGAAAGAAGGAATGGAAAAAAGCGACCAAGGAGGACAGCAGAGCAGCATGACTGAGTGAGGAGGCCTGGCAAGAACCCACGCGCGCACACATGCGGTGAACTGCCTTACGCCCCCCCCCCTTTTCAGGCCTGCTGTTGCTGCTGCTCCTCACACACACACCCAGGAGCCCTGGGGAGAGCAGTGTACCAAAGATGTGCCAATCCGCCCAGCTGCCAAGGGAGAGGCAGATTAACTCTTAGTCACCCTGGGACACATGAGACACGGTGCTCTCTCACACAGACAGACAGGCGCGCATGTGCCACAGCCCTCTTGGGAGAGAATGCAAGCAGGCTGCCGAAACCGGGTGGACAGCGCCAGCCTCCTCCGCCAGGTAGCAGGGCCTTCAACAGGCTGCCACCCTCCCACTGTGGGCGGGGGGGGGGGCTGTAAGATGAAACCCAGCTGGCAAGGCGGCTGAGCTGCTGGCACGGAGCTCCAGAGGGAGGAGGCCTGGCGGGCACCGTGCCCACCCACCCCCTGGGCAGAACAAGAGAGCAAGGAAGACTGGGACCTATGGGAAGCTGGAAGAGCAGGCCAGGGATCCTGCCCTGTAGTCCAGCCTGCACCAGGGTCATGGACCCACACGTGACACACATACACACGGCCCCCATGCACTAATATGAGACTCAACGAGTCCCACAGCATCAGCTGGAACAAAACACACCTCAGAAACCATTTCGCCATACCAAATTAACAAAGCTGTAAGCCATCCTGTTGAAAGCAACACCTGTTTAAAGCAGGCCAAAAAATGCTGCACGCCTAGAAAGGAGGACGTGCACAACCTTTAAGAGACCCTTTCAGCAGCCCCCCCCCCCCAATCAACAGCCTGTCTCAATAAACAGCACCTCACAGGGCTGTTCTTGCACCCACAATGAAGGTCTCAAAATCAAGTAAAAGGCACTAGGGAGAGGGGAGGGAGGGGCTGGAAGGTGCAGCCAAACTCCGTGGGGTGGCGGCCATAAAAGTGACTCCTTCTGGCCTTCTCCCCTGTCCCAGGGACCCCTCACACCAAAGTCCACCTCACACTCACTCACAAGCACCCCTCCAATCACTCTGGTACAACTGGGTGACTCAGGACAGCTCCCTAAAACAGGGCCTAAGCAGCAACAACAGCCCTCCTCTGGTTGACACTGACTGCAACTTCCATCATCCCCACTGCTGCCTATGCTGGAACGACACCCACACCAGGGTGGATCAAGCCATCACTGCCCGCCCCCACTTCATTCTGCTCCAAAATGACAGGAAAACAAACGCGCATGTGCCCTTCACTTGCTCAGGAATGAACCATGGTAAAGCAGTGCCGCCCCCAGGAATCGTACACATGCGCATGTGTGGTGGAGTCTCCTTCTTTGGAGGTTTTCAACAGAGGCCGTCTTCAGCGGGCGGGGGAGATCTTTGACTGGGTATTCCTGCAGGGAAGAATGGGGTTGGACTGGATGGCCCCTGGGGGTCTCTTCCAACTCCATGAGTCTATGTACAGACATACCCAGAAAGGAGACATCCTCTTTTCCACGGATTTTGTGACCAGGCCCTGCACCCCTCCGTGGCACCACTGACCCCTTGGGGAGGAGAGCCCCACATCCACAGCCTACTGCGGCCAAGTCGAACTGGAATGAAGTGGGAAAGGAAAGAACTCTGAGGGGTTTCAAAGCCCCCAACCCAAGAGAGACACCACGACGCATGGTTCTGAGCAACACCAGCGGAAGGGGAAAGAACGGGCACCTGTGTAGCATCAAAAGAGCTGGGCATCAGGATGGGGGGTAGGGGCTCCAATGCCCCCACGACCTGCAGTGCCGAGGCCCAAACACCCCTCCAGCCTGGAAAGCAAAGGATTTACGGGCCTCATTTCCTGGATCAAGACAAGGGCCTACCTTGCAAGGTTGGTTTTCAGCATTCCCGAGACTGAGGATCGACAGACACCCACCCGGGCAGGCAAAAGGGAGAGGAGGGTGCAGGGGAGCCAAGAGCCTCCCGCCTGGAAAGGAAGCCCTCTTGTCCCCCCCCCCTAGTCTTCCTCAAAGACCCCCAAAGCCCCACTGAATCCGATTCCAACCCACAGGCCCCGCATCCCACTGTGCACGCGAGGGTCTCCCCTGCTTTCCACAAGACCCCCGAACGACCCACCTTGGGAGCAGCAGCAGCAGCAGCATGGGGGCCCCCCGCCCCTTGTGGGCACTGGGGGGGCTGCCAAAAGGGGACACCATCCACAACCCCCCCCCCAGCCAGCAGGCCCCAGAGATGCCTTGGCAGCCCTTGCTGGGGAGGCGGCGGCGGGAGAGGGGCTCCCCTCCCACCCTCTGGGGGCTGGCCCTCACCTGCCCACCGGCCCCTTACCTTGGCGCCAGGCAGAGGAAGGCAGGCCGGCCGGCAGGCGAGGCGAGGTGGCCGGGGGGAGGCGGCTCATGTCCCTCCGGTCAGGCGGCTGCAACGGGGGGGGGGGGCAGAAACAGGCGCTGAGGGGGAGGCTGCGGCCCCCACCCCCAATAAAGGCCCCTCGCCCGCCCGCCCGCCCGCCCGCCAGCCCCGGGGCCGGACCTCGAAGGGGGTGGGCCCACAAGCCCCAAAGGACCACCGAGGGCTGGTCCCCCCCTCACGCGCCCCCTCCTCACTGAGCCCCATCGCATCGCGGGAGGGGGAGGCAGCGGCCCCCCCAAATGCGGAGGAGGGAGGGCAAGGAGACCCCCACCTGAGGGAGGGAGGGGAGGGGGCGTCCCGGGGGAGGGAGGAAGAGGAGCAGCCCCCCCCGCTCCGCCACCCTCCTCCTCCTCAGCGGGACGGGGGAGGGAAGGACGACCCCCAGGGGAAGGGGGGAGAGCGGGGGGATGTGGTCCGACGGTGGGGAGGGGGCAACTGCAGAGCCCGACCCCCGATCCCCCCACCTGCCCGCTCCCGCCCTCGCGCCCCCCGCCCTCACCTGAGCGCCGCCGCCGCCGCCGCTGAGTCCGCCATTTTCCCTCCGCCGCCGCCGCCCGGCCAGGCCACGCCCACCGCGGGGCGGAGCCTGTCCCTCTCTCGCCGCAGTCTCCGCCCATGCCCCGCCCCTTACCTGCAGGCCCCGCCCCTCGGGGTGGAGCCCGGGGAAGCTGCAGCTGCTGCTGCTGCTGGTACTCTGCACGTGCTCAGGAGCCCGCTCTGCTCTCTGGGTGGAAGGAAAGGAGGGAGATTATCCCACCACACTCTTAGAGCGCTATGATTCCACTTTAATTGTTCTGGCAGCCTCCTGTGGACTCCTGGGATTTGCAGTTTAGGGAGGGGGCATTGAGCACGCTCAGCCAGAGAGCTAAACTACACATCCCAGGATTCCACAGCCAGAGCGGTTAAAGTGGAATCGTAGCGCTATAACAGTGTGTAGTGTGACAAAGTCCCTGGAGGCCCCAGGAAGGGTTCGCCTGGTATTGTTTTGCTCTCTGCACAGCAACCCTGCCAGGTTGGCCACTGGGTCACAGGCGCGGCTCCTTCCCTTCCAGCCGAGCCCGCAGAATAAGTGCCGGGGAGGACTGTGGTGCTGCCCGTGGGCCCGGCCTCTGCCCCGCGAGGCCTCCAGTTGCTGCCAGAGAGTGCCGCTGGTGCGTTCCTGTGTCACTGCAACATGGCTGCAAGAAGCCCACCGCCTTTGCACCGATCAGGACTCTTTCAGGTTTGCAAGAAGCCGGTGCCCCCCCTGGACACAGGGGCCACTCGGGAGGGTCTCCCGTGCCTTTTCTTAGTCCAGATCCGGGATGAAGATGCCTGCCCTTCAAATCCAGCCTGCTGGGCAGGGGTCTTCAGAGGGCCTGGTTAGCTGGCCCCTTCAGGCTGGGGGCAGCAGGGCAGGACAGCGGTCATCCCAACTCGGGCACCCTGGCCAGAGGAAGGAGCCAAAGCACTGTTGGCACGGAAGGCCGGCCACTGGGGGGGGGGTTGCTGCTGGTTTGAGACCACCGTCCCCACCCCACCCCTGGGTGCCTTTCAGGTGTCACTCCTCTTCCAGAGCATTTCTGCTGCTTGGCTCCTGGCCTCTGGGGCCCTGGCATTTCCTCCACCGGGCAGTGGGGCTGGCCCAGGACAGGAGGAGAGGGCGGAGTGGCCCCTGAGCTCGGACACACGGGCAGGTGCCCAAGACAGGCAGACAGGAACAAAAGGGGAGGCCCTCTGCGCAGTCGCCCGCCACGCTCGCAGTTTGCAGTTTAACATTTTTCCTCCTCTTTTATTGGTTGAAGGATACAAAGCCCAGGAGAAGGCCAGGAACAGTCAGGGGGCAGCTGGCGGCCGGACAGCAAAGGTCAAGGCCCCCAGACCCAGCCTCCTGCTACTCGCCTACACGTGGGCCCGCCTGGCCTGGCTGTTGCTCCTTCCCGGCTCTCCCTGGAGCCCTCATCAGCCCGGCCCTGGTGCCACAGCTGCCTCCCCGACTGGGCCCTTTAGGGTTGCACCTGCAGCTCAGGTGTGTGCCTGAGAGCCCCTGGGGAGGCTCCGTTGCTACGCTGATCTGCCTGGTTGCGCTGCGCAGAAGCCGAAAGAGCGGGGACGGAGGGAGCTGCTCCCCTTGGACCCAGAGCCTCGGCCTGCCTCTGCCAGCAAGATGAATGGTCTGGCTGTCCGGGTCTTCCGGCCACGGGCCAAGGACGAGGGGAAGACGGAGCTCATCCAGACAGGGGAGAACAGCCACGGTGGTGGTGGTGATGATGGCGGGAAAGCCAGGGACGCCCCCAAGCCCCCACGGTAAGCCTGGGGTGTGGGTGGGCCACCTAAGCAGCAACCCAAGGGCTTGGGGGGAGGGAGGGTCCTCCTCAAAAAGCCAGGAAGGTCTTTCCAAAATTAACTATGGGGACTAGAGGCCCCAGATTCTCCCAGCCAGCCCACCTGGCCATGTTGTCTGGGGCATTCTGGGAGTAGCAATCTAAACTGGCACCTTTCCCAAGCACCAGTGCCCCCCCAACCTCAAGAGGGAGATTGCGGGGGACCCCCAGCCAAGGGGGGACAGATCCCTTTGAGGAAGGGGAGCCACAAGGAAGGTGGCTGGCCCGGGGTCACCCAGTGAGCAGGATGGCTGGGCCGCGTCTCCAAAGAGTAGTCAGTCACCCATCACATTTGTCTTCCCTGCAGAGAGATGACAAAGAGTGCCCCTGAGCGTACAGAGAGCGCCTTCCCCTTGCCCCTGGCTTGCAGATCACACACCCCCCGCCAGCTCATGTGGTCCTTGGATTGACTCTTTCCTGCGGCCGCTGAAGAGAGAGATTTGTAAAGGCTGGGTGTTCTTTTTAAACTTTAGGCCCTCCTGCCCCTCTCTGCACATTTGCCCCCTCCTCCTCCTTTACCCCTTGCCCCCCAAAGCCCCTTCTCTGCCCAGCCGCAGGGGTGGGTACTCAGGACTAAGGTGCACGCTGGGCACCCAAACCCCTGGCTCCCTCTCTCGTCCCTTGAGCAGAGTGTGCATGAGAGAGAGAGAGCGTGCGCACCTGTCTGGGTGTGGATGCTCTTGCCCTCCCATGCACCACTTGTCCCCACAATCGATTTCTCTCCTGTGGGGTTCAAACACAGGTGTGCCAGAGAGAGGGCTGTAATCTCTGCTCTGTGTGCAGCACCTCTGCAGGTGCAAAGAAGCGGCTGAGGAGGGGGCAGCCAAGGCAGGAGCTCCGTAAGGTGATGGGGGGAGATTGAGAGAGAGGGAGAGAGAGAGACCCTCCTCAAGGCACCAGGCATCTCCGGCTGCTTTGGTTCCCATATAGGAGAAAAGCAGGCTAGAAATCCAGGAAGGGTAGAATTCAAAGACACGGCCATGTAAGTCTGGAATATCAGCAAGCAAAGGGATCTTGTAGCACCCGAGAGACTCACCGTTCCCAAGATCCCCTTGCTTACACTCTCTCTCTCTGGCTTTTCTTCGCAAACGAAGATTCAGGAAAGACTCATCCCGCGTTTTTGCAAGCATGCTGATGACTGAAAAGGCCAATCCGAGATAAATAAGTCCGGCTGCAGAAAGCACAGCAGAAGGTCTCCTTGGGTGATGTTTCTGGGTTGTGATTCTTTCTGCGTTGTCGTTTCTCTCCAAGACTTGTTCGGCGTGCGTTCTCAAATAAGGCTGCCACATTGTGGATAGTGCGTCTCCATGCCTCCCGATGTGAGGCCAGGGTGGACCACTGTTGGTGATCAATTTGGCCGAGCCTGAGATGTGATGACAATGTGCATCAAAAAGTGAGACTCTCCTTTTTTTAAAGGCTGAAAGGAGACCCCCCTTCCCTGGGAGGGTCACCTCTTCTGTGCAGGGCACCTGCGGACCCCTGGAGGCCAAGGCCAGCGCCCACCCTTCTGCCTCCAGCCAGGCCCTTGGCCTTGCCCTTCGCATCTACTGCCCCCCTGCTTTGGGGCTCTTTCACACAACCCGGTTACAGCACTTGGGTGCCACTCTTTATTTGCCAAGGCTCTTTCATCTGAGGGCACCCTGGGATTTGTAGTTTCCCCAGAAGGACAGATCCATGGCAGTGAACGTGGGGCCACAGTGTGGAAGGGGCCTCGCTGACCCTTAGACCTCTCAGCTTCTCCCTCCCCATGGTGGTGCTGCCAGGCAGACGGTGGGAACCTGGCAGCAGAGGAGGCCTTGGGCCGGCCTGGCCAGCCGGCTCTCCTGGTGCTGTGTGAGGGGGCGGCCAGAGGAGCCATCGCCACCGTGAGCCCTGTCTGGGCCAGGAGGAGGACGGGGAGAAGCCAGACCGCTCTGCCACTCCAGGCTGCTCTGTTCCTGTCTCTACACAGGTCCCCTAGCTGAATCAGCTGAGCCCTCCTGCCCCAAAGCCCCCCCCCGGGAAGGGCCGCCCCCCAGTTGTTCTTGGGTTGTTTCAGGGCCCACCCTCATTTCGCTCTTTCCTGGCTTTGCTTTGGCCAGCCTCTGCTTGGGGAGGGGCAGGGGAGGGAATGATCATGGAGGAATAGGGCTGTGAGCATGCACAAAGTGCCTTTCCACTCGCCACCGAGGAAACCCAGAGGGCGGAAGGGCTGCTGAGGCAGGATGTCGTTCCAGGGAGATTTGAGAGGACCTCTGGGTGCCCCATAACACCTGGTGGCACATTAGCCCATGTCCCCATTCAACCTCTCTCTCACACACACTCACGTACCCCGCTTAAGGTGGCTGGGGCCCCGGGAGCAGAGTCCAAAACAGGGCCCTTCTGGACTCACACATGGTAGCAGCATAGTTGCCCATTTGCCATCAACTCAACCCTTTGAAAGAATCACCTCCAAGAGCCGTGGCCACCATCCTGCAAACAGGGCCTTGGACTCCTTGACAGAGCCTATACACCTGTAATGCAGTCTTCCTCTTTTTCCAGCATTATCATCTTCCCGATGAAACACAAAATCATAGAGTTGGAAGAGACCCTGAGGGCCATCCAGTCCAACCCCATTTTGCCCTGCAGGAATACACAGCTACAGTAGTTCCGACAGATGGCCATCCAGCCTCTGTTTAAAAATCTCCTAAGAGGGAGACTCCAGTGCCACACTCCCAGGCAGCAGCGCATTCCACTGCCTAACAGCTCTTAGAATCCTAGAGTTGGAAGGGACCTCCTAGGGCCATCTAGTCCAACCCCCTTCTACCCTTCACGAATACCCGATCAAAGCATTCCCAACAGATGGTCATCCATCATCATCATCATAATAGAGTCATAGCACTGGAAGCGACCCCAAAGACTAGCTAGTCCAACCCCATTCTGTCCTGCAGCCTCTGTTTCAAAACCTCCAAAGAAGGAGACTCCACCACACTTCCAGGCAGCAGCGGATTTCCACTGTCCAACAGTTCTTACTGTCAGGAAGTTCTTCCTAAGGTTTAAGTGGACTTTCTTCTCCTGTAGTTTGAACCCACTGCTCCATGTCCTAGTCTCTGGAGCAGCAGAAAACAAGCTTGCCTAAGTATAACATCCCTTCAAATATTTAAACATGGCTATCATGCCACCTCTTCATCTTCTCTTCTCCAGACTAAACATGCCCAGCTCCCTAAACCGCTCCTCATAGAATTTCAAAGCTAACACAATGAAATTCAATAAGGAGAAATGTAAGGTACTGCACTTAGGGCGGAAAAATGAAATGCATAGATGCAGGATAGGAGAGACCTGGCTGAACGAGACTACGTGCGAAAGGGATCTAGGAGTCCTAGTAGACCTCAAATTGAACATGAGTCAACAGTGTGATGCGGCAGCTATAAAGGCCAATGCAATTTTGGGCTGTATCAATAGAAGTATAGTGTCTAGATCAAGGGAAGTCATAGTGCCGCTCTATTCTGCCTTGGTCAGACCTCACCTAGAATACTGTGTCCAGTTCTGGGCACCACAATTCAAAAAAGATATTGACAAATTGGAGCATGTCCAGAGAAGGGCAACTAAAATGGTGAAAGGTCTGGAAATGATGCCTTATGAGGAGAGGCTTAGGGAGCTGGGTATGTTTAGCCTGGAAAAAAGACGATTAAGAGGCGATATGATAGCCCTGTTTAAGTATTTGAAGGGATGTCACGCTGAGGATGGAGCAGGCTTGTTTTCTGCTGCTCCAGAGACTGGAACACGGAGCAATGGATGCAAGCTCCAGGAACAGAGATTCCACCTCAACATGAGGAGGAACTTTTTGACAGTACGAGCTGTTCGGAGTGGAAGACACTCCCTCGGAGCGTGGTGGGGTCTCCTTCCTTCCTTGGAGGTCTTCAAACAGAGGCTGGATGGCCATCTGTCGGGGATGCTTTGATTGTTTATTCCTGCGTGGCAGAATGGGGTTGGACTGGATGGCCCTTGGGGTCTCTTCCTACAATTCTATGATTCTATGATTCATAGGGCATAATGGCTTCTAGACCTCCCACCATCCTGGTCACCCAGCTTCTCCATATCCTTCCTGAATTGTGGTGCCCAGAACTGGACACGGTACTCCAGGTGAGGTCTGATCAAAGCAGAATAGAGTGGCACCATTACTTCCCTTGAAGTAATAGTAATGAGTCCCAGCATTTCATGATATGTCCTAAGTGCAACAGCCTCAGTTTGGTCATCTTCTAGGAAGCGTTCAGATTTAATTTGCTCTTGTAGCCATTTGTTCATTTTTTGGCAGTCCATGGAGTCTGCAGAATTCTCCAATGAGTTGAATCCCTTCCTGTCCACTTATTTCACTGTCCAGGCTTCACAATCATACATAGAAATCAGAAATACTGTGGTATCGATGGGTCTGATTGTGGTATCTACTGATCTGTCTTTACCCTTGAGGATCTTGTCTAGTTCCTTCATGGCTGCCTTTCCAAATCGTAACCTTCTTCTGATTCTTCTAACTAGAGTCTCCATTTTGGACAATGACTGCACCAAGGTATAGAAATGTGTACATATATGTCCAAAGCAAAAGAGGCAGCAGCCCAAAAATCTCCCTGTGTTGTTATCTGGCCTTACACCCCCTCCCTCCAATAATTCATAATTTGGCTTATTAGACAGTTTGCAAGGTCTCCGGTAGACCAGGCCAGCCACAAAATTAGGTTTGAGTGAAGATCACCCAAAGATCTAAGTTGTCTTGGAAATTCCCCAAACCAAACACACCCAGGAAAAATAAAGGGAAGCGCTCCCCCTTAGATAGTCATTAGGGAGGAATGTGCTAATTTCCCTGGATGCACCTGCCAGTGAGTAATACTCTCAAAACAAACAGTGACTGGAACACCTATTATCCCTGTTTATCCCAGTAAATGTCTTCCCTTCACACCTTTCTCCATCCACAATACAGTGGAAGCTGGAAACCCATCAGCCTTAAAGTTCCGACCATTAGCAGCAATTAATGAAGCCGGAGCTTCCATTGTTTCTCTGGGAAAATCACCCGAGCATTGTTTCTCACTCAGAACACCCCTTAAGGGCACAATATTGGGTATAAATATTACCCCAAATCATAGCCAAAGTGTGGTCACCCTCAGTTTCAAGTCTGAGTCTTTCTCTGCTGCATGAACCTCTGCTCTCGAGATAGATAATTACTGTATAGCTCATTCCCTGAATCTATTCCTCTATCCAAATACTTCCTCCTAATTCTTCATTAACCTTGTGTGATCACTTGTGAGCTTGAGTACATGTGTGAATGCTTCCGTGATTATTTTCCAAGAAAAAACATCTTTATTTCACTTTAGCTTGGAGTTTCCTCCGTTAGTACTGGTATACACTGGTGCAAAGATCCCGTAAGTTACCCGGCCTCTTGCAGCCAGACTTTTGAGCTAGTTAAAATTCCCCAATATAATACCATAACTCAGAGGTCAAGAGCAGGTCCCACCGACCGTACACAATTCAGTCAACAGTGTGCTTGAGAACCCGGGTTCTGCCTTGTGACTCCCATGAGACGTAAATCTTTTCACCCCACTCAGTTATGGCATTTTGATCCCACTTTAACTGCCACAGCTGCATCACGCAAATCGTTTGGTGAAGCTCCGGCAGCCAGGGAAATCTCCACGCTCAGTAAAACTGCAGTTCGCAGGATCCCATTAGGTGCAGCAGCCATGGCAGTGGAGCTGGCCTCAGAGGGCCAGGACAGTGCAGCGTGAAACAGCCTTCACAGCCTCATCCCGCTGCAGCTTGACTCCATTGCTCAAGACATGCACACAAACTATTGATGATACCAGAAGCACCTGGAGGTCCAGGACGAAGCGATGAGGGAAGAAAATAAACCCAAGCAATGCCCTTTCCCTTCAGCCAGTGCCCCCACTGTGCCACTCAGGGGCCTGATGGGCCATTGCACCAACTGGCTGGCTCATCATAGATTCCAGAAGGGGTCCTAGAGGCCATCAAGTCCACCCCTTCCTGCTCAGAGCAGGATGTCCAGCTAGCGCATCCCCAGGAACAGGGAGCGGCCCAGCCTCTTTTGGAAGATGTCCAGAGCAGGAGACCCCACCCCTCTGGGACGTCAGTTCCATTGCCCATCTGCTCCCACTGTCAAGAAGCCTGCTAACGTTCAATGGAAGCCTACCCTCCTGTCACTTAAAACCATGAGACTTTGGTCCTCTCCTCTGGGGCAGCAAGAGGACAGGCCTGCCCCCCTTCCTCTATGGGGCAGCCCTTGAGGGATTTCAAGAGGGCCATCATGTCTCCCCTCCATCTTCCCCTCCAAGGAGAGATGTAGTAGTGATGGGTGACTTCAACTATCCTGATATTTGCTGGCAATCTAACTCAGCCAAAACTACAAGGTCTAGCAAATTCCTTACATGCCTGGAAGACAATTTCATGGTCCAAAAGGTGGAAGAGGCAACAAGGGGGTCAGCTATTTTAGATCTGATCCTAACCAACAGAGACGACCTTGTTAATGGGGTGCAAGTGGTGGGATCCTTAGGTGAGAGTGATCATGTTCTCCTGGAGTTTGTTATACAATGGAAAGGAGAAGCCAGGCATAGTCAGACACGCATTCTAGACTTTAGGAGAGCTGATTTCAATAAACTCAGGGAAATACTGGGGATGATCCCATGGTCAAGAATACTAAAAGAGAAGGGACCTCAAGACGGTTTTGACTTTCTCAAAAGGGAGATACTGAAGGCACAATTTCAAACAGTACCATTAAGGAAGAAAAATGGGAGGTGTCTCAAGAAACCAGGATGGATGACTAAAGAACTTTCAATGGAGCTAAGTTTTAAACGGAACATGTATAGGAAATGGAAAAGGGGGGAAATCACCAAAGAAGAATTCAAACAGATAGCGAACACATGTAGGAGTAAAGTCAGAAAAGCTAAAGTGCAGAATGAGCTCAGGCTTGCTAGGGAGGTTAAGAACAATAAAAAGGGTTTTTTTGGGTATGTCCGCAGCAAAAGGAGGAAGAAGGAAATGATAGGGCCACTACGTGGAGAAGATGGCAAAATGCTAACAGGGGACAGAGAAAAGGCAGAATTACTCAACACCTTCTTTGCCTCAGTGTTTTCAGAAAAGGAAAAGGGGGACCAACCTGAGGAAAATGGAACAGAGGACACAATAGGGGAAATCCAGCTCGAAATAAATAAAGAGGTAGTACAGGAATACCTTCTTAATCTAAATGAATTTAAATCTCCAGGACCAGATGAACTACATCCAAGAGTATTAAAAGAGCTGGCAAATATAATCTCAGAGCCATTGGCAATAATCTTTGAGAACTCCTGGAGAACAGGAGAAGTCCCAGCAGACTGGAGGAGGGCAAACGTTGTTCCCATCTTCAAAAAGGGGAAAAAAGAGGATCCCAACAACTATCGTCCAGTTAGTCTGACATCAATATCAGGGAAGATTCTAGAACAGATCATTAAACAGAGAGTCTGTGAACATTTAGAAGGCAATGCCATAATCACAAAAAGTCAGCATGGGTTTCAGAGAAACAAGTCATGCCAGACTAATCTGATCTCTTTTTTTGATAAAGTTACCAGCTTGGTAGATGAAGGGAATGCTGTGGACATTGCATACCTTGATTTCAGTAAGGCCTTTGACAAGGTTCCCCATGACATTCTTGCAAACAAGCTTGTAGAATGTGGGCTAGACAAGTTAACTGTTCAATGGATTTGTAATTGGTTGACCGGCCGAACCCAAAGGGTGCTCAGCAGTGGCTCCTCTTCGTCTTGGAAAGATGTGACCAGTGGGGTGCCACAGGGTTCTGTCCTGGGCCCAGTGCTATTCAACATCTTTATCAATGACTTAGATGAGGGAATTAGGGGCATACTTATCAAATTTGCAGATGACACCAAATTGGGAGGAGTAGCTAATACCCTAGAGGACAGGATCAAAATTCAGAATGACCTGGATAGACTGGAGAGCTGGGCCAAAGCTAACAAAATGAAATTCAATACGGAGAAATGTAAAGTACTGCATTTAGGGCGGAAAAATGAAATGCATAAATATAGGATGGGAGAGACCTGGCTGAATGAGACTATGTGCGAAAGGGATCTAGGAGTCCTAGTAGACCACAAGTTGAACATGAGCCAACAGTGTGATGCGGCAGCTAAAAAGGCCAATGCAATTTTGGGCTGTATCAATAGAAGTATAGTGTCTAGATCAAGGGAAGTAATAGTGCCACTCTATTCTGCCTTGGTCAGACCTCACTTAGAATACTGTGTCCAGTTCTGGGCACCACAATTCAGAAAGGATATGGACAAATTGGAGCGTGTCCAGAGAAGGGCAACTAAAATGGTGAAAGGTCTGGAAACCATGCCTTATGAGGAGAGACTTAGGGAGCTGGGTATGTTTAGCCTGGAAAAAAGACGGTTTAGAGGCGATATGATAGCCCTGTTTAAGTATTTGAAGGGATGTCACGCTGAGGATGGAGCAGGCTTGTTTTCTGCTGCTCCAGAGACTGGAACACGGAGCAATGGGTGCAAGCTCCAGGAACAGAGATTCCACCTCAACATGAGGAGGAACTTTTTGACAGTCAGAGCTGTTCGGCAGTGGAACACACTCCCTCGGAGCGTGGTGGGGTCTCCTTCCTTGGAGGTCTTTAAGCAGAGGCTGGATGGCCATCTGTCGGGGATGCTTTGATTGTGATTTCCTGCGTGGCAGGGGGTTGGACTGGATGGCCCTCGTGGTCTCTTCCAACTCTGCAATTCTATGATTCTATGATTCTATGATTCTATGATTCTCTTCACCGGGCTGAACAGGCCCAATTCCTTCAACCATAGTTTTTCCTCTTCATACCTCTGATCATCCTTGTTGCCCTTCTTACCTGTTCCAACTTGCCTATATCCTTCTTCAAACGAGGTGCCCAGAACTAGACGCAGTTCTACAGATGAGGCCTTAATCAACGCGGAAGCGTTCTCTTGGAAACTACAGTTCTATTAATGCAGGCTAAGATAGCATTTGTCTGCTTTGCTGCGGTATCCCACTGCTGGCTCATGTTCAACTTATGGTCAACAATAATCCCAAGGTTGTTTTTGCAGGTAGCACTGCTGAGCCATGTTTTCACCCTCATCCCATACCTTTATGTTTATCTTTTCTAACCTAAATGTAGAATTGTAGAATTTTGCATTTGTCTCATTTGAATTGCACGTTATTATTTTCTGCCCAACTTTCTAGTTTAGGTCCTTTCGAATTCTGTTCCTGTCTCCCAGTGTGTTAGCCACCCCTCCCAGTTTTGTATCATCTGCAGATTTTATAAGGATTCCCTCTAACCCATAGTCTAAGTCATTGGTAAAAATGCTGACGAGTGCCCCGCCATCCTCTCAGCCTCCTCTCTCTTCCTCCCCAGCAACGGGCCGGGCGAGAAGAGCTGGATCCTCCACCCCTCGGGAGACTGGTATTACCAGTGGCTCATTGTGATGGTGGTCCCCATCATGTACAACTGGATCATCCTCATCTGCAGGTGATGGGGGAGAGGTTGGGGAAGGGGGGCTCAGCTGCATCAGGTGGAGGACCCCCGTTAAACATGGGGGGGCGCTGTGGAGGCAACAGCCAACTGCTTGCCTGTGGCAACTGAGCCGTGATGGAGTGATGGGGGCAGCTGGTATGGGGGGGCTTTCCCTGTGACACTGGTGTTGCACAAATTGCCTGGGGCCCAAGAAGATCCCACTAGAGTTCAACATTAATATGGGTAATATTTAATTAGCTCAATTATGGCAGCAAGAGGTCGGGTAACGGTGGGATCTTTTAACCTATGCATACCGGCGGTAGTAACAGAGGAGACTCTAAGCCAAACTGTACAATTGACTCCGATGCCCCCCCCCACCTCACATATATGTGCCTCCATTGCAAATTAAGGATTTAGAGACGTTAAGAGTGTAAGGGTCCTTCCACATCCATCATTGCAGCTCAACGATCCCAGCACAACTGCTGTGGGATGCTGCACTCTGTGGGATGCAGGGGGTTGTCATTTGGGCGCTACAGCTCTCTGGTGGAGAATTCTAAATACTTCACAAAACTACAAATTCCAGGAGGACGTAGGGTGACAGGGTCATGGCAGTTAAAGTGGAATCGTAGCGCTATAACCCATAACACTAAATGAATAGGGTGGGGAAGTGCTGACTGGAGTGGGGAGATGCAGCCCCCGCAGCCTCCCAATCGACTTTTCCCAAAACAACGTTTTTGCCCCCAAATGCTCCCAGATACCTCTTAGGAAGTGTGGGGGCTATTTCACTATGCTTTCCACTCCCCTCCCCCCGGCCAAATTTCTGGGTCATTTCCTGCCTGGGAAAAAGGCCTCTCCTGTGCTTAAGATGGCTCAGAGAGGGCCAGAAACGAAGTGATGTTGTCGCCCTATGTGGCGTGGAAGGTTTGCGAGGTAAAAACATCGATTTTTTTCCTGGTAGGTGTGGCCCTTCAAGGTCCCTGGGGGACCAACGTGGCTCCCTGACCCCTGACAGGTCCTTCCTTGGCCCCTTCCCCAGTTTAAGAAAGATGGGCCTGTAATTCTTTAAAAAACACCAGAGAGAGGGGAGGGGAGGAGGGGTCCGGAGAGGAGCCAGGAGTCCAGGCTTTTTTATATGCTTGCTTTGAGGGGGGGTTGTAGCCCACTTACCAACCTCCCCCCAAAAAGGGAGAGCCAAACGTGCCATACGAAAGGTGTCTTTGGAATGCCTTTAAAAACCCCAGTGAGGCAGAGCAGACAGAAGAGCAAGCTGGACAAAGGCAGTGAAGAAGCAAGCCGTGGAGGGAACCCGGGGCCAGGCAGGCCTCCCAAGGGAGGGAAGGAGGGCGGGCGTCCCAGAGCAGGGGGGCCCACAGGAAATGCAGCAGGGGAGTTCATTCTTCTTTCTCTGAAGATGCCAGCCACAGATGCAGGCGAAAAGTCAGGAATAGACTCTTCCAGAATAAGGCCTGGGGGGGGGGGAACCATGGAAAACCTCCCTAAGGAGGGAAGTTCTTGGGGAATTTGGAGGCAGGGGAAAAAGAGGGAAGGGCAGCTGGAAAGCTGAGGAGGGGCAGTGGAAAGCCCCAGGCGATGCTTCCTCCCCCTCTTCCTCCTCTTCCTCCTCCTCAGGTCCTGCTTCCCAGATCTGCAGCAGGAGTACCTGGTGGTGTGGCTGACCCTGGACTACCTCTCGGACCTCCTGTACCTGATGGACATCGGGGTGCACTTCCACACCGGTCAGTGTGCCTCCCTACCTCCAGAAGGGCTCACTCCCCTTCCCAGAATGCCTCCCTTCCAAAGTAAAGGGGGGTTCTTCCTGCAACTCCCACCCAACCCCAGAGCCCCCAGGTCTCCCTCCCTGGCAGGTGTAGTCCCAGGTCTCTCCACCGGATGGCAGCAGCGGCCCTCCCGGTCCCACAAGTGGGGGTGGCGGGTGGGGAGGGGGCCCTTGAAGGCCCTCTGCCCTGGGGTGGGGGGACCGAAGGGCGCTCTCCCCCTCCCCACCCAACACTGTTCCTCACAAGGCCAAACAATGGGGGAGAGAGACCGGCCTTGGCTGGGGGCAGCAAACCCGACCCCAGGGGTCTTAAGGGCACCTTTGCTGGCCTCAGGGACTGCAGCAGGAAAAGTCTGTCAGGGCCATAAAGGTTACACACACACACACACACACACACACAGAGAGAGAGAGGGATGGATGGAAGGAAAGAGGACCTGCACAAAATGTTGCAGCGCTCCCGGGCTCCCCTGGGCTCTCTTCCAAGCTGCTGTCCGGTATACTGGCATTGCCAAGCTACGGGCAGGCAGGGGCATCTCCTCAATGGGCAGACGGGGACAGCCGTGCCAGACAAGCCTCAAGAGGGGGACAGTTCAGGGTTTTTTTGGGGGGGGTGAGGGAATTGGAGCTGAAGGGGGGCCTGGGGGGAATCCCTCTTGATCACTTTGTTCAGCCAAGTGGAAGGTACAGAATCCATGGCACCAGCTTTCGAAACTCACAGGCCTCTTCGTCAGGCAAGGAGGGTGAGTTAGGAGGCAGGGGGAAGAGAGCGTGTCCTGGGATGTGGCTTTTTGCAGAAAGTTGGGAGAGGGTTTGTAGACAAAGCGGCTGGGCCGGACACCCAGAGGGAGACAGGCGCGCACACCCCACAGCCGTGAGCTGGGTGGGAAGGAAGGCAGTAAAAGGAAGGCAATCATGCTTGGGGGTCACACAAAAGCGCACCCCTCCCTCTGAGAAGCGTGTTAGCCTGTGCCCAGCATGAGGCCAAAAGCCCCTCCCTGACCCCAGGAAGAGAGCAGGGGGTCTCTTAGGAAGTTGTGGGTAGGGGTGAGTCTCCCCACCTTGGCCATGTTTTTATGGGCTACCCCCTTTTTGTGTGAGATTCTCCCCCCCACACACACACACACACAAGCCAGGCCAGCGCCAGGAAAAGAGAGGAGAGGCTGGGCGGGTGTGTGTAGGAGGGGAGTTTCCTTGGGCCTCTGCAGGCCCTGCACCTGAGGCCATTTTGCTCTTTCTCCCAAGGCCAGCCAGGGTCCTCCTTCCTCCTCCTCCTCCTCCTCCTCCTGGCTTCCCTGGCAGGCTCCTCTCACAGGAGGACCCCACACAGCCAACTCCCACTGGCTGGAAGGGGCTGGGGGCTGGAGGGTCTCCAGAGGGAAAGCCCAGCCTCCCCCTTTGCCAGGTCTCCCTGCTGGTTTGCGAAGGTCATAAGGTGGGCAATGCTACCACTGAACTAGGGGGGAATGTGTATCAAAATCATCTCTTTCTTTTCCCTGATTTAGTCTCTGTTTATGTAAAACATCAATAAGTCCCATTGCCTTCATGTATGTTTCAAAAGAAAATGCCCATTTTCTATAATTCGGCCCACAAAGCTTTTCCATGGCTAAAAAGGCAGAGAGGTTAGCCTCAGATGCAGCCATAATGGTTTATTGCTTTACAGCTTTATTGCTTTACTGCTTTTGTCCTCAAGCCGAGAGGGAGACCAAAAACAGCAACTCTGAGGTGATAGGATAAAAAAGGAAAAATAAAACTTTTGCAAAAAACAAAAAATTAAATTGAGCTTTTAAGTCTTTAAATCTGGGAACCATTAACCCTTTTTGTAGGAAGGTAATGAGTCTAAAAATAAAATTGCAGGATCTAGTCCTTTAAAAACAACAAGAATTATCTTCATTTAAAAAGAGTTAAAACCATTCAGTCACATTTGACTTCACGCTTTATGCAGAGTGCGATTAAGAAGCAGACTTAAGCTCAATTATCATTTAAAAGTGTATTCAGAGATCTGGGATCCCCCAGTTAAATTAGACTCATTACAAAACAAAGGAGTCAGTTTAAAATGCAAAACAAAGTTTACTGAAGGTATATCAGTCTCAATCTACATACTAAAACAAACATAAGAAAAGGTCCCTAAACTGACTAAGAATATGGTAAGAGAGACTCACCAGCCTACAGCCGTGGGCTGGGTTCCAAAACTTAAAATGCATGCATTCTCATGGAGAGTCAGATTCAGAAAAAAGAAGTTACACAAAAAGCAATAAAATTCAAATTAGGTCATGTGTGAATCTCCCAGCACTTCTAGTTGGCTAGAAGTGCCCAGTGAAGTAAGAGAAGGGAATTTTGGGAGAACAAAATGCATGCAGGGAAAAACCCTAGACCTATCCAAGATTGCGAATGAGGTACACAAGATTGCTTTTACATTACAATGATTATTTCCCCACATACTACAGAATGCCCCTGGGCTGGCTGCCAGGACTAAGCGAAGACCCTGCAGGTATCCCCTCCCCTCCTCGCCCCCTCTTCCTCATCTTCCAGAGGAAGGTTATTGGAGGGGAGGGGGAGAGGAGCAGCCTTCTTCTGTGGGGTCCCCCGCACCCCCTGCCCCTATAACTGGCAAGGCGCTCCCCAAAGTCACCAGGAGGGCATGCTGGTGAGACAGAGGAGGATCAGGAGGGTGGGGATGATTGCCTATGGGGTGGGGCCAGCCACAAACCATAGCAGAGGGAAGCCTAAAGGCCATCTAGTCCATCCCCTTTCCGCCCCCCGCGTTGATCTGCCTCCTCTCCCTGCCTCTGGGTTCCAGGCTTCCTGGAGCAAGGGATCCTGGTCCAGGACCGTTGCCAGATCTCCCGGCGGTACCAGCGTTCCTCCTCCTTCCTGTGGGATCTCGCCTCCGTGCTCCCGACAGACCTGCTGTACCTGTGGGTGGGAACAGGGACGCCGGTGGGGGTGCGGGCCAACCGCTTCCTGCGGACCCCCCGGCTCTTCGAGGCCTTTGACCGGATCGAGACGCGCACGGCCCACCCCAACTCCTTCCGGATCGCCAAGCTGATGCTCTACGTCTTTGTCACCATCCACTGGAACAGCTGCCTCTACTTTGCCCTCTCGGGGCTGATTGGCTATGGGGCGGATGAGTGGGTGTACCCCAACACCAGCGCCCCAGGCTTCGGCCGGCTCCGGCGCCAGTACCTCTACAGCTTCTACTTCTCCACCCTCATCCTGACCACGGTGGGCGACACCCCCACGCCCCAGCGGCAGGAGGAGTTCCTCTTCATGGCCGCCGACTTCCTGCTGGCTGTCATGGGCTTCGCCACCATCATGGGCAACATCACCTCCGTGGTGGCCAACATGAACCAGGCCGACAGCGCCTTCTACCCAGACCAGGACCTGGTGAAGGAGTACCTGCACACCCACCGGGTCTCCCGCCGCCTCCAGCGCCGGGTGGTGGGTTGGTACCAGCACCTCCAGATGAATAAGAAGATGACCAAGGAGGGGCGGATCCTGCAGCACCTGCCCCCACGCCTGCGGGCCGAGGTAGCCACCAGCGTGCACCTGCCCGCCCTCCGCAAGGTCCAGATCTTCCAGCACTGCGAGCAGAGCCTGCTGGAGGAACTGGTGCTGAAGCTCCGGCCCCAGGTCTACGGGCCCGGCGAGTACGTCTGCCGGAAGGGCGATGTTGGCCGGGAGATGTACTTCATCCGCGAAGGGCAGCTGGCCGTGGTGGCCGACGATGGGCTCACCCAGTATGCCGTCCTCGGGGAGGGTCTCTACTTCGGGGAGATCAGCATCATCAACATCAAGGGTGAGCAAGTAGCAGGCGGGGTGGGTGGGAGAGGGGCGAATGGGGCTCCCCTCAGCCAGGCCTCTCTCCTTGGCCTGGGACCCAGAGCTGGGGCAGCGTGAAGGGCTGAGAGGCTGAGCCCCCCTCCAGCCGGTCAGAATGGGCCCAAGCCAGGCCACACACGCACTGGCCAGCCCTCCCTCCCTTCTTCCTAAGCACCCTCTTCCCTCTTCCCCTCATTCCTTGCTTCCTTTCCTCTTTTGTTCCTCCCTCCCTTCTTCCTGTTCTTCCTTTCTGCCTTCTTCCCCTCATTCCTCCTTCTTTCTCTCCTTGTTCCTTTTTCCTTCTTTCCCACATCCTCCCTTCTTTCCCTCTTTCCTTTCTTCTTCCTTTCCTTCCTTCTTTCCTTGAATCCTTCCTCCCACTTTTTCTACTTCCTTCCTTCCTCCTGTTCTTCCTTTCTTCCATCTTCTCATTCCTTCCTCCCTTCTTCCCCCTTTCCCCATTTCCTCCCTCTCTCCTTTCCTTCCCTGTTCCTCTTCTTCTTTTCTGCCTTCTTCCCCTCATTCCTCCCTTCTTTCTCCCTTCCTTCCTTCTTCCTTCTTTCCCACATTCCCCCCTTCTTTCCCTTCTTCCTTTTCTTCCTTCTTTCCCTGCTTCCTCCCTCGCCCTTTTCTCTCTCTCTCTCCTTCCTTCCTTCCTTCCTTCCTTCCTTCCTTCCTTCCTTCTTCCCCTCTCATTCCTTGTTCCTCCCTCCCTCTGTAACCTCAGTTGGCCCTCCAGAGAGCTTCCTCTCCTTTCACTTCCTCTCTGGACCGTGGGTTAAAACAGTCGCTTCCTCTGCTGGTCTTTCCCCTTCAGTTACTTCACAAATGTGGAATTAGTTTACTGTTATTTACTGACTTTGTGAAAAGCGATTATTCCTGACGTTTCGCCTGCATCTGTCCAGGTGTTTGTGGAGGGGGAAGAGTCCCAGGGAAGGTGTGGGGAGAGGCATCCTGCCTGAAAGGCTCCCTGGGAAGCCCTGCTGCGGCTGCCGGCCAGGGCGGGCTGTACTGGGCTTGCTGGTGGGGCCCCTGCCAGGGCCAGGCACCTCAGTCTTGGGCCCTCACTGTCTTCCTGCCTTCCAGGGAACCGGTCCGGCAACCGCCGCACGGCCAACATCCGGAGCATCGGCTTCTCGGACCTCTTCTGCCTCTCCAAGGAGGACCTGGCGCAAGTGCTGGCGGAGTTCCCCAGCGCCAAGGCCGCCCTGGAGGCCAAAGGCCGGGAGATCCTGCTCAAGATGGACAAGCTGGATGTCAATGCGGAGGCGGAGGAAATTGCCCGGCAGCAGGAGGAGAAGCGCCGGGCAGTGGCCCTGGAGGATGGGCTGGATGCCCTCCAGACCAAGCTGGCCCGGCTGCTGGCGGGGCTGGAGTCTGGCGCTTTCAAGCTGGCCCTGCGGCTGGAACAGCTGGAGTGGCAGATGCGGTGGTGGGGGGCGGAGGGCCCCCCAGGCGAGCCTTAAGCCTCCTCCAGCCGCACCCCCACTCAGGCCCTCAGCAATAGCCCGCCCCTGACTGCCCACTGCCCCATTCTGGAGCCCCCCCCCCCCCGTTGAGCCCCTGCAGGGCGGCGGGGCACCTTCTCCTCCTCAGCCATCCTGTGCCTATGCCAAAAGCTGTCTCTCTGGCCTGCGAGGAGGTTCCTGGGTGCAAAGTTCTCCTCCCCTCCCCTCTTTCTCCAGGTTTCTATCTTGGTGTGGGTTTGGGGCTGGTCTAAATACGACCCTCCTTCCATACGACCCTTCCCGCACACTTCGGTCCTCTGGGAGGAATCTGTTACAGCCTATGAAAACAAGGCTGTCGGTGACCTCCCAGATTAGGGCCTTCTCTGCTGCCGCTCCCAGATTATGGAATGGCCTGCCGGACGAGATCCGTCTTATTACCACCTTAGAAAGCTTTAAAAAAGCTGTCAAGATGGATCTTTTCCGGCAGGCCTTTCCTGAATAATTATCCCGGCCCTAGACTCAGCTGCCCTTTATAGGCTACGATTGTATGTTTTTAATTTTTTTTTCTAATTTATATATATTTTAATTAATGCATGTTTTTAATCCTTTGTAATTTAATATTATTTTAAGGGGTGGGTGGGCTAGGGTATTGTGAGTATGGGGTTTTTATATTGTAAGCCGCCCCGATTGCGTTGCAGAGGGGCGGGATATAAATAAAATTTTATTATTATTATTATTATTATTATTATTATTATAAATGACCTTCAGGGACACCCTTTGCAACTCTGATGATCAGGGAGACCCAGGCTCTCTTCCAACCAGGGGCAGCCAAAGCCTTCCATGCTGGTGATGCAGCCAGTCGCCTCCCAGTTTTAGTCTGAACTTGAACAGAGCCATGTCCAGATCCAGAGTGAAGGGAACCTGATCCCAGGCTTCCCCTGAGAGCGCCATTAAGGCCCGGAGTGGGCGAGGGCTGCCCTTTCCTCGCTCTGTGACCCTTGACCCTGAGACCCTTCCTTGCCAGTAGAGAGAGCCCTCCAGTGCCTCCCGTGGTGGGTTTGTAATGGGCTCAGCCAAGGAGGGGTGGGCAGGGGGTAGAACGAAGAGAAGGGGCCCACACACAGTCCCTCAGGGGTGCCTTAATTAAGGGAGTGGGGAAAATAACAGGCGGCTGCGCTCAACTGTGCCCTCATCCATCCATCAGAGAGAGAGAGAGGAGAGAGAGAAGCCCAGCCAGAAGCCCACCTTTGTTGCTAAGCAGCTGCTGCTGGAATGACCACCTTTTGCATGCAAGGACTCCAGGGCAGTTAAAGCGCATGTTCTCTCTAGGAGTTTATGCAAAGCATGTTTAGGGCTGATTTCCAGTTTGCTTGTGCACATACCTCTCCTCTTCCTGGCCATGGGGGCACCTTTTGTTCTCTGGGGAACACGCCCCCCCTGAGCGCACATCCCTTTTTCTAACCTTCCTTCTCCGTGAAGCATGTGCTTTTAGGTAGCTCTCTAGAGAAAGAGGCTTCTAAGTTCTGGACAGCAGGTAGACCTTCATTTTTATTCCTCCTACCTACCTGAATTAGATTCTGAATCTGTGTATTGATTACGCACATGCTACTTTGTAAGTAAACTTCCTTTTTCTACTTTTTAAAGAAGACTACGCTAGTTTTGTCAGCTAGATATATTGTGTACGGGGAGGAGGTGGCGGTCTTAATCTGTTCCCCAAACTCTGCTAAGTGCAATTTTAACTCTGCTACTGAGAGCACCAAATCTCAAATGTTGTTAAAATTCCAATAGCCCCCCCCCGCCTCCTCTTCTGGACCCCCCTCCTCGGGCAGCTCTTCTCCCTCAGGCTTTCCGTTGGTCTCTTGGAAGGCCATCTTGTGCAAGGGAGCCAACTGAGGTGGGGGGGGCTGCTGCCTGTCCTTTTGCCTGCCCTCGCCTCCCATGCCTTGCAGTCCCCCAGTGAGAGCCTGCTGGAGCTGCGCTGGGTGCCCCCTTCCCTCTCCAGGCTGGGGGCATTTTCATCACACACACACACACCTGGACAGATAGACTTCTCTCTGCCACAGCTCCCAGGATGGGCCAACAAGCCGCAAGTCAAAGCCTCTCCTGCCACGTGGGGGGTGAGGGTGGGGGTGGGGGGTGAGCTGGAGCAGATCATCACCCATGGGGTGGGTCTGCTCTTCTGTGCTGGGGGGGGGCTTGCCTCTTTGGAGCATCACTGCTGTTGCTGATGGGGATGGTTCACTTGTATCCCGCCTTTGCCCCCAAACAAGTACAGAGGGACGTCCAAACATACTGGGGTGGGGGGAGAGGACTGTGTGTTCGCCTGCAGGCCGAGGCCCATGGAGAAGGAGCAGGAGAGGGATGGGGCCACAAGGGGGCAGCATTGCAAGCGGGGTGCAGCACAGCAAAAGAGGCCTTTCGGGGCGCTGTTCCAGTGCAGAATGGACGCTGCTGGGGAGGGCCACGGGTGCTCTGGGGTCTTGGTGAAGGCCGGTGTGGGGAGGAGGGTCTCTTTCTTCTGTTGCTCCTCCTGTGGTAAAAGGTTGGCCATCCACTTATTTGTCATGAGTTGTTGAGGGGTGGGAATTGAGGCTCCTTCCCCCACACAATTTTCTTCGACTACAACTCCAGCATTCCTCACCTTCGGCTATGCTGGCTAAGGGCTGCTGGGAACTGTAGTCCAGCAATACCTGGAGAACTGCTCCACTCCCACCCCTGCAGGTGGGTGACTGCTATTCGTGCAGCCATTTTAAGCCTCTCTCAGCCAAACCAGCCACGGATCTGGGGGCACCTGACCACCCCACCCCCCCGTGTTTGCTCATGCTCTAATGAGCGCGCTGGGCTTAATGCACTTCAGGACATGTGGCTGTTTTGTTACAAACAGCAGAACATGGCCTCATAGCCCGGAAAAAAACTACGAAAATCCTATCAACACCAGACACACTTGGAGCCCTCCGAAGGGGAAGCAGTGGATGGCTTATAGGGACAACTAAAGAGGGGGTCTGACCCCCAGCTCCTGCCTTGAGTTTTGGGCAATGGTCCCTGCCAGTCTGATGAACCCAGAGTGGCACAAATTGCACCAAACCCCTTCATCAGAGAAGAGCCAGCCTGTCACTTCCGATCTTCCCAAGAGTGCTGGCGGCCGAGATGCGCAGCTTGGCAGCTCAGCAGGGCTCGTCACTCATCGCTCCCATGGGCTGCCAGTGGGGACGTTCACTTCTATGCTCCGACTGGGTAGCCCATGTCTTGCTCCTGGTGGCACCAGCAGAGCCCTGCTCAGCAGCCGTTGGGTCCGAAAATCCCCCTGGCCCACGAGGGGCTTCCGAGTGCTGATGCTACTGTGGGGAGGGGCTGACCTCATATGCACTGAGCAACCCACCCCCACCCCACCCCTGTTGCAGGCCAGGATAGCAGAAGCAGAGATGGCTGGGAAGGGAACCCCTGCACCCAGTTGCTAAAATCTGTGCCACTGTGCATTGATCGGACAGAACGTTTTCCTTGCTTGCCCAGTGGGCATTTTTCCTCTGGTGGTCTGCGTGGTCTCTTATTGCATACCGGTGCCTGGAATGACATTCTCTGTTCTGTCCATCTGTGGGTATATTCAGTATGTGTCCCTTGTGAAATCTGTACACAACAGAGTGTTTTCCTTGCTGTACTTCTTGTGTCTTCAGTGCGGATTCATGTTGCAGTTGTGTGCTTTCCATCATCATCATCATCATGATAATCATCATTATTATTTTGTTTTGCTGTACCTCAGCCTGAACTCTTCCATCCAAGACCATGCAAGAGCATTTCTCGTACTTTGGACACATCATGAGAGGATACGGTGGGGCGCTGGAAAAGATGGTAACACATGGTTTGGTAATGATGCTAATGCTGGGATGGGGCGTGACAGGTGAGGGTAGACTCTCAAGGAAGCCCCTGCAAGTGCTGCTGCCACCCTGAGCTTGCAAGGCCTGAGCAAGGCTGACCTCTTGTTCTGGCGCTGCCCACAAGCCAAAGCGACTTGTTGGCAAATCACAGCAGCAACAGTATTTTTGGACTACGACTCCCAGCATCCCCACTCCTTGGGGAAGGCTGCTTTCCCCACAGCTGTTCTTTGTTTCCCGGCTGCCTCCCTTCCCTCAATTCCCTCCCCTCAAGCAATCCCCTCAAGCAATCAGCCCCCCTCCCCTTTTTGCTAACCCCCTTACCCCCCCAGGCCTTCATCTGCCTTCTTCTTCTTCTTCTTCTTTTAGAGAGAGAGGGGTGGGGGGGTGCAAGGACAGAGGGGTTCCTACTCATTTCTTCTGGGGTCTTTGGCTGGCCCGAAGGGAGCTTCTTTGCTGCTGCTTCTCCAGAAGGCGGTGGGATATGGGCCCCAGTGGGTGCAAAGGACAGGAAAGGCGCCTCCAGCTCCAGAGGAGGAAGAACTTTCTGAGGTCCTCAGAGCTGCTCCTTGGTGGACTTTGAGCAGAGGTGGGATGGATGCCCCCCAGTCTCAGGGACCCTCTTCAGCAGTGGCTGGCCTGCGTCATCAGCAGAAGGGGGGTTGACTACATGATCTTTGGGGATCCCCTCCAAGTCAATGATGAATTGACTGGCCCAGGCAAGTGGGGGGGGGGATGCTCAGATGACCCCAGGACCCATCCTTCTCCTTTGGCCCAGAAGGGAAGGTGGGGTGGGGGGAGCGGACGGAGGGCCCCTGAATCATCCCCACACAAAAGACCCCACCCGCTTGCTCTCTCTGGCTCTGCCTCCAAAGTGGCCAAATGAATCCCAGGGCCTCCGTACTGGTGGCCCCCTCATCTCCCCCTCTCAATCCGGGGCAGGAGTCCCAGCCTCCGCCTGGCCTGGCCCAGGTAGAGGGGGCAATGATGGGGCAGGGAGGACACGGGGAGGCACCTCTGCATAGAGCTGGGTGGGGGACTTCAAAGGTCATCTAGTCCTCCCCCTTTCTGCCCACGCAAGGAACCCGCCACTAAAGCTCCCCTCCAGCCTTTCTCCCCCATCCTCCATTACTATATATTTCTTAATTCTATTTGTTAATGTTAAGTGCTTCTGTCTTGCCCCCCAGCCCACCTGGGCCCCTGAGGTCATGCACAACAAGTAGAAACATTTGCAACAATACAGAGAGAAAACTTTAATGCTGACTCTCATGAGTGTGCGTGAGCATCTTGAGGCAGAGCTGGCTCATGTCCCATGGCTTCTTAGCAAGGGGGGGGAGTGACCTCTGCATGCAAGCAGAAAGTAAAACCTTGAAAGCACAGATTAGTGACACACAAAGAGAACAGACGAAGGGATAGGCGTGCAACTCCAGACCAGTGGTTCTTAACCTGAGGTCCGTGATGTCCTCACAGGGGGCTTGAAGGCTGCTTGGCCCACCTCCTCCCTGCAGTGGAGTGGCCACGTGACAGGAGCCAAGGCAAAGGCTGGCTGGCTGGCTTGGCCCGTGCATTGCCATTCAATCCCCTCCAGCCACAAACTTGCAGGAAGAAGCAGGAGAAAAGTCTTCCCTCCCCTCCAGTGTCTCTGGGGGAAGGTTTAAGGGATGGCGTGATATTATTATTATTAGCAGCAGGTATTATTGTAGTTGTTGCTAGGGTTGTCTTGTGGGGTCTGTGGCAACCAAAGACATTTAAAGGGGGTCCCTGGTAAAGAAAAGGACAAGAGCCCCTGCTTTTGTCCCCAACTACTGCAAGCCACTCGTGATGCGTCGTCACTCCCAAGAGGGTCGGGGGCTCCAGGGTTCATGTTCGGTGCCCAGGAAGGCCCGGGCTGGCGTGCCACCTGCGCCGTTGCAGGAGAGGGTGCCCCGGCCCTGGGTGAGGCCCCCTCAGCTCCATCGCCCTGGAGCCCCAGCATGGCTCCCCTGTGGCTGCTGCTCCCGGGCCGCCTCTCCGCCTCTGGGCACAGGTCGAAGGGCTGGCTGTGACGCTGCAGTGCCCCAGAGGGCTGCCACGGGCCAGGCTCTCCAAAAGGCGCCTTCTGGGGAAGCCTCCTGGGGAGTGGGCCCACCCTCTCCAGGCCAAGCACCGCCCGAGGGACACCTTCTCTGGGACCCCCCCCCCGGGGCTGGCTAGCTGGGCTCCGCTCTGCCCCCTTCCCTCCCTTTCCCACTGGGGGTGGGATGCGTGGCCTCAAGGGGCCCCCTTTTGACCATGCGCCTTTCCTCCTGGCCCCGAGCACGGCTGCGCGTGGGAAGGGGCGAGTCAAGAAGACCCCGGCCCCGTGGCCATCTCGCGGGTCTCCTTGCCACCCTCCCAGCCCGTTGCCTGTTCTGTTCGGGGGGGGGCTTCTCCCTCAGGGACCCCCTCCCCGCCTGCGGAGGTGGCCTCCGCCCCGCCGCCCGCCCGCCCTGCCTCCCCCTTCCAGCCCCGGCCGGCTCCCTCCTGCGGAAGACGGGCGGGGGGCTTGCCAGGCCACCCCCTCCCCTCCCTCTGTGTGTGCGTGTGTGTGTGTGTGTTGGGGGGCCGATGAGCCCCCGGGCTGCCCAGCAAGAGGCGGGGGGTGCCTTTGCACAGCGGAGCGGAGGGGGCGTCGCGGGGGCGGAGGGCCCCCCCGCTTCTTCCCGGGCCAGCCAGCCCGGCGCCCTCCCCTCCCGTAACAACGGCGGCGGCGGGGGGGGGTCCTGGTTCCGCGCCCTGGGGGCTCCTGGCGGGGAGAGCCGGGGGCCGGGGATCCCCTCCTTGCAGCCCCCTCACTCAGCCCTCGCGCCTGGAGGGGGGGCAGCTCTGCTGAGCCTTCCCACGCACACGCGCGCAGCCACGCACCAAGCCGGGCTCCGGGTCCTCCTCCTGCGACACCCCAGCCCGCCCCCGGAGGTCTCCAGGCGCCCCCACCCGCATCCCTTCGCCAGGCCAAGGGGGGCAAAAGGTGCCGCGGGGGCAGGAGGGGGAAGCCCCGCCCGGACCGGTCTCCACCCCCCCCCCGTGAAAGAGGAGCGGGCTGGGGGCACCAACCTCCCCGGCTCCCGGCAAAGGCTGCCCCCCCACCGGCTGCAAGTGGCGCCCCTTCCCCAAGGCCGCCAGTTTGCACACATCCCCATGGGGGGCAGCGGAGACACCTTCTCCCCCCCAGACCCAGGCGGGGGGGGTCTTCCTGCCTGCGGCATAAAAGGGGGGGCTTAGCAAAAGGATGCGGAAGCCTCTTGGGACCAGCAATAGAAAACCACTGCCCTTTGGCAGGCCACTTAAAGGTAGATAGCAGCTTGGAACCCTCTGGAGAGTTTTAGACTGCAGCTCCCATTTGCACACAGCCAAGGGTGAAGGATGCTGGGAGTGGCCGTCCAACCAAATCGGGAAAGGCTGGCATGACTCCTACCCTGACTACCAGCACCTTACCTACCCTTCTCCGGCCATGTTAAATATCAAGGTGTGGGTCATAGGAAAGGAAGGTTCAGAGGCGGGCTGCCTTTGCCTTCCTCCGAGGCTGAGAAAGTGTGGCTTGCCCAAGGCCACCCAGTGGGTTTTCGTGGCCAAGCAGTCGTCTTCAAAGTCATACTCCAAGGCTCAAACAACAACACCACACTGGCTCTCTAAATGAATTTACCTTTGTTCGGTCCCTCTCTCCCCTCCTCCCAGGGTGTGCAGTGCTTGGTCCCGCGGTTGGGGTGTCTGCGAAAGCCCTCAGCTGAGGCCCCCAGTGGGCCCCAGGAACGAGGCTCCTGCTTGAGCTGGAATCAGGCCCCCTGAATCGTCTCAGAAATCACCTGCCCCCTCCCTCCCCAGCAAAGGCTGGCTTGCCAAGGGACCAGCAGGAAGGTCCCCCTTATTTGCCAAGAGGGACCCCGAACCCCTTGCCCTTGTGCAGATCCTCTGAAGGGGAAAAGTGGCCCCGGCGCCTGGGACTGGCTGGCCCTGGAAAGCTCCTAGCAGCCCCCCTTGCCCATCGCATGTGTGCGTGCATGTGCCTACGTGCCCCAGGGGAAAGGTGCAGCCCCTCCCCAAAGCACCCCGGGGGGGCTGCCTGGCCGGGCATTGCAGGGATGTCCCCTGCATGGGGATGCTCCCTCTCTTCACCAGGCGCCCAACCCAGACCCCAAAACTCTTCCCTTAGGAGTCACAGCATGTGCCCCCCTCCAGACAAGCAAGAAGCCCCCACCCCACATGGCACAGAGACCTACAGATTCCTCAGATTGAGGGGTGGCCGCAGAGGCATTGGAGGAGCACACAAGCCCCAGGGGTTATGCACTCCTGTTCTGGGAAGAGAGGACATGGAGGGCAGAGTGGAAGGGAAACCGGAGTCCCCTTGCAAAGGGTGCTTCTGTTTAGCCGTTCCTTTCCTGGGCCGTGGGAGGTGACCCCCCCACCCCACTGCAGGTGGCCACTGTTGGGTCCTTAGACTCTCCCCTTGATCCACAGGCATGTTTGAGGGGCTCTTCTGTGGCCGGACTGACACTCAGGTTTCAAGGGAGGGTTTTGACAGCTGTTTCCCAGGCTGAGCCAGCTGTTATGGTTGTTGTTCCCCACCACCACCACAAGCAGGGTGCCTCCCAGCAGCCCCATTTGGGGGGCTTGTCTCTGCTTCAAGAGGGCCTCCCTCTGCTGGACCTTTGAGTCCAGCACCCAGCCAGCAGCACCCAGTCAGCCAGAAGAGGGCCGGTCCAGTTTGGCACTGTGTCCAGCCTGTGTCCCACCCACCAGGGTCCCGGATGACCAAGGGTCTTCTTGGCCAAGACATCCCGATTGTTTTTAGCAGAGGGGCGGGGTATAAATCAATTTTATTATATTATTATTATTATTATTATTATCCCATTCCCAGGGTTGTCCTTCTTTCATCATGAGCCCCGGTGTAATGCCCTGTCTTTACCCCACTCAAGACCAAATAAACAGGATGAACTTGAACTCTTAGCACAGCAAAACAAACATGATATCATAGGCATCAATGAAACCTAGTGGGATGAGTCTCATGATTGGAATGTAGGGATACAGGGGTTAGCCTATTTCAGAGAAATAGACCAAACAGGAAGGGTGGTGGAGTAGCATTGCATGTTAAGGATGTGTACAGCTGTGAACAGATCCATGACTTCAATCCTGGGAGCCAGGTTGAGAGCATCTGGGTAAAAATTAGGGGAGAGAGAAACAGCAGGGATGTCATTCTGGGGGTCTACTACAGACCTCCAAGCCCAACCGAGGACTTGGACGATGCCTTCCTGGAACAGATGACCACGTATTCAGACAGGAGAGATGTCGTAGTAATGGGGGATTTCAACTATCCTGATATATGTTGACAGTCCAACTCTGCCACGAATTTAAGGTCCAACAAATTCCTCACTTGCCTTGCAGACCATTTCATTTCCAGAAGGTGGAAGAGGCAACAAGGGGGTCAGCTATTCTAGATCTGATCCTAACCAATGGAGATGACCTGGTTAATGGTGTGGAAGTGGCAGGATCCTTAGGGGGGAGTGACCATGTTCTCCTGGAGTTTGTTATACTGAGGAAAGAGGTAGCCAACATAGTCAGACATGCCTTCTAGACTTTAAGAAAGCTGATCTCAGAAAACTTAGGGAATTACTGGGGGTGATCCCATGGTCAGGAATACTAAAAGATAAAGGAGTTCATAAGGATGGGAGTTTCTAAAAAGTGAGATATTGAAGGCACAACTTCAAACAGTTCCAATGAGGAGGAAAAAGGGGAGGCATCCAAAGAAACCAGAATAGATGTCAAAAGAACTCTCAACTGAGCTAAAACTTAAAAAGGACATGTATAAGAAATGGAAAAGGGGGGAAATCACCAAAGAAGAATTCAAACAAATAGCCAGAGCATGTAGGGAGAAAGTCAGAAAACCAAAACTCAGCTGGAGCCCAGGCTTGTTAGGGAGGTTAAAAACAATAAAAAGGGCTTTTTGGGGTATGTCCATAGCAAAAGGGAGAACAAGAAAATGGTAAGGCCACTGCATGGAGAAGATGGCGAAAGGCTAACAGGGGACAGAGAAAAGGCAGAACTTCTTAACATCTTCTTTGTTTCAGTCTTCTCCCAAAAGGAGAACAGTGCTCAACCTGGGGAAGATGGAGGAGATGATGCAGAAGGGAAATGCAGCACAGAATTGGTAAAGAGGGAGTTCAGGAATACCTGGCCAGAATAAATGAGTTCAAGTCTCCAGGGCCAGATGAACTTCATCCAAGGATACTAAAAGAACTGGCAGAAGTAATGTCAGAACCACTGGCAATAATCTTTGAGAATCCCTGGAGAGCAGGAGAGGTCCCAGCAGACGGGAGGAGGGCAAATGTTGTCCCCATCTTTAAAAAGGGGGGGAAAGAATCATAGAATTGTAGAGTTGGAAGAGACCACGAGGGCCATCCAGTCCAACCCCCTGCCACACAGGAAATCTTGATCAAAGCATCCCCGACAGATGGCCATCCAGCCTCTGTAGACCCAAATAATTACCGCCCAGTCAGCCTGACATCAATACTAGGAAAGAGTCTAGAGCAGATCATTAAACAGAAATTCTGTAAGCACTTAGAAAGGAAGGAATGCTAGGATCACAAAAAGTCAACATGAATTTCTCAAAAACAAGTCGTGCCAGACTAATCTCATCTCTTTTTTTGATAGAGTTGCAAACTTGATAGATGAGGGGAATGCAGTGGATGTAGTGTATCTTGATTTCTGTAAGGCTTTTGACAAAGTCCCCCATGATACCCTTGCAAAAAAGTTAGTAACCTGTGGGCTATACAATGTAACTGTTAGGTGGATTTGCAATTGATTGACTGACCAAACTGAAAGGGTGGTCACCAATGGCTCCTCTTCATCCTGGAGAGAGGTGACCAGTGGGGTGCCACAGGGTTCTGTCCTGGGCCCAATGCTATTCAACATCTTTATCGATGACTTGGATGAAGGCATAGAGGGCCTGCTTATAAAGTTTGCAGGTGACACCCAATTCGGAGGGGTAGCTAATGCCCCAGAGGACAGGATCAGGATCCCAAATGACCCCCTTAACAGATTAGAAAGCTGGGCCAATGCTAAGAAAATGAATTGCAACAGGGAGAAACGTAGGATACTATATTTGGGCAGTAAAAATGAAATGCACAAATATAGGATGGGTGACACTTGGCTTGATGGCAGTACATGCGAAAAGGATCTAGGAGTCTTAGTGGACCACAAGATGAACATGAGTCAGCAGTGTGATGTGGCAGCTAAAAATGCCAATGAGATTCTAGGCTGCATTAATAGGAGTATAGTGTGTAGACCAAGTGAAGGCATAGTGCCACTCTATTCTGCTTTGGTCAGACCTCACCTGGAGTAATACATGTTGGAGGTATGAGTCTAAAAATAAAAATGTGATAGCCATGTTTAAATATTTGAAGGGGTGTCACACTGAGGCTGGAGCAGGCTTGTTTTCTGCAGCTCCAGAGACTAGGACATGGAGCAATGGGTTCAAAGTACAGGAAAAGAGATTCCACCTAAACATTAGGAAGAACTTCCTGATGGTAAGAGCTGTTCAGAAGTGGAATATGCTGCTGTCTTGGGATGTGGTGGAGTCTCTCTCTCTCTCTTTTTTTTTTTTTTTTTTTTTGAGGTTTTTAAACAGAGGTTGGATGCCCAATCTTTTGGGAATGCTTTGATTGTGTGTTCCTGCATGGTAGAATAGGGTTGGATTGGATGGCTCTTGAGGTCCCTTCCAACTCTATGATTCTATAAGAATGGGGCTTCACAGATAGATCCAGGAAAGTTTTATTGAAAATCCGGCTCAGTACAGCAGCATAGCTCTGTCCAGAAGTGAGGATGCAACAGAGGTTTCCGTTTTAAGAGCCCTTCACCCCCCCTCCTTGAGGTTTGCTTGCTCATATTTTCCCACACAACGCCAGGCAGCACAAAGTATGTGACCTTGGTTCCCACCAGGCTCCGCTCTGCACCTGCCTCCCCTCCCAACGCACGCATACAAGCCTTCTCCCTACATGGCAACGGAGTGGCTTAGCAGACTGGCCCATGTGGCGGAGGAGCCTGACTGCCATGGTTCTCTGACACCCGGACTGCGCCAAGCACAACCCCCACCCCCCCAGTCAGGGGGACCCAGAGGAGATCCACTTCGCAGCATGCAAATGCATTAAGTGTGTCAATAAAGAATTTGGACAGAAACCATCCAAAGCTGAGCAGGCCGGTCAGGCAGGGAATGATCTCTTGGCCTCTTGGAGTCCTCCTCTGGGCAGAACTTTGGCAGGACTTTGGAGCCGGGGAGGGGCAGCCAACACCTTAAGCCTTTAATGGGGAAAAAATATGTACAAAAATGTGCTGGTGTGTGTGTGTGTGGGGGGAGAAGGCCTCCTCTGCTATGGCACCCCACAGATGGAACACCCTCCCCTCTGCGCCCGATTGGCACCAATGCTGCCCTCATCCCAGCGCCAAGTGGAAATGTGGCTGTTCACAAACATCTTGGGGGACTAAGCGGTTTGACACAAACCCCACACGTGTAAGGTTTTGAATCCTTTTAAGCTATTTAAACCAGTCTTTTTAACTTGATAAATCGTTCAATAACATTTTTAGCCCTTTAAAATCATTTTTATTTTAACACTATCTTAAATTAGGTTGCTTTAATTGTATGCCCCCCTGAGACCATTGGATGGAGGGCAGGATAATAGTATTTTAATAAATACATTTAAAGAAACTCCCGCCCCCCCGGAAGCCTATGTATGGCTGGCACAAGGGGAGCCTCCGCTTTCCAGGGGGCCTGAGGCCCGATCCCCTGGGGACTGAGATGAGCAAGTGGAGGGGAGGGGGTCCCAGGAGGCCCCAGGGGCCATTCCTCCGCCAGCACGCCCTTTGGAAGAGGGCAAGTGTGGCACAGCCTGTGGGACATCGGATTTTGCAAACGGAGCAGAACTCCAGAGGAGGCTTTGCCGACAGGAAGCTGAGTCAAGCCATTTCCTGGCAAGAACGTTCCCATTCTGCACCATCTGCCCATCTTGGCACTTTCCTGCCATGGATCGGTTGAGGGCGGGGGGTGGGATGAGCTCAGGGGGCACATGGGGCAGAGAGGAGGCAGGATGCGGAGTGCCTTTTCCCCCTTCCAGCAAGGTCTCTGTCCTTCTCTGTTGGGGGGGCTCCCCCTTCCCCCACCCTTGCTGGCTCTGCTCTGAAGCTGAGGGGGTCGTGATAGAAGGGAGCCATCTTTAAACCTCTCCCCGTCCCGTGGGAGGAGAAGGGCCCTTGCCTTCCATGGCTCCAGAGAACAGAACACAAACCAATGGGTCCAAAAGACAAGGAAAGAGGCCCCACCCAAACATTAAGAAGAGCTTCTTGATCCTGAGGAGCTGTCGGACAGGACAGGGGGACATGGACTGCCTGAGAGGGGGGGGTCTCTTCTTTAGAGGTCTTTAAACAGGGGTTGGGTGGGCATCTCTCAAGAGGGCTTTAGCTGTGTTTTCCTGTATGGCAGGAGGTTGGACTAGATGGCTCTTGGGATCCCCTTGCAGCATTCTGTCTGGAACCTCCCTTTCTCCACCATCACCCCCACCACCCTGCTCTCAAGTGTGCTCCATCCACGTGGATGCTGAGGCCACCTCGGCCGGATCGTGCCCCTTGGCCTTGTCGGAGAACGCCACCCCTTCGCTCAAAACTGGCACAGGCCGCTTGCCCGCCTCTTTGGCGCTCGGGGCACACAGGGCTGCTCTGCTGCCGGGGGAGAGGGAGGAAGCCGGTGCCCTGTGGCCCCAGAGCAACACGGAGGCAAGAAAGGAGATTCCTGGTCAAGGGGAGGCGAGGAGGAAGAATTTCCTGAGGGAAAGAGCAGTTTTGCAGTGGGAGGGGCTGCCTCAGAGGGTGGGGGGCTCGCCATCTTTGGGGGTCTTCTGACAGAGGTTGAACTGGCACCTTTCAGGAGTGCTTTTGCTGTGTATTCCTATGGGGCAGAGGGTGGGACTAGATGGCTCTTAGGGTCCCCTATGAGCCAAACACTTTGGACGTGCCACAAAAGACACCCCCTGGCCTCCACCCTGAGCTTCATCAAAAGGGGTTCCTCCAAGGCAGTTGAGGACTAGGCAGAACCCTGTTCTGTCAAAACACCCAAAATTAGGTCACCCACAAATGGGTGTGTGTGTGTGTGTGCCTGCAGTGTTGGGGGGGGAGTCGGAGGGGTGAATAAGCCCTGAGCTGGCATGATGCAAAAGCCCCCCCAACACCCAACACCCCAGCCAGCCTGTTCTGCTTCTGCCCCCTCCTTGCATATATTAGCACATGATGGGGAAAAGACAATTAAGAATAGGCCTTGCATAGGGGCAGAAGTGGAGGGGAGAGAGATTATTTGTGGTTGATTGGATAATGTATGTGCAAGACCGCATATTGTTAATGAGGAAATTGCGAGGGGGGGGTTGAGGGTTCTAAGAAAGGGTTGTAAATAAAAGGGGTGCGGGGGGGGCCTGCGTTCAGTTCCAGCTCCCCTGCCTGAGCCCCCCACCCCCGTGCCCCCCACCCCAGGCCTTGAGGCACAAAGGCCTCCTCCGCCGGACCCCTCTCCCCCCCCCCGGAGAAAGGTGAGCCTCCCGGGCACCCCTCCGCCTAATGAGCCCCAGGAACCCCCCTCCCCCCCAAAAAGCCACGGTGCTGGCCGGTGGGTGGGTGAGGGGGCCGCCTGTACCCCCAGCTTCACCCCACCCAAGTCGACCCCCAGGGCCCCTGGGGGCGGGGGCGAGGTTTCTCCACATTTGGGGGCGAGGAGCTGCCCCCTGCCAGGAGAGACCCTCCCCCCGAGGCAACGGTCCAGAGGTGGCCGGGGGGGCATAGGCTGCTCAGGGGTCGCTGCTTCCCCAGCCCGGAGCCACGGGGGGGGGCAACGCCGGCAGGCCCGGAAGGCTCAGGGGGAGGGAGGGGGGCCAAGGGGGGCCTTTTCACGGAGGCCATCTCCCCCCCGCGCGCCCCCTTCAGCAAATTCAGCCGCTGGATGGCCAGGACCCCCCCACACACACACACACAGAGACACGTGCACGCGTGGGCGCCTACCCCCATGGCCAGTTTCTGCCGGCTCCGCCCTCCCTGCAGCCCCGGGGCGCCGTTGGGTGGAAGGAGCCCCCCAGACCCAGAAGGTGGGGAGCCAGGAGGGCTGCGCGCTGTGACCCCCTCCCGGGGGCGGCAGGCAGGCAGGCAGGCGAGGAGGGGGCGGGAAGACCTCCAGGGGGCTGCAGCCCCTGCCCCCCTCTGCTGTCCCCCCACGGCGGCCGCCTGAGGAGGGGGGTGGGCATGGGACCGCCGAGCCTGCCCGGCCGCGGGTGCTCAGCGCCACCGTCCTGCCGCCCCCCAGCACCCGCCCCAGCACCCTTCCCCTGCCAGAGGACCCCCCAAAAAGCGCCCCCGCCCCCCCGTGTGCCTCTCTGGGGCGCCGAGCCTGGTAGGGCGGAGAGCCTTCGGGGTCGCCCCCCGAGCTGCAGCTCCCAGGCGAGAAGCAAGCCATGGGGCAAAGGGCTGGAGGGCCGGGGGGGGCTGCTGGTCCAGAGGGGGGTGGGGCAGGGAAGTGGGGGGCAGAGGGGGCCAGGTCTCAAAGGCCCGGGGCAGGTGGGCAACGGGCGCCTCGGGAGGGACCCAGGCAGGGCCAGGCCCGGTGGCGGTGAATTCCGCAGGCTAACCAGGCCTCGGGCAAGCGGGCCCTCCCTCCGGCTTCGAGGCACCCAGGCGGCCCCTCGGGGGCTCTCCGCCTTTGCCAATGGGGGAGGAAAGCCCCTCGCCCCATGCCCTGCAGGGCCCAGCCTTTCCTGGGGGGGGGATTGAACGGCCCCGGCCGCTCCGGAAGGGGAGACGCGGCCGGGGCCAAATTCTCCCTCCTGCGCTCGCTGTTCGCCGGGGGAGGAAGGCGACTCCAGGTCCCAGCATCCCTTACCGCACCGGCGACAGGCTGCTGGGAGCTACAGTGCGGCAGTGCGCGTGTGCCTATGGCGGGCCAGAGCCCCCCCTCCCCGCGTGCCTGTGAGGGAGGCCCAAAGGCGGGGGGGGGTCCTGGGCCGCCCCCCCTTGCGTGTGGGGGGGCAAAGAGAGGCCGCGGGGGGCGCTCCAGCCCCCTCGCCTCCCCCGCCCCGCCCCCCGCCAGGTAAACAGCCGCACCTGAGTCAACACCCCCCGGCGAGCAAACGCGGCGCCTCCCCCCGCCCGGGCGCCCCCCGCCGGCTGCCCTCCAGCTGCGCCTCCAGCTGTTGGGGCTGCTCCTGAAGCCCCCCCCCCCGGTCCCGCCGCCGCCCGCGAGGGAAGGCCCTCTGCACAGGGGGCGAGCTTGGCCGAGGGAGGCCAGGGACCCCCCCACTGGTACACCCCGGGAGAAGGGCGGGGCCGCGGGGGGGTCCGTGCAGAGCCCCTCCGCTGGATCGGGGCCCGGGAGCGCCGTCGGGCGGGCAGCCCCGTCCACCCCCATGGCCGCCAGGGGGCGCCGGTCCGCCGGAGGAGGAGGGGGAGGCGGCGGAGGCGGAGGCGGGGGGCGGGCGCGGGAGGAGCGGCGGGATCGGCTCCGGCTTCGGCTCCGGCGGCGGGATGGTCGCGGGGCTTGGCTGCTGCCGCTGCGGCTGCTGAGCGGGGCGAGGAGGGAGGGAGGGAGGGAGGCGAGGCGAGGCGAGCCTTGGCCGGGGACCCCCCTGCTGCCCGGGATGGAGCCCCCCGCGCGGCCCTTCAACGACTCGCTCCCGCTCCCGCTCTGCCGGCCCGCCAACGCCTCGGCCGGGCCCGCCTGGAACGGGACGGGGGGCGGCGGCGGAGGAGCAGGAGGGGGCGGCGGCTGCGACCCTTCCCGGAGGGGCCCCCGCGGAGCCCCCCGAGGTGAGAGGGGGGAGGGAGGGGGAGGGAGGGAGCGGACCCCCCCAAAAAACACACGCCCTTCTCTTGCCTGGACCCCCCCCGCTTCCTCGTGGGAGCTCATTCTGTGGGCCCCCCACTGCTCCCCAAGGGCCCCTGAGCATGGACGGAGCGCCGGCCCAGGGGGTGCCCCCGGGGGTCCTGCTGGGGGGCTGTTGTTCCGGGGCTCCCCCGCCCTGCCTCCCTGGGGCGCCCAGCGGCAACCGGGGCCGTGTCGCCTTGGGAGGGGGCTCTCCTCGGGCACTGCGAGCCCCAGGTCACTTCGGGGGGGCACAGGGAAGGGGCCCCAATGCCCGCCTTTGCCCAGTGGGTGCGGGGTGTGTGCGCACCCCCGGCTCCCCCAGGCCCCCTTGACCGGAAGCTCCCCCCCGCAGGGCTTCCGCTCCGTCTCCACCTGTCACCTGCTGGCCGGCTGGTCAGGGCGGGGGGGGGCTGGCAAACAGCCGCGGGGGAGGGAGGAGGGGCCCCCCCCTGCGCCTCCTGGGGATGGAGGGGCTGCAGGACTCCTGGGTTGGGGGGGGCAGGCAAGGTGTGTGTGGGGGTGCTAGGCCTTTCTGGGAAGGGGCTCCGCAGTGGGAGGGGTCAGTTCGGTCTGGGAGGGGGCTTGGCCGCGACCCCCTGGATGGCAGCGGAGGGGCGGGGAGCCCCAGCCTTCTCCTTGGCTCCTCTGCCACTTTGGGGGCCAGAGAGAAGTCTTTGGGGGGGAGGCAGCAGGTGCTGGGGGCCAGGAAGTGGGGCCTGCCACTTTTTGGTGGGGCAGCAAAAGGAGAGTGTGGAGGCGGGGGGGCACTCAGGACTCTCCCCCTTTTGGGTTTTTAAGCAGAGGCTGGCTCGGGGGGGGGCATCGGTTGGGAGGGCTTTGATAGGACAGAAGGGGGTTGGACTGGATGGCCCTTGGGGTCTCTCCCAAATCTACGATTCTAGGACCAAGTGGCCCCTGGGGGTGGGAGAGAGGGGCCGTGCCCATCCCCAGCCATTCTCAAATAAGTGAGGGACCTCCCCCTTCCCCCCAAAACCCCTCTGGACTGATGGGGACTCCAGTCGGCCCAAACAGGGGGACGGGAGGGGCAAGAAGGTGTTTGCGTTGCCATGGCAACCAGAACCCAAAGGGAGGCCATGGCCAGGCCTCCCTCCCTTTCCCTTGGTGCCTCAGTGGGTCCCAATCCATGTCCCGGCAGGGGGTGCTTCGTGTCGCCTCCGCTCCCGCTGACCTCCGCCCTCTTCCTTGCAGACCTGGACCTGACGGTGCGGATCCTGCTCTACTCGGTCATCTTCCTCCTCAGCGTCTTCGGCAACGCCCTCATCATCGTGGTGCTGGTGATGAACAGGCGTCTGCGCACCGTCACCAACTCCTTCCTGCTCTCCCTGGCCCTCAGCGACCTCCTCCTGGCCGTCTTCTGCATGCCCTTCACCTTCATCCCCAACGTCATGCGCACCTTCATCTTCGGGAAGGTCATCTGCAAGGCCATGGCCTACCTCATGGGTGCGTCGTCGTTCCCCACCCCATGGGAGGCCCTGCGGGGGTGGGGAGTGAGCAGAGGGCAGCCAGGAGCCATGGGGAGCGGGGAGGGGGTTCTTTGTGGCTTTGGGGACTGACTTGCTCACAAGTAAATGCAGGAGATTATGTGTATTCAGACTGCACCTCCCAGCATCCCCTGCTGTCTGAGATGCAGACCGAGAAAGGGAGCTTTGCCAGGCCTTGCCACCAGAGGTGGGGGTTCTGCCTGGCTGTGGCGGAGGGGGGTGTCAGTCCAGAATCTCACTCCCCCTCCCTCTTGTCCTGCCCCGCAGGGATGTCGGTGAGCGTCTCCACCTTTAGCCTGGTGGCCATTGCCATTGAGCGCTACAACGCCATCTGCAACCCCCTCAAGTCCCGCGTGTGGCAGACGCGCTCCCACGCCTACCGCGTCATCGCGGCCACCTGGCTCCTCTCGGCTCTCCTCATGCTGCCCTACCTGGTCTACAGCACCATCTCCTCCCCGCCGGCCCACCCGGGCATTTTCCAGTGCAGCCCCCGCTGGCCCGGGAACCACGCACGGCAGGCCTGGTGAGGGGGGGGGCAGAGCGGGGTGGGGGGGAGGAGGGAGGGCCGGGCCTTACGTGGTCCGTGGCGCCTTGTAGGGTTGTAGAGGATCCCTGCCTCCTAGGGGGATACAGTCCACTCAGCACTGGTTTCCTGCCTTCCCAGAGGGGGCCCTCGGCTCCAAACCAGACTCGTAAATGCTCTTGGATGTGCCTCCTGGCCACTGGAGTGGGGGGGACCCAATCTCTCCCCTCCCCACCCCAATGCAGCTAGCGCCTCCTGGACTGTTGCCATAGTAGAGCGATATGGCAGGATGGAAGCCGCATGGATGCCAAAGAGCATGCATGCATGCTGATGCCAAAGACAATTAATACTGATGCAGGCGGCTGATTAAGTCTCTGTCTCTTCAGCGGGCTGACATTTTGTCCGTTGTGCTTGGAGACAGAGGCTGTCCCAAGGAGAGCCGGTGGGTGCGTTGGGTTGGGTGTCTGCCATGGGCGACATAGGGTGGGGGCAGCTCTTCTTTCACTCTCACCCCCCCCCCCGTAGACTCCGCCAGGCTTTGCAGGCACGCGCAGGAGTGGAGCTGTTGCCAAAATATGCCAATCTGATGCTTGCCTTGGAGATGCTGCTCATCAGGCCGCATCTAGCCCAGGTGCGCTGGTGCGGGGACTCCCAGGTGTGATGTGACGGGTTAGTTGCCCCAACCCAGTTGCTGAAGGCTAGTGAAGATTTTTTTTGAGGGTGGTGTTTTTGTGTATCCCCTGCAATGTGGGTGCTGAGCATGTGATTTCCCCCCCATCCCTGATGCAAGGAGGGATCTACGAACTAAGACACCCTTTTCCCAAGAGCTGCCCTTGTGGGGAGACTGAAGGGGGGGTCCATCATGTCCCCCTCCGCAGGTGATCCCAGAGCTTTTGACTTTAGCAGAGATGCTGCCCTGGCCGGCTGCTGTGTCGCCTTGCAGGAGCCTCCAAAAGTTGACCTAAAAGAGAGCCAGGAGGGAATCTGCTCCCCACCCTCAACACTCACCCACCCTGTGCTTTGAATCCATGCCTTTCACAAAGGACCTCAAGTGCTCCTCTTTCCAAAATGGTTTTCAACCAGCCTTCAATAACCAGCCAGACACTAGGCCGAACTTACTGATGATTCTTGTCTGGGAATGGAATACAGACTGCCTCGCAGGGAGGTGTACTCTCCTTCCTTGTGGATCTTTAAGCAGAGGTTGGATGGGCATTTCTCAAGGGTGCTCGAGCTTTGGTCCCTGCACTGGCAAAAGGGGGTTGAACTAGATGATCCCTGCTCCAGCAAGTAGAACGCAAGACAACGGAGGCAGATTTACAAGGAAAGAGATTCTAACAAAGCATTAGCAAGAGCTTCTGCACAGCACGGGTAGTTTGACCATGGTACGGAGGACCTCAGAGGATGCTGGACTCATTTTTGTTACAGGATTTTAAACAGAGGTTCATAGAATCATAAGAAGAGATCACGAGAGCCATCTAGTCCAACCCTGTTCTGGCACAGAGGAACACACAATCAAAGCATTCCCAATGATAGGTAGCCATTCATCCTCTGGTTAAAAACCTCCAAAGAAGGAGACCCCACCACACTCCCAGGTAGCAGCGGATGCCACCATTGCACAGCTCTTACTGTTAGGAAGTTCTTTCTAATGTTAGGTGGAACCTCTTTTCCTGTAGTTTGAACCCACTGCTCTTTGTCCTCGTCTCTGGAGCAGCAAAAGAAGCCTTCTCTTCCCCAGACTAAACATACCCAGCTCCCTAAGCCTTTCCTCATAGGGCATAATGGCTTCCAGACTTCCCATCATTTTGATAGCCCTCCTCTGGACACGCTCCAGCTTGTAAATGTCCTTGAACTGCGGTGTTCAGAACTGGACACAATATTCAAGGTGAGGTCTGTCCAAAGCAGAATAGACTGGCGCTATGACTTCTGTCAATCTAGACACTAGACTCCTGTATTTGTGCATTTCATTTTTACTGCCCAAGTGTAGCATCCTGCATCTCTCCCTGTTGAAATTCATTTTCTTAGCATTGGCCCAGCTTTCTAATCTGTTAAGGGGGTCATTTTGGATTCTGATGCTGTCCTCTGGGGGGTATTAGCTACCCCTCCTAATTTGGTGTCATCTGCAAACTTGATAAGCATGCCCTCTATTCCCTCATCCAAGTCATGAATAAAAACGTTGAATAGCACTGGGCCCAGGACAGAATCCTGTATCACCCCAGTGGTCACTTCTCTCCAGGATGAAGAGGAGCCATTGGTGACTACTACCCTTTAGGTTTGGTCAGGCAACCAAGTACAGTACAAATTCACCTAACAGTTGCATGGTCTAGCCCACAGGCTACTAACTTTTTTGCAAGGATATCATGGGGGACCTTGTCAAAAGCCTTACTGAAATCAAGATACACTACATCCACAGCGTTCCCTTCATCTACCAAGTTTGTAACTCTATCCAAAGAAGAGATAAGATTAGTCTGGCATGACTTGTTGGATGTCCTCCTCTCTGGAGTATTTTAGCCATGGATTCTTTCATGGCAGGAGATTTGACTCGGGGGCCCTTGGGGGCCTCTTCCAGCTCTGTGGCTCCAAGACTGTCTCCCTCCCATTGATCCATGGCCAGTCTCAATGCCATTGCTCCCCACATCAAAGGACCAGGAAGGCTTGGATTCCTGCTGGTCCTAGGCTTCTTCTACTCCCTCCCCACTCACTGCTCCTTCCCACCAAACTCCAGCATTGGAAGGGGGGCCAGTCCAGATCTTCTAGTGGTGGGCAGGGCGTTGGGGGTGTCTGAGATCAGATCTCTTCCTGTTCTTCTGCCTGCAAGATCAGAGCTCCGTCCCCATCTGGATGCAGGAGGATTTCCTCTCTATCCTGTGGCTACAGGATGCGATTGCAGGGAGAGGGAAAATGCACCCGTCCTCTCGTAGCACCCAAGCATGGCTTTGTCCATCCCTTGCACACCCTCCCCTCTTAGTTCGGCGCAGCTGCCCAATGCATGAGGGGCAGAGGGGTCCACTTCAGTTCCTTTTTGAAGATACAAGCAGGCTGTCAATTTCTGAGTCTGTGTGAATGGGAGTGTGGTCTTGTGTGTATAACATACACATACACACACAAAACCAATTTTGCTCAAAACATTGCAGAGATAGTTTCATTTCAGATGCTTCTAAGTCCTTTCTCAGTTACATAATCTTCCCCATCTAGTTTCAAAATGAGAGGCGGGAGTCCAGTAAAGTTCCTTTGAGACTCCCGGGGAAGAAAGAAGCCATTTCTAACACCAGCCTTTCTGGACTCCAGTCCATGTCAGTCTGTGCAAGAGTTGGGACTGATAAAGCATCCTGGAGTCCACAAAACCTTATGGAGTCCATGAGAGCAATTTCTTCTACTCAGTGCAAAGGTGCTACTGAACTCTTTTATGTGTTTTGCTGCTAAAACAGAGTAACAGGGCTATCTGTTTGAGTACTGTGACATACGAAATGTAGCCAGAAAGCAGTTAAGAGAATTCAAAGGCAGGGTGGGTGGGTGGCGTCACAGGCCAGGGCCAGTAAGTGCTTTCCCAGATAGTCTTTTGCTGATCCCGATGGAGCCATATAGAAATCTTGTGGAAGCAACCCTGCTCCCTGGGTATCCCCTGTGTTTACGAAGTTGTCTGGGCAGAGGGAACTGAGCTCTGGGCGAAGGGGGTCTGGCCCTGGGAATCATGGAGGTGGAAGAGACCACAAGGGCCATCCAGGGCGGGAGAGCCGATGCTCACGGGGAGGCAGGCAGCCAGTTTCAGAGGGAAGAAAGGGCAAAACCACCTCTGAGGACTCCTTGCCTAAGAAAATCCTCTGAAATCTATGGGGTCAGCATGAATTGATAGGCAACTCGAAGCCGCAAGATGCACAGGGCATAAATACTTTAAAGGCACCGGATCCGTTCTGATCTTGGAAGGTAAGCAGAATCATCCCTGGTTAGGACTTGGATGGGAGACCACCAGTGAATACCAGTGCTCTATTTTGGAGAAGGAACTAGCAAAACCACCTCTGATCCTTCCTTGTGGAAGAAAATCCTATGACATTCATGAGGTTCCCATAAAAGTCTCCTTTTTTGGAGGTCTTTAAACAGAGGCTGGCTGGATGGCCATCTGTCAGGAGAGCTTTGATTGGGTATCCCTGCGTGGCAGAATGGGGTTGGACTAGATGGCCCTTGGGGTCTCTTCCAACTCTATGGTTTTATGATTTCTAAGTCCAAAGGTGACGTGAAGGCACATGTGCGCGCACACATGCAGACACACACTGCCTGCTGACCCCTTATCTTTCCCTCCCTCCCCGCCCCAGGTACGTGCTGCTGCTGGTCACTCTTTTCTTTGTCCCGGGGCTGGTGATGATCGTGGCCTACGGACTCATCTCCCGGGAGCTCTACCGGGGCATCCGCTTTGAGATGGACCTCACCCGGGAGGCCAAAGGTGCGTATCTGGGGACGCGGGGAGGGGGGGCCTGGCTGGTGGGGCAGGGGGACAGGTAGGTTTGATCATGGGGCCTGATCTCAGCCAGAGGCCCACAAGGCCACCATGGGGCAGAGAGGAGGGCAAGGGTGGGGTGTCTCACCCTGGGGTGCCATTAATAACAGGTTCCTGGCCTGGCCTTGGTCACCGGACATCAGAGTCCCCCGTGGCATTCTGCACTCCGGGGAAGGTCATGTCGCGTTTTCAGGAGGACACTGGCTGGTTAGATGGTGTGTCCGGAGAAGGGCAGCCAGGAGCGAGGAGGGGGTTGGAAGCCAAGCCCAGGTGGGGTGCAGTCGGCAGGCCTGGCCCTGTTTCCCTGGAGAAGGGGAGATCCAGGGGGGCCACGGGGAGGGGCTTTCCAGTATCCCATCGGGCCCACCGTCACACAGAAGATGGCAGAGCAGACTCCAAGGACTTGTCACACTAGGCTGTTATAGTGCTATTATTCCACTTTAACTGCTCTGGCTGCCTCCTGTGGAATTCTGGGGTTTGTAGTTTAATGAGGCCTAAGTGCTCTCTGAGTGAGAACTCTTAAGTGCCCCTCCCTAAACTACAAATCCCAGGATTCCACAGGAGGCAGCCAGAGCAGTTAACATGGAATAATAGCGCTAGTAGTGTGATAATCTCCAGGAGGACTAGAAACCGGTGGACAGAGGCTGCAAGGAGACACACTTTGACTACGCATTAGGAGATACTTTGGGAGGTGAGGAAAGCCGAGAAAGATTACCTGGGAGCTGTTAGGTGCAGGGATGCCCTGGTTGCCACATCCTCTGTTGCAGCCCCTGGGTCATCTTCACAGTCCCTGCAGTTCAGAAATCGAGGCTTCAGAGTCAATTCAGCAAAGATTTCTGACAGGAACTGCAGCAACCATCATCCACTGACTTTCATTGTCAGGACTAGCCAGCCCTCATTAGCACAAGACATTTAAGGCACAGCAATTTCAAATCTTCTGGCAGGCGATAATCACATTTGTCAGTTTAGCATTTTTCTCAGGCGATCTAGCTTTCCTTTCTACCTGTTATTTTCCCATCATGCTGACCTTGGCATACCAGAGCTAGACTAACCAGGGGGAATGCAATAACAAGCAGGCTAGATAATACCTTTCCCAAGATCCACTCTACTACTACACATCCCATCACTACCACAGAGTAAATCTCATGGCAGACATGCTGGTTGCAGCAGCACCTGACACCCTGCCTCCTATCCTCAAGTTGGGAGGGGGCTGGCTAGATGGCCTCCATGGTCCCTTCTGACTCCTGTAATGCTGTGCTCCCCTTGAGGGACTGAGGGGGAGGGAACTAGCTGTGTCTCCCCCCCCCACCCCATCCCTCATAGGACTGCCCCACTTGTTTCTTCTCTGACCCCCAACAGTTTAACTTTTAAGCTGATAGTTCATTTATTCATTTACGGTTATGACTGATTGCTGGTATATCCTGTTTAAATTGTATGTTGTAAGCTGCCGTGAGTGCCAAACTAGGAGAATATCAAGATACAGACAAAGAAGTAATTACGTGCTTTAGGTTTTGCCTTGTGCTGTTGTTGCCTAGGGGGACAGTGTTGGCCACGCTGCGGCATCTGCAGCGCCAGGGAAGGGGCGAGGGTCCCTGCGAGGTGGGCACTGGAGGGAAGGGGCCTGAACTCAGGTGGGGGAGCCGGTTGCTTGCATTGAGGGCACTTCTCTTATATTTTCAGCCATATTTTTTTTTTCTTTTTGCAGTGGGTGGGCTCATGGGGTGGGAACATGCCTTGTTTTGCAGCCTATTCTAGCTCTTCGTGTGCCATCCAGGGTGGGCCGGGGTGAGCAACTGCCTGAAATTTCTTTTTTGGAAATTTGAGGGGACATACGTGGCCTTTTGCAGGTGCAAGTGAGCCTTCCCCCCACTCTCTGATTTAATGGCTGAATGGGAGCTGTTTCCCCTCCCTACGTGCCGGGATCCTCCTGTCTGCTGGAGGGTGGGTGGGGGGGCTGCAGAGAGACCCCCCTACTCACAAGGAGCCTTATTTGTCTTCCTCAGCTAAGCAAAATGGGGGCACAGAGCCCCTGGCACCCTGTGTGGAGGAGGAAGGGGACGGCTGCTACATCCAGGTACCCCACCCCGCAGGGAGGGCGGTGGAGCTGTCAGTGCTGACGCCATCGCCAACGCCAGGGGAGCAAGACAGCAAGCAGGATCGAGCCCGGATCAACAGCTCGGAGGCCAAGCTGCTGGCCAAGAAGCGGGTGATCCGCATGCTGGTGGTGATCGTGGTGGTCTTCTTTGTCTGCTGGCTGCCCATCTACGGGGCCAACACCTGGCGGGCCTTTGATGCGGAGGCGGCCCAGCGGGCCCTCTCCGGGACGCCCATCTCCTTCATCCACCTGCTCTCCTACGCCTCCGCCTGCGTCAACCCCTTCATCTACTGCTTCATGAACAAGCGGTTCCGCAAGGCCTTTGCCACCACCTTTGCCTGCTGCTCCTGGAGGCCCTGCCCCCCCGGCCCCCTCCGCCACCGGCCCCCCGACGAGGAGCTCACCGCCACTGGCCACTCCCTCTCCAAGTTCAGCTACACCACCGTCAGCAGCGCCGGCCCCCCCTGAGTTGGGCCCCTGCCCCAACCCAGCCCTGCATGGGGGGCTCCATCATCCTCTGGAGGCCCCAAACTATGCCCCCACCCCAGGTGCCGCCGCCACTGCCTTCCCCTTGAAGGGTGTTTGGGGGTCCCACCCCTTGGCCTCTTTGCAGGCACTTGGGGTAGCGGACATGAGGCATGCGAGGGGGAAGGCGGAGGCATCCCTGGATTCCCCAGCCTGCTGCCCCATCCACGTACGCATGTTGGGGGTGCATGGAAGGGAGGCATCTTATCCCGTGTTGTTGTCGTTGGGTCGGAGTCCCTCCCACACAGCTCTGCACCCCTAGATTCTCTTGAAGAGGGGGTGCCAAAGCCCCGGGCCCTTCTGCCTCTCCAGCAGGAGGTCCAGTTCCTGTCCCTTTCCTCCTGGGGGGAGGCGCACCCCCTTGTCCTCAGCCCCTGGAAGAGCTCTTATTTCCTATTTCCTCCCCCGAGTCTTCAAGCCATTTCTGAGTCGTTTTGTGGTGACCCACGTAAAACGATCCTGTCATGGGGTCTTCTTGGGAAGATTTGTTCAGAGTGTTTTTTGCCATTGCCTTCCTCTGAGTCTGAGAGAGTGTGACTTGCCCAAGGCCACCCAGTAGATTTCCATGGCTGAACAGAGGGATTCGAACCCTGGTCTCAAGAGTTGTAGTCCAGCACTCAAACCACTACTCCACACTGCCCCCCTGCATTGCCCACCCCAGTTCATGGGGTGCTCGGACGCAGCAGTTCCCAGGCTAAAGGGGGGCTTATTCTGAGAGATGCTAGGTGGGCATGTTTGTGACTTGGAGCTGACCTAGTTTGCCTGCCTTGCAGGGCTGGCACAGATCCCCCCAAGAGAACAACATGGGCTGCAGGGAGGAAGGGTTCTGCCTTTGTCCGGCGCTTTCCCTCCATGGGTTTAACTAGGTCTCTTCCGCACTGCACAGCTATAGCACTCCGGTCTCACGTGAGCGGCCACAGCTGCGGCTTATAGTTCACGGAGGCACTGAAGGATCACGCTGGCTAAGAACTCTAAGCACTGCTCCAAACTACAAATCCCAGGATCAAGTGGCATCAAAGTGCTGTGACTGTGCCGCGCAGAAGAGATCTTCCTGTGCGCTTCGTCCGCCCCCCCCATGAGTGAGGCCCCCATTTCCATTTTCTGGAAGCCCCCCATGACCCACCCCACCCCAGTAACCAGCCCCCACTCTCCACCAGAACTGTAAAGGCCTCCTTCCCTTCCCCTGAGGGTGCTGTTGGTGGGAGCAAGTGGGGGTGGGTTTTTTGGGGGGGTGTCTCTCTTAGGCTCACAGCTTCTCCAGCAGCAGAAAGCCCCTCCCCTCCTCTCCCCCCCCCCAGCTTCTGCTTCTCTGTTTCAGCCATGTTTGGGGGGAAGGGGGGTTCTTTTGGTGTCTCTTGTGTTGGTCAAATAAAGTCCTCAGCTACTGAGCTGCCTTCTTGCTCTGCTGCCACATTTGCCCTGGTTTTTTAGTTGGGGGGGGGAAGCAGGCTCACCTGGGCAGGCGGGGGGGCTAGGCCCATTTTCCTGCCACCCTTCGTCCGTCTACCTCTTGCCACCCCTGCGGCTGCCCAGCATCAGCCCCCCCCCCCGCATCTGTTTCTGGAGAAGAGTCTTCCTTCTGCTGCTGAATTATTCATCCTGGAGAGTTGCTGCTCCCCTCATCTTTCCTGACAGAAAAGGGGGGGGCTGGCCTAGAAATGGCCCTGGAAGACCTTGAGATGTTCCCCCCACGTGCACCCCAGGATTACAGAGCAGAGAGAGAGAGTGCACACTGCGCCTCAAGTGCTGGAAGAATGCGGGGGGGGGGGTGCCCAGTTATCCACTGGGCTGGAGCAGGACTTCCAGCAAGCAGGGGCCTGTTGCGTGCACCAGCCCCTTATGAGGCTTTGTCTTTGAAATATTGATCTCACAAAAGCACTTTTCCTGTGCCCTGAAAGACACATTTTTAAGAGCTGCAAATGCACACGTCCTGTTCCGCTTGCCCATCACCGGCTCCCTCCCGAAATAGCACCACCTTTCAAAGGCACACAAGTGCTGTGGTGAGGAGGCCTGGTTCCCAAAGCCCCAGGTGAAGGGAGGATGGGCCCAATTGAGTGGGTGGGCTCAGGACAAGAGGAGGTCTGGACGAGGATGCTGTGAAGGGGGGGCGGGTTAATGCCCAGGGGATTGCTTCTGGGATTGATTGACTGTCACTTTTCTGCAGGGGTGTGAGGCGCCTTTGTCCTGGCTGCAGTGCAAAAGCACTTAATCAGGGGCACGAGAGGGGAGGGGGCCACTGTGCTACAGGCGGCACAGAAAATTGGGCCAGCCCTGCAGCCAGCCCTCACCCAAAGGCACAATCGGAGTCCGGTCGGTTATGTCGGATGATGGACTAAGGACCAGGACTTTCTGGGCGAGGAAAAGGTGGCCCTATCAGACCCAGGCCTCGTTTTCCAAGCAAAAACCTGCTCCAGACTGGTGGATGAGGGTGAAAGAGGTCCCTCTAGCCCGGGAGAGCATCCTGTCGCCCACCATGGCCACTCGGGCCTCTCCAGGGAAGCCCCCTCCCCCAGCTGGCCACAAGCAAAGTCCTGCCTCTCCCCACACACACATCCTGAGTGGTACAAAGTAGACTTGCCAGGTGCCAATAATCCCCCCAAAAAATTCCTAATCTGAGGGCTTGACCCCAAACCCACAGCAGCCTGGTGCTTCTACCCTCCCACATGTCATAGATGGAAACTGGGACAAACAGAGTGTGGCCAAGGTGGCAAAAGTTATTACTGAGGAAGAACAGACAATGCCGGAGGGACTGCAGCAGTTTGCTTTTGCCTGAATTTCCTGGGAAAGGCAGGATTCCACCCCTGCATCTTCTCCTGAATGTCTTGAGTGCAAACTATCTTTGCACTTTGAACTCAGTTTACAGCAATGGAAGTGAGCTGAGGACAGGAGGAGGGGGGAGGAGAGAGAAACCGGGACATTTTAATAGTGGCTGGAAAAGTAGGATGGGAGGGGATTAACGGGGACGGGTCCTGCCAAATCGGGGCAGATGGAGGGGATGCAGTTATGGCTGCCCGGCTGTAGCCCCTTTTCGCATTTAATAGGACAGAGACCTTTGGGATGGGTTTGCACTGCAGCCATGCTGTCCTGCTTTGATGAGGCTGGTTCAGCCGTGGACACCATTTTCAGCCCCCTGGCAGGCAAGACTTGGGGGGGGGGAGAGGAGCACCCCCTTAACAGACCACCCCCACTTCATGCTCCATTAATAACTGCCCTGCCTCTTGGCCCAGCACAGACGGGGCGGGGGGGGAGCACAGGAGATCCTCAGAAAGGGAGAAGAACTGGATTAATCTGCCCCCCTTCTCCCCCAACCCACCATTGAAGTGAGATGACTTCCTGGCCACTTCACAGCAGCCCAAAGGGTGGCCAGGTTTTCCCAGTCTGGTGCAATGGACTAAATGGCCCCCAAGAGACAAGCCAAGGGGGCAGCTGAGAGAGAGAGAGCGCGCGATTTGGGGCAAACAGGAGTGAACTCCAGGAGGCAGGCAAGGAGCACTCTCCCCCCACCCCATCCCACATGGGACAGGGCTGGAAAATGATGGGCAATGATGGTCCCTCACAGCTGGGCCAGAAAGAGGTCCCCCCCCGCTGCACAGAGGACTCCCCCCCCCCGCAATGGCCAGACCAGACTCAAGGACCCTTCCTCGCCTTGACAGAGGGGTGGGCCGGGAAGGCAAGTGTCCGCCTGGCTGGGTCGGTGCTCCCAGCAGGAGTTGAATTGGGGCTGGTTTCTGTCAGCGCCTTGCTGTCAGAGAAAGAGAGAAAAGGATCCCTTTGGAAGAAAGGAAGCCGCAGGGGCTCTGGAGAGACGTGGGAAGAAGGGGCAGCAGGTGTCCCACCCATTGGCTTGTGGCTGCCCCCCTCCTTCACAAACTCATAGGGAGAGACAATTCCAGCCCAGTCAACAGAAAGGGAGCCAGGAGAAAGCGGGAGCCCAGCTCAGGGCCCCCGGATGTGGCAGGCCTTTCGGGGAGGAGGGGTGCTAATAAAGAAGAACCAGCAAGAGAGCCACAAAAGTGAGGCCGGAGAGCAAGCGCTGCCTCCCTGTCTCATGAAGGAGACCCCCGAGAGCCACAAGCACCCCATAAAGCTGCTGGAAATGTCCCCTGGGCGGCCTCAAGAGGCCCCATTTTTCCACGGGCTCCGTTCTGGGACCCATGGGTCTGCTCCACACACCCCCATTGCTCTTGGGGGCTTCATAAGGCTCATTAGCTCAGCTGCCATCACACACACACACACACCATACTCCTATGAGCCTCAAGGGGGTTGTTTTCCTGGCTCACAGGTAGCAAACCTGATGCCCAACATAGTTTCTTTGCGGCTCCCAGAGAGAGAAGGTGGAGGGGTCCACCATCCCCACACACGCTGTCTCTGTGAGAAGCAGGAGGGGCCCCTAAGCCTTCCAGCTGTTCTTTGCTTCCTCTGCAGCTGGAAAGGCCAGAAAGAAGGGCTGAGATCCGGTGCTTGTGGGGTGTAAATCTACCCTCAGATGGTTAGACACTGCTTGTGCCCTCACATGCACGCACACGCAGCTGAACACTGCCCTCCTCTTGCAGCCAATGGTGCCTCTGCCCATGTGCTGGCTGCGGCTTCCCTTCAGCTATGGGGAATAATACGTAATGCCCTGTGGGGCTGTTCCTGCCACCCCAGAGAATCCAGGGGGACACTGAAGGCTCTGAGGAACCGTTCCCCACCAACCCACAGTGTGCAACTGTGTGCAAACTGGTTGCACTTAACTCCACTAATCCATCCATGAAAGGGAAGCATCCATCACACAACACCTGAAAGAGACAACTACATGTGGAAGCACACTTGTGCAAGGGCAAGACGCCTTTGGGATCCTGACCAAGGCCAACCACTCCTGGGGGAAGGGAGTTTGTCCAGATGCTCAAAGGAAGCCTCTGCCCCCAATCCCCCCCAGTCCTCCCCCCCAGCCACTTCCAAACTCCCCCCCCCATATACTTCACATGCCCTGGGCAAGTCACTCCATCCCTGGATGTGTGGGCACCCCCCCCCATACACACGGTGGGAATGCACTTCTTAAAAGAAACCTTGGAGGGGTTGGGGGCTCTGTGGGGAGGGAGACCTAAAACTCCTCATTTGTGGGCAGCTTTGGAGTCATTTGGTAGGAATTTTCCATGTGTGTGGATGAGGAGGGTTGCCAAAGGGCTACAGGGGCCGAAAGGTGGGACTCAGGATCCACGTGGGGCCCCGGGTGATACTTTCCCCCTGCCCCGATATACATAGTTCTTTGTAGGGAAACAGCAGCAGGGCTGCAAATCACCGAGGGAGGGGAAACTGAGGCGGCAGAAGGAGAAAGCGCCTTAAGAGCAGTCCAGCAATCTGTCCTGGGTGACGACCACAGCGACACCCCTGCGGAGGTGAGCCCGTCCACATCTGCGGGATGGAACCAGACCTCCCCCAGGCCCCGGAGACAGGCTCAAGCCAGCAGAGGAGTCCTCCTCCAGTGCCCGCCTCAACAGGGCCTCTCCGGTGGGAGCTGCTTTGTCTGGGAGGGCCAAGGTCCCCCAGTGGGCTTCCATGGCCGAGCGGGGATTGAAGCCTGGTCCCCAGAGTCCCAGTCCAACGCTTAAACCACGACACCATGCTGGTTCTCTGGGCTTCTGATGTTGGTGCCCTGGCAATGCTGACAGGAGGCGGCCTGATGGAGGCGGCTGTTCTGTGGAGCTCAACCCTATAGCATCCGTAGGCGCAGCGGAGTAGACGCTAGACTCCCTTGGTGGTGGGTTCTGGGGGCTGCCTGATGGTCAGTGGGCTTTGGTGGCCTTGCAGGGCTTCTAGCAAAGGAGACAGGCCTCAAGATCCTGAAAAGATGACCTTTACCTGCTGGAAAGCCTGAGGCATTTCTGCCTGTGAATGTTTGGCCTACAAAAGGAAACAATCCCCTGAAGACCACCGAAAAAGCAGCTTCTCCGCAGATAAAAGCCATCTTTTCAGCATCCTGAAAAGGCCTGTCTACTTTTACTTGCTGGATTCCATCAGATGCTCCCTGCTTTTTGCTTTTTCTTTCCCCCGTTTTGGAAAAGGGGACCCGCTGTGTGCACAGGTCTCTCCTGGAAGCTGCCCTGAGGCTCACGATGGGGAAAAGGCCAGGTAGAAATTAAATCAACAAGAAAACAAACTGCCTCAGGGTGCTGGAATATTTTGTTACTGATTTATTTATTTAAATTATATTCTGCCTGCTTCCCAGCCCAAGGTGGCTCACAGCATAAATTAAAACTAAGTACAGCTTTAAAAAAGATTATAATTTAAATGTTTAAAAGGAGACAAATAAAACACCCTATTAAAAACAGCACTAACTTGAAACTGTTTGAAAGCATCTTAAAAGATAACAAAGGAGAGTAAAAGCACAGCACACTCCCCTCCACGCACACCTGCCCATTGAAAGCCACCATAAATTTGATTTCAACAAATTGCATAATAGGAGGAAGAAAAGGGGGGCAATGACAAATTGAGGGGGGGGATAAAAATTATGAATCAAAAAAATATCCCTTGGGATAACGTCCTTTCTTTTTAATTGTTGTTGTTGTTTGTTTACCTCTTTTTTTATAAAATATCTGAAGCAAGGTAGACAAAGTAATAAGGGTTCAAACAAATCAATGATGAATTTCTTTTATACTAATGTGACAACTTTCCAGCAGATAATGGCCCATCCACCAACCATTAGCCAAACAGACACTAACAAGCCTTGCCTTTCCATACCCAGAAACTAACCATTCAATTACACAAATTTACATATCCTCCCCAACAGGGGTTCACAGCATATAAACTCCATACACACTCCTACCCAACCATTCTCTGAAGATGCCAGCCACGGATGCAGGCAAAACATCAGAAAGAAACTATTCCAGAACACGGCCTCACAGCCCAGAAAAAAACAAGGAAAATCTATTAAAAACTTTTGGCTTCTCTATTATGTTCACCTATTTATCTTATCTTAAAGGGTTGGAAAAACATATTGGAAGTCAATAAGAACAGAAGATCTAAAAAATTACAACCTCCTGGAATGTTTAGATATAAAATTTAAAAATGGGATATCATAATTTATGAATGTTTGTTATGTATATGAGATGTTAAATCTATTATAATGTATTAACAGGAAACACACACACACACACACACATATATATATATACATGGAGACGCACAATCCACAATTTTGCAGCCTCATTTGAGAACTCACGCTGAACAAGTCTTGAAGAGAAACGACAACGCAAAAAGAATCACAACCCAGAAACATCACCCCAGGAGACCTTCTGCTGTGCTTTCTGCAACCGGACTTGTTTATCTCGGATTGGCCTTTTTAGTCATCAGCGCGCTTGCAGAAAGCGCGGGATGAGTCCTTCCTGAATCTTCGTTTGCGAAGAAAAGCCACAGACAGAGATATATATGGAGTGGGGGGAAGAAAGCCACCATTCCCTCGGCCCCCCCTTCATGGCCTTCTCAAGTGATTCTACACGCTCTACCCTCCAACATGCCACTGATGAAAAACCTGGGTGTGCTTTGCCCCCCTCCAGCTGCCCAGAGCTGCCCCCCATCTTGCCTCCCTCCCCTCTTTGCTGCCCTCTCCTGCTTGGGGGGATTGCTAGACTCCCCGTACTCCCTGGGAACCGTCCCAAAGCAAGGAGGGGGAGTGCCTCTCTGCAGCTGTGCCCCCTAAGTCTCAGGGAGGCAGATGGGTTTTCAGTGGAGGAGAACCCCCCCACCCCAAAAAAACCACAGCAGAGATTTTTGAGCTTTTTTGGCTGTTTCACTTCATAGAAGAAACAAATTCCACCTCACTCCTGCCAGGATGAGTCCCGGCATGAAGGACATGGGATATGGGGCTCCCCAGAGCTCCACCCACTCAGGGTCCCCTATATTCCCCCCAAATAAACACTCCCCCCAGGACCCCAGAAATAATCCAGCCTTGGCAGGTTGAAGTCAGCAGCCCGGCCAGTTGCGGGTGGGTGTGGAAGTGAGTGGGTGGGTGGGAGAGTGGGTGCTGGTGGGGGTGGAGAAGGGTGGGGGCAGCAGGGTGAGAACCTCACGGAGGGGGGAGCAGAGGAGCAGTGGGCGCCTAGGTGGGCAGCAGGCTCCGGGTGGTCTGGGGGCCCACTCAAGCAAGGGTGCCTGTGAGGTTGCTTGTGTGTATGCCTATGTGTGGGGACAGAAAGACGGGGGGGGGTTTGCTCCCGGGGGTGCCACGGAGGGGCACTGAGTTGCCGGAGGGCCACCGGCTGGGCTCACACTCCCCACGGAAGGCAAGCGGAGCAGCTGCCAGGGGTCAACCGGCTTTGCAATCAGCCAGAGCCCAGAGCGGGGGAGCCCAGCCGGGAAGCACAGCCAGCTTTGGGGTGTAGCCGGGGAGCCCCGATGCGAAGGTGGCACTGCTGCTGCTGCTGCGCTGAGGGCCTGAATGCCAAGGCCCCCCATGCCAGGTCTCCTGGCAACCCTGCACCTGTGTGGGTGCCCAGGCCTCCTCCTGAGGATGATGGGGGCGATGGTGCCCCGTGGTGACCCACAGCCCCAGGCACCCTCTCTTGATGCCCCCCTGGAATGCCCCGGCTTCGTGCTTGGGGGGCAGGCCCTGAGCAAAAATGCCCCCGCCCCATCCCAGGGGTCCGACCCCCAGCAGGGGCCAGTCGGGGGAGGGGGTGTGCTGGGGGGGGCAATCCCCGCCAACGAGGACAGGATGAGCCAAAGTGCTGCTTTTCCTTTGGCGCCACAGCCGGGCCTCCGCACTGCAGAGCTGCCCCGCTTTGATCCCACTTTTGGCCACGGGAGGACCTGGGCAGGCCTGCCCCCTCGCCTGCCCCCTGGCCTCCTGGGTGTGTGTGTGGGTGTGTGTGTGTGTGGAGGGGCCCCATTCCTACCTGGCTGGCCCAGAGGGACCCCCGCCCCGACCCCCTCAGCTGGGCCTGGGAGGGGGGCAAGGAGGGCCCGGCCACCCCCCCCACTGGCCCCCCTTCGGCCACCTCTGCAACGGAGGGGGGGCTGGTCAGCTCCTCTGCTTTCCTTCGCTGCCAGAAAGGGGGGGGGGGAGAGGAGCAAGGCCCGGCGGGAGGGGAGGGGGTCTTGGGCTCCCTTCTTCTCTCAGCTCCCCCCCATTCCAGAAGCCCCCGGACTCTTAACGCCCCCCAAGACCACCCCCGAGCGCAGAGCGGGGAAGGCGAAGCCTCTCTCTCTCCCCCCCCGCCCCAAAGACCCTCAGTGGGGTCTCTCTCCCAAGCCTCCCACTCCCTCCCTCTCCCGCCCCCTTCAGATCTTGGGGCTCCTCAAAGACGGCGCTGCGCTTCCCCCCCCCCCGAGCCCCCTCCTCATTTTCGCCACCATTCACCCTCCCCCCCTTTGTTTGCAAGGAAGGGAAACTCCCCCCCCCCATGCCGCCTATCCCTGGAGCCGGGGGGGGGCAGGACCCTCCTCGCTTCGGCAAACCACGGACCCCCCCCCAAAAAAAAGGCCCTTCTTTTGGTCCGCGATGATTGGGAAGCCTTGCTGCCTTTCAGCCTGCTGGTCTTGGGGGGGGGTAGAGCTCTGCCCCCCCCCGCTGCTTTGATGCCCTCCGCCGGCCGGAGCAGCCCCCCCAGGGGCCAGCCCGGGGGTCAGCCAGCCGGGAGCCCCCCAGGCGCGCGGGGCTGGTGGGGGGCGCCCCTGGTTCCCTTCTCGCCTCTCCCAACTCAAGGCTTTCTCTCAGGCTCCGCATTGTTAGCAGAGCCCGCATCCTATGGGCAGAGCAGACCCACTGGGGCAAGGGGGCTACATGGGGGCTGGCCGACTCCTCAGCACTCGATCCCAGGGCGCCTGGGCTGGTTGGGAAGAACAGGATCCCGGCCAGAGTCCCTGGGCTATTGGGGGGTCACCTGTCTATGCCATCAGGTGCCCTCTGACCCATGGCGCCCCTCTGAATGAGTGATCTGTCCAAAACACACACACACAGGCCCTGGACAGGCATCTGCCGCCCTGCTCCCTCAGGCCTTGCAAAGGCAGGGCATCAGCTGTGGCTTCCAGGATGGAGGCAAGCCCCTCTCTCTTAAGTGAAACCAATCCATTTGTGAGGATGTGGCCTTCCTCTTTCCCTCCTGCGGCCGCCTACTTTCCCCAGCCTTGACCTCTTTCCTAATGACTTGTGTCGCCTCAGGATAGGCCCAAAGTAGGACCAGCAAGGAGTTGGGTTTGATTTGCTCCTGGGCCCACTCATTGGTCTTCCTTGGGCCTTTAGGGCTCTCCATTTCCTCGCTGTAAAACTCTCTCTCTCTGTGGCCACGAGTCCTGCACCAAAAGTCCAGCATAGGCTGCCCATCTCCAAGGCACCTACATTGGTGTAACTGGCGCATGTCCCATGAGAGGAGCGGCACCGAGCCTGGGCCCTCCTTCTCTCCCTATTTCCAGCTGGGAAGCCAGAGGAGGCCAGATCTGGGGAGCTGTGGGACCCTTTCCCCCCTCCTCTGGGCCTGGCTTGGTGGGTGGACAGACCCTCCGGAGCCTCCCAGGATGAGACCCCCCCACCCTAGGGATGGAGCATAACTACACTTGTGGGCTTCAATCAGGGTCGGATCACCTGCGCTAGTGTTATGCTGCAGAATGGCAACACCACACAACACAGCTCAGGGACCACAATGCACAACACTGAGGTCTGCACAGCTGCCCTTCCACCACCATCAGCAGGATCCGTCCATTGCACTCTAGTGAATGATCTGCCCTCTGCATGTAATACGGTTTACGCACGCGTGTGTCTCTGACAGGTCACCAGCCATGGAGTTGCGTGGCCACTGCGCAAAGCCTCCTCATTAGTGATGTTGTGTGAGCATCTTCTGCATGCACAACGTGCAAGAGACACACACGGCTGGCTTCAAGTTATGGCAACCCCATGAATGAGAGACCTCCAAGTCACCGTCTCCTCAGCAGCCCTGCTCAGGTCTTGCAGACTCAGGGCAGCCTTGACGAGTCTCTCCATCCGAAATGGGGCCTCCCTCTTTTCCTACTTCCCTCCACTTTCCCAAGCATGATTGTCTTTTCTCATGAGTCCTGACTTCTCATGATCTCGCCAAAGTACAACAGCCTGTTTTGCTCTTGGTCTTTTTAGCCACCCACGGCGGCCACTCTCAAATGAGTTGATTTTCTTCCTCTCCGCTTTCTTCACTGTCCGGCTTTCACCATAACTTTAGTATTCAGTGATATATCTTGACACTTGAGGATCTGGTCTAGTTCCTTTACAGCTGCTCTTCCAAGTCCTAGTCTTCTTCTGATTTCTTGGCCGCAGTCTCCAGCCTGATTAAGGACCTTGGCCAAGGTATGAAAAATCTTGAACTATTTCAATGTCTTAACATCTGTTTCAAAGTTATGCAGATCACCTGTGGTCATTCTTTTTGTTTTCTTAATGTTCAACTGTAAACCTGCCTCTGCACTTTCTCCCTTGACTTTCTTCAGTAATTGTTCCTAGTCTTTCTATTTTCTCCTAGTCCTATGGTGTCATCTGCATATCTTAAATTGTTGATATTCCTTCCTCCAGTTTTCACACCTCCTTCCTCCCTAATCCTGCTTTACCTATGAAATGTGCATGCAAGTTAAACAAAGAGGAGGATAAGAGGCAGCCTTGCCTGACACCCCCCTCCCTTGGCAATTGGAGACCCTTCTGTTCCTCTGTATTCTCTCCTCACTATCAAAACACAGTAAGACACTGTGTAATTTATCTGACTCAAAATGTCCCATTCTTGTCCACTTTAGCTCACTCACTCCAATGTATCGCAATGTCTATATGTTCATTTCTTGTTTTCCTATGTCTAGCTTCCCTGATTCACGCTTCTCACATTCCATGTTCCTGTAATACATGTTCTGCTTCAGACTTTCCTTTCACCTCTGAGCACATCAGCAACTCTGATTATGGTGCACAAGTGGGGCTCCATCAACCCTTGATTGTGTGGACTGCCTGTGGTGTGGACAGTGGTCTCTCTCCTTCTTTGGAAGTCTTTCAACAGAGGTTGGATGAGCATCTTTCAGGGGTGCGCTGGGTTTCCTGCACTGGCAAGGAGTTCGACTAGATGGTCCTCGGGGTCCCCTCCCATGTCTCTGTGGTTCTAAGAGTCCTCTTTTCGGCACTAACCCACAGGATCCCAGCCATGTAGCTGCGCGCTCTGGGATGGTGCCTGAGGAGTCCTTGGTGCCTTCGGGACCATCTTTCCTGCTCAGTGCAACACAAACAAGGGCTAGGGCAAGGTGGCGGAGGTGGGACTCTCTCAGAGCAGAGGCCCAGGCTGAGGATTTCATCCTAAAATGACAACTGGCCAGAGGCAACAGAGACTCTGAGGTCAGAAGGAGACTTTTTTCCTTGGGCTGAGCAAAGCCAGGATGCGCGAGGGGGAGAGGAGTGGGCCAGGAGGCAAGGCAGGCAGGGAGCAACCACGCAGAATATCTTCATCACGCCAATTCGTTTCCATGGGACCCTCAATTAAAATGTATGTGCCGGCTGGTCATGATTGGCAGCCCACAGATCTCCTCCTTGGAGATACAAAGGCAGCATTCCACTCACGCAAGGAGGAAACAAAAGCGTTTACATTCCAGTGCTGGCTCAAATGTCTTTTTCTCCCCGAAAATTAATCTCTGACTCATATCCTTCAGGCACTGATAACCAGACAGGTTTACTGCTTCCAGTGTATATTTTTAAGAAAGAGATGCTCAGGGGAAACGGGGGGAGGGATTTCATTAAGATGCCCCCAGCAGACAAGAAGGGGCTGTTGCTTGAAAGGGAAGCTGCTCCCTGCTTCCAAAGGAGTGATGGGGCAAGGGGATGCCAGGAAAAGGAGAGAAGAGCCATCCCAGGTCAGACCCATTTCCATGGGCCTGGAATCATAGAATCATAGAATTGTAGAATTGGAAGAGACCCCAAGGGCAATCCAGTCCAACCCCCCTGCCACGCAGGAAATCTCGATCAAAGCATCCCCGACAGATGGCCATCCAGCCTCTGTTTAAAGACCTCCAAGGAAGGAGACCCCACCACGCTCCGAGGGAGTGCGTTCCACTGCCAAACAGCTCTTACTGTCAAAAAGTTCCTCCTCATGTTGAGGTGGAATCTCTGTTCCTGGAGCTTGCATCCGTTGCTCCGTGTTCCAGTCTCTGGAGCAGCAGAAAACAAGCTTGCTCCATCCTCAACGTGACACCCCTTCAAATACTTAAACAGGGCTATCATATCGCCTCTTAACCGTCTTTTTTCCAGGCTAAACATACCCAGCTCCCTAAGTCTCTCCTCATAAGGCATGGTTTCCAGACCTTTCACCATTTTAGTTGCCCTTCTCTGGACATGCTCCAATTTGTCAATATCCTTTTTGAATTGTGGTGCCCAGAACTGGACACAGTATTCTAGGCGAGGTCTGACCAAGGCAGAATAGAGCAGCACTATGGCTTCCCTTGATCTAGACACTATGCTTCTATTGATGCAGCCCAAAATCGCATTAGCCTTTTTAGCTACCGCATCACACAGCATTCCCTTCATCTACCAAGCTGGTAACTTTATCAAAAAAAGAGATCAGATTAGTCTGGCATGACTTGTTTCTCTGAAACCCATGTTGACTGTTTGTGATTATGGCATTGCCTTCTCAATGTTCACAGACTCTCTGTTTAATGATCTGCTCTAGAATCTTCCCTGGTATTGATGTCAGACTAACTGGACGATAATTGTTGGGGTCCTCTTTTTTCCCCTTTTTGAAGATGGGAACAATGTTTGCCCTCCTCCAGTCTGCTAGGACTTCTCCTGTTCTCCCGGAGTTCTCAAAGATTATTGCCAATGGCTCTGAGATTACATTATCTGGTCCTGGAAATTTAAATTCATTTAGATTAAGAAGGTATTCCTGTACTATCTCTTTGCTTATTCTGAGCTGGATTTCCCCTATTGTGTCCTCTGTTCCATTCTCCTCAGGTTGGTCCTCCTTTTCCTTTTCTGAAAACACTGAGGCAAAGAAGGTGTTGAGTAATTCTGCCTTTTCTCTGTCCCCTGTTAGCATTTTGCCATCTTCGCCGCGTGAAAGGTGGCAGGGGTGAGACTGGCACAAGCAGGGACTCATCGAAGCTGAGAGCTTGATGGAGAATCAGAAAGGAAAGAAGTTTGCAGGGTAAAAATGGCAGACCCAATAAGAAAGAAAGGAAATGGAAGCAAAGAACACAAGGCCAAGGAGGAACACTTCCAGCCCACCTAATGGGCCTGCCTGGGCTGCTGACCTTCTTGACCATCCCTTTGGCTTCCTCCCGCCCCAGTAGCAACTCCTCTGGCTGCCTTTTCTGCACCATTTGCTGTCCAAAGTGCAGCTCAGCAAAGGGGAGGGATCTCCTACTTGACTTGTTGCTGTGGTTATCTACATCTTACAGCAGTGAGTTCCATAATTCAACTATGCAATATGTATGAGAATGGGTTGTTGTTGTTAACTGCCTTATAGTTGACTTCAACTGATGGTGACCCCTGTGACTGAGAGACCTCCAAGCCCCCCTCTCCTCAACAGCCCTGCTCAGGGGGTCTTGCAGGCTCAGGGCAGCAGCAGCCATGGTGGCTTCCTTGATGGTCTCTCCACCTGCAAAGCGGTCTTCCTCTTTTCCTTCCGCCTTCTTCTACCTTCCCAACCATGATTGTCTTTTCTAGCGTGTTCTTTCTTCTTGTGATGGGGCCAAAGCACAATATCCTGAGTAGAGTCATTTTGGCTTCTAGGGGGAGTTTGGACTTGATTTGCTCTCTTGTTCCTCTTCTATGCCTTCAAGTCATCTTCAACCCCACAAATGAGAGACCTCCAAGTCCTCCTCTCCCCTCAAGAGGCCTGCTCAGCTCTGGCAGATTCATGGGAGCCATTGTGGCTTCCGTGATGGAGTCTCTCCATCTGCAATACTGTCTTCCTCTTTTCCTCCTGCCTTCCACCTTCCCAGCATCATTGCCTTTTCTAGAGAGTCCTGTCTTCTTACCATATATGTCCAAAGTACAACAGTCTCAGTCGAGCTGCTTTGGCTTCTGGGGAGAAAGAAACACTTGGCTTTCCCTTAACTGGCAGACCTGGCCTTGTTCTGCTCCTCCTCCGTGGTGTGTGAGTGTGATCAGATATACTGTACACACAAATTTTCTTTTCCCCCCCACCCCCTTTGGGGGGGGGCTGCCGCCTCTGCAGGAAGCCATTCACTACTGTTCCTATTGCGATAGCAGCCTTGGGCTGTTGCTGTTTTTCAATTGCTGAGACTGTTGTTGTTAAATTGAAAATCAATTTGCACAAAGCACACAAGTCTTCCCCCACCCAACCAATGTTCTCATTTTACAGAAAGGAAAATAGAGGCCCGGCAGGAGAAAGTCAAGGCCCTTCAACCATTTTATTCCCTTGGAGTCTTGGGCCCAGTTGCTGAAACTCTGGTAGCTCTCAAAATATCCAGGAAGTAATTAATAATATTTGTGCATGATGGATTGTGGTTCCTGCTCATTTCCCCCACGAATTAGATGGGGAGCAGGGATGGGTGTGACTCTGCCACTCCTCTCGGCCCCACGGCTGCAGAGCCTTCAGGACTAACCCAGGCCCTTCTCAGAGAGCGACGCCACTGCCCTTCGCTAGAGGGTTGCTCTTGTACCCATGGCGTCCTGCATGCACATACACACATGCGCGCGCACACTCAAACGGTGCCCCTGAGCCCTGGGGCCAAAGCAACAAACCCCGAGGTACCCACAATGCCCTACTGCTTCCTGGCACCATGTTGGGCATGCTGAGCCCTTGAAGCCCAGAAGATTCCAATAAGATCCCACCGAAACAAATGGAAGAACCTCTTTGCTATAGGAACTGTTCAGATGTGGAAGAGATCCCCACAAAAGATGGTGGATCCTCCGTCTTTGGGGGGTCTTAGACTGGCAATTTCTCAGGAGTTCTGCAGTGGTGTATTCTTGACTGCCAGGGCTGGACTAGATGGCCCCCGGGACCCCTTCCTGCTCTAGGACTCTGCAAAGGCTACCTATCCAGGGCTGAGTGTTCCTGGCTGGGGGGCTGGACTGGATGGCCCCTGAGAACCCCTTGCAGCGCCCTGGTCCTCTGCCTCCCTGAGCCGCTGCGCCCTGGCTTCCCCACTGCCTCCCTTCCCGGCTGCTGCCAAGGGTGCCTGCGCCCAGGGCCACCGGTTGCTATAGCGCCAGTCCGGTCTCCATGGAGCCACCAGCACTGAGCACTGGCCTTGGGCGCCGAAGGTGCTCTGGCCCATGGGGGGGGGGGACAAAGGCTCCAGAGCCCCCTCTGGGGGGAGAGGGGGGGCTTCCCTCCGGGCTGCTCCTCCTGGACCGAGAGGGCAGCCAGGAAACCATCGCCACCCCAGCAGGGCGGCCACCTCTCCTAGTGGGCACGCGTTGGGGGGAGCTCAGAGCCAGGTGCCCCCCCCCACCTGGCCAACTCCGTGGGCCAAAAAGGCCTTTGACATAGAGGACCACGGACTCCCGTGAGTGGGGGGGGGGACCACCGAGGCACCTCCTGCACACAAGCATCCGCGCGCGTGTCTGTGTGCGTGTGCGGACCACCAGGGCACCCCCCCCGCCTTTCAGGGTCTCTGCTCCAGGGGTCCCATTGCTGTCCCCCCCGCCCGCAAAAGGTGCCACCGCTCCTGAGAAGGACACCTGGCCAGAAGGCAGGCGGCAGGGTCCAGCGGGGGGGGGTCCCAGCGCCCCCTCCCCCGCCCAGGGCTGACCCCAGCCCCCCCCGCCGCCTCTCCCGCCCCTCCCCACGGGGAAGGGTGAAGTCTCCCCGGGGGCTGCGGCACTTCGCCCCAGAGTCATAGAATCATAGAATCATAGAATCATAGAATTGCAGAGTTGGAAGAGACCATGAGGGCCATCCAGTCCAACCCCCTGCCACGCAGGAAATCTTGATCAAAGCATCCCCGAAAGATGGCCATCCAGCCTCTGTTTAAAGACCTCCAAGGAAGGAGAACCCAAGGAAGGAGAGTCAAGGGGTGGGAGGCCAACACGGGGGGGGTATGAAAGGGGGGCGCGGCAGGAGCCCCTCCCTGGAGACCCTTGCCCCGCTCTGCAAAGGGCTGCTGCACAACCAGGCCGGGGGGGGAGAGGGGTCGCGGCGGGGCCCCCTCCCCTGGCCCACGGGCCAAGCGGAGCAAAGGTCTAGCCCCCCGCCCCAGTGCAACAGGGGGCGTCGGGGGGCGCGGAGGGCAGGCCTCCGCCTCTCGGGGAAGAGCGGGGGGGGCGCAGAATCCTGGAGGGGGAAGAGACCCCCAGCAGGGCCCCCCGTTCTGCCCCGCAGGGGGAGAGACCCCAAAGCCCGCCCGACAGATGGTCACTCTGCCTCCGGCCAGCCCCCCCCCCCGCAGACTGAGCGAGAGCCCCCGGGGAGGGGGAGGGGAGGGGCCGCTTCTTAGCCGCAAACGGGGGGGGCGCCCGGAACCCCCTCCTCCCCCCACTGCCCCCCCGCCGCTCCAGCCCCCTCCCCTGCCTGCCCCGGCGAATGCCCCTCCGCCCCCCGGATCCCTCTTCGCTTCCTCCGGGGTCTCTCCGGGATGGGCGTGGTGGGCAAGTGGGACCCCCCCCCGGGGCCAAAAGGCCGCCCGCCCCCCACCCCCACCCCGGCGGTGCCGGATAGGAGGGGCCAGGCCTCCCCCGCGCGCCTTCGGGCCCCCTCGCCCCCTCCCCGGCCTGGCTCAGGGGGCGCCCCCCCCGGCAAGACCCCCCCCAGCTGGCCCCGATCCCGCCCCGCTTCCACCCGCAGAGGGGGCGCGGGCTGCCACCTGGTGGGCGCACTCGGCGTTGCAGGCAGGCGGGGCCCCTCTGCCCCCCACGGGCTCCTGGGTGGGAGGGAGGGACGGGCCAAAGGCTGCAAGGCCCCCGAGGGCGCGGACCCCCCCCGTCCTCCCCAGGCGCCAAGTCCCCTCCGCCGCCCTTTGCAGCCTGGCGCCCCCTGCGGACCGGGCTAAAAGCGAAGCTGTGGGGAAAGCCCCCCATCCCCAAAGGCCTGGAGCCAGGGTGGGGCAGCCCGTCTCCCGGTGGCCCCCCTGCAGCGGCAGGACCAGCGGGCAGAGAGTGGGGGGTCTTGGCCCGGGCCCCAGCCAGCCTGAGGGAGAGTAGAGGGGGCCCCTCCCTGGGGTTCCAGATTGGGGAGGGGGAGCCCCTACTAGGAAAGGGCTGACCTGGAGCAGAGGGAGGGGTCGGAGGGTGTAGTGGGGCCAGGGGCCCCTAGGGTCGGTGTCACCAGACCACAATATTGCAGCGGCTGAAACACCAGAATCTTCAGGGACCCCCACCTCCCACCCCTCCTACATTCTGAGATGGTGCGTAAGCACACACGTGCGCACACAGATGGACACACGTGTCCAGCCCTGCTTAGGCCGGGGTCCCTCCCTCCCTGGCCGCCTTGCCCCGATGTGAGGGAGCAGCTCCAGGCCGGCCAAGTCCTGCCATCCAAGCAGGAGGAGGGGGTCCACTTAGTGGTCCTGAGGGCCCCTCTGCCCTCCTCCCCCTCCGCCCTTTCTCTCTGGGGAGAACCTTCCCATTGAACCCTCTCCACCCCCACGGGTGGGTCACCCCTCTGATGGTGTCCCCTGGTGTGGGCCATGCTGGAAGTGAGGAAGCATCAATGCTTGTTGGCATCCCTCTCTGTGTGCCTGTGTCCCTGATCCGTGTTTACTTCCTGCGCATGCAGCGGTCACTCCCCCGACTTTGTTCCAAGAAGTTTTAGGGGGTCCCCGTCTCCCATGCTCAGCTGGTTGGGCCAGGAGTCCCCTCCCTGAGATTTCAGGGCCAAAGCCTGTGAAAGGCGGGGGGGGGCGGTGGCTGGAGGATGCCAGCAGAGCGGGACAGGCAAGCCACGGAGGGGGGGGGGAGGCAGACTCCTTCAGGGCCAGCAGGTTGTGGAAGCGAGGAGTCCGGTTAAACCCCGGCTAGCCTGCTAACATGGCAACCCAAACCTGTGCGGTGGGTCTGGCCCTCCCCTCCTTGCTTCCTTGTAATGGCAGGCTGGCAATCCTGCTCCTGGCTTTTGGGGGCACAGCATAAGGGCAGACAGGACACTCGGCCAGAGAGCCCTGGAGGGAGCTGGGAAGGGGTGGGGATTGGGGGTGGGCGGAGGCGTTCCAGGCCCCTCCTCAAATACACAGATCAGAGGTCCTCTTCCTTTCTCAGGTTGCTCTCCTGCTTGGAGACCTGGGGGCGTGTTCCCTAAGCTCTCTCACACACACACACACACACACACACACGCTGCCTCAGGACCCAGCCCAGCAAGCAGGGCCTCTGCCACCAGGCACAAGGGCGTTGGAGTCCTTGTCAGCACCAGGGCCAATTCTTCACAGCTATCCAGTAGCATTAAACTGGTTCGTTCGTAATTAGCAGCCTTTGCTGGGTAGTTTTCCCTCAGCTTGGCAACTCAAGAATGGGAAAAGGTAGGCAGCTGGGGACAGAACTATGGAAGAACCACCTCTCCCCTGTTAGCAACCTGCCTGCGCTGCGATGGCCCACGCCGGCACGCTTCAATCTCCTTTGCATAGTTCTGCCTTCTAGAACCGCAGGGATCCATCTTCCCCTGGCCTCGGCCCAGCGCCGGGGCCCCATTATCCTGCCATGGGGAGCTGCAGTTTTGGCCTTGGAAGCACCCAAGGAGGACTGGGTGCTCGGGGGGTTGATCCCACCACCTGCTGCGAGGGGGTGGCTGCCTTGGGAGGCCTCCCTCTGCCGCAATCTAAATGCTTGCCTCACAGCAGTGACGGCCACCAGTTTTTGGTACCAAAGTTTTTTGGGGGGGGTGATGGCAGTTCCAGCTCAGCTCACCTGGCAATCCAACCCCACCCACCCCTTCTCCTCCCCTCCGACCAACGCACGGTCTTCTCCCAGAGACAGGATGCATCAGTGAGAGCCCCTGCTGGTCCCAATCCCCTCTGCCTGTGCATGAAAGGGGCTCTCCCGCCACCTTCTAGGGAAGAGAAAGGAGGCCACCGGTACTCTTCTGGTGCTGACCTCAAGCCCCCCACCCCAGTCGCTGTGGGCATTGCTAGCCAAACGCCTACGAGAAGGGAGCTGTATGCGCAGGGTCCTAGAGTCACAGAATCCTAGAGTTGGAAGGGACATGTATCCCCCATCCTATACCCGTGCATTTAGTTTTTGTGGCTGAAATGCAGAAGTTTCCATTTGTCTCTGCTGTATTTCATTTCATAATTTCAGCCCAGTTTTCTAGTTTCCCAAGGTCCTTTTGAATTCTGTTCCTGTCTTCCAATGTGTTAGCTATATCCCCCCACCAGTTTTCTTTCATTTTCAGATTTAATAAGGATTCACCCCACCATATAAATCACTGATAAAAATATTGAGGAGCAACGGCCCCGAGACAGAAGCCTGAGGCACTCCACTGGAGGCCTCTTTCCAGTTTAAAGCAGTCATTGATAATGCTTTTCCAACCAGTTACGGATCCGTCTGACAGTTTTCCCATCTATTCCACATTTAATTAGTCTGCTCATCAAAATATCATGGGGGACCTCAGCAAATGTTTTGCTGAAATCAAGATAAATGACATCTACAGCATTGCCACCATCTACAACATTGTGACCTGCTTGAAAAAAGATAAAAGTTTAGTTTAGTAGGATTTGTTCTCAACAAACCCATGCTGCCCCTACTGATCAGTGCAGTCATCACGATACTTGCAGATGGACCCCTGTACAATCAATGCCAGGGCAAAGCTCCTGGGCAAACTCCCCATGGAGGGCAGGGCTGGGACGTCTCCATTTTCAGGTGGATCCATGGCACTGAGGCTTTCACCATTTTGGTCGCCCTCCTCTGGACACTTTCCAGCTTGTCCATATCCTTCCTGAATTGTGGTGGCCAGAACTGGACACAGTATTACTCCAGGTGAAATATAGTGATCTAGACACTATACTTCTATTGATGCAGCCGAAAATCGCATTGGCCTTTTTAGCTGCTGCATCACACTGTTGACTCATGTTCAACTTGTGGTCTACTAGGACTCCTAGTTCCCTTTCACATGTAGTGTTGACTTTTAGTGATCACGGCATTCCTTTCTAAGTGATTACAGACTGTCTATTTAATGATCTTCTCTAGAATCTTTCCTAGTATCGATATCAGGCTGACTGGGTGGTAATTACTTGGGTCTTCTCCCCCCCCCCTTTTTTTTAAAGATGGGGGACAACCTTTGCCCAGTCTGCTGGGACTTCTCCTGTTCTCCAGGAATTCTCAAAGATTATTGACAGTGGTTCTGAGATGTCTTCTGCCAGTTCTTTTAATACTCTTGGATGAAGTTCATCTGTCAGGAATTGGATACTGAACCCTAAGTTTTAAAATGGCCAAACAACCATTTTGATTCCAGGACAGAGGAGATTATGGAGGAAGGAGCATGCAGCTATGTCAGATGCTGCTTCAGATGTAAACAGTCTGGACATTTGCAAAAGGACTGTAAAATGCCTGCACGTTAGGGCAGGAGGGGCAGCAGAAATAAAGGGCAAAGGAGGCGTGCATCCTCTCAGGCTGGAAGCCATGTCTTAATAGCAAAGCACTATCCTGATGGTAATGAGGGGAAAACTTGGTTATTAGATAGTGGGGCAACTCACAATATGATAAATGATGTGAAAATGTTAAGCAATGTTAAAAATGCTTCTATAACCAATATTACACTTGCAGATGGTGCTCCCAGCAAGGTGCAGAAAATGGGCACTGCATATGTCCCATCTTTTGACAAAGATTTTGATAATGTGTTATGTGTGAACAAACTGGAAAATTGCATATTGAGTGTATCCCAAATTACCACCGATGGTTATAAGGTGATATTTGAAGGGGATCAATGTACAATAACAGAAAGACATAACATGAATAATGTCTGTGCAAGAGGGATAAAGAAACATGGGTTGTATTACATGTTACCTAAAGGGAAGGTGGCAAATGTGAATCCTGCAGACAATGTGCCCCTACATGACAAATGTGTTCATTATTACCATAGACTAATGGACCATGCTAGTTTCAAAGGGTTAAAGGACTCAGGGTGGGATAGATTGCACTGCAACCAGGAGGTTTTTATTCCCTTAGGGAGGGATGTGCCAACAACAACTTCCAAAAGTCCCACAAATGGAGGCATGGTTGAGCATGATGATGATGATGAAGGGGAGTCTGAGGAAGAAAAGCCTAGTACTTCAACACACACCCAAACACACATTGAGCCCAACATGTTTTTGAAGGGGGAACCTGACACAAGGAGAGAAACTAGCAGCAGTAGTGCAAGTGAGGATGAGTCAGGGAGAACTAGGGTGACCATCCCCAGAAGGTCAAGGAGGGTCAGAAAGGGTCCTGACAGATTTGTAGTTCAGGAGGCCAGGCTGTGCAATGTCATGGGAGAGGAGCCTGCAAGTTTTCAGGATCTCCTAAACTTTCCCCAAGAAGAGCAGGAGAAGTGAAACTCAGCCATGGACTCTGAGTTCGAGTCACTGGTGGAGAGGAAAGTGTTTCAAGTAGTAGAGAGGCCCAAAGACCAGAAGGTTGTTGGTTGCAGGTGGGTCTACAAGCTGAAGGACATGCCTGATGGGACACAAAAGTGTAAGGCATGCTTGGTTGCAAAAGGCTTTTCGCAGGAGCACTGCACAAATTTTGACAAAACTTTTTCACCCGCAGCAAAGCCAGAAAGTCTTAGGTTAGTGTTAGCTGTAGCAGCCAAGAGGAAGATGGTTGTGCCACACTTTGACTTTGAGACAGCATAGCTGAATGCTGATCTTGAGGAGACAGTGTTCATGGAACAGGCCCCAGGGTATGACAGCGCAGGTGAGTGTAAGGTGTACTTGTTGCGCAAAGCACTCTACGGCTTGAAGCAAAGCGCCCGGTGCTGGAACAAGTGCATACACCAAGTTCTGGTGTCATTAGGGTACACAAGGAGCATGGCAGATGCCTGTGTGTACACCAAGGGGCAGGAGATAGTGCTGTCATGCTTGTTATCTATGTGGACGACCTCTGTGTGGCGGCAAAGAGTGCAAAGATGTCAAGAAGGTGCAGGTGGAGTTAGAAAACCAGTTCAATTTAGGCAGCCTGGGGTGTTGTTTAGGCACAGAGGTAGAGAGAACCGGTAATGGAGAATTTTTCCTAAGTCAAAGGAAGAAGATTGACAATTTGGTTGCCAAGTGGGTTAAGTGAGGCTAAAGTAGTCAGGATGCCAATGTCCACGGATTTTGTAAATTTAGAGGCAGAACAGGATTTTGAGAGGCCAGACCTGTACCACTCAATGGTTGACAGTCTGTTGTTTATTGCAAACAACACAAGGCCTGACATCAGTTTTGCAGCTGGGGTGCTCAGCAGAAGAGTCTCCAAGCCAAGGAGGGCGGATTGGGAAGCCCTGAAAAGAGTGGTTAGATTTCTCAAGGGAACCAGGGACATGAGCCTGAAGCTGACAGGAAGTCAGGTGACCCTGAAGTGCTATGTGGACAGTTCATTTGCTGCAGAGACTTTGGACAGGAAGTCAGTGACCGGGTTGGTGGTCAGGTATGCAGAATGTCCCATAGCGTGCAGATCAAGGAAGCAGAACTGTGTAGCCATAAGTACCACTGAAGCTGAATTTGCAGCCTTGTCTGAGATGGCAAGTGAGGTACAGTGGGTTAGGCAGATGCTTGCAGACCTTGGGGAGCCGTGCCAAATGCCTGTTGAGGTGCACGAGGACTCACAAGCCTGCATAGCGATGGCAGAAGCAGAAAACCTGAAATGCAGGGCAAAGTACATTGCGGTACGCTACCAAAATGTGAGGCAGTTAATACAGGAAGGTGTCTTTTGTCTGAAGTACTGTCCATCTGAGGACAACATTGCAGACCTGCTCACAAAGCCCTTCCAGCAGGAAGCCATGTGGAGTTGGCAAAGAGGCTGGGCCTTGTCACTAGTGTGTAAAAGTGAAAGGTGTGAAAAAGGGAAAGGTCAACCGACAGACGACTGATGTCTAACAATGTATGTGAATAATGTTATGTTGCAATGATAACACGTGTCCTGCACAGAATTTTGACCATTTTGGAGGGGATTGTCAGGAATTGGTTACTGAACCCTAAGGGTTGCATCAGAAGAGGGTTACTACAGCACAAAGCCATGAAGGTAGAAATCTGATGCACTGCGGCCACGTGCTTGGCTAAGCCAATGCTGTACTGGTGTGTATAAAAGAGAGACAGAACAGAGTTCATTCTCTTCCTATGATCCTGAGATGCCTGGCGTAGCACTTTGTCTTTGTACATATTGAAACTACTGAAGATTAAAAGCACCTCCTGTTTTCTGGACGCCAAACACTCTCTGTGTGAGTATTCTTGGGAAAGGGTTGCTACCAAGTCTGCTGAGACAGTTTTTGGCTTCACCTGGGGATTGATTGTCCCATCATCCCTTTACACATCTGGCCCTGGAGACTTGAACTCATTTAAACTGGACAGGTATTCCTGAACTACTTCTTTACCAATTCTGTGCTGCATTTCCCCAACTGCATCATCATCTGCTTCATTTTACAGAAATTCACAGTTTTGTAATGAAGTGGTGTAGAGCAACGGATTTCTGATATGTATGGTTGTGAAAAGTGGACTGTGAATAAAGCTAATTTGAAATGTGGTGCAGGAGAAGAGTCTGTGGATACGGAACTGCCAAAAAAGACAAATGTGTCCTAGAGCAAATCAGGCCTGAACTCTTCCTAGAAGTCAAGATGACACTGTCATACTTTGGCCATCTCATGAGAAGACATGACTCACTGGACTAGACAAAAACGCAGATGGAAAAGCGGAAGACCACGTTCCAGGTGGACTGATTCGGTCTGAGAAGGCACCGTGGCTGCTGCCCTGAGTCTGCAAGACCCCCTGAGCAGGGCTGGTGAGGGGAGGGGGACTTGGGGGTCTCTCATCTGTAGGGTCTTCATAAGTTGACGTAACTCTAACAACAAAGGAGACCTAAGCCTTTATTTCCCTGATCTCAGGCAGTAGCAGGTCCCAGAGCCAGGTTCCCCCCCACCGTTCGTCCCACCCATCTCCTGCTTCGGTGGTCCCTAAAGCAAAAGAGGAGGAGAAGGAAAACAGCATTCTCCTTCACTTAATTGCTGGCTGTATTTTTTGTAATTCCCCTGTAACCTTAGAGACTGCGCAGAAAGGAGGTGCGTACTGAATAGTGGCAGGAGCCTCCGGAGGTTTTAGGCCTTTACTAAGGAAGGTGGGAAGGAAATCGACTCATTTAAAATGTGGTGCTGGAGGAGATTTCTACAGACACCCTGGACGGCTAAAAAGACAAATCAATGGGGCCTGGAGCCAATCAGGCCTGGCCTCTCCCTGGACGCCAAGATGGCTCAACTGAGGCCGCCTTGCTTTGGCCACAGCATGAGAGGAGAGAGGACTCCCTAGAAAAGGCAACCATGGAGGCGCGGGACCCCATCAAGGCTGCTGGCCAGACTTTGCAAGACCTGGGTGGGCGGCTGAGGAGAGGGGGACGTGAAGGCCTCCCTTCATGGGCCACCACATGCCAAAGTCCACTTGATGGCAGCTAACAACACGAAGAGCAATGGAGGCCTAACTCTTACGCCACGTCGCTTTGGCAGAGGATCTCGGCCAATGGCTGTTGTCTACTTTTGAGGCGGACACACAGGGGGACAAACACACACACACACACCGGTTCCTGCTGGGGCAGCTGCTCCCTCCTGTTGCTCTTTAGCGGCCCAGACCAGAAGGCCTCCTCCACCTCTCTCTTGGGGGGGGGTCCACATTGTCTCCAAGGGCAGCTCCATGCGCTCTGATTGTGGCCGTCCAGCCCAGAGACGCAAGCGCAGGGGCAGTTGTTGGTCAGGAGCAAGTCTTGGGGGCTTCATCCCAGGGCAGGACTGGGCAACTACGGGGAGGGGGCGGCGGCAGGGGGACGCACCTCCTGATTTCCGGATGTTCCCACTGGAAATCCACTTTGGGATTCTGGCTACTTCTGGGCCCCAAGAGGGGGTATTGAGGGGGGGTGGCTGGGGCTTTTTGAAGGATGCTGCTGCTCCAGGGGGTGGCTGCGGGCATTTAGGAGCCATCCATTTGGAGGCAACTGGGGATCTGGAGGCACTTAGGCAGACTGGGGGAGGGGGGCTCCTCAAAGGGGCTGGGGGTACAGCCCCCCCGTCCACTCCTCCTGCTCCCCCCAAGGCCTCCCACAGTTTGTGGGGGGGGGGAATGGGGGGTGCGGGGGTCCCAGGAGGGGAGGGTGCTGATGGGTCACTCAGCCTCTGGCCTTTCCGCGACCTCGGCTTACACCCACGCAGGACTCTGGTCCCGTAAGAACCGCTGTGCCCGGGTGGGGTGGGGGTCTCCGCGAGGGCTTAAGGGTGAGTGAGGGTCCTTGGGTGGCCTCTGCCCCGGGGAGTTCATTCCAGGGAGAAGGAGAAGCAGCCTCCGGCTCAGCTGAACAACAACCCTGCAGGGCGGCCTCCTTCCTCCTTCCTCTTCCTGGCCTGGCGGGGGCGTGTGGGGCAGTCCTCCCCCCGGTCCATCTGTCTGGCCCCTCGCAGCCGCAGCCGAGGGGAGGAAGGACGCCGACCCCAAGACCCCGAAAGGCAGAAAGCCCGCGACCCCTGGAGCAACAGCGGGGGGAGACCTGAGTCACGCGGGGGCCAGTCTGGAGGGGAGGCCAGCCCACAGACACGCGCCCACCGCCTCCGTCCCAGGCAGAGGGGGTCCCACTCGGGGGGGGGCTGGGGGGTCTCTGCATGCCCTCCGAGAGGTGCCCCCCTGCTCCCTGCGTGCCTTCAGGGGCGACCAGAGGCCACCCCGCGACCCCTGCCCCCCACCCGCCGCAGCCCGGAAAGGGGGAGGGGAGGGGGAGGGGGGAGATGCGCGGTCACGGGCTAGGCGTGGGCACCCCTCCTTCCTCCGGCCCTGGCTGGGACCCCCGCTTGCTTGCGGCCTCCCCCCCAGTCGGCGGGGCTGGCACTGCATGCGCCGCCAGATGGGCCTGGGCCTCTGCACATGCACAGAGGCGCCCGGCCCCACTCCGTCCCCGCCGGGCAGGGGGAAGACCCCCACCCCTTAAGCCCCTCGCGGAGACCCCCACAAGATCCCCCGGACCAGGTAGGACTATGGTGGACTCTCTTTGTTTGTTTCGGGAAGTGTTCCGACTCAACAAAGAGGGAGCTTGGACTGGTCAAATCCTACAGGTCGACCAGATGAAAGCTTTTGACAATGTAGATCATACGTTCCTATGGGAAGCCCTCAAGTGGAAAGGAGTGCCAGAGAGATTTATTGCTTTAGTTAAATTGTTTTATAGGGATGCAGAGGTAGTTTTGCAAGTCAATGGTCATAGAGGAAGGAGGATTAAGTTAAATTCTGGGGTGCGGCAAGGTTGTCCTCTAAGCCCTCTCTTGTATGTTATTGCTTTGGATGCTATCCTGTGTAAGATTAGTTTGGACAAGAGCATCTCGGGGATCCAAATTCCACATCCGTTGGACAGTTCATGGTTGGTTCGATGTGAATCTGTTAAATTTGTTGCCCATGCTGATGATGTGTCCTTCTTGGTTAAGGACAGGATGAAAGTTAGAAAGATTAAAGATGCTTTTGAGGCCTACGGTCGAGTTTCTGGTGCTCGACTTAACATGGAAAAGAGTTTTTTGATCAGGATTTTTGCTGCAGAGGACAAGATGGCAGCTATTCCTCTAAAGGACGTAGTTGGAGAAAAGGAAAGGTGGCAAGCAGAGCAAGTGGCAAAGATGGATAGGGTGAAGATCCTGGGGCTGAATTTTGCGTTGGCTCCAGAGGGATGGAAAGAAAATTGGTATCGCTGGTTGGAAAAAGTGAAAGAGAGGGTGGCCCTCTGGCAGAGATGGAAGCTGACCATTTACCAGAGAGCCGCTTTTGTAAATACCTACCTGCTTCCGGTGGCAGCCAACTTGGCGGCTGTTTTCCCGCCTCCAGATTCAGTGATTAAAGAAGCCGATCGGGTTCTCTTCAAGTTCCTTTGGGGAATGGCCACATTCCCCCTGGCAAGGGCAGTGGCTTATGGGCAGGTAGAACAAGGGGGCCTAGACTTCCCAGCCCTGGGACCTAAGTTCATCACCATCTTTTCGGCTCAAAATTTTGGGAAAGTTTCTCTGTTGCAAAAGGGTCAGATTCAACCTCAGGCTTGGCTAGTTGGCTAGGCTTGGCTAGTTTTGTTTTGTGAGTTTTGTTTTTGCAAAAGCGTCAGGCCAAACTAGATTTATCAGAATACCTAAATCACCAGACTAACCCAATTGAGTATTTCATGGACAAAAGGGTCCCCAAAAAGTTGTGGGACTTGAGGTGGAGGCTCTACCATCAGGTTCTTAATCTGAGGGGAAAGAGACCATGGACCGCAGAGGATGAGCAGACCTGTCCGCGTCTGAAATGTAAAAAGGCTGAGATTTTGAGTGGCGTGGCACAAAAGGAGACGATCAGGCATTTTGTCCAGGACTGCCCAAGTGCCCGGGAAACATGGGAGGAGGTGGCCCGGGTCCTGGATTGGCCAGATTTGGCACAGCAGGCTTGGGAGACAGTGCTTTCGGGGACTGAACCTCTGGAGGGTGTCAGGGGACCCAGAAAGTCAGTGGGCCAAAAGAGGAAGAGGAAGGAACCTGGTTCCGCCGTGGCTGAGAGGTTTTGGAAAGTGCCCTGGTCCACGGTGCGCCTGGTCAACCTCTATGGGATGTTAGGGTTAGTTTTCCAAAGACAAAGGGAGGTGAAAAGTCAAAATCTGCAGGATGTAAAAGGCACTGCCTATTATGTGAAGAATGTAATTGAAAATTTAGCTCTGAGTGAAAAAGAGAAATTGCCAAGCTATCGTTGGAAAAAGTTTTGGCCGTGGTTTAGTGAGACGACCCCAGCAATAACATAAAATGATATTTTAAATAAATATTTTATTAATTTTGTATTATTTTGTATTATTATTTTTAATTAATATTTTATTGGTTTTTTTCATTTCTAAGTAGGTATAATTATAATGTGTAAATATAATGTGATTATAGTGTGTTTAGATTAAAGGGAAAAATACATTAGTGTTAGGATAGATTTACTTTTGTATTAGTAAGAAAAGAGGAAAATAATTAGTATTGTTTTTGTATTATTGTTATGGCCTTCTGCGGTCGGGTGTATTTTTTAGTAGAATGGTCTTACTCCAATAAAAAATTCCCTATTAAAAAAAAAAAAATTCCCCGGACCCCGCCCTTGGCGTGTGAGGAAAGCGGGCCAAGCGAGGCGCCTGGCCCCACTCCCTCCCCTTAAGCCCCTCGTGGAGACCCCCACAAGACCCCCTGGACCCCGCCCTTGGCGTGTGAGGAAAGCGGGCCAAGCGAGGGCAGGAGGTCCCGGTGGAGGGTGTTGCCATGTGGGGGCCAGCCCAGGACCCCCTCCGCCCCCCCCCAGCAGCAGCCAGGGGCCAGGAGGAGGCAGACCCCGCGGGCTCTCCTCCACGCACCAGCCCCAAAACTCTTTGCAATGGTCACTCTGCCCCCCCCTCCGTTACTGGAGCCCACCGGCATCAGCACCCCCCCGAAGCTCAGGCCCGGAGCAGGCACTGAGTTCCAATCCAGCTAAATGCCTGTCTGCCTGTGTATGTGAAGGGGGGGCTTCTCTCTGTAGGGAATCTGAGGCTGACCCTCCAGTATCCCACAGTCCTGAGGGCCCCCCAAGAGAGAAGGGCTGGGGGACCCCTCCAGCCTCACCCGGGGATGTGTCAGCCAGCCACGGGTGGGCCCCTTTCTTCTTTGGCATCACTTCAGCACCCCTCTAGGCACCCCCATTTTTTTTATTTTTATTTATTTACACCCCGCTCTTCAGCCACAAGGCTATCAGAGCAGCTTACAATTTGTTTTAAGCAACAGCAATTTACACATCTACACTGCATTAAGCAGTTTCCCATGTGCGTTCGCTAATTGCCCCCACAAGCCGGGAACTCATTTTACCGACAACTTGCAACATGGTGACTTGCAGTCCTGGCATTGAACCACCAGCACTCAAACCAGCCGCTTGGCTTTGGACATGAAGTGGCTAATAAGGAGGGGACGTCCACTGCGGTGCCCGGAAGGCCTCGGGCTGCTGAGCCAGGGAATGAGGGCAGGACTGGTTTAAGGAATGTAAGGAATTTGGGGGGCCCTGCAACGCTTTATTTTGGGGGGCCCATATGTTTATCTCAGGTCAATGTAACCTAATCTAACCTATTCACAGTACAGGATATCCAGATTATTACTAATAATGTTTTTGCAGGAGGAGGGTTACTGGGGGGGGCAACAATGTTGGGGGACCCTGCAGCTGCAGGTGCTGCAGGACCCTTAAATCGGCCCTGAGTGAGGGCTGGCAAATCCGGCCTTTTGTGTGTCGATACCCCCCCACACACCTTTGAATTCTACAGAGATGTTTCTGTTTCCTTGTTCGCCTCCCATGCTCTGCGCACTGGATAACCTTCACCTGGGTTTCCCACCATGCTTTCTCTCTTTCTCTCTCTCTCACACAGGAAAGGCCAGGCAATGCGTCCACCTGACATGTGACACCGTGTAGGGCAGGGCTGTGGGGCCGGGTTTGTTCAGAGAGTAGACCACTGACCCACGGGGTGGGGGAGAGGCCTGCATTTAAGGTTTGTGGGTGCTCTTTGCTTCTCCCCTCGCTGCTTCTCCCTTGCGTGCACGTGGGGGGGGGTCCTGCACTCCATGGGACCCTGGTGGAAAGGAGGCCAGCGGTCAATGGGCCAGAATTCTCCCCAGCCCCCCCAGGGCAAAGCAGCCTAGTGCAGGAGCTTCCAGGCTGCTTCTTCGGCCCAACTTCTTTTCATCACTGTTGGATAATTTCAAGTCGCTTTGGATTTGTGGCAACCCTTTCCTGGTGTTTTCTTGGAAAGATTTATTCAGAGGAGATTTCCTATGTCCATCTTTTCTCATGATGAGAGAATGTGACACGGCTGAGTGGGAATTTGAATCCTGATCTCGTCCTGGTCCGACACACAAACCAACACAGCAGACTGCCTCTTGCCTGCCTTCTTGCTGCACCTTTTTCCACCCATGGTCTTAGCTGACTGCAGAGTATAAATGTGCAGAGGTACCAGGAATGGGGTGGACTTGATAGCCTTCTGGACCCCTTTGCTTCCAGGCTGAAGGAATGCTGCTTTGCCTGGCTTACCACTGTTGCCACCTCTGTATGCACACATACAGATGTGCATGTTGGGGTGAATGGGATGTCCAGTTAATAGATTTGTGTCATGAAAGAGCTTGTATGTATGAGCAGACTGTGTTAAGAGGTTATCCCAATCTTGAAGGAAGATTTATGACTTGATGTTCTGATAACTGCAGACAAGTAGTCTGGTGAAGTCTAAGGAGTTGAGAGAGAGTTTGATTCGGTTTCTCTAATTAAGTTTAGGAGAATATATATATATATATATAAATCTTTCTCTGCTTATTATTGTATTCAGTCTTATTTTATATTTCTATGTAGCAAGTTGTGTTTTAGCTTATGTTGAAATAAAAGGCAGTTCTTAATTCAAAAGACTGTGTTATTTCTTTATTCTGATAGCTAAACCTCTCCATTGATGCCCCCTTGTCGTGGGAGAGAGGCTTGCGTACCCTAATGACGTTTTGAGCTATGCTGGCGGTGGCATAATAGCCACTGGTAGGGTCTCCCATGCCAGACAGGTCAAAACCGAAATGTCTGACAAAGAGCGTCAAAGGGCAGGATGGGCTCTCTAGCCTTGTGGCAACCGTCCTAGGAGAAGGAAAACTCTAATCCCAAACCCGGGCAGATGGTGCTCGTCCAACCCTGTAAGGTCAACCATCTAAGAGAAGGAAACTCTAATCAAACCTACGGCCCGAGGACCTCACTGCCACGTCCATGCTTGCAAGGCCACGGCAGATGAATCTCTGGTTTAAAGGGTGAGGCCAGTTCTGTGCACGCTGCGCTCCACCAGAAAAATCCATTGCACAGGCTCGAAGGACAAATCCATTTCCAAAAAAAGCCCTGTAGCGACTGGCAAGGGACGAAACCAGCAGGTGCACTGGAAGCCGCAGCCCCAACCCTGCATGCAGGCGGTTCAGGACTTTGGTCGCTCGAGGCTGACCCGGGAGATGACAGTCTTGTTCGGCAGCATCCTGAACGACCAAGCAGCCTTTTTTAAGGAGAGCACTGCTTGCTCCATATGGAGAGGGGCCTAGAAAAGGTAGCCTAACGAAAGCTCATCCCCAACTGCCTGGTTGGCTAGCCGCGGCCAACGGGAATCTTCTGATGCGGTCAAACCAAGGCAAAGAAACAAAGGCACACACCGGCCTCCAAAGGTGTAAATAAACTGACGCTTGCATGCTGGAACATCAGAACCATGCAAGACTCTGAAGATAGTGGATGGCCTGAGCATCGTTCTGCCCTAATAGCCCACGAACTATCACGGCTTAATATTGACATCACTGCTCTTAGTGAAGTTCGCTTCCATGAGGAAGGCAGCCTTAAAGAACATGGCGCCGGCTACACACTTTACTGGTCTGGCAAACCCAAAACCGAAAAACATCTGTCAGGAGTAGGCTTCATGATTAAAAACTCCATTGCCTCCAAACTCGAAACCTTGCCAACAGGACACTCTGATCACATTATTTCCTTACGCCTCCCACATGTTGTTCTCTTTAGTATATATGCCCCAACTATGCAAGCCGACCCTGTAGAGAAAGACAAATTCTACACAGACCTACGCCAACTCATACAAAAAGTCCCTGTAGAAGATAAAATTATTATCCTTGGTGACTTCAATGCCAGAGTAGGAAAGAACTCCGAAGCCTGGAAAGGTGTCTTAGGCAAGCATGGTGTTGGAAATTGCAATGATAACGGATGCCTCCTGCTAGAGTTCTGTGCAGAACAACAGCTGACTATCACAAACACAATCTTTCAGCAGAAAGATAGCTTGAAGACAACCTGGATGCATCCCCGATCCAAACATTGGCACCTCATTGACTAAGTTCTAGTCCGTCAGAGAGACATTCGTGATGTCCGTCATACCCGAGTGATGCCCAGTGCAGAATGCCAAACAGATCATCGCCTCGTCAGATGTAAACTAAATCTTCATCTTAACTTCAAACCTAAGAGGGGTGGCATCTTAAAGAAGAGACTCCAGGTCAACAATCTTCAACAAACTACCATGAGAGACAACTTCCAGGCAAATCTACAAACAAAACTTGAAGACCATCCTACAGATCCTTCTCCTACAGTGCTTTGGCAACATATCAAAAACAGTATCCTCCAGTCTGCAGAAGAATCCCTCAGCAGCGGATTCCACTTCTGAACAGCTCTTAGCGTTCATAGTGAACCAACAGAGCCGACCTGGTTAATGGTGTGGAAGTGGTGGGGTCCTTATGTGGAGTGACCATGTTCTCCAGGAGTTTGTGACACAGAGGAAAGGGGAAGCCAAGCATAGTCAGACATGCCTTCTAGACTTTAAGAAAGCTGATTTCAGAAAACGTAGGGAATTTCTGGGGGTGATCCCATGGTCAGAAATACTAAAACATAAAGGAGTTCATGAAGGATGGGAGTTTCTAAAAAGTGAGATATTGAAGGCACAACTTCAAACAGTTCCAATGAGGAGGAAAAAGGGGAGGCATCCAAAGAAACCAGGATGGATGTCTAAGCAAATTTCAACTGAGCTAAGACTTAAATGTACAAGAAATGGGAAAAGGGGGAAATCACCAAAGAAGAATTCAAACAAATAGCCAGCTCATGTAGGGGGAAAGTCAGAAAAGCCAAGGCTCAGCTGGAGCTCAGGCTTACTGGAGAGGTGAAAAACAATAAAAAGGGGATTTGGGGGTATGTCCGTAGCAAAAGGAAGAACAAGGAAATGGTAGGGCTGCTGGGAGGAGAAGATGGCGAAAGGCTAATGGGACAAAGAAAAGGCAGAACTTCTTAACACCTTCTTTGCCTTGGTCTTTTCCCAAAAGGAGAACAGTGCTCAACCTGGGGAAGATGGAGGAGATGATGCAGAAGGGAAATTGGTAAAGAGGGAGTTCGTAAATACCTGGCCAGTATAAGTGAGTTCAAGTCTCCAGGGCCAGACGGACTTCATCCAAGGGTACTAAAAGAACTGGCAGGAGAAATAAAAGAACCACTGGCAATAATCTCTGAGAAATCCCAGGAGAGGTCCCAGCAGACGAGGGGAGGGCAAATGTTGTCCCCCATCTTTAAAAAGGTGGGGGGAAGGAAGACCCAAATAATTCCCGCCTGTAACCACTTGGAAAGGAATGCTGCGATCACTAAAAGTCAACATGAGTTTCTCAAAAACAAGTCATGCAAGACTAATCTCATCTCTTTTTTTTTTTTTTTTGATAGAGTTACCAACTTGATAGATGAAGGGAATGCTGTGGATGTAGTGTATCATGATTTCAGGAAGACTTTTGACAAGGTCCCCATGATATTAAAAAGTTAGTAACCTGTGGGCTAGACAAGGCAACTGTTAGGTGGATTTGCAATTGATTGACTGACCAAACCGAAAGGGTAGTCACCAATGGCTCCTCTTCATCCTGGAGAGAGGTGACCTGTAGCGGGGTGCCACAGGGTCCTGTCCTGGGCCCAGTGCTATTCAACATCTTGATCCATGACTTGGATGAGGGAACATGAGAGGGCATACTTACCAAATTTGCAGATGACCCCAAATTAGGAGGGATGTCTAATACGCCAGAGGACAGGATCAGAATCCAAAATGACCGCCTTAAAAGATTACAAAGCTGGGCCAAAACTAACAAAATGAATTTTGAACAGGGAGAAATGTAGGATACGATATTTGGGCAGTAAAAATGAAATGTACAGATATAGAATGGGAGACACATGGCTTGAGGGCAGTACATGCGAAAGGGATCTAGGAGTCTTAGTGGACCACAAGCTGAACATGAGTCAGCAGTGTGATGCAGCCGCTAAAAAGGCCAATGCGATTCTAGGCTTCATTAATAGGAGGATAGTGTCTACATCAAGGGAAGTAATAGTGTCACTCTATTCTGCTTTGGTCAGATCTCACCTAGAATACCGTGTCCAGTTCTGGGCACCACAATTCAGGAAGGATATTGAGAAGCTGGAACAAGTCCAGAGGAGGGCGACCAGGATGGTGGGAGGTCCGGAAACCTTTATGTCCTAGGAGAAGCAGCTTAGGGAGCTGGGCAGGTTTAGCCTGGAGAAGAGAATGTTAAGAAGGGACATGATAGCCGTGTTCAAACATTTGAAGGGATGTCATACTGAGGATGGAGCAAGCTTGTTTTCTGTGGCTCCAGAGACTAGGACACAGAGCAGTGGGTTCAAACTACAGGAAAAGAGATTCTGTCCAGACATTATTAGGAAGAACTTCCTGACCGTAAGAGCTGTTTGGAGGTGGAATAAATTGCCCTGTAGTGTGGTAGAATCTCCTTCTTTGGAGGTTCTTAAGCAGAGGCTGGTGGCCATCTGCCACTGGGAATGATTTGATTGTGTATCCCTGCATGACAGGGGGTTGGACTGGATGGCCCTTGGGGACCCTTCCAGCTCTAGGATCCTATGAATATTTCACAGCCACACATGCTGGGGTGGGGGATGGGGCAGGAATCCTTTCCAAGACATCAAGATCTGTTCCCTCCCAGCTCCACAGGCATCTTCTCTCATTTGCATCCTGATGAATATGTACAACCCGATTTGCATTTATCGTCCCAGTTGTCATCAACAGGGAAGCTTTTAAAAGAGGAAGAAAAAGAGAGGATACTGCCCTAGCCACCTCCCAGCTCCTGGAATCCTATCATCATAGAGTTGGAAGGGATTCCCAAAGGCCATCTAGTCCAGCCCCTGTAGCCAATGCAGCGACTCCACAGCTACAAGCCCTCTGAGAGGTGGCCACTCAACTCCACCTGCCCCCTCCCAGTGCCGTTTGCACAGCCAAGGACAACTGGACATTGCAGAGGCTCTGGCCTTCCCCTACCCCTCCCCACGCATGCCAAGGGCCCCGGGCCCTCTTCAGCTGGGACTCTGTGTCAGGTGAGTGCCCCTTTCACCCACAAAAGGGTAGCGGCTTCCCGGAGCCCAGTGCCTCTAGCTACCCATTGTGCCTGCCACTTCTGCAGGTGGCCACTGCCCATAGAAAAGCCCAGGACAGGGACTCCGTTCACCTGGATTCATTTTATCTACAGGATTATTAATTGCTCCAAGTCAGAGTTTGGCAAGGGTGCCATAAACCAGATATTCACACAGGAAGAAGTTATTTCTGCTTCCTGACTGGCTGCTTGACCTCATCTGGAATAGAATCCTAGAATCATAGAGATGGAAAAGACCCCAAGGGCCATCCAGTCCAACCCCGTTCTGCCATGCAGGAACACCCGATCAAATCATTCCTGACAGATGGCCATCCAGCCTCTGTTTAAAAGTTTTCAAAGAAGGAGACTCCACCACATTCTGAGGCAGCAGCCAATTCCACTTCCGAACAGCTCTTACTGTCAGGAAGTTTTTCCTAATAATGTTTAAGTGGAATCTCTTTTCCTGTAGTTTGAACCCATTGCTCCATGTCCTAGTCTCTGGAGCAGCAGAAAACAAGCTTGCTCCATCCTCAATATGACATCCCTTCAAATATTTAAACATGGCTATCACATCCCCTCTCAACCTTCTCTTCTCCAGACTAAACATGCCCAGCTCCCTAAGCCGCTCCTCATAGGGCATCATGGCTTCCAGACCTCCCACCATTTTGCTCACCCTCCTCTGGACACGTTCCAGCTTGTCCATATCCTTCCTGAATTGTGGTGCCCAGAACTGGACACAGAATTCCAGGTGAGGTCTGATCAAAACGGAATACAGTGGCACTATGACTTCCCTTGATCTAGGCACTATACTCCTGTTACTGCAGCCTAGAATCGTATTTGCTTTTTTAGCTGCTGCATCACATTGCTGACTCATGTTCTGCTTGTGGTCCACTTGACCCATAAAGCCCTATTTGGCTTGGGTCCAAACTACTTGAAAGATTGCATCTCCTGATATGAACCTGCAAAGGTTTAAACTCTTCAGGGGAAGGTTTTTCTGTATAATTGTGGCTTTTATTGGGGTGTGTTTTAACATTGTTTTTCTCTGTTTTTAACTTTGTACATTTTAATTGCTTTTAATTGTGATTTTAACTGTTCTGTGAGCCACCTTGGGTCCCACTTTGGGAGAAAGGCAGCATAGAAATTGCACAAATAAACAAATAAATAAATTAAATAGTCCCAACTGGAGGAGAACCATGGAATCAAGTTCCCACCAGTCAATGGATTGGATGAGTCTCCTCTGTTTGGGACTAACCCATAGGACCCCAGCCACACTGTTGTGCACGCTTGGATGGTGCATAGCAATTTGTCAGTGCCTTCAATGCTTCCCTTGACTCACTGGGAGGTCAGAAGCAGCCCCTGGGCACAAAACCCCCCCACGGCACAAGGGGTCAGGGTCTCCACTGGTTACACCACACAGGTATTCAGTAGGAGGGTGGAATACTGCAATTGCCATGGGGCAATGGGGTGTAGATTTACACTGTTGACCCCCTGTCAAGGAAGCCCAGCCTGCTGCCCTGACTTTGCAAGACCTGAGCAGGGTTGTGGATGATGGGGCAGGGGGTACAGGGAGAATGTTCATGGGGGTCTCTCATTCAGAGGTTCTCCATAAGTTGACTTGACAGTGTGGACCCAGAACGACAAAGCATGACAAAGGAGGGCCTCAGCATCAGACTGCATAACGTGGTCATCCAGAGTATGCACTAGGTCCCCTTCCCTCATCAGCCTCCTGTGGGTTTAGACCCTAACAGTAAGCCATTCCCAGTGGCACCGTGGCACTGGGACTGCGGCATTCCCAGCCAGTGGCCAAGGGGACCAAGAATACCCTATGGGGGCTGTGAGGACAGAACTCCAGGGGCCAATTTGAACTAAGAGCCCACGCGTTTGCTGCTGGCCTTGATCCGCTTCTTTCAGCCCCACGGACTCTTTGCCTCTGTTCTGCCTGCCTGCCCAGTGCAGCCAAGAGGAGCCCCACACATCTGGGTAAGTGGGTGGTGACCGAACTGCGCCCACCAATTTCCACTAGTGCTTTCCTGCTAAAACCGGAAGGCTGATAATGGAGGCCTAACCAGCTGGCCCAGTTTGCTGATGAGGATGGACACCCCTTTGTGGCAGTCATGATTGTTACTCATGGGTTCTGCAAGGCAGGCTCTCACACCCCTGACAGGCTTATTCCTGAAAAAAACACAGCCACAAACACCATTAGGAGCATCATGTGCAAAGATTTGCCAACATGGGCAACACTGATGCAGAAATCATGGAACAGCAGACCCACGGATTGGAAAATAAGTTTTATTACACCGGTGGGCCTGACTGGAATATCTTCCAAAGAGTCAGAACCCCGAGTCATGACTATAGAAAACCTTTATACAGTTTAATGAGCGTATGCAAAAACAATTCCCTCCTCCTTCTCTTTGGTGTCAGCAATTTCTCTGCAACAATTGTCGATAGTTTAGAAAGTACAAGGCAAAATAGCTTAGGAACATTTAGGTACAGTTCGACCGCTATTAGAGAAAGAATTTGTTTACCTCAGCATATCATATGTTTTTGGAACATAGAGTTGATTAGTAAGGAACATTGAAAAGACTTTGTAGACTTCCAGAGTCTCATGGGCTATCTAGTCTGACCCCAAATAGTAATTGTAAGTAACAGCATTCAGCAAATAGACATTAGAATGCAAATGGCTACCACATTCCCCCCTTTAAATTAAATGATTAATTTCAAAGACAATTAATACATTTCACACAAGTAAATCCCTATTTAAGCCATCAAAGCATATCTAGTATTGATCTGTGTACGATAGCAGGCAGGAAACAAAAGATATATGAGATGAGCATGCATAGCAGAACAGCAATGAACAATGCCAACAAGTATAACATAAACCATCCTTTTAACCATCTTAGGTCTATTAAAATTAATCTCCCTGAATGAAAACAATGAAAAATTCACCCCTGAAATAGTTGCCAATTGTAATCATAGGCTTTCTGAAAATCTTTTGTAACAGAGCCCTCCCTTTTAGTTATATCATAAGACAATAAAATCAACATTACAGCATGCAGGTTAATTTTGTTTGGGATCTGACCATATGTTGAGCAGCCTGATGGAACTTCCAGTCATCTGGTCAGCTGCAGTTCCGTCTTCTTTCCTCTCCAGTTGCAAGTCTGGCTTACGTAGACCACACAGCTTCCGGGTGTGTGTGGAGTATAGCCTAGCTTGAATCTTCGTGCCGCCTCTTCAGGGTGATCTGTAAAGGGTTGTTAGGATTCCCAGCCACAGTCCACCCCCCTTTTGCCCGCTTGACTCGGGTCCAGTGTATCCAGGGCTTAATACCAGCTACTTTTACTGCTGTGGGGGTGGAAAGGATGACAGTTTTAGGACCTTTCCAACGGGGAGTCAGGGGTCATTTTTCCAATCCTTAACCCACACCTCATCCCCTGGTTGGAATGGGTGAACTTCTGTGATGGGGATTGGGGCATGTTTTTCTAACATAACAGCATTGGGCTTGCAATACATTATCTAGCATTTGCACCTCTTGTTGTTAACTAACATTTACTAACTCTAGCATGTTCCCCCCTTAACTCAACCAAAATCTGGGGTGGCCTACTATACATCAATTTAAATGGGGATAAGCCAGTAGTCTTATGTGGGGTATAATGAATCTAAACAGGGCCAAGGGCAGTATTTTCTGTCCACTTTTGCTGGGTTTCCTGGCACAGCTTAGCCAGATGAGTTTTGATAGTTTGATTCATCCTCTCCACTTGTCTGGAACTCTGAAGATGATATGCACAACATAAAGTCCACTGGATTTAGGGTGCCCAGTCTGTTATATTCAATGAGCTCTGCTTCTGTCATTCTGATGAAAGGAGCCTCTGCAAATACCTCTGCTTGTGTTTTCGTCTGCCAGTTGTCTCCTCCCTCTTCCATTTCAGTCTCTCTCTTCTTCTTCCATCTGGTCTTTTGTATTCACGCTGCCAATGTCCTTCTAGTCCACACCAGGCACATTGATTCCTTCTCTGCCTCTTCCAGGCTTTTTCTTTCATCTCCACATCTCCACATCTCCATGTCTTTTTACGCTGCTCCACCAGTGCTGCTGCAAGAAACTCCAGCTTCTTGTCTATTTTCCAGTCCTTCTCTCACTTCTCTTCCTCGTCTCTATTCACATACTCTACACCTTCTGTTCACATGCACTATGCCTTCTGGATTACAAAAGTCATGTTAACCATCCTCATGTTATTCAGGGTTGAAGGGGTATACTGGTTATAGGCATCTAGAAGGCACTCAAGTTAGGCTCCAGGGGCTTCAGGGGCTCCCTCTAGTACTTTTGAGACTTCAGTCATGTTAACATGCTTTTTTATCCCATCATGGCTTCTAATAGTAGGGTCTGATATTGGATGAGGCGCTTTATCTGTTCCAACTCATAAGGATCCCAGCGGGGTTGCCCTGATGGCACTCTCTCTCTCTCGCATCCTCCTTTGAGCATCAGCATGATTCTTGGGAGCTCTGGCCAAAGCTTTCTGCTCCTGCTTGTTGTGTAATGCATCGCCTCTCTTCAGTGGTGAATAGGGTTAGTAGCTGCTGTTGGCAATCTAGCCAATTTCGCATATGTGAAGCCATAGTGTTAGCACATAGCTCTACTGTCTCTTGAAGCTTCTCTGTATATGAGGTGTAGTGGATTTCTCAATTCATACAGTTCCAGGTCATTAGGGGAACCTTGTGCCAGTCAGTTGGAAGTCAGGCAGTTGCCCTGTAGACCAGGGGCTGAATGGATAACTTATCTTGCTTAAATGACTGGGATGACTGTAACTGTGTCTTCCTCTGTGGAGGAATTCACTTTCCTGTATTTTCTGCTTTGTCTGTTCTGGTAGGGAGGCTGGAAGAACCAGTGCAGCATGGGCAGTAAAATGAGGATCACAAGCAGGCATGGATCCCTTCTCTTTAGTTAAGGGAGCATCCTTTGGCTTATCCAATAAGATACGTGGTGGTGAAGACTGTTTTTTCCTTGGGCTGAGTTTGCATAGCTGCTGGAATTTAATTGTCAGCTCAGGATGCATCTGTAGTACTGGGCATTTTAATCTTTGCAATATAGGAATAGAAGGGCTGAGTAGCGTTATTGTAAAATATACTGCCAGCAAGTTATCTCTGTTTTCTCCCTGTCCCAGAGAATAGTTTACATTTAGATTTTGAGGAGCTATTAGGTTAGTTCAGATTTCTGTGGTGTCTTAGGGAGCGAAGAAGCTGCCATTGCTGCCACTGAGAAAAGTCAGTAAATTCTCATCTCATCTGAGTTCTAGCGTTATTGCTGGGGCTAAGCTGAATTCTTTTCTTGTCATTGGGTGGCATTTTGGGGTATATGAAGTGATAATACCAGATAGTGATGGGAGGACAGTTCAGAAGTTATTAGTCTGTCGCCATCTTGCCCCTCCTTTCTTCATAATAAGGCTGCTGGTGCTGCGCTTCCACTGTAATGTACGGTGGGGGTCATTGGCCCTATCAGGTCATTTGCCCAGGGAATCTAACACTGGCTTTAATTTATTGGCCAATTTTCCTTTTCTAATTACCAGAACCTTGGCTTGGGATCTCTTGGCACTTTTCAATCACTGGGGGGGGGGGGATTCAATAGGATATCAACAGTTTAATAGGATTCAGAATCAGTATAGTTTTTGCAGGAATTATGTGCAAATAATAGATTACATTCCTGACAACTCTTGCCAACTGAACTACTCTAAAAAAGCCATTTAGATTTTACATTCTAGTGTAACATTTTCCACATTTCTATTCCTCCATAAGGGAAGAATATGTTGGAAACACCCAAAAGCTGTTATATTTTATTTATCAGCCATTAAAATTGTTAAACATGCTTCCAAGTGACACACCCTTTTAAGGATATTTGGAGCTTGCATACTTTACTGAAACTTGCAGAAGCAATATACAGGTAACTACATATACATATATACTCTCTCTGGCTTTTCCTCGCAAATGAAGACTCAGGAAGGACTCATCCCACGCATATTATATAAAAAACTTAATTACTTAAAAAACTTTAAAAACTATAATTTACCCTTCTAGACAATATCAAAAATCAACATATTTTGATGTTAAGCAAACAAGCTCCCAACTGTACATAAAGTCTTCCAACATGACAAACTGGAGGATATATGCTGAAATTCACTGCCCTGCTCCTTTCTTAAACTCTCTTGGTATATAGAATGCATTTTTCACAATCATAACAGCATGTCAGATTATTTCTCTTCTTTCTTTTACTGCATTTGACAACTCTCACAATTCTTGGGATCTTCTCCATCAAGCCTAATCCATTTCTTCTCAATTTTAACCTTAATTATAATATGCTTTCTGGGTCACATGTTTCTGTGGGGGGGATTCAAGGACCACTATATCTCCTGAGTCAATGTTTTTCCTACTTAATGACCACATTTGACACCTTAAAACATTACACATTACACATTAAACAATTAACCATTCAAACAAAAAAGGCACTTAAATGACTTATATACCTGACCAATAATTACAGTCTTCAAAACAAAAACAAACATACATAAAGATCAGCAAGACACCACATCTACACTCTTTTTAAACATACCTAAAATACATTTACACATTCATAAATCAAGCATATGACTTCCCCCTCCTTCTTCCTATCTGTTGGTCTGATTAATTCTCTGACCATTACTTCACACTTATTTCTGTTGCTGCTTGTTTTCATTACCTTTCTCTCTCTTTTTTAATCTTAATCCACAGAGACCTTTATTAAATCTGCTTTGGATGTTCTGGGTCCCCAACATTTACAAAATACACACACCAAATTTTATCTATATTACTTTTTATTAAAGAATTCCAAGTTATCTCTGTACATCAGACAAAGCATAGATAATTTTCACTTTATCCAAGTTAAAAAAAAACGCGTATACTACAGAGCTTCATTACTCATTTGTTCACATTTCTAGTATTAATTCAATACTATATTGAATTCTTCTATTTCTATATTCCCATTTTCTTATTTCTCATATTATTCTTGTCTTCCCATCACCAACCAAAGTACATTACATCGATTAGTATTATTTTAATCACTGATTCCCATACCTTGCATAACCCTCGCTCTCCTAATTCTGTACTTCCTCATTCCGTGCTTAGTTTGACTATATTAGTAAATTGCTTCTTAAGTTTCTACCATGCAGTAATTTAAAATGTTATTATTTTTTTCCCTTTCATCTTATCAGAAGTCAACTTTCCCCAATCCTCTCCATTTCTTTTTCCAAAAACTTTTAATAGGTTTCCATCCCTCTTTAACTTCATCTAACATTTTCCCCTTGATTGTGGTGGTTAATATATCCATCCCCATCATCTCATGGAGTTTCAACAACCATTCTTCTAGAGTAGGGTTTTCTTTCGTCTTCCATTTGGAAGCATATAGCAGCCTCGCTGCGGAGATCATATATAATATGATCTTCCATTGCAGGTTACTATTTTTTTCCTTGATTTTATCTATCATATTTAACAGATATACTTCGGGCTCCATAGGGAACCTGATTTCTAATATTTCATTCACCGCTCCATGTATTTTTTTCCAGTACGATTTGGCGGATTGGCAATTCCACCACATGTGAAAAGTTGTACCTTTTGCCTGTTCACATTTCCAGCAGAGATTACTCCCTTTATTATACATCTTGTTTAACTTTGCCGGTGTTAAATACCAACGGTGGAATATTTTCAAAAAATTTTCTTTTAGACTTTGGGAGGCTGTGAATTTCTGTGTATACCGCCATGCCTTTTCCCATCTCTCTAGTTCAATAACATGTCCCACATCCTGTGCCCATTTTATCATTGGTTCTTTTACATATTCTGTTTCTAATTTCCTTTCGAACAGAGTATTGTAATATTTAGCTATGTGTTGTTTTTTGTTGCCCCATATTATTTTATCTATCAGGTTTTGATCTGTTTCAAACCCCTCTAGTTTACCATCCATTTTATATCGTTCTAATAACTGCTTATATAGGAACCAGTTTAGGGTATGTCCCACAGCCGCTAGTTCTTCTCTACTTTTTATCCTGAGACTCCCTTTATCTTTCAGCAAAATATCTTTATATCTGAGCCAGGGTTCGTTCTTATTCTTAGATCTTCCGAAAAAAGCCTCTTCAGATGATATCCATACTGGGATTTTCCTATAGGACTGTTTTTTTATGTTCAACCAAACTTTTAGGAGTGCTTTCCTAATATAATGATTATTAAAATCTCTGTTTTCTTTTACTTTTCCGTACCATAGGTACGCATGCCAGCCAAACCTGTTACCCGATCCCTCCAGTGCTAGCGCTTTGTTATTGTTTAAGTGAATCCAGTCTTCGAGCCACACTAAAGTGCATGATTGAAAGTACAACTGCAGATCTGGCATAGCGCATCCTCCTCTCTCTTTCCTTTCCAATAATAGCTTCCACTTAATACGAGGCTTTTCCCCTGACCATATATATTTTGTTAGCTCTGATTGCCATAACCTGAAGCATTTATCATTGTTTATGATCGGCAAATTTTGAAAGATAAACATGAATCTTGGGAGGATGTTCATTTTAAATGCTGCTATTTTTCCCAGTAGAGAAAGATTTAGTTTGGACCATCTAATAATATCACTTTTAATATCACTCCATAACTTGTCATAATTGTTTTTGAAAAGTTCTGTGTTTCTTTTAGTGATCCAAATGCCTAAGTACTTTACTTTGTTTTCTATGGTGAACCCTGTTTTCTGCGCAAATTCTCGTTCCTGAGCTTTAGTCATGTTCTTTGTGAGTATTACTGTTTTTTCCCTGTTTATTTTAAATCCGGAGACCCCTGCATATTCTTGGATTGTCTTCATCAAATCATCCATTTGTTCCAGTGGATTATCCAAAAAGACAACTATATCATCGGCGTATGCCTTGATTTTGTATTCGTATCCCTTGACCTTTGTGCCTATAATATCGTCATTATTTCTGATGTTACCTATCAATATTTCAATGACCATTATAAACAACAGGGGAGATAGCGGGCATCCCTGCCTAGTTCCCTTCTTTATGTTTAACTTCTCTGTTTTTTCCCTGTTTACCAATACTTGGGCTGTTTGTTTTGTATATGTTGAGTCTATCCACTGTGCGAACCTTTCCCCCACATCCATTTTAGTCAGCACTTCCTTCATGAATACCCAGTTCACTCTATCGAATGCTTTTTCAGCATCGAGGAAAATCATAGCTAATTTTTTATCATTATGGTGTTCATAGTGTTCAATTAAGTTTATTACTGTCCTTATGTTGTTCCTTGGATATCTTCCGGTTAGAAAACCATTTTGGTCTTCGTGGATTTCCTCTGATAGAATCTTCTTCAATCTTTGTGCAATGATTAGTGCAAATATTTTGTAGTCACAATTCAAGAGTGAAATGGGTCTGTAGTTTTTGGGTTCCTTAATGTCTTTCCCTTCTTTCGGAATGAGAGTTATGTAGGCTTCGCTCCATGATGTTGGTATCCCTTCTTCTATGATCTTCCCCATGGTCTTTTGTAGAGGGATACTTAGTTCCTCTTCCATTTTTTTGTAATACAATGGTGTGAACCCATCTGGGCCGGGTGCCTTGTCTGTCTTTAGTTTGCCGATAGCCATCGATATCTCGTTCATTGTAATATTGGCATTTAAGCACTCTTTCTGAGATTCACCGAGTGTCTTTATCTTTTGCTTTGCTAAGTAAGAGTTAATTTCCACGTAGCCATTTTGGGTTAGAGGTGGTTCATCATAAAGTCTCTCGTAGTATTCATGAAAGCCTCTCTTAATTATTTTTGAATCTGTCTCATATTTTCCTTTATATCTGATTTCTGTTATTAATTTCTTCTCTCTAATCATTCTCAGCCTATATGCCATCCATTTCCCCATTTTATTAGCCAATTCGAAATATTGTTGTCTTAAATTTCTGAGTTTAGTTTCCATTTCTTTATGCAGCAGCGATTGCACTTGTTTTCTTAGTAAGTTCAGTTCTTGTTGTAGTACTGTATCCTTTGGTGTGTCTAATAATTTATTTTCTCTAATCGATATTTCATGCATTGTCTCTTCTAATCTTTTTGCTTCAGCCCTTCTTTTTTCTGCCATCTGTTTGATAAAGAAACCTCTCATAACAGGCTTGGAGGCTTCCCAGATCATTTTTGTACTCACATCTTCTGTTGTGTTTTCGAGAAAATATAACTTCAGTACTTCTTTTGCTTTCCTTAGAATATTTTCGTCCATCAAGAGTGTATCATTTAGGCGCCAACTCCTTTCTCGCTCATAAGTCTGTATTTTTAGTTGGATGGGATTGTGGTCCGAGGTCCATTTCGGGAGAGTATCCATACTTTTTATATTTTTATGTAAGTGTTTTGATGCTAAAAACATATCTATTCTTGAGAAGGTATGATGCACGTCCGAATAAAAAGTGTAGCCCTTTGCGTTTCCATATTTCCATCGCCAAACATCCATCAAACCGTGATTCTCACACATTTCAAAGAATCTTTTCGGTAGCTTCCCCTGATTTTTTTTTATTTGTTTGTGTGACTGTCTATCCATTATTGGGTTTATAACCCCATTCCAATCTCCCAAAATGATGATATTTTCATTCTCTGACCCTTCAATTTCCTTAGACAAGTTATTGAGAAAGAGGTCCTTATTTCCTATCGGAGCATGTACTCCTATTATTAATACTTTTAATTTTCCAATGTTCGCTTCTATTCCTACATAGTGACCGTTAACATCGTTAAATCTTTCCGTTGCTTCATATTTTTTACTTATATATAAGGCTACTCCCTTTTTCTTTTTATCACTTGAGGATATAAAATTTTTCCCCAGTCTCGGATTCTTCAAGTATTTGTTATCCGTTTTTCTAATACGAGTCTCTTGACCTTCCTTGGAGGTCTTTAAACAGAGGCTGGATGGCCATCTGTCAGGGATGCTTTGATCAAGATTTCCTGTGTGGCAGGGGGGTTGGACTGGATGGCCCTCGTGGTCTCTTCCAACTCTGCAATTCTATGATTCTATGATTCTATGATTCTATGAATGCATGTGATATCGTTATTCGCCTTTTCTAGAAAATGAAAAATTTGCCTTCTTTTATGACTTAAGTCCCTTTACATTCCATGACAAAATTCTACAATCCATTTTATTTTGTAGATAGTTAACTATATATATATATATAAATATTATGTTGTTTACTATAAGTCTTCTTCGTTGTCTGTTTCTTGTGGGTTTTCACCTTCTATGTCCAATTCTTCTTCTTCTTCTTCTTCTGTTTCAATTTCTGTTGCTTCTTCAGTTTCTAATATCTCCTCTGTTCTTGATTTTTCCCGTTGCCTTTCTTCTTCAATTTCCTCCGTCTCTGTTGTCTGTTCTGCCCGGTTTTCCTTTTCTTGCATTCTTATTTTCCCGAATTCTTTGTTTAGTTTTTTATGAAACTCCTTTGCTTTCTTCAATGTATTAATCTTATATCTCCTTTGTTGGAATGTAAAGGATACTCCCTCCACTCTTTCCCACTTATACATGATGTTGTTTCTTATCAATTATTGTGTCAGGAATTTATATTCCTGCCTTTTTTTCAGAACCTGGGGTGGTATATCCTTATAAACTTTGATCTCATTCTCCTCGATCTTTAGCCTGTTGGTATAATTTCTCTGCAATATTTGGTCTTTTAGTCTGTTTCTTGTAAATGTTACTACCATGTCTCTGGAGATCTTTCTTTCTTTTGCTACTGTCGAGTTAATTCTGAATATTTTGTCCACCTCAGAATCCATCACTTCTTCAGGGACTTCCACAAAGTTAGCTAGAGCCGGGATCACTCTTTCCTCTAAATCTTCACTTGTCAATTCTTTTAAACCTCTCAATTTAATACATTTTTCTCGGTATCTACACTCGTTCAATATTAATGTTTTCTTCATCTGCTCTTGTTCTTCCACTAGACCTTGTGTGTGTTCCTCCAGCTCCTTTGATTTTCCCTTAATATTGTCTACTTCTTGCTTAATTTTATTCATATCTTCTGTTAGTTTCTCTAATTTTTCCCCAAAATTATTCAGTTCTTTCTTTATATCTGATTTGATTTCAGCCCTTATTTCTTTCATTTCCTCTCTCACTTCCTGCCTCAATTTTTTCATTTCTCGCTTCATCTCCTCCATTAATACCGTAGTGATCTCTGTTGTTTTGAGTTGGCCTTCAAAAGAAGGACGTCTTTGAGTCACTATTTGTGATTGTGCAAACATGGCCGCTTTCCTTTGTGATGTCATATTCTCTCTCTCTCTCTCTTACTCTCTCTCTTTTTTTGCCCCCCTTACAAGATTGTTAAGTTGTTATTATTCTGTTGTATTTCTGTCTCTGTTGGTTAAATAGTTAATTATTTAATCCTTTTCTTGTTTTAATATTGTTCAGCTTCTCTATCCTTCTACACCATGCATCTAACCCACTAACCCACAGTAATATAAAATACTATACTGTGAAGTGTAATATAAATGCACTGAGAATATGTGTATATGTGTTTATATCAATATGTCCGTATGTTTATATGCACTTCAATGTATATTGAATCTTATTTATATATTTGTATTATTTATGTATATGTATGTTATTCTGTATGTTTGTTTGTATCTATAAGTATCTACTATCTTGTGTTGGAGTGCTTATGTGTATATATATGTGTGCCTATTTATACATATATATGTACATATAGTTGAAGCTTATATGAAGTATTAATCTAGAGAGCCAATGTACATATTTCACAATTTATAGTATTTGTCATTTAGGGCTGAACCATATCACTCAAATTACTGGGTAAGTAAGTAGGGAGTTAGTGAATATACTACTACTGATACAGGGCCGCGACTTCTAATCTGATGTAGCTACTCTGAAATCAATGTCAGCTACCTTAAACTATATTCTGCATTTTCTATATTCTATCCCTCCACCGCTCTTTACACATTATACACATCAATCAACTTCAGAGTTTCTTGGGCCCTGTTACCTTAGCCCTCCCCCCAACGTTATTTATAAGTCACTTTTTTTGGGGGGGTAAGCTATATATTCAATTAACTTTGGTATATATCACTACACAATGTTTCTTTTCATTTATATTCGTTTATACTCTTAATTCCCCTTAGTCTGCTCACTCAGAATGTTCCAACGTCTCTGACTTCTTCACCGTCTTGATTCTTAGTGTCTTCCTACTCTCCTTCGCCGCTCACCGTTGCAATCCTCCACTCGTTGTACTCCTTCTCCCAACACTCTATCTCTGTCTTCACCCGGTCTCCGTTCCCCGCTCTCTCTCTCAGTCTCTGCTCATTGTACTCCTTCTCAACACTCTGTCACCATCTCCACCACGCCTCCGTCTCCTTCTCCCAGCTCTCAACCTCGGTCTCGGCGTGTTGTACTCCTTCTCCCACCGTCACTACCTCCGTCTCCGCTGTAGCCAACTCTGTCTCCTCCTCTCGTCTCACTATCTCACGCGGAGAACGCTGTACGCTAGCTCTGTCTTCACCGTATCTCCGCCTCCTCTTCCCAAATCTCTATCTCACTCTCGGCCGTTGTACTCCTTCTCCCAACACTATCGCGCTGCCTCCGTCTCTGCCGTGTCTGTCTCCATCTCCTCGCCTTCAGACTCGAAGCGTTGTACTCCTTCCCCCAACACACCGTCGCGTTACCTCCTCTCCCCGCCGATCCCTCTTCTCCTTCTCTCTCTCTTTCTTATTTACCAGTATCTTCCTTCCACTCGTCTCACCCCTACTCCTTCCGTCTCACTCGTACCTCCAATCTGTTGCTGCTCACCACATACCGCTCCAAGCTGCACCACTCTGCTCAGCACAGTTTGTTTCTGCTCCGTGTATATCCTGCTTATGCAGCTTCTCTACAGTCCGATGGAAATTAAAAAAAAAGAAAAAGAAAAAAAATACTGGTTTCTGGAGCCCGTAGAGTAGCTTCCTCACTTCGTTTATTAGGAGACTTCCCTCGATGGGTTTTGCGGACCCCAATCTGCCTGGGAAGGCTCTTTCTAAATTGTAAAAAGATGCTTCCTTTGTTGTTCCTAAAAAGGTGCAGGCGTCACTAGAACTGCACTAGGCGGGTCCGCGAAGCAGATACTCGGGGTTGGGAGAGCCGCTCTCTCGGTCCTCTCAGCTCCGACTGTGTCCCCCCTTATTGCTGCAAGGTTGAACACCGGAGCTGGAATAGACCCCCAATGAGCACTCACTCACTCCCCCGTCCCAGGGGGAGTGTATTCGGAGCAGTAGTCGTCCGAAATCAGCCAAGCCCCAAGCCGGGTTGTGGGAGCTCCTGCTACACACAACCTGCCCGCGACGCCATCACACCGGAATACACCAAATTTTATCTAGCTTCAAAGATCCTCCACTGGGCCATCCTACTATGAAAGAGGGCTTAATCAGGACAATTTTTTCAACAAACAACTCTAGGGATGCAAATATTGCTTCCTCCACCACCCATGTCCACCCTCCTAAAATAGACACAGACAAGAGACACAAGGGAAAAACAAGAAAAAAAGTGCGTGGACAGTAGATAAGGGGTCCACGCAAGATGAAATGAACACCAGTATCAAGAACCGCGGCAGTCACGCATACACACACACACATTGCATATATCCAATTCACAGGCAGTCGTTCCTACCTCCCACTTTTCCCAAATTGCCCCATATTACACTATTACCACTTTCTCAATGCTTCAATGGTGCAACGGTTTCACCAGTGCGCCCTCACTGTGTCTTATCTGGGTACTCGGGTTGCCCTTTAGGGGGTGATCAAGCCCCTCTTCTGCTCTTATGGAGTGGGCCACAATATTTCCCTTGTTTACTCGCCTGTTTTCTTTGGAGGTAGGGCTGCTCAGTTTCCTTCTCCGTTTACTGGGTTCTCCTTGTGCGCGTTGCGGTTCAGGCAGCCATGGCACAGACTCCCGTTCTTCCAACAAATGGTTGGTGGCGCCCAGAATGAGTGTGCGTGCTCATGGCCCCTTCCCAGCCACGGCGGTTAGAGCAGGCAAATGCCACCTCCTGTTCCATCACCTGCTGCTTCAATCCCGGACGAGCCCCCATTTATGATGCAGAAATCATGGAACAGCAGGCCCACGGATTGGAAAATAAGTTTTATTACACCGGTGGGCCTGACTGGAATATCTTCCAAAAAGTCAGAATCCCGAGTCATGACTACAGAAAACCTTTATACAGTTTAATGACCGTATGCAAAACAATTCCCTCCTCCTTCTCTTTGGTGTCAGCAATTTCTCTGCAACAATTGTTGATAGTTTAGAAAGTACAAGGCAAAATAGCTTAGGAACATTTAGGTACAGTTCGACCGCTATTAGAGAAAGAATTTGTTTACCTCAGCATATCATATGTTTTTGGAACATAGAGTTGATTAGTAAGGAACATTGAAAAGACTTTGTAGACTTCCAGAGTCTCATGGGCTATCTAGTCTGACCCCAAATAGTAATTGTAAGTAACAGCATTCAGCAAATAGACATTAGAATGCAAATGGCTACCACAACACCGCAGGTGGTGTCGCAGAAGGAGGCTGGCCTTTAGGGGATCTCCATCGCTTTCCACCGTGGCCCATTTGCATGATGATGCTCCTAATGTTGAGGCGGAATCTCTGTTCCTGGAGCCTGCATCCATTGCTCCGTGTTCCAGTCTCTGGAGCAGCAGAAAACAAGCCTGCTCCATCCTCAGCATGACACCCCTTCAAACACTTAAACTTAAAATATCATATCGCCTCTTAACCGTCTTTTTTCCAGGCTAAACATACCCAGCTCCCTAAGTCTCTCCTCGTAAGGCATGGTTTCCAGACCTTTCACCATTTTAGTCGCCCTCCTCTGGACACGCTCCAATTGGTCAATATCCTTTTTGAATTGTGGTGCCCAGAACTGGACACAGTATTCTAGGTGAGGCCTGACCAAGGCAGAATATAGTGGCACTATTACTTCCCTTGATCTGGACACTATACTTCTATTGATACAGCCCAAAATCGCATTGGCCTTTTTAGCTGCCGCATCACACTGTTGACTCATGTTCAACTTGTGGTCTACTAGGATTGTATGGGAGGAGGCGGTTCCGGAGATAAGTTGGACCCAAGCTGTTTAGGGCTTTAAAGGTAATAACCAACACCTTATACTGGGCCCAGAAACTGATAGGCAGCCAGTGGAGAGGTTTCAATACTGGAGTTATATGGTCTCTCAAAGATGTTCCCGAGACCACTCTGGCTGACCACTCTGACACAATAGGTGAGATCTAATTTCATCCTTACAGTTGTTACTACAATAGTTGTTTCAGTTGTTTACTACAGAGCAGGCAAAGGATGAAGTGCACTCAAGGAGTAATTGCGCTGTGTTGTCATGGGAGGAAAAAATAGGCTAAATTGCAATGTGTACTATATGTTTTATTGGAATTAGCCCTTTGTCTTACCTAGTTGGGGGAGGCAAGGACATTTAAACACACACATACACACACACACATGATTCATATGCTATTTAACATTTATATGAAGCTGCTGGGAGAGATCATCCGGAATCATGGAACTCGGTGTCATCAGTACGCTGATGACACTCAGATATATTTCTCCATGATCAAATCGTCAGCTCAGACTTCAGATAATTAAATTCCTATGACGAGTCCTGTCGGATAAGAGTCGAGTTTTCCGCCAGTTGCGCTCTAGTCATTGTCCAACCCGCTTCATTTTCTAAACTCTGCTGTATACCATGGCTTACGGTTTGGAGCACGTTGGAAAGACGCTTGGGTGCGATCGTGTCGATAGCCGTGGTAAGCTCGGTGTTCCACGTATTAACCAAAGCTTTGACAGGATCATTGGTGTTACCAACCATTAAACCCTCCAAGGCTTTCTGGAATCCTATTGGTTCCATTAGCCTTCGGGGGCGGACCATCCTAATTATTGCCTTTTATTGGGCCTTCTTGAAATTTATTATGTTAGTTTTGGTCTAAATCTCCAATAAGGTGAGGTCATCTTGAATCCTGATTCTGTCCTCTAAAGCATTAGCAACACTCCTCAGTTTGATGTCATCAGCAAATTGGATGAGAATGCCCTCAAAACCTTCATCCCAGTCATTAAAAAGATGTGCAACTGATGTGGCCAGCTCCTGAAACACCAGGTGAATCAGGTGGATCCAGAAGAATTTGTCGAGTTGCAGGTTGGAACAGATTGTCACACTTCATTTCTTCAGGAGAACAACGTCTCCAAAGTGCTTTGGAATGATCCAGACACCCACAATTAGTGGGCAAAGGCCAGACAGTGTGCCTCCCAGATACAAGGCGGGGGGGGAGAGCTGGGCTTTGATTACTGACAGCTCCGTTGTGAAATCTGGGCCAAGAACCTCCCAGCACACTCCAATCACACCACTTTCAGACTGGGGTCATGAGTCATTCCGATCATATAAGCAATTATCTCTGCCCAACATCTCTTGCCTCTGTGTTGGTAAATCATGGCAGAGCTGTGGAAAGGGGAAAGAAGTTGTTTGTTAGCTGGGCTGGTCTAAGCTGACTCCTTTAGTTTCCGGTCGAATAGCCACGCCTAATCTTCCGTTTGCTTTTCTGTTTGTGTTTTTCTTATGAAAGACTGTGTATGTTTAGGTCCTGAAACTGTACAAGCTGCCCCTTCCTCCTCCACAGTTCCCCCGGCTGCTGCTGCTGTTGTTCCTTGGGTGACAGACAGAAGGGAGTCCATCCGAGTCACCACAGAAAAGCAGAGGCTTCATAGGATCACAGAATCCTAGGGCTGGAGGAGACCCCAAGGGCCATCCAGTCCAACCCCATTCTGCCCTGCAGGAACACACAATCAAAGCACCCAGACAGAGCCTCTGTTTAAACACCTCCAAAGAAGGAGACTCCATCATACTCCGAGGCGGCGGCAGCGGATTCCACGGCCCAACAGCTCTGACCCTCAGGAAGTTCTTCCTAATAATGTTTAGGTGGAATCTCTTTTCCTGGAGTTTGAACCCATTCCTCCGTATCCTAATTGCTGGAACAGCAAAAACCAAGCTTGCTCCCTCTTCAATGTAACATCCCTTCAAATATTTAAACAGGTCTCCATCATGTCCCCTCTTCACCTTCTCTGACCCAGGCTAAACATGCCCAGCTCCCTAAGCCGCTCCTCATAGGGCATCATGGCTTCTGGACCTCCCGCCATTTTGATTGCCCTCCTTTGGTCATGCGCCAGCTTCTCAATATCCTTCCTGGGTTGTCTGGGACCACTTGGATGTGGGAGTACATCCCAAGATTGCTATCTCTCTTGAACGTATGCAGCAAATGGACCGTGGTTTGGGTTTTTAAAAAAGCCATTGTGCAGCCCCTTGAGAAGGAGCACCCAGCAGTCTCGCTCAGCACTGAGGGGATTTCTGAGCACGGAGCGCAGGGTCAAAATAGGGTGATGGCAACTCACACACTCCTCTAAGAGGCGTCCACAGACAGACCTATGGAGGAGCCACCTTCAGGACAGCGCCGAGAAGGAGCCGGAGGAGGGCAGAGCTAGGGCTTCTGGTGCTGGGACATTCTGGTCTATGGCAGTTAAAGTGGTGCCAAACTGTATTGTGTGGCTGCAGCCATAGATACTGGGGCCTTGGGGTTTTGCATCCTTTGCTGCAGCCATAGATACTGGGGCCTTGGGGTTTTGCATCCTTTATCAATGACTTAGATGAGGGAATTAGGGGCATACTTATCAAATTTGCAGATGACACCAAATTGGGAGGAGTAGCTAATACCCTAGAGGACAGGATCAAAATTCAGAATGACCTGGATAGACTGGAGAGCTGGGCCAAAGCTAACAAAATGAAATTCAATACGGAGAAATGTAAAGTACTGCATTTAGGGCGGAAAAATGAAATGCATAAATATAGGATGGGAGAGACCTGGCTGAATGAGACTATGTGCGAAAGGGATCTAGGAGTCCTAGTAGACCACAAGTTGAACATGAGCCAACAGTGTGATGCGGCAGCTAAAAAGGCCAATGCAATTTTGGGCTGTATCAATAGAAGTATAGTGTCTAGATCAAGGGAAGTAATAGTGCCACTCTATTCTGCCTTGGTCAGACCTCACTTAGAATACTGTGTCCAGTTCTGGGCACCACAATTCAGAAAGGATATTGACAAATTGGAGCGTGTCCAGAGAAGGGCAACTAAAATGGTGAAAGGTCTGGAAACAATGCCTTATGAGGAGAGACTTAGGGAGCTGGGTATGTTTAGCCTGGAAAAAAGACGGTTTAGAGGCGATATGATAGCCCTGTTTAAGTATTTGAAGGGATGTCACGCTGAGGATGGAGCAGGCTTGTTTTCTGCTGCTCCAGAGACTGGAACACGGAGCAATGGGTGCAAGCTCCAGGAACAGAGATTCCACCTCAACATGAGGAGGAACTTTTTGACAGTCAGAGCTGTTCGGCAGTGGAACACACTCCCTCGGAGCGTGGTGGGGTCTCCTTCCTTGGAGGTCTTTAAACAGAGGCTGGATGGCCATCTGTCGGGGATGCTTTGATTGTGATTTCCTGCGTGGCAGGGGGTTGGACTGGATGGCCCTCGTGGTCTCTTCCAACTCTGCAGTTCTATGATTCTATGATTCTATGATTCTAGCACCGCAACTGGAGGGAACAGAATAGGAGCCATAAAAAGTCTGAAGAAGGCAGGGCTGAGGCCGCCCTTCCCCACGGCTGCGTCACCTGCCCAGAGGCACTGCTGGAGTTGCCAGAAGGAGAACCCGAGAGGGCTCCTGTGCTTAAGCCAGGCAAGAACCAGCCCCTCTTGGAAATGCCAGGGACACTTTCGCCCTCTTCTGCCCAACCATTCAGGGCACAGGAGCCTCCTCCAGTTTCCACTCTGGCAACACCACCAGGGTCTCAGCCAACACCTCTGGCTGGCCCCAGGAGGGCAGAGGGTGGGTTGGCACTGTGGGAAACCGCTTTGGGGGTTGTCCTGGCCTTGCACTGGCCGCCACCTCCTCCTCCTCCTCCTCCTCCTCCCGTCTGGACCTGTAGCAGCTGCTGTTGGTGTTCCCCTCATGCAGCCACACCCCAGAGCGATGGGGAGGAGGCTCTGCCCCACTGCAGCCAATGCCAGCGACACCCAGGGAGGCGGAGGCGTGGCACAGGGTATAAAAGCCTTGCCGAGGGGACCTGGGCTCAGCTCCAAAAGACCAAAGCTGAACCATGATGTGCTGGAGTGCCGAGACCGTGGGCAGTGAAGCCCTGGCCCGGTAAAGTTGGTTGTGTGGCCCCCTCCCTGTGATTGGCCTGGGACCCAGGGGCTCTTCCTCCCTCTCTCTCTTTTTGGACCAGGGTAACCCCCTCTCTGTGTCTCTCTCTTTCTTTCTCTGCAGCTTGTTGGTGGTGTACCCCTGGACCCAGAGGTACTACACAGATTTTGGGAACCTCTCCAGCGTTGCTGCCATCCCTGAGAACTTCCGGGTAAGAGGCGCGCTCCCCTTGCGAGGAGGGACAGCCTGAGATGTCTGCCTGTGGGGAGGGGTTCTGTGTGGGGTGGGTGGGGGGTGGGAGAGGGGGTTCTGAGGGCAAGGGAAGGCGAGGGTTGGAGGCACACGTGCACAGAATTGGGTAGCAAAACCATGATGCTGTTGCTTCACAGCACCAAAGCACAGCGCAGTCTCTCTTGTTTATGTGTTCTTTAAAAGTAGAAACTTTCTGTTTGCCTGCGTGGCAAACTGGTCCAGAGCCAAAGGCCTTGAGCCCAGGTTCTCCAGCGGCAAAAGTCAGGCCCCTTTGCACTAGATGGGAGGACGTAACCTGGCGCCAAATGGCAAAATGTGTGCCTGGTTGTGGTGCAGCCAGTGGGAATGGGGCATGGCTGTGTTCGGCGCATGCTCTCCTGCCAATACCCAGGACTGTGTGCACTTTGGCTGGCTGGCTTTGATCAAGATTTCCTGCGTGGCAGGGGGGTTGGACTGGATGGCCCTTGTGGTCTCTTCCAACTCTGCAATTCTATGATTCTATGATTCTACCCAGGACTGTGTGCACTTTGGCTGGCTGGCTGGCTGTGCGGGGTGGGGGGGAAGTAAGGAAGGAAGGAATCATAGAATCATAGAATCATTGAATTGTAAAGCTGGAAGAGACCACGAGGGCCATCCAGTCCAACCCCCCTGCCACGCAGGAAATCACGATCAAAGCATCCCCGACAGATGGCCATCCAGCCTCTGTTTGAAGACCTCCAAGGAAGGAGACCCCACCACGCTCCGAGGGAGTGTGTTCCACTGCCGAACAGCTCTTACTGTCAAAAAGTTCCTCCTCATGTTGAGGTGGAATCTCTGTTCCTGGAGCTTGCATCCATTGCTCCGTGTTCCAGTCTCTGGAGCAGCAGAAAACAAGCCTGCTCCATCCTCAACATGACACCCCTTCAAATACTTAAACAGGGCTATCATATCGCCTCTTAACCGTCTTTTTTCCAGGCTAAACATACCCAGCTCCCTAAGTCTCTCCTCATAACGCATCGTTTCCAGACCTTTCACCATTTTAGTCGCCCTCCTCTGGACACGCTCCAATTGGTCAATATCCTTTTTGAATTGTGGTGCCCAGAACTGGACACAGTATTCTAGGTGAGGTCTGACCAAGGCAGAATAGAGTGGCACTATTACTTCCCTTGATCTAGACACTATACTTCTATTGATACAGCCCAAAATCGCATTGGCCTTTTTAGCTGCCGCATCACACTGTTGGCTCATGTTCAACTTGTGGTCTACGAGGACTCCTAGATCCCTTTCGCACGTAGTCTCATTCAGCCAGGTCTCTCCCATCCTATATTTATGCATTTCATTTTTCCGCCCTAAATGCAGTACTTTACATTTCTCCGTATTGAATTTCATTTTGTTAGCTTTGGCCCAGCTCTCCAGTCTATCCAGGTCATTCTGAATTTTGATCCTGTCCTCTAGGGTATTAGCTACTCCTCCCAATTTGGTGTCATCTGCAAATTTGATAAGTATGCCCCTAATTCCCTCATCCAAGTCATTGATAAAGATGTTGAATAGCACTGGGCCCAGGACAGAACCCTGTGGCACCCCACTGGTCACATCTTTCCAAGACGAAGAGGAGCCACTGCTGAGCACCCTTTGGGTTCGGCCGGTCAACCAATTACAAATCCATTGAACAGTTAACTTGTCTAGCCCACATTCTACAAGCTTGTTTGCAAGAATGTCATGGGGAACCTTGTCAAAGGCCTTACTGAAATCAAGGTATGCGATGTCCACAGCGTTCCCTTCATCTACCAAGGAAGGAAGGGAGTACCCCCTCCCCGCCTGCACTACAGGGTTGTGATGGGGTTGTGGGCTGAAATGGGGTCTCATGTCTCCCCTCTGCTTCTCCAGCTCCTGGGCAACGTCATCGTCATTATTCTGACCAGTCACCCCGGCCTGCGTCGCCTACCAGAAACTGGTCAAGAAGCTGGTCAACGTGGTGGCCCACACCTGGCCCGCCAGTACCACTGAGAAGCCACTGCCCTCAGGGAGAAGCGGCTGCTGTCCCCCCTGGCCCTGGCCCATGTGGGTGTGTGCATGGGGAGGGGGGAGACACCCCCTGCCAGCCCCACATCCTCCTGACCTGACCGTCTAATAAAAGAAAACCCCCTGCAACCTGAGCCAACTCCCCAGGTCTCCTCTTGTTTTTTCTCCTTCTCTGGGCACTGCTGCTGGGTAGGTTGGGGGTCCGAGGGGGGAAGACCCCTGTGGCTGGGGAGGTCACCTCCAAACCCAGCACTCTTTCCAAAGTTAGAGCAGTGGGGTGGATGGAGGCAGCCAGGTTTGGGTAGGGGGGACTGCTGGTGGGCAGAGGAAAAGGAATTAAAAGCCTCTCCTGAGGGCTGGAAAGGGCTCTGGGCGGGTGGGGGGCAGGTTGAGTAGATTCCCAAGGTTGTTTGGGGGGCAGGAGGGAAGACTGATATTTTTCTATTTATCCCTTCAATATCCTGCCCGGGAGGGGACCCAAAGTGGTTGATAGGACTGTTAGCTTGTAGGACCCCCCCCCCTACACAACACTCCTGGCTCTTGCAGGTTTGGTGGCAAAGGCAAATGCCCCTGTCCCTGTGGGGTGGTGGGATGGGGGATGCTATGCTGGCCCCTCCCTCTGCCCCACCTCTGTGCCCCCCAAGCCTGGCACCGTCATAATGGGAAAGGCCAGGGGGGCTCAGATGGAGGTCTGGCTGCTATGCACAAGGGTGGTGGGTTGCTGGTGGTTTATTAGGGAGCTTCTCAAAACAGGGACCCCTCTCAGCAGCCCCCTTGATTTGAGGGTCTCCCTCAGTACCATCAGACCCCATCTGATCTTGGAAACTCAGCAGGGTCAGCCTTGGTTAGTACTTGGATGGGAGACCACCAATGAATCCTGGGTTCTGTAGGGCCTGTTTCAGAGGAAGGAACTTGCAAAGCCACCCCTGAGGATCCCTTGCCAAAGAAAACCCTCTGAAATTCATGGGGTCTCCATAAACGAAGGGAAAGGTGCCTTTTTGGACTGTCAGTCTCAGAATCCCCCAGGCAGCTATGCTGGGAGTGGCAGTCCAAAAAGAAGAACCTTCCCCAAGGCCTGACACACGGCCAAGGAATCCCCGGTGTTGTAGGCTCTGTTTCAGAGGAAGGAACTGGCAAAACCACCCCTGAGGATCCCTTGCTGAAGAAACCCTACGAAATCCATGGGGTTGCCCTAAGTCGACAGGTGACCCCGACTGCCATGCACGTGGCTGGTGGTGGTGTTTTTTAGGGAGCGTCTGAAAGCAGGGACCCCTTTCAGCAAGCCCCCCTGACTTAGGGCCCCTCCCTCCCTCCCTCCTCCGGCATCACTCCGAGCAGCGAGGGGGTGCCATGAGCAGCAAGCCTGGGTTTCCCCTTTTGAAAGAGAAGCAATGGGGAGGGGGAGGGAGCCAGGATCGGGGCCACAGCATGCAGGGAAGAGGTGGTGTTGACCCCCCTGTGCTACCATGCCTCCCCCCATGAAACACACCTGAGGGGAGAGGTTTGCCTGAGGGAGGGTGCTGGCACCTTGGGACCCTCAAATCCCACCCAGCCAGCCTAGAAGAGAGGCTCTCCCTCCTCAGGCCTTCTTGCGCATGGTCACTCCCACATCACACACATTGTGGTATATGCCCATTGGGCCCCCTCAGTTTCAGTGGGGGGAAAGACCCAAATAGCCACACACACACACACACACACTCACGCACACAGGTCACCGGTCACAGCCCCCCTCCCTACAAGTGACTGGTGAAGGTGTGGGTAGATTTGTGTTTGTTTAGAGTCCAAAACTCTCCCCACTATGGGGCACCACCAGACAAAAACCCTGCGGCTGGGACCACCCCACCCGCCCATTCTGCCATGCTGGGATTCAGGCTGGCCCCCTCCCATCCCAACACCCAGGCCCCAGTTTGGGGCAGGGGGGGGGGCTCTTCCAGATCCAGATGTTACAACAGGGACAGTGTGCCTCCCAGATACAAGGCGGGGGGGGAGAGCTGGGCTTTGACTACTGACAGCTCCGTTGTGAAATCTGGGCCAAGAACCTCCCAGCACACTCCAATCACACCACTTTCAGACTGGGGTCATGAGTCATTCCGATCATATAAGCAATTATCTCTGCCCAACATCTCTTGCCTCTGTGTTGGTAAATCATGGCAGAGCTGTGGAAAGGGGGAAGAAGTTGTTTGTTAGCTGGGTTGGTCTAAGCTGACTCCTTTAGTTTCCGGTCGATAAGCCACGCCTAATCTTCCGTTTGCTTTTCTGTTTGTGTTTTTCTTATGAAAGACTGTGTATGTTTAGGTCCTGAAACTGTACAAGCTGCCCCTTCCTCCTCCACAGTTCCCCCGGCTGCTGCTGCTGTTGTTCCTTGGGTGACAGACAGAAGGGAGTCCATCCGAGTCACCACAGAAAAGCAGAGGCTTCATAGGATCACAGAATCCTAGGGCTGGAGGAGACCCCAAGGGCCATCCAGTCCAACCCCATTCTGCCCTGCAGGAACACACAATCAAAGCACCCAGACAGAGCCTCTGTTTAAACACCTCCAAAGAAGGAGACTCCATCATACTCCGAGGCGGCGGCAGCGGATTCCACGGCCCAACAGCTCTGACCCTCAGGAAGTTCTTCCTAATTACGCAACACCTTCTTTGCCTCAGTGTTTTCAGAAAAGGAAAAGGGTGAGCAACCTGAGGAGAATGGATAAAAGTACAGAAGTACACAACAGGGGAAATCCAGCACAGATAAAAGTACAGATAAAAGTACAGAAGACACAACAGGGGAAATCCAGCACAAAATAAGCAAAGAGGTAGTACAGGAATACCTTCTTAATCTAAATGAATTTAAATCTCCAGGACCAAATGAACTACATCCAAGAGTATTAAAAGAGCTGGCAAATGTAATCTCAGAGCCATTGGCAATCATCTTTGAGAACTCCTGGAGAACAGGAGAAGTCCCAGCAGACTGGAGGAGGGCAAACGTTGTTCCCATCTTCAAAAAGGGGAAAAAAGAGGATCCCAACAATTATCATCCAGTCCACCACCTACGACTCCTCGAGCGCTTTCATCAGCGCTGTCTACGCACAATCCTAACTATACACTGGACTGACTATGTGACGAATGTTGCTGTCCTTGAGCAAGCAGGGATCATCAGCATTGAGGCCATGATATTGAGAACACAGCTGCGCTGGGCAGGACACATTTCTAGGATGGAGGACCATCGCCTCCCAAAAATACTACTCTATGATGAACTCGCCATGGGTCAGTGTAAGAGGGGCGCTGCAAAAAAGCGATACAAAGACTCCCTGAAAGCACACTGTCCCTGTTGTAACATCTGGATCTTGAAGAGCCCACACACACTGCCCCAAACTGGGGCCTGGGTGTTGGGATGGGAGGGGGCCAGCCTGAATCCCAGCATGGCAGAATGGGCGGGTGGGGTGGTCCCAGCCGCAGGGTTTTTGTCTGGTGGTGCCCCATAGGGGGGAGAGTTTGGGACTCTAAACAAACAAAAATCTACCCACACCTTCACCAGTCACTTGTAGGGAGGGGGGCTGTGACCGGTGACCTGTGTGCGTGAGAGTGTGTGTGTGTGTGTGGCTATTTGGGTCTTTCCCCCCACTGAAACTGAGGGGGCCCAATGGGCATATACCACAATGTGTGTGATGTGGGAGTGACCATGCGCAAGAAGGCCTGAGGAGGGAGAGCCTCTCCTCTAGGCTGGCTGGGTGGGATTTGAGGGTCCCAAGGTGCCAGCACCCTCCCTCAGGCAAACCTCTCCCCTCAGGTGTGTTTCATGGGGGGAGGCATGGTAGCACAGGGGGGTCAACACCACCTCTTCCCTGCATGCTGTGGCCCCGATCCTGGCTCCCTCCCCCTCCCCATTGCTTCTCTTTCAAAAGGGGAAACCCAGGCTTGCTGCTCATGGCACCCCCTCGCTGCTCGGAGTGATGCCGGAGGAGGGAGGGAGGGAGGGGCCCTAAGTCAGGGGGGCTTGCTGAAAGGGGTCCCTGCTTTCAGACGCTCCCTAAAAAACACCACCACCAGCCACGTGTGTGGCAGTCAGGGTCACCTGTCGACTTAGGGCAACCCCATGAATTTCGTAGGGTTTCTTCAGCAAGGGATCCTCAGGGGTGGTTTTGCCAGTTCCTTCCTCTGAAACAGAGCCTACAACACCTGGGATTCCTTGGCCGTGTGTCAGGCCTTGGGGAAGGTTCTTCTTTTTGGACTGCCACTCCCAGCATAGCTGCCTGGGGGATTCTGAGACTGACAGTCCAAAAAGGCACCTTTCCCTTCGTTTATGGAGACCCCATGAATTTCAGAGGGTTTTCTTTGGCAAGGGATCCTCAGGGGTGGCTTTGCAAGTTCCTTCAACTGAAACAGGCCCTACAGAACCCAGGATTCATTGGTGGTCTCCCATCCAAGTACTAACCAAGGCTGACCCTGCTGAGTTTCCAAGATCAGATGGGGTCTGATGGTACTGAGGGAGACCCTCAAATCAAGGGGGCTGCTGAGAGGGGTCCCTGTTTTGAGAAGCTCCCTAATAAACCACCAGCAACCCACCACCCTTGTGCATAGCAGCCAGACCTCCAGCTGAGTCCCCCGGCCTTTCTCATTATGACGGTGCCAGGCTTGGGGGGCACAGATGTGGGGCAGAGGGAGGGGCCAGCATAGCATCCCCCATCCCACCAGCCCACAGGGACAGGGGCATTTGCCTTTGCCACCAAACCTGCAAGAGCCAGGAGTGTTGTGTAGGGGGGGGGGGTCCTACAAGCTAACAGTCCTATCAACCACCTTGGGTCCCCTCCCGGGCAGGATATTGAAGGGATAAATAGAAAAATATCAGTCTTCCCTCCTGCCCCCCAAACAACCTTGGGAATCTGCTCAACCTGCCCCCCACCCGCCCAGAGCCCTTTCCAGCCCTCAGGAGAGGCTTTTAATTCCTTTTCCTCTGCCCACCAGCAGTCCCCCCTACCCAAACCTGGCTGCCTCCATCCACCCCACTGCTCTAACTTTGGAAAGAGTGCTGGGTTTGGAGGTGACCTCCCCAGCCACAGGGGTCTTCCCCCCTCGGACCCCCAACCTACCCAGCAGCAGTGCCCAGAGAAGGAGAAAAAACAAGAGGAGACCTGGGGAGTCGGCTCAGGTTGCAGGGGTTTTTCTTTTATTAGACGGTCAGGTCAGGAGGATGTGGGGCTGGCAGGGGGTGTCTCCCCCCTCCCCATGCACACACCCACATGGGCCAGGGCCAGGGGGGACAGCAGCCGCTTCTCCCTAAGGGCAGTGGCTTCTCAGTGGTACTGGCGGGCCAGGGCATGGGCCACCAGTTGACCAGCTTCTTGACCAGTTTCTAGTAGGCGATGCAGGCCGGGGTGACCGGCCAGAACGACGATGTGGAGGATGTGGCCAAGGAGCTGGAGAAGCAGAGGGGAGACATGAGACCCCGTTTCAGCCCACAACCCCATCACAACCCTGTAGTGCAGGCGGGGAGGGGGTACTCCCTTCCTTCCTTTCTCCCCCCCCCCCAGCCAGCCAGCCAGCCAGCCAGCCAGCCAAAGTGCACACAGTCCTGGGTAGAATCATAGAATCATAGAATTGCAGAGTTGGAAGAGACCACAAGGGCCATCCAGTCCAACCCCCCTGCCACGCAGGAAATCTTGATCAAAGCCAGCCAGCCAAAGTGCACACAGTCCTGGGTATTGGCAGGAGAGCATGCGCCGAACACAGCCATGCCCCATTCCCAGCTGGCTGCACCACAACCAGGCACACATTTTGCCATTTGGCGCCAGGCTACGTCCTCCCATCTAGTGCAAAGGGGCCTGACTTTTGCCGCTGGAGAACCTGGGCTCAAGGCCTTTGGCTCTGGACCAGTTTGCCACGCAGGCAAACAGAAAGTTTCTACTTTTAAAGAACACATAAACAAGAGAGACTGCGCTGTGCTTTGGTGCTGTGAAGCAACAGCATCATGGTTTTGCTACCCAATTCTGTGCACGTGTGCCTCCAACCCTCGCCTTCCCTTGCCCTCAGAACCCCCTCTCCCACCCCCCACCCACCCCACACAGAACCCCTCCCCACAGGCAGACATCTCAGGCTGTCCCTCCTCGCAAGGGGAGCGCGCCTCTTACCCGGAAGTTCTCAGGGATGGCAGCAACGCTGGAGAGGTTCCCAAAATCTGTGTAGTACCTCTGGGTCCAGGGGTACACCACCAACAAGCTGCAGAGAAAGAAAGAGAGAGACACAGAGAGGGGGTTACCCTGGTCCAAAAAGAGAGAGAGGGAGGAAGAGCCCCTGGGTCCCAGGCCAATCACAGGGAGGGGGCCACACAACCAACTTTACCGGGCCAGGGCTTCACCGCCAATTAGGCCCACATCGATTTTGCCCCACAGGTTGGTGATGAGCTGTTTCTCCTCGGCAGTCCAGTGCACCATGGTGGCTGCAGACAGAGGCGGTTCGGCTTTGGTCTTGGCTGAGGGAGGTTTCGGAGCTGAGCCCAGGTCCCCTCGGCAAGGCTTTTATACCCTGTGCCACGCCTCCGCCTCCCTGGGTGTCGCTGGCATTGGCTGCAGTGGGGCAGAGCCTCCTCCCCATCGCTCTGGGGTGTGGCTGCATGAGGGGAACACCAGCAGCAGCTGCTACAGGTCCAGACGGGAGGAGGAGGAGGAGGTGGCGGCCAGTGCAAGGCCAGGACAACCCCCAAAGCGGTTTCCCACAGTGCCAACCCACCCTCTGCCCTCCTGGGGCCAGCCAGAGGTGTCGGCTGAGACCCTGGTGGTGTTGCCAGAGTGGAAACTGGAGGAGGCTCCTGTGCCCTGAATGGTTGGGCAGAAGAGGGCGAAAGTGTCCCTGGCATTTCCAAGAGGGGCTGGTTCTTGCCTGGCTTAAGCACAGGAGCCCTCTCGGGTTCTCCTTCTGGCAACTCCAGCAGTGCCTCTGGGCAGGTGACGCAGCCGTGGGGAAGGGCGGCCTCAGCCCTGCCTTCTTCAGACTTTTTATGGCTCCTATTCTGTTCCCTCCAGTTGCGGTGCTAGGAGAAGCAAAGGATGCAAAACCCCAGGGGCCCTAGTATCTATGGCTGCAGCCACACAATACAGTTTGGCACCACTTTAACTGCCATAGACCAGAATGTCCCAGCACCAGAAGCCCTAGCTCTGCCCTCCTCCGGCTCCTTCTCGGCGCTGTCCTGAAGGTGGCTCCTCCATAGGTCTGTCTGTGGCCGCCTCTTAGAGGAGTGTGTGAGTTGCCATCACCCTATTTTGACCCTGCGCTCCGTGCTCAGAAATCCCCTCAGTGCTGAGCGAGACTGCTGGGTGCTCCTTCTCAAGGGGCTGCACAATGGCTTTTTTAAAAACCCAAACCACGGTCCATTTGCTGCATACGTTCAAGAGAGATAGCAATCTTGGGATGTACTCCCACATCCAAGTGGTCCCAGACAACCCAGGAAGGATATTGAGAAGCTGGCGCATGACCAGAGGAGGGCAATCAAAATGGCGGGAGGTCCAGAAGCCATGATGCCCTATGAGGAGCGGCTTAGGGAGCTGGGCATGTTTAGCCTGGGTCAGAGAAGGTGAAGAGGGGACATGATGGAGACCTGTTTAAATATTTGAAGGGATGTTACATTGAAGAGGGAGCAAGCTTGGTTTTTGCTGTTCCAGCAATTAGGATACGGAGGAATGGGTTCAAACTCCAGGAAAAGAGATTCCACCTAAACATTATTAGGAAGAACTTCCTGAGGGTCAGAGCTGTTGGGCCGTGGAATCCGCTGCCGCCGCCTCGGAGTATGGTGGAGTCTCCTTCTTTGGAGGTGTTTAAACAGAGGCTCTGTCTGGGTGCTTTGATTGTGTGTTCCTGCAGGGCAGAATGGGGTTGGACTGGATGGCCCTTGGGGTCTCCTCCAGCCCTAGGATTCTGTGATCCTATGAAGCCTCTGCTTTTCTGTGGTGACTCGGATGGACTCCCTTCTGTCTGTCACCCAAGGAACAACAGCAGCAGCAGCCGGGGGAACTGTGGAGGAGGAAGGGGCAGCTTGTTCAGTTTCAGGACCTAAACATACACAGTCTTTCATAAGAAAAACACAAACAGAAAAGCAAACGGAAGATTAGGCGTGGCTATTCGACCGGAAACTAAAGGAGTCAGCTTAGACCAGCCCAGCTAACAAACAACTTCTTTCCCCTTTCCACAGCTCTGCCATGATTTACCAACACAGAGGCAAGAGATGTTGGGCAGAGATAATTGCTTATATGATCGGAATGACTCATGACCCCAGTCTGAAAGTGGTGTGATTGGAGTGTGCTGGGAGGTTCTTGGCCCAGATTTCACAACGGAGCTGTCAGTAATCAAAGCCCAGCTCTCCCCCCCCCGCCTTGTATCTGGGAGGCACACTGTCTGGCCTTTGCCCACTAATTGTGGGTGTCTGGATCATTCCAAAGCACTTTGGAGACGTTGTTCTCCTGAAGAAATGAAGTGTGACAATCTGTTCCAACCTGCAACTCGACAAATTCTTCTGGATCCACCTGATTCACCTGGTGTTTCAGGAGCTGGCCACATCAGTTGCACATCTTTTTAATGACTGGGATGAAGGTTTTGAGGGCATTCTCATCCAATTTGCTGATGACATCAAACTGAGGAGTGTTGCTAATGCTTTAGAGGACAGAATCAGGATTCAAGATGACCTCACCTTATTGGAGATTTAGACCAAAACTAACATAATAAATTTCAAGAAGGCCCAATAAAAGGCAATAATTAGGATGGTCCGCCCCTGAAGGCTAATGGAACCAATAGGATTCCAGAAAGCCTTGGAGGGTTTAATGGTTGGTAATGCCAATGACCCTGTCAAAGCTTTGGTTAATACGTGGAACACCGAGCTTACCAAGGCTATCGACACGATCGCTCCCAAGCGTCTTTCCAACCTGCTCCAAACCGTAAGCCATGGTATACAGCAGAGCTTAGAAAATGAAGCGGGTTGGACAACGACTAGAGCGCAACTGGCGGAAAACTCGACTCTTATCCGACAGGACTCGTCATAGGAACTTTCTTTGGTCCTATCGAGAGGCAATACGTGCAGCGCAGAGATCCTTCTCCTCTGCACGTATTGCGTCTGCAGAGTCCCGTCCAGCAGAGCTGTTTAGTGTGGTAAGGGAGATGACGCAGGTTATTCCTGCGCAGAACCCGTTGCTTAACCCAACGACAGCCTGCTGTGATGCGTTTAACAATTTCTTTGCAGATAAAATCTCTCGGATCAGAGCCGACTTAGATGCCAGTAATTTGACAGAAACAATTGACGAGGTGTCCAGCAACTCCGTTGATGTAAGTTTACTGGATCAATTTCAATCCGTGAGTACCAAGGACGTGGACAAGCTACTTGGTAGGGTGAAGAAGACGACCTGCCTTCTCGATCCTTGCCCGTCATGGCTGGCCATCCAGGGGGGGACTGCCTTGATGGTGTTCCTTAAGGACATCATCAATGCATCCCTCAGAGAAGTGTGTGTTCCATCTTGTTTAAAGGAAGCGGCAGTTAGGCTGCTCCTGAAAAAATCTTCCCTGGACCCCCTGGACATGAACACCTATAGGCCGGTTTCTATGTTACCATTCTTGAGCAAAGTGATCGAGAGGGCAGTTGCGCTTCAACTCCAAGTGGTCTTGGATGAAACCGATTATCTAGACCCATTTCAAACTGGCTTCAGGACAGGATTTGGAGTTGAGACTGCCATGGTTGCTTTAACCGACGACCTGCGTCTAAGCATCGACAGGGGTAGCGTGACCTTGTTGGTGCTTTTGGACATCTCAGCGGCTTTCGATGCGATAGATCATAGCATCCTTTTGGAACGCCTGAGAGGGTTAGGAATCGGAGGCACTGCGCTCCAGTGTTCCGGTCCTTCCTCTCGGGCAGGTCCCAGAGGGTGTTGTTCGGGGACAGCTGCTCCAGCAGAAAGGAGCTTACTTGTGGCGTTCCGCAGTGCGCCATCCTATCCCCGATGCTGTTTAACATCTATATGAAGCCGCTGGGTGAGATTATTCGGAGTTATGGGGCTGGTTGTTATCAGGAGTTATGGGGCTGGTTGTTATCAGTACGCAGATGACACCCAGATCTATTTCTCCTTGTCCTGATTGTCGGCCTCGAATTCCGATGGCATCTCTCCTCTTAATGATTGTCTTAAAGCAGTAATGGGCTGGAAGAGGAGAAACAGGTTGAGATTAAATCTGGACAAAATGGAGGTGCTCACAGTAGCGGCCCCCAAACCAGGAGTTGGGTTGCAACCTCCAGTCCTGGACGGGGTCACGCTCTCCGTTAAGGACTGTGTTCGCAGTCTGGGGGTGCTCCTTGATTCATCGCTTCAGATGACTAGTCAGGTGAATGCGACAGTCAAGAGCGCCTGTTATCAGCTTCGGCTGATACGCCAGCTGTGCCATTTCCAGGAAGTAAAGGACCTCGAGACTGTGGTGCACGCGCTGGTAACCTCTCGTCTAGATTTCTGCAATGCGCTCTACATGGGGCTGCCCTCATGCTTGGTCCAGAAACTTCAGTTGGTACAAAATATGGCAGCCAGAGGGGTCTCGGGAACATCTCGGAGAGACCATATAACTCCAGTATTAAAATCTCTCCACTGGCTGCCTATCAGTTTCCGGGCCCAGTATAAGGTGTTGGTTATTACCTTTAAAGCCCTAAATGGCTTGGGTCCAACTTATCTCCGGAACCGCCTCCTCCCATACAATCCTCACCGCGCAATCCGGTCCTCTGGGAGGAATTTGCTTCAGTCACAAAAATCTAGTCTGTCTGCAACCTCCCAGAGGGCCTTTTCGGTAATCGCCCCCAATTTATGGAATGGCCTGCCGAACAAGATCCGTCAGATGACAAGCCTGAGTAGCTTTAAAAAAGCACTAAAGACGGATCTCTTTCGGCAGGCCTTTCCTGATTAGATCCCGGCCTCAGGAGCTCAGTCTCCTGGCTTTTTAAAATTATGTATATATTTGTTTTTAAATGTGTTTTTAGTTAGAAGGTTTTAATTGTATAGTGTTTAATGTCTTTTTATGGGGGAGGGTGGGGATGGGTGGTGTTTTTAGTCATTATTATAATGTTTTAATTATCTAAAGTCTGAGCTGACGATTTGATCATGGAGAAATATATCTGAGTGTCATCAGCGTACTGATGACACCGAGTTCCATGATTCCGGATGATCTCTCCCAGCAGCTTCATATAAATGTTAAATAGCATATGAATCATGTGTGTGTGTGTATGTGTGTGTTTAAATGTCCTTGCCTCCCCCAACTAGGTAAGACAAAGGGCTAATTCCAATAAAACATATAGTACACATTGCAATTTAGCCTATTTTTTCCTCCCATGACAACACAGCGCAATTACTCCTTGAGTGCACTTCATCCTTTGCCTGCTCTGTAGTAAACAACTGAAACAACTATTGTAGTAACAACTGTAAGGATGAAATTAGATCTCACCTATTGTGTCAGAGTGGTCAGCCAGAGTGGTCTCGGGAACATCTTTGAGAGACCATATAACTCCAGTATTGAAACCTCTCCACTGGCTGCCTATCAGTTTCTGGGCCCAGTATAAGATGTTGGTTATTACCTTTAAAGCCCTAAACAGCTTGGGTCCAACTTATCTCCGGAACCGCCTCCTCCCATACAATCCTAGTAGACCACAAGTTGAACATGAGTCAACAGTGTGATGCGGCAGCTAAAAAGGCCAATGCGATTTTGGGCTGTATCAATAGAAGTATAGTGTCCAGATCAAGGGAAGTAATAGTGCCACTATATTCTGCCTTGGTCAGGCCTCACCTAGAATACTGTGTCCAGTTCTGGGCACCACAATTCAAAAAGGATATTGACAAATTGGAGCGTGTCCAGAGGAGGGCAACTAAAATGGTGAAAGGTCTGGAAACCATGCCTTGTAAGAAGAGACTTAGGGAGCTGGGAATGTTTAGCCTGGAAAAAAGACAGTTAAGAAGCGATATGATAGCCCTGTTTAAGTATTTGAAGGGATGTCACGCTGAGGATGGAGCAGGCTTGTTTTCTGCTGCTCCAGAGACTGGAACACGGAACAATGGCTGCAAGCTCCAGGAACAGAGATTCCACCTCAACATGAGGAGGAACTGTCTGACAGTAAGAGCTGTTCGGCAGTGGAACGCACTCCCTCGGAGCGTGGTGGGGTCTCCTTCCTTGGAGGTCTTTAAACAGAGGCTGGATGGCCATCTGTCGGGGATGCTTTGATTAAGATTTCCTGCGTGGCAGGGGGTTGGACTGGATGGCCCTCGTGGTCTCTTCCAACTCTGCAATTCTATGATTCTATGATTAATCCTCCCCACGCACTCCGGTGCTCTGGGAGGAATTTGCTTCAGCCACAAAAATCTAGGTGGTCTGCAACCTCCCGCAGGGCCTTTTCGGTAATCGTCCCCAAATTATGGAATGGCCTGCCAAACGAGATCTATCAGCTGACAAGCTTGAGTAGCTTTAAAAAAGCACTAAAGACGGATCTCTTTTGGCAGGCCTTTCCTAATTAGATCCCAGCCTCAGGGGATCCTGGCCTAGTTTTGCTGGCTATCGATTTTTTTAATGTGATTTTAGATTAGCTGGTTTTTAAATTTTATACCGGTTTAATATCTTTTTATGGGGGAGGGTGGGGGTGGGTGGTGTTTAGGGATTTTAATCTGTATTGGTATTTTAATTTTTGTAAGTCGCCCCGATTGTTTTTAACAGAGGCGTGGGGTATAAATAAATATTATTATTATTATTATTATTCTTGAGCATTACATGCACAAATATAGGATGGGTGAGGCACCTGGCTTGAAAGCAAAACACGTGAAAAGGACCGAGGGAGTCTTAGCAGGCAACAAAGAAGGCGTCTACAGTGTCTACTCACCTTCCATCCTCCCTCTCCCAACATGTCCACATTATACAGACCCCTATTGCGCGTGACAGGAACCTGGCTGGACTTAGGCTAAGTGAGGCCTAGACAGACAGGCTGCCTGCCAGTGGTGGCCAAAAAAGCCAATGCAACTCTGGGTTGCATCAGCAGGAGCATCGTGTCCCAATGGAGGGAAGGCATAGTGCCACTCTATTCTTCTTCTTTGGTCAGGCCTCACCTGGAAGAGTATGTCCAGTTCTGGCACCACAGTTCAAGAAGGATACTGAGAAGCTGGAACATGTCCAGAGGCGGGCGAAGTCTGGCAACCATAAGCCAAACGGCCCTGTGGCACCTCACTGGTCACATCTTTCCAAGACGAAGAGGAGCCACTGCTGAGCACCCTTTGGGTTCGGCCGGTCAACCAATTACAAATCCATTGAACAGTTAACTTGTCTAGCCCACATTTTACAAGCTTGTTTGCAAGAATGTCATGGGGAACCTTGTCAAAGGCCTTACTGAAATCAAGGTATGCGATGTCCACAGCATTCCCTTCATCTACCTAACCCTAAACTGCATTTTTAAATGCTCAAGTGAAGTTTTAAGATGCTACAATGCTAGAAATGGGGCATAACTTGAAGGGAATCACCATTTGCGGGGGGGGCCAGAATTCTTATTTGAGGGGCAGTGCCCTCACCCCCCCCCTTTACACCCCTGGGGCAGATCTGGCCCAGACAACCCCCTCCTGCCCTGCGATCTCACAAATGGGAAGGACTCCACACTCCCGGCTTCGATGGGCCAGGATGGGGTCCATGTGCTTGCCTCCCCCCGCACTTAGCAAAGCTACGCCCCTTCAGGAGCACCTCCCACCCACCCCGTTGCGGAGAAGCGATGGAGACCTCAGCGCCAGTGCCGCGATCGGCCTGCAGGGGGCGCCCCAGACCGGTCTCAGGGAGGGCAGCCCCCCACTAGGACCCCCCCAATGAGCTCCCCAACACCGATCACCCGGCTACAAATCTTTCAGCTAGACCTCTCCAAATATTTGGCAATTCCCTCACTCCAATGTCCAGTTTTCCCAAAGGCCATCCCTCAAAACAACCCCCCAAAGCCCCCGAAAGCAACCAGGACTGGCCAAAGGTCTCTCCCAGCCATTCCCAATGGGGTTGTTCCTTTCCAGGCTCCTGGGTGAGCTGAGGCCCACAGCGTGCCCACGCCTGGTTCATCCTCCCAACATCCCATCCTAGAAGTGGCTGCTGGGACGTCCCTGGAGGGTGCCGGCGGGTGGAGGGTGGGGGTCACCAGGTGGGAAGCCAGTGTGCCTAGACTCCTGTCCAGCAACCTCCTCTGCTAGGTCTGAGTAGACCCCTGACCCATTCTTCGCTGGTATGCAGAGCCATGCCCTGCCCACTCAGCCAGGGGGTCTGTTCTACCCCACAGAGCTCTTGGAATGGTCAGAGTGGGAAACTCAAACAAATCCACCCCTCTGGGCCACGGTGGAAAGCGATGGAGATCCCCTAAAGGCCAGCCTCCTTCTGCGACACCACCTGCGGTGTTGTGGTAGCCATTTGCATTCTAATGTCTATTTGCTGAATGCTGTTACTTACAATTACTATTTGGGGTCAGACTAGATAGCCCATGAGACTCTGGAAGTCTACAAAGTCTTTTCAATGTTCCTTACTAATCAACTCTATGTTCCAAAAACATATGATATGCTGAGGTAAACAAATTCTTTCTCTAATAGCGGTCGAACTGTACCTAAATGTTCCTAAGCTATTTTGCCTTGTACTTTCTAAACTATCAACAATTGTTGCAGAGAAATTGCTGACACCAAAGAGAAGGAGGAGGGAATTGTTTTGCATACGGTCATTAAACTGTATAAAGGTTTTCTGTAGTCATGACTCGGGATTCTGACTTTTTGGAAGATATTCCAGTCAGGCCCACCGGTGTAATAAAACTTATTTTCCAATCCGTGGGCCTGCTGTTCCATGATTTCTGCATCATAAATGGGGGCTCGTCCGGGATTGAAGCAGCAGGTGATGGAACAGGAGGTGGCATTTGCCTGCTCTAACCGCCGTGGCTGGGAAGGGGCCATGAGCACGCACACTCATTCTGGGCGCCACCAACCATTTGTTGGAAGAACGGGAGTCTGTGCCATGGCTGCCTGAACCGCAACGCGCACAAGGAGAACCCAGTAAACGGAGAAGGAAACTGAGCAGCCCTACCTCCAAAGAAAACAGGCGAGTAAACAAGGGAAATATTGTGGCCCACTCCATAAGAGCAGAAGAGGGGCTTGATCACCCCCTAAAGGGCAACCCGAGTACCCAGATAAGACACAGTGAGGGCGCACTGGTGAAACCGTTGCACCATTGAAGCATTGAGAAAGTGGTAATAGTGTAATATGGGGCAATTTGGGAAAAGTGGGAGGTAGGAACGACTGCCTGTGAATTGGATATATGCAATGTGTGTGTGTGTATGCGTGACTGCCGCGGTTCTTGATACTGGTGTTCATTTCATCTTGCGTGGACCCCTTATCTACTGTCCACGCACTTTTTTTCTTGTTTTTCCCTTGTGTCTCTTGTCTGTGTCTATTTTAGGAGGGTGGACATGGGTGGTGGAGGAAGCAATATTTGCATCCCTAGAGTTGTTTGTTGAAAAAATTGTCCTGATTAAGCCCTCTTTCATAGTAGGATGGCCCAGTGGAGGATCTTTGAAGCTAGATAAAATTTGGTGTATTCCGGTGTGATGGCGTCGCGGGCAGGTTGTGTGTAGCAGGAGCTCCCACAACCCGGCTTGGGGCTTGGCTGATTTCGGACGACTACTGCTCCGAATACACTCCCCCTGGGACGGGGGAGTGAGTGAGTGCTCATTGGGGGTCTATTCCAGCTCCGGTGTTCAACCTTGCAGCAATAAGGGGGGACACAGTCGGAGCTGAGAGGACCGAGAGAGCGGCTCTCCCAACCCCGAGTATCTGCTTCGCGGACCCGCCTAGTGCAGTTCTAGTGACGCCTGCACCTTTTTAGGAACAACAAAGGAAGCATCTTTTTACAATTTAGAAAGAGCCTTCCCAGGCAGATTGGGGTCCGCAAAACCCATCGAGGGAAGTCTCCTAATAAACGAAGTGAGGAAGCTACTCTACGGGCTCCAGAAACCAGTATTTTTTTTCTTTTTCTTTTTTTTTAATTTCCATCGGACTGTAGAGAAGCTGCATAAGCAGGATATACACGGAGCAGAAACAAACTGTGCTGAGCAGAGTGGTGCAGCTTGGAGCGGTATGTGGTGAGCAGCAACAGATTGGAGGTACGAGTGAGACGGAAGGAGTAGGGGTGAGACGAGTGGAAGGAAGATACTGGTAAATAAGAAAGAGAGAGAGAAGGAGAAGAGGGATCGGCGGGGAGAGGAGGTAACGCGACGGTGTGTTGGGGGAAGGAGTACAACGCTTCGAGTCTGAAGGCGAGGAGATGGAGACAGACACGGCAGAGACGGAGGCAGCGCGATAGTGTTGGGAGAAGGAGTACAACGGCCGAGAGTGAGATAGAGATTTGGGAAGAGGAGGCGGAGATACGGTGAAGACAGAGCTAGCGTACAGCGTTCTCCGCGTGAGATAGTGAGACGAGAGGAGGAGACAGAGTTGGCTACAGCGGAGACGGAGGTAGTGACGGTGGGAGAAGGAGTACAACACGCCGAGACCGAGGTTGAGAGCTGGGAGAAGGAGACGGAGGCGTGGTGGAGATGGTGACAGAGTGTTGAGAAGGAGTACAATGAGCAGAGACTGAGAGAGAGAGCGGGGAACGGAGACCGGGTGAAGACAGAGATAGAGTGTTGGGAGAAGGAGTACAACGAGTGGAGGATTGCAACGGTGAGCGGCGAAGGAGAGTAGGAAGACACTAAGAATCAAGACGGTGAAGAAGTCAGAGACGTTGGAACATTCTGAGTGAGCAGACTAAGGGGAATTAAGAGTATAAACGAATATAAATGAAAAGAAACATTGTGTAGTGATATATACCAAAGTTAATTGAATATATAGCTTACCCCCCCAAAAAAAGTGACTTATAAATAACGTTGGGGGGAGGGCTAAGGTAACAGGGCCCAAGAAACTCTGAAGTTGATTGATGTGTATAATGTGTAAAGAGCGGTGGAGGGATAGAATATAGAAAATGCAGAATATAGTTTAAGGTAGCTGACATTGATTTCAGAGTAGCTACATCAGATTAGAAGTCGCGGCCCTGTATCAGTAGTAGTATATTCACTAACTCCCTACTTACTTACCCAGTAATTTGAGTGATATGGTTCAGCCCTAAATGACAAATACTATAAATTGTGAAATATGTACATTGGCTCTCTAGATTAATACTTCATATAAGCTTCAACTATATGTACATATATATGTATAAATAGGCACACATATATATACACATAAGCACTCCAACACAAGATAGTAGATACTTATAGATACAAACAAACATACAGAATAACATACATATACATAAATAATACAAATATATAAATAAGATTCAATATACATTGAAGTGCATATAAACATACGGACATATTGATATAAACACATATACACATATTCTCAGTGCATTTATATTACACTTCACAGTATAGTATTTTATATTACTGTGGGTTAGTGGGTTAGATGCATGGTGTAGAAGGATAGAGAAGCTGAACAATATTAAAACAAGAAAAGGATTAAATAATTAACTATTTAACCAACAGAGACAGAAATACAACAGAATAATAACAACTTAACAATCTTGTAAGGGGGGCAAAAAAAGAGAGAGAGTAAGAGAGAGAGAGAGAGAATATGACATCACAAAGGAAAGCGGCCATGTTTGCACAATCACAAATAGTGACTCAAAGACGTCCTTCTTTTGAAGGCCAACTCAAAACAACAGAGATCACTACGGTATTAATGGAGGAGATGAAGCGAGAAATGAAAAAATTGAGGCAGGAAGTGAGAGAGGAAATGAAAGAAATAAGGGCTGAAATCAAATCAGATATAAAGAAAGAACTGAATAATTTTGGGGAAAAATTAGAGAAACTAACAGAAGATATGAATAAAATTAAGCAAGAAGTAGACAATATTAAGGGAAAATCAAAGGAGCTGGAGGAACACACACAAGGTCTAGTGGAAGAACAAGAGCAGATGAAGAAAACATTAATATTGAACGAGTGTAGATACCGAGAAAAATGTATTAAATTGAGAGGTTTAAAAGAATTGACAAGTGAAGATTTAGAGGAAAGAGTGATCCCGGCTCTAGCTAACTTTGTGGAAGTCCCTGAAGAAGTGATGGATTCTGAGGTGGACAAAATATTCAGAATTAACTCGACAGTAGCAAAAGAAAGAAAGATCTCCAGAGACATGGTAGTAACATTTACAAGAAACAGACTAAAAGACCAAATATTGCAGAGAAATTATACCAACAGGCTAAAGATCGAGGAGAATGAGATCAAAGTTTATAAGGATATACCACCCCAGGTTCTGAAAAAAAGGCAGGAATATAAATTCCTGACACAATAATTGATAAGAAACAACATCATGTATAAGTGGGAAAGAGTGGAGGGAGTATCCTTTACATTCCAACAAAGGAGATATAAGATTAATACATTGAAGAAAGCAAAGGAGTTTCATAAAAAACTAAACAAAGAATTCGGGAAAATAAGAATGCAAGAAAAGGAAAACCGGGCAGAACAGACAACAGAGACGGAGGAAATTGAAGAAGAAAGGCAACGGGAAAAATCAAGAACAGAGGAGATATTAGAAACTGAAGAAGCAACAGAAATTGAAACAGAAGAAGAAGAAGAAGAAGAAGAATTGGACATAGAAGGTGAAAACCCACAAGAAACAGACAACGAAGAAGACTTATAGTAAACAACATAATATTTATATATATATATATAGTTAACTATCTACAAAATAAAATGGATTGTAGAATTTTGTCATGGAATGTAAAGGGACTTAAGTCATAAAAGAAGGCAAATTTTTCATTTTCTAGAAAAGGCGAATAACGATATCACATGCATTCATAGAATCATAGAATCATAGAATCATAGAATTGCAGAGTTGGAAGAGACCACGAGGGCCATCCAGTCCAACCCCCCTGCCACACAGGAAATCTTGATCAAAGCATCCCTGACAGATGGCCATCCAGCCTCTGTTTAAAGACCTCCAAGGAAGGTCAAGAGACTCGTATTAGAAAAACGGATAACAAATACTTGAAGAATCCGAGACTGGGGAAAAATTTTATATCCTCAAGTGATAAAAAGAAAAAGGGAGTAGCCTTATATATAAGTAAAAAATATGAAGCAACGGAAAGATTTAACGATGTTAACGGTCACTATGTAGGAATAGAAGCGAACATTGGAAAATTAAAAGTATTAATAATAGGAGTACATGCTCCGATAGGAAATAAGGACCTCTTTCTCAATAACTTGTCTAAGGAAATTGAAGGGTCAGAGAATGAAAATATCATCATTTTGGGAGATTGGAATGGGGTTATAAACCCAATAATGGATAGACAGTCACACAAACAAATAAAAAAAAATCAGGGGAAGCTACCGAAAAGATTCTTTGAAATGTGTGAGAATCACGGTTTGATGGATGTTTGGCGATGGAAATATGGAAACGCAAAGGGCTACACTTTTTATTCGGACGTGCATCATACCTTCTCAAGAATAGATATGTTTTTAGCATCAAAACACTTACATAAAAATATAAAAAGTATGGATACTCTCCCGAAATGGACCTCGGACCACAATCCCATCCAACTAAAAATACAGACTTATGAGCGAGAAAGGAGTTGGCGCCTAAATGATACACTCTTGATGGACGAAAATATTCTAAGGAAAGCAAAAGAAGTACTGAAGTTATATTTTCTCGAAAACACAACAGAAGATGTGAGTACAAAAATGATCTGGGAAGCCTCCAAGCCTGTTATGAGAGGTTTCTTTATCAAACAGATGGCAGAAAAAAGAAGGGCTGAAGCAAAAAGATTAGAAGAGACAATGCATGAAATATCGATTAGAGAAAATAAATTATTAGACACACCAAAGGATACAGTACTACAACAAGAACTGAACTTACTAAGAAAACAAGTGCAATCGCTGCTGCATAAAGAAATGGAAACTAAACTCAGAAATTTAAGACAACAATATTTCGAATTGGCTAATAAAATGGGGAAATGGATGGCATATAGGCTGAGAATGATTAGAGAGAAGAAATTAATAACAGAAATCAGATATAAAGGAAAATATGAGACAGATTCAAAAATAATTAAGAGAGGCTTTCATGAATACTACGAGAGACTTTATGATGAACCACCTCTAACCCAAAATGGCTACGTGGAAATTAACTCTTACTTAGCAAAGCAAAAGATAAAGACACTCGGTGAATCTCAGAAAGAGTGCTTAAATGCCAATATTACAATGAACGAGATATCGATGGCTATCGGCAAACTAAAGACAGACAAGGCACCCGGCCCAGATGGGTTCACACCATTGTATTACAAAAAAATGGAAGAGGAACTAAGTATCCCTCTACAAAAGACCATGGGGAAGATCATAGAAGAAGGGATACCAACATCATGGAGCGAAGCCTACATAACTCTCATTCCGAAAGAAGGGAAAGACATTAAGGAACCCAAAAACTACAGACCCATTTCACTCTTGAATTGTGACTACAAAATATTTGCACTAATCATTGCACAAAGATTGAAGAAGATTCTATCAGAGGAAATCCACGAAGACCAAAATGGTTTTCTAACCGGAAGATATCCAAGGAACAACATAAGGACAGTAATAAACTTAATTGAACACTATGAACACCATAATGATAAAAAATTAGCTATGATTTTCCTCGATGCTGAAAAAGCATTCGATAGAGTGAACTGGGTATTCATGAAGGAAGTGCTGACTAAAATGGATGTGGGGGAAAGGTTCGCACAGTGGATAGACTCAACATATACAAAACAAACAGCCCAAGTATTGGTAAACAGGGAAAAAACAGAGAAGTTAAACATAAAGAAGGGAACTAGGCAGGGATGCCCGCTATCTCCCCTGTTGTTTATAATGGTCATTGAAATATTGATAGGTAACATCAGAAATAATGACGATATTATAGGCACAAAGGTCAAGGGATACGAATACAAAATCAAGGCATACGCCGATGATATAGTTGTCTTTTTGGATAATCCACTGGAACAAATGGATGATTTGATGAAGACAATCCAAGAATATGCAGGGGTCTCCGGATTTAAAATAAACAGGGAAAAAACAGTAATACTCACAAAGAACATGACTAAAGCTCAGGAACGAGAATTTGCGCAGAAAACAGGGTTCACCATAGAAAACAAAGTAAAGTACTTAGGCATTTGGATCACTAAAAGAAACACAGAACTTTTCAAAAACAATTATGACAAGTTATGGAGTGATATTAAAAGTGATATTATTAGATGGTCCAAACTAAATCTTTCTCTACTGGGAAAAATAGCAGCATTTAAAATGAACATCCTCCCAAGATTCATGTTTATCTTTCAAAATTTGCCGATCATAAACAATGATAAATGCTTCAGGTTATGGCAATCAGAGCTAACAAAATATATATGGTCAGGGGAAAAGCCTCGTATTAAGTGGAAGCTATTATTGGAAAGGAAAGAGAGAGGAGGATGCGCTATGCCAGATCTGCAGTTGTACTTTCAATCATGCACTTTAGTGTGGCTCGAAGACTGGATTCACTTAAACAATAACAAAGCGCTAGCACTGGAGGGATCGGGTAACAGGTTTGGCTGGCATGCGTACCTATGGTACGGAAAAGTAAAAGAAAACAGAGATTTTAATAATCATTATATTAGGAAAGCACTCCTAAAAGTTTGGTTGAACATAAAAAAACAGTCCTATAGGAAAATCCCAGTATGGATATCATCTGAAGAGGCTTTTTTCGGAAGATCTAAGAATAAGAACGAACCCTGGCTCAGATATAAAGATATTTTGCTGAAAGATAAAGGGAGTCTCAGGATAAAAAGTAGAGAAGAACTAGCGGCTGTGGGACATACCCTAAACTGGTTCCTATATAAGCAGTTATTAGAACGATATAAAATGGATGGTAAACTAGAGGGGTTTGAAACAGATCAAAACCTGATAGATAAAATAATATGGGGCAACAAAAAACAACACATAGCTAAATATTACAATACTCTGTTCGAAAGGAAATTAGAAACAGAATATGTAAAAGAACCAATGATAAAATGGGCACAGGATGTGGGACATGTTATTGAACTAGAGAGATGGGAAAAGGCATGGCGGTATACACAGAAATTCACAGCCTCCCAAAGTCTAAAAGAAAATTTTTTGAAAATATTCCACCGTTGGTATTTAACACCGGCAAAGTTAAACAAGATGTATAATAAAGGGAGTAATCTCTGCTGGAAATGTGAACAGGCAAAAGGTACAACTTTTCACATGTGGTGGAATTGCCAATCCGCCAAATCGTACTGGAAAAAAATACATGGAGCGGTGAATGAAATATTAGAAATCAGGTTCCCTATGGAGCCCGAAGTATATCTGTTAAATATGATAGATAAAATCAAGGAAAAAAATAGTAACCTGCAATGGAAGATCATATTATATATGATCTCCGCAGCGAGGCTGCTATATGCTTCCAAATGGAAGACGAAAGAAAACCCTACTCTAGAAGAATGGTTGTTGAAACTCCATGAGATGATGGGGATGGATATATTAACCACCACAATCAAGGGGAAAATGTTAGATGAAGTTAAAGAGGGATGGAAACCTATTAAAAGTTTTTGGAAAAAGAAATGGAGAGGATTGGGGAAAGTTGACTTCTGATAAGATGAAAGGGAAAAAAATAATAACATTTTAAATTACTGCATGGTAGAAACTTAAGAAGCAATTTACTAATATAGTCAAACTAAGCACGGAATGAGGAAGTACAGAATTAGGAGAGCGAGGGTTATGCAAGGTATGGGAATCAGTGATTAAAATAATACTAATCGATGTAATGTACTTTGGTTGGTGATGGGAAGACAAGAATAATATGAGAAATAAGAAAATGGGAATATAGAAATAGAAGAATTCAATATAGTATTGAATTAATACTAGAAATGTGAACAAATGAGTAATGAAGCTCTGTAGTATACGCGTTTTTTTTTAACTTGGATAAAGTGAAAATTATCTATGCTTTGTCTGATGTACAGAGATAACTTGGAATTCTTTAATAAAAAGTAATATAGATAAAATTTGGTGTGTGTATTTTGTAAATGTTGGGGACCCAGAACATCCAAAGCAGATTTAATAAAGGTCTCTGTGGATTAAGATTAAAAAAGAGAGAGAAAGGTAATGAAAACAAGCAGCAACAGAAATAAGTGTGAAGTAATGGTCAGAGAATTAATCAGACCAACAGATAGGAAGAAGGAGGGGGAAGTCATATGCTTGATTTATGAATGTGTAAATGTATTTTAGGTATGTTTAAAAAGAGTGTAGATGTGGTGTCTTGCTGATCTTTATGTATGTTTGTTTTTGTTTTGAAGACTGTAATTATTGGTCAGGTATATAAGTCATTTAAGTGCCTTTTTTGTTTGAATGGTTAATTGTTTAATGTGTAATGTGTAATGTTTTAAGGTGTCAAATGTGGTCATTAAGTAGGAAAAACATTGACTCAGGAGATATAGTGGTCCTTGAATCCCCCCCACAGAAACATGTGACCCAGAAAGCATATTATAATTAAGGTTAAAATTGAGAAGAAATGGATTAGGCTTGATGGAGAAGATCCCAAGAATTGTGAGAGTTGTCAAATGCAGTAAAAGAAAGAAGAGAAATAATCTGACATGCTGTTATGATTGTGAAAAATGCATTCTATATACCAAGAGAGTTTAAGAAAGGAGCAGGGCAGTGAATTTCAGCATATATCCTCCAGTTTGTCATGTTGGAAGACTTTATGTACAGTTGGGAGCTTGTTTGCTTAACATCAAAATATGTTGATTTTTGATATTGTCTAGAAGGGTAAATTATAGTTTTTAAAGTTTTTTAAGTAATTAAGTTTTTTATATAATATGCGTGGGATGAGTCCTTCCTGAGTCTTCATTTGCGAGGAAAAGCCAGAGAGAGTATATATGTATATGTAGTTACCTGTATATTGCTTCTGCAAGTTTCAGTAAAGTATGCAAGCTCCAAATATCCTTAAAAGGGTGTGTCACTTGGAAGCATGTTTAACAATTTTAATGGCTGATAAATAAAATATAACAGCTTTTGGGTGTTTCCAACATATTCTTCCCTTATGGAGGAATAGAAATGTGGAAAATGTTACACTAGAATGTAAAATCTAAATGGCTTTTTTAGAGTAGTTCAGTTGGCAAGAGTTGTCAGGAATGTAATCTATTATTTGCACATAATTCCTGCAAAAACTATACTGATTCTGAATCCTATTAAACTGTTGATATCCTATTGAATCCCCCCCCCCAGTGATTGAAAAGTGCCAAGAGATCCCAAGCCAAGGTTCTGGTAATTAGAAAAGGAAAATTGGCCAATAAATTAAAGCCAGTGTTAGATTCCCTGGGCAAATGACCTGATAGGGCCAATGACCCCCACCGTACATTACAGTGGAAGCGCAGCACCAGCAGCCTTATTATGAAGAAAGGAGGGGCAAGATGGCGACAGACTAATAACTTCTGAACTGTCCTCCCATCACTATCTGGTATTATCACTTCATATACCCCAAAATGCCACCCAATGACAAGAAAAGAATTCAGCTTAGCCCCAGCAATAACGCTAGAACTCAGATGAGATGAGAATTTACTGACTTTTCTCAGTGGCAGCAATGGCAGCTTCTTCGCTCCCTAACACACCACAGAAATCTGAACTAACCTAATAGCTCCTCAAAATCTAAATGTAAACTATTCTTTGGGACAGGGAGAAAACAGAGATAACTTGCTGGCAGTATATTTTACAATAACGCTACTCAGCCCTTCTATTCTTATGTTGCAAAGATTAAAATGCCCAGTACTACAGATGCATCCTGAGCTGACAATTAAATTCCAGCAGCTATGCAAACTCAGCCCAAGGAAAAAACCAGTCTTCACCACCACCTATCTTATTGGATAAGCCAAAGGATGCTCCCTTAACTAAAGAGAAGGGATCCATGCCTGCTTGTGATCCTCATTTTACTGCCCATGCTGCACTGGTTCTTCCAGCCTCCCTACCAGAACAGACAAAGCAGAAAATACAGGAATGTGAATTCCTCCACAGAGGAAGACACAGTTACAGTCATCCCAGTTATTTAAGCAAGATATGTTACCCATTCAGCCGCTGATCTACAGGGCAACTGCCTGACTTCCAACTGACTAGCACAAGGTTCCCCTAATGACCTGGAACTGTATGAATTGAAAAATCCACTACACCTCATATACAAAGAAGCTTCAAGAGATTGTAGAGCTATGTGCTAACACTATGGCTTCACATATGCGAAACTGGCTAGATTGCCAACAGCAGCTACTAACCCTATTCACCACTGAAGAGAGGCGATGCATTACACAGCAAGCAGGAGCAGATAGCTTTGGCCAGAGCTCCCAAGAATCATGCTGATGCTCAAAGGAGGATGCGAGAGAGAGAGAGTGCCATCAGGGCAACCCCGCTGGGATCCTTATTTGCTGGAACAGATAAAGCGCCTCATCCAATATCAGACCCTACTATTAGAAGCCAGGATGGGATAAAAAAGCAAGTTAACATGACTGAAGTCTCAAAAGTACTAGAGGGAGCCCCTGAAGCTCCTGGAGCCTAACTTGAGTGCCTTCTAGGTGCCTATCACCAGTATACCCCCTCAACCCTGAATAACATGAGGATGGTTAACATAACTTTTGTAATCCAGAAGGCATAGTGCATGTGAACAGAAGGTGTAGAGTATGTGAATAGAGATGAGGAAGAGAAGTGAGAGAAGGACTGGAAAATAGACAAGAAACTGGAGTTTCTTGCAGCAGCACTGATGGAGCAGCGTAAAAAGACATGGAGATGTGGAGATGTGGAGATGAAAGAAAAAGCCTGGAAGAGGCAGAGAAGGAATCAATGTGCCTGGTGTGGACTAGAAGGACATTGGCAGCGTGAATACAAAAGACCAGATGGAAGAAGAAGAGAGAGACTGAAATGGAAGAGGGAGGAGACAACTGGCAGACGAAAACACAAGCAGAGGTATTTGCAGAGGCTCCTTTCATCAGAATGACAGAAGCAGAGCTCATTGAATATAACAGACTGGGCACCCTAAATCCAGTGGACTTTATGTTGTGCATATCATCTTCAGAGTTCCAGACAAGTGGAGAGGATGAATCAAACTATCAAAACTCATCTGGCTAAGCTGTGCCAGGAAACCCAGCAAAAGTGGACAGAAAATACTGCCCTTGGCCCTGTTTAGATTCATTATACCCCACATAAGACTACTGGCTTATCCCCATTTAAATTGATGTATAGTAGGCCACCCCAGATTTTGGTTGAGTTAAGGGGGGAACATGCTAGAGTTAGTAAATGTTAGTTAACAACAAGAGGTGCAAATGCTAGATAATGTATTGCAAGCCCAATGCTGTTATGTTAGAAAAACATGCCCCAATCCCCATCACAGAAGTTCACATGTTCCAACCAGGGGATGAGGTGTGGGTTAAGGATTGGAAAAATGACCCCTGACTCCCCGTTGGAAAGGTCCTAAAACTGTCATCCTTTCCACCCCCACAGCAGTAAAAGTAGCTGGTATTAAGCCCTGGATACACTGGACCCGAGTCAAGCGGGCAAAAGGGGGGTGGACTGTGGCTGGGAATCCTAACAACCCTTTACAGATCACCCTGAAGAGGCGGCACCACGAAGATTCAAGCTAGGCTATACTCCACACACACCCGGAAGCTGTGTGGTCTACGTAAGCCAGACTTGCAACTGGAGAGGAAAGAAGATGGAACTGCAGCTGGCCAGATGACTGGAAGTTCCATCAGGCTGCTCAACATATGGTCAGATCCCAAACAAAATTAACCTGCATGCTGTAATGTTGATTTTATTGTCTTATGATATAACTAAAAGGGAGGGCTCTGTTACAAAAGATTTTCAGAAAGCCTATGATTACAATTGGCAACTATTTCAGGGGTGAATTTTTCATTGTTTTCATTCAGGGAGATTAATTTTAATAGACCTAAGATGGTTAAAAGGATGGTTTGTGTTATACTTGTTGGCATTGTTCATTGTTGTTCTGCTATGCATGCTCATCTCATATATCTTTTGTTTCCTGCCTGCTATCGTACACAGATCAATACTAGATATGCTTTGATGGCTTAAATAGGGATTTACTTGTGTGAAATGTATTAATTGTCTTTGAAATTAATCATTTAATTTAAAGGGGGGAATGTGGTAGCCATTTGCATTCTAATGTCTATTTGCTGAATGCTGTTACTTACAATTACTATTTGGGGTCAGACTAGATAGCCCATGAGACTCTGGAAATCTACAAAGTCTTTTCAATGTTCCTTACTAATCAACTCTATGTTCCAAAAACATATGATATGCTGAGGTAAACAAATTCTTTCTCTAATAGCGGTCGAACTGTACCTAAATGTTCCTAAGCTATTTCGCCTTGTACTTTCTAAACTATCGACAATTGTTGCAGAGAAATTGCTGACACCAAAGAGAAGGAGGAGGGAATTGTTTTTGCATACGCTCATTAAACTGTATAAAGGTTTTCTATAGTCATGACTCGGGGTTCTGACTCTTTGGAAGATATTCCAGTCAGGCCCACCGGTGTAATAAAACTTATTTTCCCATCCGTGGGTCTGCTGTTCCATGATTTCTGCATCAGTGTTGCCCATGTTGGCAAATCTTTGCACATGATGCTCCTAATGGTGTTTGTGGCTGTGTTTTTTTCAGGAATAAGCCTGTCAGGGGTGTGAGAGCCTGCCTTGCAGAACCCATGAGTAACAATCATGACTGCCACAAAGGGGTGTCCATCCTCATCAGAAAACTGGGCCAGCTGGTTAGGCCTCCATTATCACCATTTGCGGGTGGGTGGGTGGGCAGAATTCTTATTTGAGGGGCAGTGCCCTCACCCCCCCTTTACACCCCTGGGGCAGATCTGGCCCGGACGACCCCCTCCTGCCCTGCGATCTCGCAAATGGGAAGGACTCCACACTCCCGGCTTCGATGGGCCAGGTTGGGGTCCATGTGCTTGCCCCCCCACCCGCACTTAGCAAAGCCACGCCCCCCTTCAGGAGCCCCTCCCACCCACCCCGTTGCGGAGAAGCAACGGAGACCTCAGCGCCAGTGCCGCGATCGGCCTGCAGAGGGCGCCCCGGACCAGTTTCCCGCGCTCCCTCCTCCGCTCGATGGGGGGGGGGTAGAATCATGGAGTTAGAAGGGACCCCAAGGGACCCCCTCGACTGCCCTGCGGGGAGACACCGTCAGAGCATCCCCCACCCATGGCCATCCAGCCCCTGTTTAAAGAGCTCCAGAAAAGGAGGGGACTCCAAGACATAGAATTATAGAGTTGGAAGGGATCCCCAAGGGCCATCCAGTCCAACCCCCTTCTGCCATGGAGGAATACACCATCAAAGCCCTCCCAGTGACAGATGGCCATCCAGCCTCTGCTTAAACATCTCCAAAGAAGGAGGAGACTCCAATGCCACACTCCCAGGCAGCAGCAACGGATTCCTCTGCCAAACAGCTTTTACTGTCAGGTCTTCCTAATAATGTTTAGGTGGAATCTCTTCTCCTGCAGTTTGAACCCACTGCTCCATGTCCTAGTCTCTGAAGCAGCAGAAAACACACTTGCCCCATCCTCAGTATGATATCCCTCCAAATATTAAAACATGGCTCTCGTGTCCCCTCTCAGCCTTCTCTTCTCCAGGCCAAACATGCCCAGCTCCCTAAGCACTTCTCATAGGGCATCATGGATTCCCACCATTTTGGTCGCCCTCCTCTGGACATGCTCCAGTTTCTCAATATCCTTCCTGAATTGTGGTGCCCAGAACTGGACACAGGATTCCAGGTGAGGTCTGACCAAAGCAGAATAGAGTGGCACCATTACTTCCTGTGATCTGGACACTAGACTCCTATTAATGGGGGTCCCTGTGCCAGACTCTGGCCAGCGGCCGCCACTGCCACCGCAGCGCTGTCGGGCGGACATCCAGCTCATTCCCCTGCCCTCCCTCCCCTGTGGTAGCACTCTTGGGTCCCCCTGAGCCGAGGGGGTCACCCAGTGCCTCCCCCCTCCTGGTGGGGTTCTGCTCAGGAGATGCTGAGTACGCGCGAGTCCCCAAAGGAATGGAGGGAGAGTTGGTGCCCGGTCTCAGGGAGGGCATTAGGCAGCCCCCCACTAGGACCCCCCAATGAGCTCCCCAACACCGATCCCCCGGCTACAAATCCTTCAGCTAGACCTCTCCAAATATTTGGCAATTCCCTCACTCCAATGTCCAGTTTTCCCAAAGGCCATCCCTCAAAACAACCCCCAAAGCCCCTGAAAGCAACCAGGACTGGCCAAAGGTCTCTCCCAGCCATCCCCAATGGGGTTGTTCCTTTCCAGGCTCCTGGGTGAGCTGAGGCCCACAGCGGGCCCACGCCTGGTTCATGTCCATCCTCCCAACATCCCATCCTAGAAGTGGCTGCTGGGACGTCCCTGGAGGGTGCCGGTGGGTGGAGGGTGGGGGTCACCAGGTGGGAAGCCAGTGTGCCTAGACTCCTGTCCAGCAACCTCCTCTGCTAGGTCTGAGTAGACCCCTGACCCATTCTTCGCTGGTATGCAGAGCCATGCCCTGCCCGCTCAGCCAGGGGGTCTGTTCTACCCCACAGAGCTCTTGGAATGGTCAGAGTGGGAAACTCAAACAAATCCACCCCTCTGGGCCACGGTGGAAAGCGATGGAGATCCCCTAAAGGCCAGCCTCCTTCTGCGACACCACCTGCTGTGTTGCCCATGTTGGCAAATCTTTGCACATGATGCTCCTAATGGTGTTTGTGGCTGTGTTCTTTTCAGGAATAAGCCTGTCAGGGGTGCAAGAGCCTGCCTTGCAGAACCCATGAGTAACAATCATGACTGCCACAAAGGGGTGTCCATCCTCATCAGCAAAGTGGGCCAGCTGGTTAGGCCTCCATGATCACCCTTCCGGTCTTAGCAGGAAAGCACTAGTGGAAATTGGTGGGCGCAGTTCGGTCACCACCCACTTACCCAGATGTGTGGGGCTCCTGTTGGCTGCACTGGGCAGGCAGGCAGAACAGAGGCAAAGAGTCCGTGGGGCTGAAAGAAGCGGATCAAGGCCAGCAGCAAACGCGTGGGCTCTTAGTTCAAATTGGCCCCTGGAGTTCTGTCCTCACAGCCCCCATAGGGTATTCTTGGTCCCCTTGGCCACTGGCTGGGAATGCCGCAGTCCCAGTGCCACGGTGCCACTGGGAATGGCTTACTGTTAGGGTCTAAACCCACAGGAGGCTGATGAGGGGAGGGGACCTAGTGCATACTCTGGATGACCACGTTATGCAGTCTGATGCTGAGGCCCTCCTTTGTCATGCTTTGTCGTTCTGGGTCCACACTGTCAAGTCAACTTATGGAGAACCTCTGAATGAGAGACCCCCATGAACATTCTCCCTGTACCCCCTGCCCCATCATCCACAACCCTGCTCAGGTCTTGCAAAGTCAGGGCAGCAGGCTGGGCTTCCTTGACAGGGGGTCAACAGTGTAAATCTACACCCCATTGCCCCATGGCGATTGCAGTATTCCACCCTCCTACTGAATACCTGTGTGGTGTAACCAGTGGAGACCCTGACCCCTTGTGCCGTGGGGGGTTTTTGTGCCCAGGGGCTGCTTCTGACCTCCCAGGGAGTCAAGGGAAGCATTGAAGGCACTGACAAATTGCTATGCACCATCCAAGCGTGCACAACAGTGTGGCTGGGGTCCTATGGGTTAGTCCCAAACAGAGGAGACTCATCCAATCCATTGACTGGTGGGAACTTGATTCCATGGTTCTCCTCCAGTTGGGACTATTTTATTTATTTATTTATTTATTTATTTATTTGTGCAATTTCTATGCAGCCTTTCTCCCAAAGTGGGACCCAAGGTGGCTCACAGAACAGTTAAAATCACAATTAAAAGCAATTAAAATGTACAAAGTAAAAAACAGAGAAAAACAATGTTAAAACACACCCCAATAAAAGCCACAATTATACAGAAAAACCTTCCCCTGAAGAGTTTAAACCTTTGCAGGTTCATATCAGGAGATACAATCTTTCAAGTAGTTTGGACCCAAGCCATATGGGGCTTTATGGGTCAAGTGGACCACAAGCAGAACATGAGTCAGCAATGTGATGCAGCAGCTAAAAAAGCCAATACGATTCTAGGCTGCAGTAATAGGAGTATAGTGCCTAGATCAAGGGAAGTAATAGTGCCACTGTATTCTGTTTTGATCAGACCTCACCTGGAATTCTGTGTCCAGTTCTGGGCACCACAATTCAGGAAGAATATGGACAAGCTGGAATGTGTCCAGAGGAGGGCAACCAGGATGATGGGAGGTCTGGAAGCCATAATGCCCTATGAGGAGCATCTTAGGGAGCTGGGTATGTTTAGCCTGGGGAAGAGAAGGTTAAGAGGTGACATGATAGCCATGTTTAAATATTTGAAGGGATGTCATACTGAGGATGGAGCAAGCTTGTTTCCTGCTGCTCCAGAGACCAGGACATGGAGCAATGGGTTCAAACTACAGGAAAAGAGATTCCACTTAAACATTATTAGGAAAAACTTCCTGACAGTAAGAGCTGTTCAGAAGTGGAATCGGCTGCTGCCTCAGAATGTGGTGGAGTCTCCTTCTTTGAAAACTTTTAAACAGAGGCTGGATGGCCATCTGTCAGGAATGATTTGATCGGGTGTTCCTGCATGGCAGAACGGGGTTGGACTGGATGGCCCTTGGGGTCTTTTCCATCTCTATGATTCTAGGATTCTATTCCAGATGAGGTCAAGCAGCCAGTCAGGAAGCAGAAATAACTTCTTCCTGTGTGAATATCTGGTTTATGGCACCCTTGCCAAACTCTCTGACTTGGAGCAATTAATAAATTTTTACTGCCCAAATATCGTATCCTACATTTCTCCCTGTTCAAAATTTATTTTGTTAGTTTTGGCCCAGCTTTGTAATCTTTTAAGGCGGTCATTTTGGATTCTGATCCTGTCCTCTGGCGTATTAGACACCCCTCCTAATTTGGGGTCATCTGCAAACTTGATCAGCATGCCCTCTCATGTTCCCTCATCCAAGTCATGGATCAAGATGTTGAATAGCACTGGGCCCAGGACAGGACCCTGGGGCACCCCACTGGTCACCTCTCTCCAGGATGAAGAGGAGCCATTGGTGACTACCCTTTCGGTTTGGTCAGTCAATCAACTGCAAATCCACCTAACAGTTGCCTTGTCTAGCCCACAGGTTACTAACTTTTTAATATCATGGGGACCTTGTCAAAAGCCTTACTGAAATCATGATACACTACATCCACAGCATTCCCTTCATCTATCAAGTTGGTAACTCTATCAAAAAAAAAAAAGAGAGATGAGATTAGTCTTGCATGACTTGTTTTTGAGAAACTCATGTTGACTTTTAGTGATCGCAGCATTCCTTTCCAAGTGGTTACAGGCGGGAATTATTTGGGTCTTCCTTCCCCCCACCTTTTTAAAGATGGGGGACAACATTTGCCCTCCTCTCGTCTGCTGGGACCTCTCCTGGGATTTCTCAGAGATTATTGCCAGTGGTTCTTTTATTTCTCCTGCCAGTTCTTTTAGTACCCTTGGATGAAGTCCGTCTGGCCCTGGAGACTTGAACTCACTTATACTGGCCAGGTATTTACGAACTCCCTCTTTACCAATTTCCCTTCTGCATCATCTCCTCCATCTTCCCCAGGTTGAGCACTGTTCTCCTTTTGGGAAAAGACCGAGGCAAAGAAGGTGTTAAGAAGTTCTGCCTTTTCTTTGTCCCATTAGCCTTTCGCCATCTTCTCCTCCCAGCGGCCCTACCATTTCCTTGTTCTTCCTTTTGCTAGGGACATACCCCCAAATCCCCTTTTTATTGTTTTTCACCTCTCCAGTAAGCCTGAGCTCCAGCTGAGCCTTGGCTTTTCTGACTTTCCCCCTACATGAGCTGGCTATTTGTTTGAATTCTTCTTTGGTGATTTTCCCCCTTTTCCCATTTCTTGTACATTTAAGTCTTAGCTCAGTTGAAATTTGCTTAGACATCCATCCTGGTTTCTTTGGATGCCTCCCCTTTTTCCTCCTCATTGGAACTGTTTGAAGTTGTGCCTTCAATATCTCACTTTTAAGAAACTCCCATCCTTCATGAACTCCTTTATGTTTTAGTATTTCTGACCATGGGATCACCCCCAGAAATTCCCTACGTTTTCTGAAATCAGCTTTCTTAAAGTCTAGAAGGCATGTCTGACTATGCTTGGCTTTCCCTTTCCTCTGTATCACAAACTCCTGGAGAACATGGTCACTCCACATAAGGACCCCACCACTTCCACACCATTAACCAGGTCGGCTCTGTTGGTTCACTATGAACGCTAAGAGCTGTTCAGAAGTGGAATCCGCTGCTGCCTCGTAGTGTGTTGGAGTCTCCTTTTTAGCGGTTTTTAAACAGATGGACGGCCATCTGTCATTGGGAATGATTTGATTGCGTATTCCTGCATGGCAGAAGGAGGTTGGACTAGATGGCCCTTATGATTCTAAGATTCTATGATTCTTGGGAGAGATGATTTGTGTGCATGTGTGTTTACATGTGTTTTTGTTGGCATGCACTGTCATGGTTGGCGCACTAAATCTCTGAGTATATACAGAATATATAGGCAGCAAAAGAAATGTAGCAGAGTCTTTTTATTTTCTCTCTCTCTCTCTCTCTCTGGCTTTTCTTTGCAAACGAAGATTCAGGAAGGACTGATCCCACGCTTTCTGCAAGCGCGCTGATGACTAAAAAGGCCAATCCGAGATAGACAAGTCCGGTTGCAAAAAGCACAGCAGAAGGTCTCCTTGGGTGATGTTTTTGGGTTGTGATTTTTTCTGCGTTGTCGTTTCTCTTCAAGACTTGTTCGGTGTGAGTTCTCAAATAAGGCTGCAGCATTGTGGATAGTGCGTCTCCATGCCTTCTGATGTGAGGCCAGGGCGGACCACTGTTGGTGATCAATTTGGCCGAGCCTGAGATGTTGTTTCAGGGAGTCCTTGTATTGCTTTTTTGGAGCACCCCTCTTACGCTGACCCGTGGCGAGTTCACTGTAGAGTATTTTGGAAAGCGATGGTCCTCCATCCTAGAAACGTGCCCTGCCCTGCCCAGCGCAGCTGTGTTCTCAATATCATGGCCTCAATGCTGGTGATCCCTGCTTGCTCAAGGACAACAACATTCGTCACATAGTCAGTCCAGTGTGTATTTAGGATTGTGCGTAGACAGCGCTGATGAAAGCGCTCGAGGAGTCGTAGGTGGTGGCGATAGGTGACCCATGTTTCAGATCCATAAAGGAGGATAGACAGTACGATGGCTCTATACACACTGATTTTTGTGCTTTGCCTCAGGTGTTTATTGCTCCAGACTCTTTTGTGAAGTCTTCCAAATGCACTATATGCCTTTGCTAATCTGTGATCGATCTCTTTGTCAATCTTGGCATCTGAGGAGATGATGCTTCCCAGGTAGGTGAACTGCTGAACGGACTTGAGCACTGATTTGCCGACGGCAATGTGGGGATGGTGGTGTTCGTCCTGTGGTGCAGGCTGGTAAAGAACTTCTGTTTTCTTCAGGTTGACTTCTAGCCCAGACAGCTCTGCAGCTGTTGCAAAGCAGGATGTTAGGCGCTGCAGAGCTGCTTCTGTGTGGGCAACAAGGGCAGCATCCTCAGCGAAGAGCAGTTCATGGATTAGATAGAGTCTTAGTGTGAGCCCTCAGACGGCTTAAGTTAAACAAGCTACCATCAGTACGGTAGCGTATATAGATGCTGTCGTCTTCTTCAAGCTCTGCCATAGCCCTTTGGAGCATCGTGCTAAAGAAGATTGTAAATAAAGTTGGTGCAAGAACACAACCTTGCTTCACTCCATTAGTTATTAGAAAGGGCTCTGAAAGAGCATCGCCATATCTGACTTGACCACGCTGGCCCTCGTGTAGCAAGATAATCATTTTAAGGAATTTGGGGGGACATCCTAGTTTTTCCAGGATCTGCCACAGACCTTTTCTACTTACAGTGTCAAAGGCTTTGGTGAGGTCGACAAATGTTACATAGAGACCCTTGTTCTGCTCCCTACATTTCTCTTGCAGTTGCCTAAGGGCAAATACCATGTCTGTAGTACTCCTATTGGCTCTGAAGCCACATTGGCTTTCAGGGAGAAGTTCTTCTGCAATAGCAGGAACTAACCTGTTCAGGAGTATCCTTGCAAGGATTTCTCCAGCAATAGAGAGCAGTGTTATGCCTCGATAGTTTGAGCAATCGAATTTTGCTCCTTTTTTCTTGTATAGGGTGATGATGACTGCATCTCGGAGGCCTGATGGCAGTTCCCCCTTTTCCCAGCAATTCACAAGGAATTCGTGGAATTTATCATGGCGTACATGACCTCTGTGTTTCCAAACTTCAGGTGGGATTCCATCAATCCCAGCTGCCTTGCCGTTTTTCATCTGCTGTATGGCCTTAAGGGTCTCTTCCAAAGTGGGAGCTATGTCCAATTCATTTTTCATTGGTTTTTGTATCATATGTTGGATAGCTGAGCCTTGGACTACTCAGTTGGCGCTAAAGAGACTTTGAAAATGTTCAGCCCAACGATTTAGGATGGAGGCTTTATCAGTAATTAATGTTTGACCATCTGTACTGTATAAGGAGCTTTAGGTCCAAACATTGCTTTAAGAGCTTCATAAAATCCTCTATGATCACCCAGATCTGCACAGCGTTGTGTCTTTTCTGCTATATTGATCCACCACTTGTTCTGCATGTCTCGGAGTTTTTGTTGTAGTTTGCTACATGTGAGGCGGAAAGCTGCTTTTCTTATATGGCAGGTTGGCTGGGCGAGGTATGCCTGGTGAGCAGCTCTCTTCCTTGCCAACAGCTCCTGGATCTCTTGGTTGTTTTCATCAAACCAGTCTTGATTTTTCTTGTGGGAGAACCCGAGGGATTCTTCCGCAGACTGGAGGATACTGTTTTTGATATGTTGCCAAAGCACTGTAGGAGAAGGATCTGTAGGATGGTCTTCAAGTTTCGTTTGTAGGTTTGCCTGGAAGTTGTCTCTCATGGTAGCTTGTTGAAGATTGTTGACTTGGAGTCTCCTCTTTAAGATGCCACCCCTCTTAGGTTTGAACTTAAAATGAAGATTTCATTTACCGTATATTCCGGCGTATAAGACGATTTTGAGCACTCAAAAGTGCCCTCCAAAATCGACAGTCGTCTTATACACTGGATATACTTTGCTTTACCTGCCTGCCTATCTCCTGCCTCTTCGCAAACGGAGCGAAGAGGCAGGAGACGGGGCAGGGGCTGAAGCAAAGTGTTCCTCCCTTCCCCCCGCCCACCCCCCGCGCATCCACCCCCCTTACCGAAAGCCGGGGACCTGCGACTTTCGGGAGGGGGTGGTGGCTGGGAAGACCCCTCTTCCCTTCCCCCTGCCCACCCCCCATGCATCCATCCCCCTTCCCGAAAGCCACGGACCCGCAACTTTCGGGAGGGGGGGTGGCTGGGAAGACCCCTCCTCCCTTCCCCCCGCCCACCCCCCGCACATCCACCCCCCTTCCCAAAAGCCGTGGACCCGCGACTTTCGGGAGGGGGGTGGCTGGGAAGCCCCCTCCTCCCTTCCCCCCGCCCACCCTCCGCCCATCCACCCCCCTTCCCCAAAGCCTCGCTTTGGAGAGGGGGGGTGGCTGCGAAGCCCCAGCCACCCACCCACCCTCCGCCCAGCCTCCCCCCTTCCCCAAAGCCTCACTTTGGAGAGGGGGTGGCTGCGATGCCCCCTCCCCCCAGCCACCCACCCAGCCACCCACCCTCCGCCCAGCCACCCCCCTTCCCCAAAGCCTCGCTTTGGAGAGGGGGGTGCCTGCGAAGCCCCCTCCCCCCACCCACCCACCCTCTGCCCAGCCTCCCCCCTTCCCCAAAGCCTCGCTTTGGAGAGGGGGGTGGCTGCGAAGCCCCCTCCCCCCAGCCATCTACCCACCCTCCGCCTAGCCACCCCCTTCCCTAAAGCCACGCTTTGGAGAGGGGGGTGGCTGTGTAGCCCCCTCCCTTCACCCCCCCAGCCAGCTGGCCATCCCGCATTCCCCAACCCACCAAGAGACTGGGCAGCCTCCTGTGGGTTGGGGAATTGGGGGTGGAGGGAGCCCAGAAGGAGGGATGGGGCTGTGGAGTTAAATCTAGATTCGCTCCCACTCCCTTGACGGTCGGGAGAGGGGGCGAATCCCAGGGTTTGGCTCCATGGTCCCGCATCCTCCCTATGGAGCCAAACGGGGCATGTTCGCCCATATCCTCCACCTTCGAGTCCAGTTTGACTGGAAGGTTGAAGAGAGGGGTGAATGTTGCCCTGCCAGCTGATCCTGTTCGCTTTCCCAACTCACGAGGAGATCCTCATGAGTTGGGAAACAAAGAGGATCAGCTGGCAAGGCTCCCCCAGCCAGCCAAATTGGGAGGTGGTGGTCTTATCTGGCGAATATATGCCTAGGCCTAGATTTTTGGCTGGAAATTGGGGGGGGTCTTATACGCCCAGTCGTCTTATACGCCAGAATATACGGTACATCTGACGAGGCGATGATCTGTTTCGCATTCTGCACTGGGCATCACTCGGGGATGATGGACATCACGAATGTCTCTCTGGCGGACAAGAACATAGTCAATGAGGTGCCAATGTTTGGATCGGGGATGCATCCAGGTTGTCTTCAAGCTATCTTTCTGCTGAAAGATTGTGTTTGTAATAGTCAGCTGTTGTTCTGCACAGAACTCTAGCAGGAGGCGTCCGTTATCATTGCAATTTCCAACATCATGCTTGCCTAAGACACCTTTCCAGGTTTCAGAGTTTTTTCCTACTCTGGCATTGAAGTCACCAAGGATAATAATTTTCTCTTCTTCAGAGATTTTTTTGTATGAGGTGGAGTAGGTCTGTGTAGAATTTGTCTTTCTCTACAGGGTCGGCTTGCATAGTTGGGGCATATATACTAAAGAGAACAACATGTGGGAGGCGTAAGGAAATAATGCGATCAGAGTGTCCTGTTGGCAAGGTTTCGAGTTTGGAGGCAATGGAGTTTTTAATCATGAAGCCTACTCCTGAAAGATGTTTTTCGGTTTTGGGTTTGCCAGACCAGTAAAGTGTGTAGCCGGAGCCGTGTTCTTTAAGGCTGCCTTCCTCATGGAGATGAACTTCACTAAGAGCAGGGATGTCAATATTAAGCCGTGATAGTTCAAGGGCTATTAGGGCAGAACGACGCTCAGGCCGTCTACTATTTTCAGAGTCTCGCATGGTTCTGATGTTCCAGCATGCAAGCGTCAGTTTATTTACACCTTTGGAGGCCGGTGTGCGCCTTTCTTTCTTTGCCTTGGTTTGACCGCATCAGAAGATTCCCGTTGGCCGCGGCTAGCCAACCAGGTAGTTGGGGATGAGCTTTCGTTAGGCCACCTTTTCTAGGCCCCTCTCCATATGGAGCAAGCAGTGCATCATCTCCTCCATCTTCCCCAGGTTGAGCACTGTTCTCCTTTTGGGAAAAGACCGAGGCAAAGAAGGTGTTAAGAAGTTCTCCCTTTTCTCTGTCCCCTGTTAGCCTTTCGCCATCTTCTCCATGCAGTGGCCTTACCATTTCCTTGTTCTTGGAAGAGGATGTGGCTGCCTTGCTTGGTGCCAGCGGCTGGGCTCTTGACCTTTTGAGGTCCCTCGGGACGAATGGGCTGTTTTGTGGTGACGGCGTGCTAGGCTGCCGCTCTTTCTTGCCAGGGGGGCTGTGCGAGTGTCTTCCCCACAGCCATCATCCAGAAATGGCACGTGATGGCCAGGCCAGCAGGATGTGTGTGTTTGGGCTCCTGCACAGCCGTTGTTTCCTCTTGTGGGCCCTCGAAGCCGTTGCTGTTCAGGGAGAGAAGCACAGGTGCCTGGTGGCCCTGGCCACGTGTGCCATGGCCTGCAGGCAAAGGCTGGCCTCCTTCAGTGGCCGCCTGGGACGTGGCCTTGGCTTCCCCTTGGCTCCCTTTGGCTGGTGAGTGGCCAGGCAGTTTGCTCTTGTTCCTCTGCTGCCTTCCTTTCAAAAATTGTGCCCGAGTCAGCCAACAAGAACAGTTTCCCAATAAAGCACGGAGACTCATCCAGCGCCTCTGCCTTCCCTGCTCTGGAATTCTCAAAAATTATTGCCAGTGGTTCTTTTATTTCTTCTGCCAGTTCTTTGGATACCCTTGGATGAAGTCCGTCTGGCCCTGGAGAATGGAACTCATTTATTCTGGCCAGGTATTCCTGCACTCCCTCTTTACCAATTTTGTGTGCATTTACCTTCTGCATCATCTCCTCCATCTTCCCCAGGTTGAGCACTGTTCTCCTTTTGGGAAAAGACCGAGGCAAAGAAGGTGTTAAGAAGTTCTGCCTTTTCTTTGTCCCATTAGCCTTTCGCCATCTTCTCCTCCCAGTAGCCCTACCATTTCCTTGTTCTTCCTTTTGCTACGGACATACCCCCAAATCCCCTTTTTATTGTTTTTCACCTCTCCAGTAAGCCTGAGCTCCAGCTGAGCCTTGGCTTTTCTGACTTTCCCCCTACATGAGCTGGCTATTTGTTTCAATTCTTCTTTGGTGATTTCCCCCTTTTCCCATTTCTTGTACATTTAAGTCTTAGCTCAGTTGAAATTTGCTTAGACATCCATCCTGGTTTCTTTGGATGCCTCCCCTTTTTCCTCCTCATTGGAACTGTTTGAAGTTGTGCCTTCAATATCTCACTTTTAAGAAACTCCCATCCTTCATGAACTCCTTTATGTTTTAGTATTTCTGACCATGGGATCACCCCCAGAAATTCCCTACGTTTTCTGAAATCAGCTTTCTTAAAGTCTAGAAGGCATGTCTGACTATGCTTGGCTTCCCCTTTCCTCTGTATCACAAACTCCTGGAGAACATGGTCACTCCACATAAGGACCCCACCACTTCCACACCATTAACCAGGTCGGCTCTGTTGGTTCACTATGAACGCTAAGAGCTGTTCAGAAGTGGAATCCGCTGCTGAGGGATTCTTCTGCAGACTGGAGGATACTGTTTTTGATATGTTGCCAAAGCACTGTAGGAGAAGGATCTGTAGGATGGTCTTCAAGTTTCGTTTGTAGATTTGCCTGGAAGTTGTCTTTCATGGTAGTTTGTTGAAGATTGTTGACTTGGAGTCTCTTCTTTAAGATGCCACCCCTCTTAGGTTTGAACTTAAGATGAAGATTTAGTTTACATCTGACAAGGCGATGATCTGTTTGGCATTCTGCACTGGGCATCACTCGTGTATGACGGACATCACGAATGTCTCTCTGACGGACTAGAACGTAGTCAATGAGGTGCCAATGTTTGGATCGGGGATGCATCCAGGTTGTCTTCAAGCTATCTTTCTGCTGAAAGATTGTGTTTGTAATAGTCAGCTGTTGTTCTGCACAGAACTCTAGCAGGAGGCGTCCGTTATCATTGCAATTTCCAACATCATGCTTGCCTAAGACACCTTTCCAGGCTTCGGAGTTCTTTCCTACTCTGGCATTGAAGTCATCAAGGATAATAATTTTATCTTCTACAGGGACTTTTTGTATGAGTTGGCGTAGGTCTGTGTAGAATTTGTCTTTTCTCTACAGGGTCGGCTTCCATAGTTGGGGCATATATACTAAAGAGAACAACATGTGGGAGGCGTAAGGAAATAATGCGATCAGAGTGTCCTGTTGGCAAGGTTTCGAGTTTGGAGGCAATGGAGTTTTTAATCATAAAGCCTACTCCTGACAGATGTTTTTCGGTTTTGGGTTTGCCAGACCAGTAAAGTGTGTAGCCGGCGCCATGTTCTTTAAGGCTGCCTTCCTCATGGAAGCGAACTTCACTAAGAGCAGCGATGTCAATATTAAGCCGTGATAGTTCAAGGGCTATTAGGGCAGAACGACGCTCAGGCCGTCCACTATCTTCAGAGTCTTGCATGGTTCTGATGTTCCAGCATGCAAGTGTCAGTTTATTTACACCTTTGGAGGCCGGTGTGTGCCTTTGTTTCTTTGCCTTGGTTTGACCGCATCAGAAGATTCCCGTTGGCCGCGGGTAGCCAACCAGGCAGTTGGGGATGAGCTTTCGTTAGGCCACCTTTTCTAGGCCCCTCTCCATATGGAGCAAGCAGTGCTCTCCTTAAAAAAGGCTGCTTGGTCATTCAGGATGCTGCCGAACAAGTCTGTCATCTCCCGGGTCAGCCTCGAGCGACCAAAGTCCTGAACCGCCTGCATGCAGGGTTGGGGCTGCGGCTTCCAGTGCACCTGCTGGTTTCGTCCCTTGCCAGTCGCTACAGGGCTTTTTTTGGAAATGGATTTGTCCTTCGAGCCTGTGCAATGGATTTTTCTGGTGGAGCGCAGCGTGCACAGAACTGGCCTCACCCTTTAAACCAGAGATTCATCTGCCGTGGCCTTGCAAGCATGGACGTGGCAGCGAGGTCCTCGGGCCGTAGGTTTGATTAGAGTTTCCTTCTCTTAGATGGTTGACCTTACAGGGTTGGACGAGCACCATCTGCCCGGGTTTGGGATTAGAGTTTTCCTTCTCCTAGGACGGTTGCCACAAGGCTAGAGAGCCCATCCTGCCCTTTGACGCTCTTTGTCAGACCCTTCAGTTTTGACCTGTCTGGCATGGGAGACCCTACCAGTGGCTATTATGCCACCGCCAGCATAGCTCAAAACATCATTAGGGTACGCAAGCCTCTCTCCCACGACAAGGGGGCGTCAATGGAGAACAAGAACTAATGGATTCAAATGACAAGAAAAGAGATTCTACCTAAACATGTCTTGGGTTGTCTCCCTGGGGCAAAGATCTGTGACGTGATGGAGCAGCTAACAAGACTCGTCAAGCCTACGGATCATTACCCCTTCCTTTTGGTCCATGTGGGAACCAACGATACTGCAAGGCACAGCTTTCCCAACACCAGAAGAGATTATGAGGCTCTGGGGAGGAAGATGAAAGAAATGGATGCACAGGTTGTCATCTCGTCTCTTCTGCCAGTTGAAGGAAATGGTCCAGGAAGAGAAAGGAAAATAGCCGACGTAAACAACTGGCTCTGTAGATGGTGTCACCGAGAACAATTTGGATTCTTGGACCATGGACTGTGCTTCCATGAGGGGGGACTTCTGGCAAGAGATGGGGTGCATCTCACACCAGTTGGCAGAAACGTTTTTGCCAACAGTCTCAAGAATTTGATCAGGAGGGCTTTAAACTGAGTCAAATGGGGAAGGGAGACAGTATTCTGGAAGGCAAAAGGGCTGGAGAAAATAGTCAAACTGTCATAGAGGGAACAAGGCAAACAGCGCAAGGACCCAACAGTGGGAGGCAAAAAAACTTGCACAGGGAGCAAGTAAAGGGAACACATGGTCTTAGATGTCTCTACACTAATGCACAGAGCATGGGAAATAAGCAAGATGAACTAGAACTCCTTGCACTACAAAACAAATATGATATAATAGGCTTTACTGAAACCTGGTGGGACGAGTCTCATGATTGGAATGTAGGAATAGAGGGGTATAACCTTTATAGGAGAAACAGGCCAAACAGGAAAGGAGGAGGAATAGCATTATATGTCAGGGATATTTACACCAGTGAAGTGATCCATGACATCAATACTGGAAGCCAGGTGGAGAGCATCTGGATAAAAATTAAAGGGGAGGGAAACAACAGGGATGTTATTGTGGGACTCTACTACAGACCCCCAAATCAGACGGAGGAATTGGATGTTGCCTTTCTAGAACAGATGAACATACATGCAGAAAGGAGAGATGTAGTAGTGATGGGTGACTTCAACTATCCTGATATTTGCTGGCAATCTAACTCAGCCAAAACTACAAGGTCTAGCAAATTCCTTACATGCCTGGAAGACAATTTCATGGTCCAAAAGGTGGAAGAGGCAACAAGGGGGTCAGCTATTTTAGATCTGATCCTAACCAACAGAGACGACCTGGTTAATGGGGTGCAAGTGGTGGGATCCTTAGGTGAGAGTGATCATGTTCTCCTGGAGTTTGTTATACAATGGAAAGGAGAAGCCAGGCATAGTCAGACACGCATTCTTGACTTTAGGAGAGCTGATTTCAATAAACTCAGGGAAATACTGGGGGTGATCCCATGGTCAGGAATACTAAAAGAGAAGAGACCTCAAGACGGATGGGACTTTCTCAAAAGGGAGATACTGAAGGCACAATTTCAAACAGTACCATTGAGGAAGAAAAATGGGAGGTGTCTCAAGAAACCAGGATGGATGACTAAAGAACTTTCAAGGGAGCTAAGTTTTAAACGGAACATGTATAGGAAATGGAAAAGGGGGGAAATCACCAAAGAAGAATTCAAACAGATAGCGAACACACGTAGGAGTATAGTCAGAAAAGCTAAAGCGCAGAATGAGCACAGGCTTGCTAGAGATGTTAAGAACAATAAAAAGGGGGGTTTTTTGGGTACGTCCGCAACAAAAGGAGGAAGAAGGAAATGGTAGGGCCGCTACGTGGAGAAGATGGCAAAATGCTAACAGGGGAGAGAGAAAAGGCAGAATTACTCAACACCTTCTTTGCCTCAGTGTTTTCAGAAAAGGAAAAGGGTGACCAACTTGAGGATAAAGGAACAGAGGACACAATAGGGGAAATCCAGCTCAGAATAAGCAACAAGGTAGTACAGGAATACCTTCTTAATCTAAATGAATTTAAATCTCCAGGACCAGATGAACGTTTTAATATGCATTTTTAAGGAAACATCTTTATTGTCCTTGATTTGTCTGCTTGACTGGGTGATTCAGAACACATACAAATGCAAATTGAGCTTGGTCAGTCTTCCCTAGGCTAACTCTGCTTACTTTAAAGGAAACTTTTCTTAAGGAGATATTCCTAAAGGGCTTGCTCCCTGGAATCTTTAATAAATTTTTAATTTTTATACTCATACACCCCAACATCTATGGTAACTATAGAATTCATCTCCAGCAACACATTTTCAAATGAGTTGATTTTCTCCCTGTCAGCTTTCTGCAATGTCCAGCTTTCACAACCATACATAGAAATGTGAAATACAATGGCATGGGCCATCCTAACGTTAACATTTAATAATATATCTTGGTATTCTAGGATCTTGTCTCATTCTTTCATAGTCCTTCCCAGTCCTAAAGCTTGTCTACACTATTAAAAACCTTAAATCCCTCTGCAAATTTCCCTGAATCTGGGGTGATCAGGTCAGACGACATACGGCCTTTCCCTGAATCTGGGGCGATCAGGCCACATGTCACATGGCCCAGATTCAGGGCATTCTGGGTTATTTTACCTAGATGCAGAGTTCTGACAATTCGGGGCTTTCTTCACATTTTTGTCTGCTGCTGCAGCTGCTGTCACAACTACCACCACCATGACCATTTTAAAGCTCAGGAGGCAGTTCCTGGCCAAAGGGAGATTTTAGCCCTTTCCCTGGCTTGGCAGCGTGTAAAAGTATGCTTGCATGTATGATTGTGTGTATGTATGTGTTCCTGTCGATTCTAGAGAAGCAAGGCCTTAAAAGACCCAAATAAAATGGATGCCGCGCAGAGCATTGCTAAGAGGTGTATCCTGGAAGTTGGACCAAGAAATAAGGAAGACTTGGCAGACGAAGCGAAAATGTTAACCAAGCAGAACTTGAACGATTTTACTTGTCAGCTTGGCCTGTGGAAGTTTGGTACAAACAGAACTTCCCAGTGGACTGCTGACCATGCATAACATGGAGAATACCAGCTGTCGGCATAATTGAGGGAGTTCTTTGCGAGCACAGAACATACCTTGCTCTGCCTAAGGAACTGCTCCAACCTGAAAAGCCTGCCTTTCTCAAGGAAAGAGATGAAGAAGGTGTAAGAGCTGGGGCATTTCCAGCTTTGCTTTCATGGTTCCTGAACCCGCGGCAACGGGCCATCCGGCCTTCGTGGATCACTGGATTCAAGAGGGTCGTATGTATGTCTGTGTGAGTGTGTATGTGAATGGAAAAGAGCTCTTGACATTTAATTGAATGTTTAATGTCTGATGTCTAAATAAATGTTACATGCATAGTGACTGAAAACCAAATTTGGTCTCTCTGTGCCTTTTTGCCTGTCACTTGTCTTGGAAAATCTTAATCACTACCTGATTAAAAGGACCTTTATGTGGTCATAACAAGCGCTGCCTTCGTCCACTCTCCGCTTACCTGCAGGAGAGCAGAAGAGTGGGCAGAGGCTGCTGGGATATTGCAACCTGTGCATGCAATGGGCTGCATGACAGTTAAGGAGTTAAAAGTGCATGTAAGGGGGCACTCTTTAGGTAATTTCCCATTTGTCTGTTTTAGGACACCTCTACTCTTCTCTGAGCAGGTACACACGTTTCTTTGTTCTGAGAGAGCAGCCACGGGGATACTTCTCTTCTCCACTCTTTTTTCTTTTATCTTTTAAGATGGAGCTTATCTTAGCTAGAGCTCTTGTAGTGGACAGCATGTACAAATATATTTTACTTCATTGCTTGCATATCCTTGGATGGCTGTACCTGTGTATTTCCATGCACTCGGCCGAGTTTCAGTTTCCTTTGTTTAAATGGTGGGAAACCCATCTCAGCTTTGTTTAAATACTCCTTCAGGACACAAAATACAGTATAAACATTAGCCCCAAACAATAGCAAAGGGTGCAACTGTGGATGCCATTCGGCCAATCTCTCTGCTCCCGCTTCCCCTCCAGATCGGACTTCCAGTGCCACCATCAGACTTCGGTCTGAGTACTTTAATCCTCTTCAAGGCTGGTAATTATTGCCCTATTTCCCAATCTATTTCTCTCATAGAATCATAGAATTGTAGAATTGGAAGAGACCACGAGGGCCATCCAGTCCAACCCCATTCTGCCACGCAGGAATACACAAAGCATCCCCGACAGATGGCCATCCAGCCTCTGTTTAAAGACCTCCAAGGAAGGAGACCCCACCACGCTCCGAGGGAGTGTCTTCCACTGCCAAACAGCTCTTACTGTCAGAAAGTTCCTCCTCATGTTGAGGTGGAATCTCTGTTCCTGGAGCTTACATCCATTGTTCCATGTTCCAGTCTCTGGAGCAGCAGAAAACAAGCCTGCTCCATCCTCAGCATGACACCCCTTCAAATACTTAAACAGGGCCATCATATCGCCTCTTAACTGTCTTTTTTCCAGGCTAAACATACCCAGCTCCCTAAGTCTTTCCTCACAAGTCATGGTTTCCAGACCTTTCACCATTTTAGTCGCCCTTCTCTGGACACGCTCCGATTTGTCCATATCCTTTTTGAATTGTGGTGCCCAGAACTGGACACAGTATTCTAGGTGAGGCCTGACCAAGGCAGAATAGAGTGGCACTATGACTTCCCTTGATCTAGACACTATACTTCTATCGATGCAGCCCAAAATCACATTGATGCAGCCCAAAATACTTCTATTGATGCAGCCCAAAATCGCTGCCGCATCACACTGTTGACTCATGTTCAACTTGTGGTCTACTAGGACTCCTAGATCCCTTTTGCACGTAGTCTCATTCAGCCAGGTTCCTCCCATCCTATATTTATGCATTTCATTTTTTTTCGCCCTAAGTGCAGTACCTTACATTTCTCTGAATTAAATTTCATTTTTTTTTACGTGAGTTCTCAAAAAAGGCTGCAGCATTGTGGATTGTGCGTCTCCATGCCTCCGATGTGAAGCCAGGGTAGACCATTGTTGGTGATCAATTTGGCTGAGCCTGAGATGTTGTTTCAGGGAGTCCTTGTATCGCTTTTTTGGAGCGCCCCTCTTACGCTGACCCGTGGCAAGGGAAGTCAAAGTAGCGCTCTATTCTGCCTTGGTCAGGCCTCACCTAGAATACTGTGTCCAGTTCTGGGCACCACAGTTCAAAAAGGATATTGACAAATTGGAGCGTGTCCAGAGAAGGGCGACTAAAATGGTGAAAGGTCTGGAAACCATGCCTTATGAGGAGAGACTTAGGGAGCTGGGTATGTTTAGCCTGGAAAAAAGACGGTTAAGAGGCGATATGATAGCCCTGTTTAAGTATTTGAAGGGGTGTCATGTTGAGGATGGAGCAAGCTTGTTTTCTGCTGCTCCAGAGACTGGAACACGGAGCAATGGGTGCAAGCTCCAGGAACAGAGATTCCACCTCAACATGAGGAGGAACTTTTTGACAGTCAGAGCTGTTCGGCAGTGGAACGCACTCCCTCGGAGCGTGGTGGGGTCTCCTTCCTTGGAGGTCTTTAAACAGAGGCTGGATTGCCATCTGTCGGGGATGCTTTGATCAAGATTTCCTGCATGGCAAAAGGGGGTTGGACTGGATGGCCCTTGGGGTCTCTTCCAACTCTACCATTCTATGATTCTATGTTTAGGTGGAATCTCTTTTCCTGGAGTTTGAACCCATTGTTCCGTGTCCTAATCGCTGGAACAGCAAAAAACAAGCTTGCTCCCTCTTCAATGTAACATCCCTTCAAATATTTAAACAGGTCTCCATCATGTCCCCTCTTCACCTTCTCTGACCCAGGCTAAACATGCCCAGCTCCCTAAGCCGCTCCTCATAGGGCATAATGGCTTCTGGACCTCCCGCCATTTTGATTGCCCTCCTTTGGTCATGCGCCAGCTTCTCAATATCCTTCCTGGGTTGTCTGGGACCACTTGGATGTGAAAGCAGATCACAAGATTTTGCTATCTCTCTTGAACGTATGCAGCAAATGGACCGTGGTTTGGGTTTTTAAAAAAGCCATTGTGCAGCCCCTTGAGAAGGAGCACCCAGCAGTCTCGCTCAGCACTGAGGGGATTTCTGAGCACGGAGCGCAGGGTCAAAATAGGGTGATGGCAACTCACACACTCCTCTAAGAGGCGGCCACTGTGGAAGAGAGAGGGAGAGTGTGGGGCAGGAGGGGGAAGCTGCTAATCCCGGCCCAGATCCCGACCTCCACAGTTAGGCTGCTGGTAAGGGCCAGGAAAGCAATGCTCTTGTTGCCCACCCAGCCACCCCCCCATTCCTTACGCTGCATCCTTGAACCCCATCAGTGTCTTGGGTGGCGGAGCAATGCCAAAGACACCCTCTCTTCAAACATGCTGTCAGGTTATTACTCTTGTTATCGTGTTTAGTTAAACTTTAACAGACTTGGCTGACTGATGCACTGAAGGGATGGGGCTGGAACAAAAGCAGCGTGACATGAGTCACCAAGACTGCACAGTCAACAACAGGTTTTTAAAATGGGTTTTGAAAAATACACAGAACCCACCGAGGTACGGCGTGCCTGGCACTTGGCTGGGTGAATGCTCCCCACTGCCAGCACACACACACCTCCAGGCTGTACTGTATCTCCCAGTTTTATGCAGATGGGTGCATTTATTTTAACCTTTTGGGTTCCCCAGTGCAAGCTAACGGGGGAGGACTAGCCATCTGGATTCCCAAATATTGGTTCAAATTGAGAGTCCAAACTGAGCCCAGATCTGGATCTCCAGATGGGCCCCACACCGAACCCGAGGCCCTGTGAGCAACCTGGGAGTAGAGGCCAGACTCATCAGCACCGCAGGTGACACAAGCGGATCTAGGTCAGAAACGGGGAACAGGCATTCCTGCAGATGTTGTTGGACAACAACTCCCATAATGCCTCATCACTGGCTAGGCCTGATGGGTGTGTAGGGAAGGGAAAACAAATACCTGGAGAGCCACTAGTCCTGACCTAGATAAGCTGTTTGGGGCACATGATGTACAAGGGATTTTGTAATTTTAGTTTATTTATATGCTGCCTTTCTCCCAGAATGGGACCCAAGGTGGCTCACAACACATAAAACACAAGATACAATTTAAAATATGACAATTGAAAGTCACAACAATTTAAAATTATATAAAGCATATACAAGTTTTAAAAAATAAAAACACACCCCAGTTAAAAAGCCTCTGTGCGTGCAGCTACGAATTAAAAGCTTGCTGAAATGAAAACGCTTTTGCCTGCCGGCAAAAGGAGAGCAGGGAGGGAGCCAGCCCAGCCTCCCAAGAAGGGAGTTTCAGAGGGTGGGAGCCGCCACCGAGAAGGCCTCGCTGGTGTCCTCGCCAAGCGAGCCTGGGACGATGGTGGGACCGAGAGAAAGCCTTCCCTGTTGGTCTTAAAATTCTGGCAGGTTCGTATTGGGAGATTCAGTCTTTCATATAGCCTGGACCTAAGCCACGTAGGGCTTTACAGATCACGGCCAGCACTTTGAATTGTGCCCGGAAACCGACTGGGAGCCAGTGGGGCTGTTTGAACAAGGGAGTGCTTATGCGCCCTCCAACTGGGCCCGGTCAGCAGCCTGACCGCAGCCTTCTGGACCCGCTGACATTCCGAACAGTCTCCAAGGGCAGCCCCACGTAGCGCGCATTGCAGTAGTCCAAACGGGGTGTGCTCAAGGCGGTGTAGGAACGGGCGCTCCCGGCGCGCTACTTTTGGCTGTGCGGATGCGCTCCTGGCCCGCTGGCAGGGAAGCCCTGGGGGGGCTCGGGCTGTGGGCTGCCTGGCCAGGGCCCCCTTGCAGGACAAGTGTGTCAGGGGGTCCTGCCGGGGGGGGGGTCTGGAGCAGCGGGGCGACCCCGGGCTTCCCAGAGGGCGCCCAGAAGGCTACGGGTTGCTTGCTGGGCGGCTGCGGCGGCCTCGGCAGAAACACGGGCAGCTGGACAGGCGAGCCGCCTCCGGCCCTCCGGCCCCGGTAGACTGCCCCTGGCCGTGGAGGCTCCACCGGGGAGGGCGGGAGGGCGTGCTGGCCCTGCAGGCAGAGGAGCGCCGCCGCCGGGGGTCCGAGGCCGAGGGAAGCGGGGAGGGGCTGCAGTGCCCCGGGAAAAGCCAGGGCAGCCACGCGACGCCGGCCCGGGCAGTAGTCCGAGCGGGCAAGGGAGACCCCCGGAGCCGAGGGGGCGGGGCGGGGCGGGGCGGCGCCTTGGGAGACCCCCGTGACGCCGAGGGGCCGAGGCCCGGGCGGCCATCTTGGAAGCGGGCAGGCCGGTGGGGGGGGAGGAGGAGGAGGAGGAGGAGGAGCGGCCGCCTTCCTCCCTGCCTGCCTGCCTGCCTGGCCGCCTTCTTCTTCTTCTTCTTTGCCGGGTGGCGCCGGGCGAGCGTGGCGGCCGCGGGGTCTCCTCCTCCTCCTCCTCCTGCGGCCATGGGCTCCCCGCGGGGCAGAGGCTCCGGGCCCGGGCGGCCGCTGCCGCTGCTGCTGCTGCTGGTGGCGGGGCTCCTCGGCGGCTCCGGCGGCCTCGCCCTCCCGCTGCCCGGGCCCGAGGGGAAGGCGGCGGCTGCGGCTGCGGCTGCGGCTGCGGCGTGGCGTCCCGGGCTGGCGGCGGGGCCTCTCGGGGCGGCGGGCGCCCGCTTCGGGTGGCGCAACCTGAGCTGCCCGGCCTGCAAGCTCCTCTTCGCCGCCCTCGACCTCGGCGTCCAGGTCAGGCCCTCCGGCCCTCCGCCCGGCCCTCCGGCCCTCCCTCCCTCCCTCCCGCGGCCGAAGGAAGAGGCGCCCGGGGGGGCAACGGAACCCCGCTCCCCCACCCCACCCCCGCGTCCGTGCCGGTTCCCCCGAGGCCGGACTTCGGCCCAGGCGGGGAGGGGGGAACAGCCCCCAGGTGGCCGGGCCGGGCCCCCTCCCTCCCTCCCGACGGCCCGCCCCCGCTTCAGGCCCCCGGACCCGAGAGGGCCAAAGGGGCCGCCTGGCAGGGCAGTCCCCCCCCCCAAAGCATGCCCGCTGTCCGCGAAGCCGGTCTCGGGACGGGGTCAGCTCCGGGGGCCCCACGGCGCGAGGAGCCCGGGGGCAGGACGGGGGCCGGGTGTCGCCTCCCCAAAGAGGGTCCTTGCGGGCTCCCTCCGGCGTCCTCGGCAGGGGTCGGGCTAGATGGCCCCTGGGGCGCCCCTTCCAGCTGCAGGGCCTCCGCCCCCTGGCTGGCCCCACCGCTGACTTGTGGGGTCAAAGGAGGCAGCCCCCCTTCTCCACCCTCTGCCCCGGCCTTGTGGGGAGGGGGCCGCCCTGTGCAGAAGCCTGTCCGGGGAGGGGGCTGAGCATGAATGCTTCACACCAAGTTCTTTGCCCCCTCCCCAAATGTTGCAGACTGCCCTCACTCAGCCCCTATGCGGGGGGGGGGTGTCCCTGATCTCTCGGGGTGTGTGAGGAGGGGGTCCGTCAGGTGGAGTCTCCCTCTTTGGAGGATCTTAAGTAGAGGCTGGAGGGACATCTGTCTGTTGGGAGGGCTTGGGTGGTTTCCTGCATGGCAGAAGGGGTGGGACTGGATGGCCCTTGGGGGTCTCTTCCAACTCTATGGTCCTATGAGCTCCCCATGGGGCTGACGTTGTTTTGGACTAGAGGCTGGATGGCATCTGTTGAGAGTGCTTGGGTGGTGCCTTCCTGCAGGGCAGAAGGGGGTTGGACTAGATGGCCCTTGGGGTCTCTCCCAACTCTAGGATTCTTTGACCCCAGGGTGGGCAACCAGAAGCCCACTGGCCTCCCTCCTGGGCTGGCCCCTCCTGGGGAGTGGGTCAGTTTCACTGCGGGGGGGGAAGGGGGAAGGAGCCTCCCCTGCCCCCCCATGTCTTCCAATGGGCCTGCAGGATGGGGGGGGGCAGAATATCTGCTCCTGCCCCCTTCTCCCCCCCCCGCCCACTTGGTGTGGTGTGTCCAGCTGTCCGGCTGCTGTTTTTAATCTCTGGCCTCGAGGGAGTCATGGGACTCTAAGCTCCTGGAAGGAAGGAAAGACAGACAGCCGGGCAGGCTTGACCGGGCCCAGCAGGGGGGTGGGGAGGCGGGCTGGCCCTCCTCCTCCCAGGCCTCCTCCTCCTCCTCTGGCCAGCTCAGCCCATGCTGCCCTCTGGGGATGATGGGAGTTGTCTTGTAGCACACTCCCAAAGGACAGCTGGGAGGAGGGGCCCTTCTGCTGGGGGCCAAAGAAGAGAAGGTTTCCGGGATGGCCACCGGTGGCTCTCTGTGCCCCGTGTGTGCGTGTGTGTGCGTGTGTGTGTGTACATTTCACAGGCTGCCCCATTCCTAATCCCCACACCCACACCCACACACAGACCCTGGGTCTCTCCCTTGTGCCCCACTGTGTATTGGGGGTGGGGGAGCGTGATGTGCTCCTTGCCAGGAAGGGGCCCCACGCCGCCCCCATTTCTCTGCACAGGAGACTCTCTTGGGGGAGTGAGCCTGCCCCCCCCCGGCTGCTCTGCTCTGGAAGTGTGCTGCCCAAATGGGGGATGCTTCTCCCCATGGCCCGGGAGAGAAGGGGGCTCCCGCGGTTGAGCAGCTTGTCATTCTCCCCTGCCCCCCCCCGTTGCAGGCTGTCCCCCTCCTTGCTTTTTGGGGGGTGAGCCAGGTGGGGGTTTGAGGGCCCCCCTCGCTGCCCCTCCCCAGAGGCATCCCAGTCAGTCATCATCCGCTGATCCCTCCCTCCCTCTGAGGTTGCCCTTTTGGACCGCTTGTGGCTCACCCGGACTCTGTGTGTGTGCGTGCGCCCCTCCCCAGAATGTCCTTGAGCGCCCAGACAGGCGGCTCCTAAGCCTTCCTCCTCCTCCTCCTCCTCAGCCACAGCGGCTTCACCGTCCAAGGCAACCCTTGGCCTTGCCTGGCCGGCTGGCTAGCTGGCGTCTTTGGCTTTTGCCTCCTGGTGGTGAAGCCTCAAGGAAAGTGGGCCCAGAATAAGACACACGTAGTTTGGGGATGGGGGTGGGAGGGGGTCATAGAATGGGGTGTTTCTGTAAATGGAGGGGGGTGGGCAGCCAAGAGGGGGTGGGCAACATCAGCATTTACCCCAAGCCCACCAGAGGCAGACCCGGCTGGGGAGGGGGACGTGACAGGGCAGCTCTTCAGGGGGTCCCCACCCGCTTCCGTAGCCCAGCCCCTCCCTCCTCCCTCTGCCCAGGGACCCCCTCCCCTCAGCCTCCTTCCCCCCAAGTGATGCTCTTCTCCTCCTCCTCCCCCCCCACCTGCAGCTGGAGACCAACGTGGAGCGCATCCGGCAGCTGGCGGTGGGCACCTGCGAGCGGCTCCACCTGGCGCGCCCAGAGGTCTGCCAAGAGATCGTGGGCCTCTTCGAGCACGACGTCCTGACGGCCTGGGTCCGCTCCGTCCTGCGCCCGGCTGAGATCTGCGGCCTCCTGGTTGGTGCCGACTGTGGCCACTGGGACATCTTCTCAGACTGGAACGTCACACTGCCTCGGACTCCCAAACCCCCTGTCCATCCCCCGGCCCCCCCACCGCCCGGGGCCCCCGCTGCCCGGGTCCTCTTCCTCACCGACCTCCACTGGGACCGGGGCTACACCCCAGGGAGTGACGTGGCCTGCAAGGACCCCCTCTGCTGCCGGGGCCGGCGGGGCCGGGGGCCGGGGGCTGGCTACTGGGGCAGCTACAGCAACTGCGACCTGCCCCTCCACACTCTGGAGCATCTCCTGGGGCACCTGGCCACGGGGGGGCCGGCTGGGGGGCCCTTTGACTTGGCCTACTGGACGGGGGACATCCCTGCCCACAACGTCTGGGAGCAGAGCCGGGCGGACCAGCTGCAGGCCCTCCGGACTGTCACCACCCTCGTCCAGAAGTACCTGGGCCCGCTGCCCGTCTACCCGGCCGTGGGCAACCATGAGTCTGTGCCCGTCAACTCCTTCCCGCCGCCTTATGTGCCAGGCAACCAGTCCTCCGCCTGGCTCTACGATGCCATGGCTGACGCCTGGAGCCAGTGGCTGCCCCCAGAGGCTCTGAAGACCCTCAGGTAGGGTGGTGGTGGTGGAAGGGGCCTGTCTGTCCGTCTGTCCGTGTGCTTTTGTGTGTGGAGGTGGGGCTGCCGCTGCTCCCGGAGGAAGGGGAGGGCCGCCAAGGTCAAGGGCCAAGGTCAAGTGGCCATAGTAGCCTTCGAGAGAGAGCCTAAGAGTTAGTCTGTTTTAGCTGAAACTCAAACTGGGAATTCAGACTGACTGGGAAGGAGGAGGAGGGAGAGATGGAGAAGGCCTTTCTGGCATGAGCTTTCGTGGACAGAGCCACTGGCCCCTGAGGAAGTGGCCCGGAGCCCACAAAGAATTGTGCTGGAAGTTACTTCTTCCCAGCTAAGACCGGAAGGTGCTCCGGGTTCCTTTGCGGCTGTGTCCAAAACACATCGTGCGTGGCAAGGAGGGGGAAGGCGTGGAAAGCGAGAGGGATGGGCTGCTGTGGCCGAGGAGGAGGGTGGGACAGGAGGCGCCCGGCCTTCCCCAATCCATCTGTTGCCCTGTGTGCCACCAGCCGGAAGAAAAGATTGGCGCCTTCCCTGCTCTTGGCTCAGCTGGGTCTCTCTTCCACATGCTGAGCACACGTAGGTTCTCCTTGTGAGCAGCAGCCCCTCCTTCCTCTCTCTGGATGGAGCCCCATGAGCACCTGGGCTCTGTGCCGGGGGTGTGGGACCACCAGAGGTGCCCAGTCCCCTCCCCTAAAGTGCCCCCACAGTAGCCAGAAGGTCTTGGAAGGGCGTGAGCCATCCCACTCTTTCCGGCATGGGTCGCATGGAGCCCCCCCTCCAGGGGCCGCCCGCACCTAGGATTGCTGTGAGAACGGGGGCGTCTTCTGTCCCACAACTGTCTCCCTGGAAGCTGCCTGGCTTGGGGTCCATGTGGTGGGGTGGTGCTGAGTGGGGAGGGCCTTTTGGGTGGTGGGGGCTAGTGCTGCCCACGAATCCTGTGCAGCCTGGTCAGTTTGCAGCTTTTTGGGTGGGAGGGGCTTCAGGACTTGGTCCTACCTTAGAGGGGAGGTGGAGGTATGGATGCCTGCGCCGCAACCCTTCTGCAACCTTGCAGTGATGCTTCCCCCTCCTGCCTATTCCGCCACAGGGCTGGGGGCTTCTACACACTGCCGGTGTGGCCAGGCCTCCGCCTCGTCTCCCTCAACATGAACTTCTGCTCCGAGGCCAATTTCTGGCTCCTCATCAACTCCACGGACCCGGCTGGGCAGCTCCAGTGGCTGGTGGACGTTCTGCAGAGGGCCGAGGAGAGCGGGGAGAAGGTGAGCGGGGGGGGGCTTGTCCCAGGGAGGGAGGGGGTGGTCAAAAGCATTCCTCGGGAGGTGGGGGCAGCCATCCCAAAAGCAGATGGGGCAACACCTCCTGCTTCCTCCTGGGGGGTGGCAGCGAACCACGTAGCAGTGCCAGGCTTGTGCCATCCTTGCTCGCCCAGGGTGGCTCCAGTTCTGGCCCCTATCCGCCCTGCGCTGCGCTGCCCCTCCCTCACCCTCCTTCTTGCTCGCAGGTCCACATCATCGGGCACATCCCCCCCGCCCACTGCATGCGCTGCTGGAGCTGGAACTACTACCGCATCATCAACAGGTGAGGGGCTCCACCCCCTCCCTCCTCCCCACTTTGGCTCAGGGATGGGGGACCATGCAGCTTTCTCTAGGCAGGGATAGACTACAACTCCCACCAGCAATTGCCAGCACGATCCCTCCCCTCGCCCACTCTGCTGGGCAGGGGAATAGACCGGTGATCTGCTGACCGCCTATGGGGCTGCCTGGGGCTCCCCTCTCTGGAGCTCCCCTTGCGGGGCAGGAAATGGCTCCTGCCTCAGGCACTCAGAACAGGCTCAACACCTTCAGCAGTTGCTCCCTCCAAATTTGGAATGAATCCTAGAGGGGATTCACTGCTCCTCCCACCCCCAGCGTGGGCATGGCTAGCCCCAGTGCAGAGCGGCAAGTATGGTGAGGGTTATTCAGTTATTGGGGGATGGAGGGTTGTTGGTGTAGGATATGTTGTCATTTATACTGAGCAGATTGCAGCAGTGCAACATGAGCGTCTGTTACACAATAGGACATTAAAAAGGCAGGATGCTCCAGTAAGGCTATAAAGCAGAGCCTATGTTTATTATGGCAGAGAATGCATCGTACATAGGAACAATACATAGATAGGAGAGAGTTGTCTGACTTTGGGTGAAAGAGTCCCTCAGGCTGACTCTCATGCCTGCAGGTAAGGCATCTGGAGGCTGATCTGCCTCGTGTGGTTGGCTTCTTGCTTCTGAGACAAGGGTTGTAAAAGCTAAAACTTCTTGGAACATATGGTGGGGGGGAAGTGACCTCTGCATGCAAGCAGGAAGTAAACACAGATCAGGAACACACACACAGGGCTGTAAACAAGTGTTGATGCTTCTTCACTTCCAACAGTTGGTGGTGGGTGCAGCAGCAGCAGCGGTATCGGGGCCCTAAACATTCTTTGTCTCCCCACTTACTCTGGTCACCCTGGGATGAAGCAGCCGAGCCGACCTGTAACCCCAGTTACCCAAGGGCCAGCACAAATGTCCCAGCCTTCCTGTGGAGGAACAGACACCCCCCCCCCCAACACTGACCATGCAGTTTGGAAACAGGGTCAAGAGCACGGGAGAAGACATTTCTCCCACCCCCAAAAACACTGTGCACACACACACACACCCTGGACACTTCTTTGGGGCAAGGCAGAGCTGTCTCTGTCCCTGGAACAGGAGATGCGAAGGGCCCCAAGCAGCAAGGTTTCCTGTTTCCCAAACAAGGCAAGCCTGGCAGAGCAATAAAGAAGGGTTGGAGGGTTGGTGGCGCAACAGGGCAAAGGACGGAACAGTCCCATTGAGACTCCGGGGTCCTGCCAGCCAATCCCAGTCTGATTTTGGTGGGTGCCTCCTTTGCCCCTCAGCCCCCCTCCACCACAGCCTCTTACTCTCATGGAGACTTCATCTCCACTGGGCTCTGGGGTGGGCTAGAGAGCCTCCTTAGCCCCCTCCCCCAGGAAAATCATTTGTTTGCACACACACACCCAACACAGCTGAATGCCCTCTAGGACAAAGCTTCTTAAACTGGGTCGTCACCCCATGTGGGGTTGTGATACTGATTGTAGGGGTTGCCAAAAAATTGGCAACAGTAAATTTGATTTGTATACCTAGGAAACACGTGGGCCATTGTTCCTGTGTTTTGGGGACTTCCTAGAATATTTTAGGCCCAGCAGAAGCCTGTTTAGAAAACAGGAAGTGAGTGGAAGTTCGCCTCATGTTTCAAAAAAGCCTCTCCAGGCCATAAATTGGCCGAAGGAGGAGCGAAAACATGGTGAAAATACCCCCAAGCCCTCCACTGAGCATTTTGGGGGGAAAGCTTTTGTAATTATTTTCCACCCCAGGAGGGCCTGAGGGGTGGCCACAGAAACACCCCGAGGGCCACATGCAGGCCATGGCTGCACTTTCCCCAGTCCTGGCGTGGGCTCACAGCAGGTTTGCCTCAAATGGCTCAGGGAGCAATCCAGGACATTTCCACCCCTGTCCTTGCAGGTTCGAGGGCACTGTGGCCGGTCAGTTCTTTGGCCACACGCACGTGGATGAGTTTGAGATGTTCTACGATGAGGAGACCCTCTCACGCCCTATAGGCATTGCCTTCGTGGCCCCCAGCGTCACCACATTCATCAGCCTCAACCCAGGTGAGTTGCTGCCTGCCTCGTGACACCCAGAGAGGCCCTGTGCCACAATTCTAGACACTACTCTCTCCTCCCCATACGGTAGTGGTGGAGGATGCTGGGAACTGTAGTTCACGCATTTGGCACGATCAGGATGTGGCCCTGCTGCTGCTGCTGCTGCTGACAGTGTCCCCCTCGGTCTCCCCCTCCCATTCCAGGCTATCGGGTCTACCATATGGATGGGGTCCGCCCAGGCAGCTCTTACATGGTGCTGGACCACGAGACCTTCATCCTGAACTTGACGGAGGCCAATGTTCCTGGGGCCACTCCCCAATGGCAGCGTCTCTATGGGGCACGGGAGGCGTACGGCTTGCCCACTGCCTTCCCGGCTGACTGGGACTTGCTGCTGAAGCGCTTTGAGGCCGACGAGCCCCTTTTCCAGCGCTTCTGGTACCTGATGTACAAGGGCCACCCACCTCGTGAGCCCTGCCAGGATACCTGCAAGGCTGCCCTGCTTTGCGCCCTCCGCACCGGCCGTGCCGACGATCCCCGCTTTTGCCCTTCCCAGATCCTCAGACTCTCCTTCCCAGAAATCCAGGCTCGGTGGCGGCAGAGGCAGTTCTGTTAGCCTGGGGTGTTGCGCTATACAGACTGTGAAAGTTCATTCCGGGTTGTAAAGAGGAGGAATCCACACAACGTGGAGCGACATCGCTTTTCCAGAGTCTGTTCCGTGTTCTTCGTGATCCCCAGGAAAGAGGGGGGCTGGCGATCTGTTCTGGACCTCCGGTTTGCAAAACAGTCATACAGCTTACAGAAGATTTGCGGCCCTGCAGAGGAGTGACAGCTTGGTTTCCGTGGACCTTGTGGAGTCTGTGTCAGCGGCAGCGGTTCTGTGAGCCCAGGAGGATGGACAGCCCCTGCGACGGAATAGGGGGGCACCGTGGGAGCCCCACCACAGGCACAATGGAGCTGCCCGATGCCCTGCTTTGGATCGTGGGGAGGGGAGGGCCCCTTTCGCCTACAACCTCCCCTTGCACCTAATTATTGGGAGGCGTTCTTTCGAAGTCTCTGAGGACTGCTCTGCACGAGTCACGGGCTGTCGTCCAGAGGCTCCAAGAGGCGACCCTGCTTTATCTCACGCAGAAGAGTCCCCATGAAGAGGACCAGAGGAATGAACTGTGGGGGGGGGCTTCTCTCCCCACTCTGTGATTCTCTGTTTTGCCTTGCTAGGCCTCTAAAGAAAGGACTCTTCTGCGCGCCCCCCCGCCACCTTTGGACAACAAGTGTGTGCAAATTGGTTTGTGGCAACCAAGGGATCCCTCCGACCATCCTCCAGGGGAGGGGTAGATGCCACCCCCTGGCCCCCTCCCTCTTTAGGGCCATGAGGCCTGAGGGGGAGGTATGGTGGCCAGAAGGGTCAGAGGCCAATGGAGGGGCTGGTGAAGGAGGGCATCCTTCAGAGGGCAGGATGGACATACCAGCCCTCCACCCCACACATGCCGCTTGTCATTGTAGGTGGAGGCGAGAAGGCAGGCTGGCCACTCCTATGCCCTGTGGCTGGTCAAGGGCCGCCTCCTCCCACTGCATGCATGCACACACACACACACACACACTATGTCTGGGCTGCTTCTGGGGGTCACTCAGTTCCCCTGCAGCCTTCCTTGAGTGCCCCCTCGCCAGCCTCCGCCTCTCTCCGTTGCTGCACCAGCGCATTCGAGGCAACATCCTCGTGTTCCTGGAGGGTTGGAAGTGACCCCCGCCCGAAAAGAATCCCCCTCCCTCCTGATGCAATAAATGCCTTTGTTTCTGCCTCAATGGACCCGATTCTCTCTTCTTCCTTCTGGGCTGTATGGGGGGCAGCAAATGTGGCTGGGGGGGCCACTCTTGGCTGCACTAGTGGTGGCCCCCTCCCTGGTCCTCGAGGGGGTCACAGGCGGGTTCCACGTGTGCCTCACCAGTCAGAGCGCTGGCCCAGGCAGCCCCCGGTGCCCCCCTCCTGGAAGAGCTCTGGCCGGGCTCTCTTTCACCCATGGGTGCCTCCCCTCGCCGGCAGCCCAGCGGTCTCAGTTACATCTTCATGTGTGGCTTTTCTATCCAGACCCCCACCTGCACACAATCCCATGCCCCCCACCCCCCAATGCCCAGGCGCTCACCCACCCACCCTCCTCCCGTCACGCCACAGAAGCCTCGGAGTCATGGGAACAGAGTTTATTAATGAATTTAGTACAACACAGAACTCTCTTCTTAAAGCAGAGGCAGCTGCGCCCCACCACCAGCAAGGGCTCAGTCCTCGGATGGGGGGGAGGCTGGTCAGCGGATGGGGCCCCCGCCCATGATGGTGCCTCTTCAGTGATGGCGGCGGCACCGTGAGCATCCGCTCCCCCCCCCCGACTGGTCCCGTTAAGTTAGAAGCAGCTGACTAAATCAAGCACTGGCAACCGGGTGGGAGTAAGGGGGTCGGCCTGGCAGAGGTATGGACCCCCAACTCTTCCCACCACCACCACCCCGGCAGCTCCAGAAAGGTAACACAATCACTTCTTCTCACTTAAAATGGCAACACACTCATTCCTCATAAATAATAGACGGCTTGCACACTTGCTTTCAAGGGGTGGGAGTGAGGGCTGGGGGAGCTGCATGGCTGATGTGAGGAGGCAGGCCTGGTGGGTGGGTGGGTGGGTGGGCAGGCCGGCAGGCGGGCTGGCCCCAGGTTTCCTAAGGGGAGGGGAGGGGAGGGGTCAGGGCGTCTGAGCCCCCTGACGCTTGGGTTTGAGGGTCCCCAGCAGGGTCTGGACGCCCTTCCGGACAGTGGAGCCCACTCGCCGGGCCACGGAGTCAGCAGGAGGCGCCGGCAGGCAGGAGCTGGTGGTCTGCGGCCTGGCGTCCAAACACTTCTGGTAGCGGAGCTGCAAAAGAGGAAGAGGGGGGGAGGGAGGGAGGGGGTGCTTACAGCACCGCTGCCACCAAGGAGCCCTCCTCTTCTCCGTAAGGGTGGGTAGTGGTTCAGGGCCAGGACCCCCGCCCTTGAAAACTGCCCCCGCCACTGTGTGCATCTGGCCTGCTAGAAACATTGCAGGAGTGAACAGAACTGCAAGAGCTGCCCCGCAGAAAGAGGAGGGTGTCCCCTCCATCCAAGAACAGCGTCCAGCCAGGCTCCCTCCACGGTGCCGAAATGCGAGCGAGGCAACCGGCCCCCACCTCTGGCCACCTGAGGCTAAGGAGAGGGCGGCACCCCCACGGTGCTGCGTGCAGGATCAGTCCTGCCTGGCTGCTGGATCTTCCTTCCCCAGGCCCCGCCACACCCGAGAAGACGGAAAGGGAGCCCAGAGGGGTAGCAGGAGCTGGCTGCCCATCTCGCCATCCCTCATCCTCTGCCACTTGAGGCAGTCCTGCCCCCATGGCTTACTGGCAGGGCAAGCCTTAGGCGGATGTGGGGGGGGGGTCTGGGGGAGGTGGGTCCGGCCACTCACCATGCAGGCGGCCTGGACGGCTTCACTCAGCCCGGCGGCGTTGGGCTCACACCAGACCATGTGGCAGCGGAAGTTCCCGGGGGCAGCGGCCATGATGAAGGCAAAGGAGCGGACGTCCTTCCCAATGCCCATGAAGGAGAGGAACCGCACCCGGCACTCGCAGAGCACAGCCTCTGTCTGGGGGGGACACCGGGGTGGTGGAGTCAGAAGGGTGCAGGCACACGCCCGTGCCAATGGCCAACCCACCTCCTGCCTGCCCTCCACCCCCCATTAACTGCTTTAAACGTACATTGCTAATCTCCATATTATTAGCCGTTCTCTTAACTATATTTCGCTTTAACTTGCGAGCCACCTTGCACCCCACGCTAGGAGAATGGGTGCATATAAGCATTTAAGTAAATAAAATCCTGCAAAAATTTAGTTTCTGTCTGGGAATGTGCAAGGGGGAGAGGTCGCTGCCATGAAGTGGTGGGCACTCCTCCCCTGCAAGCCCAATCTGGGAGGTTGTGAAGGCTGTGTCTCCTGACGGTGCCAGCAGCCTGGCTTGGCACTCCCGCCCACCGCGTGGCCTCTACGCCTCCTGACCCACAGCTTCCTCCTTGCCAGGGAGAGCCCAGAGGGAGGAAGTGGGGAGACCCCCTGCAGGTGACTGGAGGGGGGGGGTTCTGACCTGCGGGTGGGTGAGGGTGAGGGTGGCAGGGGCCACGCTGAACTGGGTGGGCGTCCACTGTTCCTTGCTGCCTGCCTCCAGCGCTGCTTCCAGTGCCGTGTTGATGACGTCCATGCCTGGGGAGCCAATCAGAGAGAGGGGGTGACTGGGGCCAACATGCCCAAGGCCCCGCTGAGGCAGGGGAAACTTTACAGCCATGATGGTGGTGGCCTTGCAGCTCCCGGACTAGCCTTGCCCAGGTCACGGTTCAAGGAACCATCGGCATCTCCTGTCAGAAGCAACTGGCCCCACAAGGCCACCAGGTCCATGGAAAGGCCTGGCAAAGATTCAGGGAGCCTGAGTGCTGCTGAGTCTTTGGTCTTCCTCCTCTGCTCTGCTGGGGGAGAAAGAGAAAGCCCCCCCCTCAGTGCTGGAGCTTGGTTCACAAGGAGCACAATAAGGCTTTTAGGCCGAAGGTTTGCAGAACGCGACTCAAACGCAAGCACGAGAGAAGGCGCCTGCAGCCTGGGACGCACGGGCAGGGGGCGGTTTCCAGGCACTGGTAGTGGCTCCCTGAAGGCCGGAGTGAGGGTTCTCCCGAGAGGCACCTGACTGACCCTCAGGCCTGCTAGAGGGGGACCCCTCCCCACGTGCTCTGTGTGGAAGTGGGGCGGGGGCTTCTCTGCTGCGAATCAGTTCCCCTCGGAGGCCTGTTTGGCTCCAGCGCTGGCCTTCCTTGAAGCCTGGCTTTTCACCAAAGATTTGGGGCCAAGGTAACGTGTCCTGGTGGGAGAGGCCATCAATGGCCACTGCAGGCAAATGGATGCCAGTCTGGATGGGAATTTTTTTTAGGAATTTTTATTGGAATAAGACCATTCTACTAAAAAATACACCCGACCGCAAAAGGCCATAACAACAACGCAAAAATAATACTAATTGTTTTCCTCTTTTCTTACTAATACAAAAATAAATCTATCCTAACACTAATGTTAGTGGGCCTGATCTGGATTCAGAGAGCCTTGAGCTCTTTGGGGGACCCGTTCCTTGGACTCCTGGGTGTAGAAAGCACAAGTGGATAGAAACAGAGGAGGCGGACAAAGGCTGGGTCCGATTTCAGAAAGGACAGGGAGGCAGGAGGGGCGGGCCAGACCCCCTGAGTGGGCAGCCTGGGAACCAACTGTAGTGGGGTGGGGAGGGGCTGTCCTGGGAGACAGGGTCTCTCTCTGGGGCCTTCCAGCAAAGGCTGAGCAGCCATCTGTTCAAGAACCCCACACACACACACACCACTCTTGGTTCTCATGCACATGGCAACTACACCCCTCATTCACCAGGAACCCCCCCTCCTGCCCACCCGCCCACCCACCCCAAACGCTTTTCTTACCCACTGGCTTGGCCACGGAGACACTGCCCAGGTAGTAAACCTGGAACTTCTGGACCGACTCACTTTTGGGGGCCGGGAACTCGACTGGTGGGGGGGACACGAACAGAAGAGGCACCATTAGGCAGAGAGAGGGTGGGAGAGCCCAGCCAGGCCCACCACAGCCCAGCACCCCCCCTCCTTCCTGGACCCTTCCTCAGGGCCCACCCAGACCTCCTCCCCCAATTAATAACAGATAATTATAATAATAATAATATCTCTCTCTGCCCCACACCCAATATCCCCAGAGGTGCCAGTGGGCAAAGAGAGAGGGTGGGCTTGGCACTGGCAGCAGGGAAATGGTGTCATGCCACACATGGGGGATTGGGCCCCTCCAGAAGAGCCTCCCCCTCTCCCCCCAATAGACACGCCTATCAAGCTCCAGCAAGAGGGCATCAACTGAGCCCCTCGCAGCCCCCTCCGCCCATACCCAGGGCGCCCCCGCCTACCTTGAAAGGGGATCTCCACCAGCTTGGAGTGGTCCAGGAAGATCCCGTTGGGGGGCGCCCGGGGGCTCTGTCGCTCAGCCATAATCTGGGGAGAGCAGGGGGGAAGATCAGGAGGAAGAGGAGGAGGGAGCATGGTGGTGGTGGGGGGTCTTCCACATGAGTACCTCCCCCCCAGGACAGCACTGCAACTGGGGGGTGGGGAGGGTCTGCCATGAGCAGTGGCCCAAGCAACACACACACACCCCACCAAAAAGACTGCCCTGCAGAGAGGGTGGTCTTTACACAGGGGCTGACCGGGCATCTCTCAGGAGGGCTCTTGCTGTGTCTCCCTGTCAGGCAGGAGGGGATTGGTCCGATGGAGGAGCGCCTTGCCCAGGTGGGTGATCAAAAACCTTCTTTGGAGGTTTTTACGCAGAGGCTGGACACCATCTTTATATAGAATCATAGAGTTGGAAGAGAGCACAAGGGCCATCAGGGCCGGTTTAAGGGCCCTGTAGCACCTCCAGTTGCAGGGGGGCCTGTCATTGTGGGGGGCCCCGTAGTAACTCTCCTCCTGCAAAAACATTATTAGTAATAATTTGAATATCCTGTACTGTGAATAGCTTAGGTTAGGTTAGGTTACATTGACCTGAGATAAACATATGGGGAATAAAGCATTGCAGAAGCCCCCAAAATTCCTTAAACTGGTCCTGAGGGCCATTTATTTATTAATTTATTTATGTATACCCCTCTCTTCAACAACAAGGTTCTCAGAGCGGCTTACAAATTGTTTTAAGCAATAGCAATTTACACATTTACACTGCATTAAGCAATTTCCAATGTGTGTTAGGAATACCCAAAGCACTCCCGACAAATGGCCATCCAGCCTCTGTTTGCATCCCTCGATCTAGACGCTACACTCCTATTGAGGCAGCCTAAAAGCACATTGGAGCAGCAGAAAACAAACAAACTTTCCTCAAAGGGCATAATGGCTTCCAGACCTCCCACCATTTTGGCCGCCCTCCTCTGGACACATTCTAGCATAGAACAGTTCTTCAGTGAATTTTTTCCATCATCTTTTTAATATCCATTTGGTCATTTAATGTGTTCTCCTGCTGGTTATAGAACATCCCTAATTTAGGTTTAAATTTCCCTTTGGTTTCTTAGATCTTGTGGAAGAGGTCTCTTGTTCTTCCTGTTTTGTTGTCATCTTCGGTTTCTCTGCATTGATTGTTATAGTAATTCTCCTTGCCTTGTGCAGAAGTCATTGAACAGTTGCAGCCAGGGTCGTGACCCTAGTTCTGTCACCTTTTACTTTTGTTTCTCATCTGTTCTTAACTGCTTGAAGAGTTTCATCTATCATCCACTCTCTTTCTGGCTGCAGAGAGTGTCTTTTTGCATTCTGCCCTGAACATGTCCCTTGTTTCAGTCTTGAATTCTTCTCCCAGTCAATTAGATTCATAATCCAAATCTGTTTTCCACAGTATCTTTAAATTCTATGGAGATGTTCTTCAGGCTGTATTTATCTGTCAGAAATTCTTTAATTGTGTATTTCCTGCATGCAGAATGGGGTTGGACTAGATGGCCCTTGGGGTCTCTTCCAACTCTATGATTCTATGAATCTCTGGACAAGACTGTGAAAGGAACAGAGCCTGAAGTGCTGGGAGATGAGCCGCCACCACCATGCGCCTCAACAGCCTCTGGGCTCTCATGGGCTCCGATGTGCTTGTGTGCAGAATGTGTGAACTCCATGAGAACACGAGCACCATCCTCTGGCAGGAATGGGTGACGGGGGGGGGGGGTAGCTGGCCTCCCCAGTGCTTCTGACCCCCACTTCCGCTTCCTGTGAGAACTCAGGGGTGGGTGGGTGGGCAGGGAATGTGGGAGGGCACTGGAGGGAGCGCCACCATGTTCCTCCTAGGGACAAGGCTGGCAGGGAAGATCCCAAGAACGCATCCTCATGAGGAGGAAGACAGTGGGGGAGACAGCTGAGCACCAGAGGGCCCTTTGCAAAACAGACATCTGGGCAGGAGTGCCTCTGAGCATGTGTGAAGGCAAACTGCCTGAAGGCCCCTGCGGCAGCCTACGGGTGCACCCCAACCTGCCCCATAGGGAAGGGTACATCTCTGTGGGAGAAGAACCACCTGCATAGAGCCAACATGGGGGGTGTGTGGACACAGGAGGGCCAGGGTCCCTGAGGGTGGGGCTGCTGCACCCAAGGCCTTGTTGGGGGGGGGGCTCCATGTGTTGTGCCCTGTGGGCAAAGGGGGTGGGCCATCTCCCACCCTCTCACCTTGGAACAGATCTCGTGGAGGGCGGTGGCGATGTCCTTGGCGGGCGTGTGGCACCGGAAGACGTGGCACTTCAGCATCTGGGCCAGCTGGTCACGAGCCACGTAGGCAAAGTCCCTGTGGGGGGCACACCAGGAAGGGGGATTGGCAAAGAGCTGGGGGCTTGAGCCCCCTCATGCGTGTGCAGGAGTCAAGCAGGCCCACCCCTCTACAGAACAAACCCCCTCCATGATCCCCTTCACACATGAATGCAAACTGTGTGTGTGTGTGTGTGTAAGTGTGTAACACGAGGGCTCTGCAGGTTCTTCTTCCAGCTTCAAAGCAGCAGCCTTGGGGGGGGGGGTTGGTGGGGGGGTATCTGTTGAGGAGGAACTGAAAGTGGTGAGAGATGAGTGACAGAATTTTTGGCACTTGGACGTACCTGTCCCTGAATCCCAAAGTGAAGCATGGGGGGTTGTGGGGGGAGAGAAGAGAAAGCACCAGAAGTTAGCAAGCCAGAGGATGGGGGGGTGAACTGTGGCGGGGGGGCAATCGGGGCACAATCAAATAAACTATGAGGTTTGAGTACACTCAAATTAAAGGCAATTTTAAAGCATGACAGTGAAGAAAGCGTGGGCCCCTCCCCATTAGAAGCCCCTTCCTCAGCAATCACCCAAAGCAGCCCCTGTGAAAAGGTCTCATGGCCCACGGAAGGGATTTCTGCTGTCTGGGGCAGCCACTGAGAAGCCCCTGACTCACACGTCTCCCCCCCCCCGTGAACGGGCCTTCTGCCACCCAGTGCCTTCTCCACATCAAGGTGCCCCCCAACAACTTCTGCTCCCCCCACAACAGACACACGGAGACACAAAGCGAGAGGCCACCTACCGCCCGCTGTCCCTCCCGACACCCCAGACGCGAATGCCCGCAATGGGCTGGCTGTGCAGCACCGTCCCCTCCTCTGGGTCCAGCAGCGCCAGGGTCTCCTTCTCCAGCGTCAGGATCATGGCCTTGCCCTATGCAGCGGGGGGGGGGCTTCAAGCTCGGGCAACAGATGCAGAACCCCCCAGCCCTGTTTCCCTTCCATCTCCTCCTCCCATTCATTCCTGTGTGGCCCCCCAGTACGACCCCCCACTGGGGCAGGGTCTTTAGGTGGTGACCCCAATGGCGCTAGGCTCCCTCCCTTCTCCTTGCCCCTCGGAGACGCATGAGGCCCTGCAAGCATGAGGGTGGCGGAGAGACCTTCCCTGCCCTCCTGCCTGGTATGTGTGTGTGAGGGGGGGGCCCCAAGACACGCCGGCCTCCTCCCCCTGAAGCCCCCCCCACTACTCCCTGCCTTGCTATCCACTCCAGCCCCCGGGAGACGGGGGGGGATCTGCAACTGCCCCACCCACAAGCACATGCACAGGCATGCTCACCTCTGGCCAGTTCCCCCGGGGGTGGGGGCCGTCTCCCGAGAGTTGCCGGATGCAACCGTTGACGGCTGCGCTGCTCCGCCCCAGCGTCAGCTCCTCCTCCGACATCTCCACCCAGCCCAGCGAGCGCACCAGGAAGCACTGCAGCATGGGACAGTGTGCAGGGGGGGGGTTCGCATGTGTGAGGTGGGGGCCCCTCAGCATACCTTCTCAACAAGCAAGGAACACCTCCACCACCCCTCCACTGGTCCCCACTCCCCTGGAAGCCCCCAACAGCTAGAAAGGGAGGATTCGTGGAAGGCAGGGGGGCACCCGGGGCAGGAGTCGGGGATGGGGGGCTGTGGGTTGCCCCTCTGCCCACCTCAGCTCCCCCCTCTGTCCTAGGCCTTCACCCCGCCTCCAGGCCAAAGCTGCTTCCAGACAGGCTGAGGGTGTCTGTCATGTGACCATAGAGCCAATCCGGGGGGCTGTTTCCCCCATCCCCTCCCCTCCGGGCAACATTACCTTGGACCCCTGGGAGACCCCCAAGAAGGGCTGCTCTTCCTCCCCCTCCTCCTGCGGAGACCTGTGCAAAGGAAGGACAAAGAGTGCCAGGAAGTGACGGTCAGCTGGAGTCTGGTTCAACCTCAGCACAGAGCATGTACAGAGCGCGCCTCTCCCTCCGCCGTCGACCTACGAAAGCCCAGCGCCTGAGGAAGGCTGACCACACACACACACACGCACGCACACGCACGCACGTCCGTTGTGGTTACCAGTCTCCTGAACCCCCTCTTTCTTTTTTGCGGGGGGCAATCAGCCTCCCTCCCCCCAGGGTCTCTCTGGGACCTTCCTTGCCTTAAGTCTGTCCCACAGACCACCCCACGGGGGGAAGGTGATCTTCCACCCCATGCCAGCAGGTTACCCTTGGGGTGCTCCTAGAGAGGCCCCAACGCTGACAGAGGCACAGGGGGAACCACTCCCAGCCCCTCGGGGGAACCTAGCGGGCCCCAAGTTCTTACTGCAGCAGAAGGGGTGGTTTCAGAGGCCTGGGGGCCGCTCGGAAGCCCCGCCCTGGTTGCCTTGCCTTGCTAGGGGGCTTGGGGATGAGTCCAGATCAGCCACAAGGGTTCTTTGCTCTGGGGTCCCTCCCCTCCCCCCATTTCCCACTGGACTCACCGGACATCAGGGGACCCCAAGCACAGGGTGGTCTTGCCCACATCTGGCAGGGCTTCAGGAGTGGCCTCCCCCTCCTCCGCCTCCTCTGATGGGAACTCCTGGGAGGAACAGAAAGGGGGGGACAGGGGAGGGGCTGGAGTGCCAGTGGTGACCCCCTCCCCCTCCGTGGCCCTCCCCTCGTCCCCCCAGCCCCTCACCTTCCAGAAGTCAGCCTCCTCCGAGGGCTCGGCCTGCCCAAAGTCCATCCAGGTGAGCTGCAAGGCGGAGAAGGGAGGTCAGCAGAGCAGCCAGGCACCCCCATCCCCACCCCACCCGGCAGTCTCCCCCTCTTCCTCCTCCTTCACTGTGGGAGGGCCCCCATACTATAGGGATGTGGGGGCCACAGAGGGAGGGGAATGCAGAGTGCAAAGAAAACGACCTGCCAGGCGTTCTGGAGGTAGACAGGTAGACAGACAGACAGATTCTGCATATGTTTTTGTAAAAACATTCAGTCGCACAAAATACTCTCGTTCTTTGCACAGAAAAGGTTTTTTTTCACAAAAAGGAAGAGAGACAGATTTTTGTGCAAATGAATTCTTTGCAGAGAGAATGTACTCGAAGTGCAAAAATTGCCTGAAAAAAACACAGACCGATGGGGTGGGGGGGGGAGTCACTTGGCAGGGAGAAAACTTTTCCGATTCCTCCTTCTTTCGCAAAAGGACAAAATCGGGGAAGGTCAGCACATGCCCCACACAGAGCCTCTGAGACCCCAGCTGTCCAGGCAGAGCCCCTCCCGCTGTGGGGTCTTCGCTCTCCTGGCTCTTTTCGCAGGGGAGAGACCTGGGGGGCTGCTCTCCTGAGGCTAAGCTTGGAGGGGGGGGTGGAGGCTGAATTTGGCCTGAAGAGGGAACCCCCTAAAGGACCCTACAGAGCAGCTGCACCCCTCAACCGACCTCTGTGACCACAAAGTGAGATGGGGAAATGGCCCCAACCACTTTCTTCCAGCTGGGGGTCAGAGATGCTGCAGGCCAGGCACTGGGGAGAAGCCTACCTGCCGGCACCTCAGCCCAGTTCCTGCTCTGGGGGGTTTTCCTTGGATACCCCCCTCTGTCTGGCTCAGGCTGACAGAGGGAGCATTATATGGGGTCTTTGAAACTAGCCCAGGCAGAGGCTTTGGTGGCCCGCCAGGCATGACCGGGGCCAGTGTGAACACAGCATGTGGACAGGAGAACTCAAAGGAGGCAGACGGGCCCAGGAATGGGGGGTGAACGAAAGGCAGCCCCCCTGAAGTGACGCAGGGCCCCCCTCAGGAACAGGGCCGCCACCTCCCACTCCACGCAGCCCCTGGGGCGGCCTCGGCAGCATCCACCATCAAGCCCTGGCCATGGGGTGGGGCTTCCACCTAAGAAGGGGGGCCTGACCCACATGCGCTCACCTGTGTCTCCTTGGAAGGGGTGTTTCCGGCTGAGCCAGCGCTCCCACTCCCCAGGGGTGGCTCCCATTGGGTGGTGCCAGTTGGGATGTGCCAATAGTATGTGCCGGAGGTGTCTTGAACCCGCATCCATCCCGCTGGGAGATCAGAGTCCGTCTCCAGCGAGTTGCAGAGCCAGAAGGAGTCTGTGGCAGAGGGGAGGGGTAATGAGTCCACGTGTGTTTGGAGGGGGGTGCCAGCTTCCTCCTCCTCCTCACCCCCCCGTCCAGTCCAGTCTAGTCCAGTCCAGCAACACCAAAATGGGGAGGGGCGATGAGGCTGTGCAGGTGTGGAGCTGTGGGGAGGGGGAGGAGGAGGGGGAGGGCTCCCAACCCTCCCCCACAATGCATTTCTTATCCCAGCTTTAAGCTGGTACTGAGACCCCCTCCCTCCCTCCCTCTTCCTGCCTCTGATGGGGGAGAGCCAGCCCCCCATAGCTTCCCCCCCCCCAACACACACCTGCAGCATCAACTCAGTCATTTGCAGAAGCCTGTGGGCTGAGGCACCTTGAAAGAGCGACACCCCCCACACACAGCTGGCACTCCTGGACCCACTGCCTGGAACAGGCTAAATTTGCAACTGCTGTTGAAGTTGCAGGACACCCTCTCCCCCCCTCCACCAAGACGGGGTGGGTGGGCTCCTGCCCCTTCCTTCACCCCCCCACTGCAGCCAGCCAGCTCTATCTTCAAAAAACTGCCCCCCAGTGCAGAGCCTCATGCTCCCCTCTCTCAGCCCCCATGGGGCTCCTCCACCCACCCGAACAGGCTGATCCAGGCCTGGGGCTCCAATCCCCACTTGCTCACCCTGCAGTCCCTGCTACCACTGATTTACTCCTGGAATGATCAAGGACCACACGCGTGCACGCACACACACCTTCCCTGGGGGCTGCGCAGAAGCACATGTGGGGGGAGGGGCCACATGGGCAAAGGGACGCCCCAGCAGCCATCGTCTGGTGGCACCACGGTGGCAGCTGTCCGGGCGGAAACTTGCCAAAGAGCCCGTCCCAGACCCACCTCGCAGCACTGGGGGGGGGCACGGGGCTGGAGAAGGAGGCGGCCTGGGCAGCCAGGGGGTGCAGCAGCCACTCACTCCACAGCCCCCACCCTCCCGCCACGGGCGTGCGCACAATCATTCGCTCAGTGAAAAGCCACTCAGAAACTACAAGGCCCAACGGACCCTGCTGCCACTGCACCCCCCCTTCTGCCCACATACCCTTCCGCCCACATCAGCACCCCCCAGACCTCCCACCCCACCCTGGCTCACAGAAGCATGGGGGGGATGGAGGGGGAGACCTGGGAGACCTGTTTCCGTCAGGGGGGTTCCCTCCCCACCACTGGCGGTCCATGCAGCTTGGCTCCCTTGCTCAAGCTGCCTACGCTCTCACAGGCAGGCACGAATGCTCGCCTGGACAACATGAAGCGCTGCGCGGGGAAGGGAATCTTCACCCCCGCATGCTCGGCCACGTCTCCACCTTTGGGCGCTCCCTCAGCTGAGGGGAGCCAAAGGAAACCCCACCGCCCCTTGTGGGACTCTCTCAGGCAACTGACTCCCTCCTGTTCCCGCCAAGGTGTCCTGACGCAGCCAAAGGCAGGGCCCCCCCTGTCCCCCCACCCCTGCCACGGCCAGGAGGGGAAGCCCCTCCCCAGCCGCCCACCTGCTTCCTCAGGGGAGCTTCCAGCAGGGCTGCCGTGGCTCAGGGTGGCCCAGCTGGAGTCCTCGTCGCTGGCCGCGCCATTGCGCATGCCGAAGAGGAGGCTGGCGCTGCGGCCCTGATCTCCGCTGCTGCTGACCCGGGGCACAGCCCGCTCCGAGCTCTGCTCCTCAGACTCTGTCACAGGCTCGCTCTGGACCGGTGTGGAGTCTTCCTCCTCCTCTTCCTCCTCCTCTTCCTCCTCCTCCTCCTCCTCTTTCTCTTCACCCTCTTTCTCCTTCTCTTCCTCCCCATGCACGGTGTGCGCAGGCAGGGGAAGGAGGAGGGCGCTGAGCTCCTTTGATGGCGGCAGTGGCGGGCTCAGCTCGTTGCGGTTCTGGTCGCGGCCCCGCTCCACCGCCTGCCGCAGCTGGTTCTGCCCGTCCTTCACCCACTTGCTGTTGGCTGGCTCCTCCAGACAGGATGGCGCAGGGGGCTGCTGCTGATGCAATGGCGGTGGCTGCAACCCCAGGACCATGCTCTGCAGCTCGGCGCAGCTGTACGCGCAGTGGCCCTTGTGGGGCAGGATCTGGCCCACGGGGGCTGGCGACACCAGGGAGAGGCTCAGCCCCAGGCAGGCATTGTCATTGGCCAAGTCGCCCCGCTTGCTCAGGGAGCCGGACATGGCGCCAGGGAGGGGGCCCGGGGGGGCTGGGGAGGAAAAGAAGTGAGAGCTCTAGTCAGTTGCAGGCTACGGATCAGGCCTTTCCCCCTCCTGCCTCCCGCACCCACACCTGGGATGCCTGAAACTGGAAAGGACAGGCACTCTGTACATGCTCAGAGGCACCACGTGTTCCAGAGCTGACGTTGGCACAGGAAGTGCCTTCCCTAAGCCCCCCTTCCCCCAGAGGCTGTATGGGAAAGGGGGAGACTTTCGGGCCCACATTTGCTGGGGGGGGGGGCTTTGCCAATCACTGGATTCCCAATAAGGCCTCTGCACCCCTTCGCCAGGGCTGAACTTTGGCCCCCTAATGCCAGGCGAGCGGCAGGGGCCGAGGGTGGAATCACTCTGTCCATGCTCAATGCCACCCTTGACGGAGACACGCGGGCTGCCATTCAACCGTGAAAGAGTGGTAGCGTCTCCAAAGAGCTCAGGCGGCAGGGGGTTGGACTAGATGGCCCCTGGGTCCCCCCAATGCTGGTGGGGACTTGCACCTGCCGGCCTCACCTGGTGGGGGAGATGCGCGAGCGGGCAGGGGGGCCACGGAGTGGGCGGCGAGGGGGTCGCTACATCCTTTGGGGAGGAGACCCTGGAGAGACGCGGAGGGAGAAATGGGGGGCAGCTTCAGCAGCCCACCCCCAGAGCTAGCCCCATGTTGGCCGGACCCTCCCTAGCCTTGGTGGGCTTTGGACTCCGGGGTCCCTCCCTCCCTTGGATTAAGGAAGAGTGGGGAGGGGGTTCGGGCGAGGAGCGGGCGCTTGTGGGGTCGGGGGGCCCTCCCGCCCAGCCCTGCAAGGGGGTCGCTCAGGCAGCCCCCCCGGCCGGGTGCCCCGGCGGCCCTTCCATGGGGGGGGGTCTAGGGCAGCCCAAGCCCGGCGGCGACCCCCTCCCGGGCGCGCCCACACTCCCCCGCGGAGACCCCGCCAGCCCGGTTTGGGGGCCCCCTTCCTCCGCGCCCTCTCCTCGGGGCGGGCGGGGGTCCCCGGCGCTTCCACGGCGGCGGCTGGCTATGGGGGGGGGAGACCCCGGCGGGTGGGCGGCCCCCGCGAGGGGCCCCACGAGGACCCCCGCCCGCCCCCGCGCCCCGCCCTCCCAGCTGCGGGAGAAAGGGGGGTCCTGGGGGTCTCCCTCCCCCGCCCTCGCCCCCCGGGCTACCTGAGGCGGCGGCGGCGGCGGGCGGCGGGGAGGGGGCGCGCCGGGCGTCGCTTCCGCTTCCTTTCCGCTTCCGCTTCCGCTTCCGAGGCCGGCAGCCCCTCCCGCCAGCAGCAGCAGCAGCAGCGGCACCGTCGGGGGGGCGAGAAGGCGCTGGGCCTGCCGGGGGAGGGGGCCGAGGAGGGGCTCCGCCTCAGGGAACGCCCCCACCCCACCCCGAAAAAGAGGGAACGGAGCAGCCCGGGGACCCTCGAGGCCATCTAGTCCACCCCTTCGGCCAGGCGGGGAGAGGCGGCGGGAGCCCCGGACCCAACCTCCCCTCGGCCCGGGGGTGTCAGCGGACCCCGAAAGCCAGTGGCCGGACGAGGGAGGGAGGGGAGGGGAGTCTTCGGACGGCCTGGCCGACCCCCCCCCCCCCGGATGCTGGGTGGTTATTTCCCCAAAGAGGATTTATGTGGAGACCCTCGTGGAAGGTCCGGCTCTGAGGGAGGCGGAGAAAACTGTGGCCGGTTTAAGGAGACACCCCCAGCAATAACTTAAGGCAGAGCTTTACATAAATAGTATATTATCAGTGTTCTTGTTTTGTATTATTATTTTTATCATTTTTTATTAGTTTTTCTTTTCCAAATATGTATAATTGTAATGTGTAAATATCTGTGCTCAAGTCCGTTCAGCAGTTCGCCTACCTGGGAAGCATCATCTCCTCAGATGCCAAGATTGACAAAGAGATCGATCACAGATTAGCAAAGGCATATAGTGCATTTGGAAGACTCCACAAAAGAGTCTGGAGCAATAAACACCTGAGGCAAAGCACAAAAATCAGTGTGTATAGAGCCATCGTACTGTCTATCCTCCTTTATGGATCTGAAACATGGGTCACCTATCGCCACCACCTACGACTCCTCGAGCGCTTTCATCAGCGCTGTCTACGCACAATCCTAAATATACACTGGACTGACTATGTGACGAATGTTGCTGTCCTTGAACAAGCAGGGATCACCAGCATTGAGGCCATGATATTGAGAACACAGCTGCGCTGGGCAGGGCACGTTTCTAGGATGGAGGACCATCGCCTCCCAAAAATACTACTCTACGGTGAACTCGCCACGGGTCAGCGTAAGAGGGGCACTCCAAAAAAGCGATACAAAGACTCCCTGAAAACAACATCTCAGGCTCAGCCAAATTGATCACCAATAGTGGTCCGCCCTGGCCTCACATTGGGAGGCATGGAGACGCACTATCCACAATGCTGCAGCCTTATTTGAGAACTCACGCTGAACAAGTCTTGAAGAGAAACGTCAACACAGAAAGAATCACAACCCAAAAACATCACCCAAGGAGACCTTCTGCTGTGCTTTTTGCAACCGGACCTGTTTGTCTCGGATTGGCCTTTTTAGTCATCAGCGTGTCTTAATTGACCATAGCTCTGCCCTGGGGGGGGGGGAGCCTGTGAGTTGCAGTCTGACGAGGGGGGATTTACAGTTCTCAGCCAGAGAGCGCTGATGCCTCCCTCCCCAAACTGCAAGCCCCTGGATTCCATAGGATGGGACCACAGCAATTAGTGGAATGATAGTGCTATAATGGTGTTGTGTGAAAGGGCCCCTGGCTTCTAGATCTCCCACCATTTTGGACGCCCTCCTCCGGACACGTTCCAGCTTGTCAACATCCTTCCTGAATTGTGGTGCCCAGAACTGGACACAGTATTTCCAGGTGAGGCCAGACCAAGGCAGAATAGAGCGGCACTATGACTTCCCTTGGCCTCTAGACTCTAGACTCCTGTTGATGCAGCCTAGAATTGCATTGGCTTTTTTAGCTGCTGCATCACACTGCTGACTCATGTTCAGCTTCTGGTCTACTAAGGCCACAACCAAGGGCATTCCCTTTCCATGGTAGTAGGATTGTGTGCTCCTGTGAGGCGAGGCGAGGCGAGGCTATGCGGAGGGGAGCAGTGCTGCTGGGAGGGTCTCCCATGTCAGACAGGCTTTTGCTGCGGAGGAACCAGACTCAATGGGCCAAACAGTGACTGGGCAGCAGCAGTACTGGGGGCAGATCCAGGCGGAGGATCTCTCAGAGACAACAGCAGTGGCACCGCAGCTAACACTTGTGGATATTGCGCAGAAGGCAGCATGCTGAGCCTTTCTTTGAAGATCTTTTACCAAGAAAAGCCTGTGATGAGAGAATCCAAAATGAAACAAGAGCCCAGGGCTATTCAACATCTTTATCAGTGACTTGGATGAGGGAATATGAGAGGGCATGCTTATCAAGTTTGCAGATGACACCAAATTAGGAGGGGTAGCTAATACCACCCAGAGGACAGGATCAGAATCGAAATTGACCCCCTTAACAGATTAGAAAGCTGGGCCAAAACTAACAAAATGAATTTCAACAATGTAGGATATCTACACTTGGGCAGTAAAAATGAAATGCACAGATATAGGATGGGGGACACCTGGCTTGAGGGCAGTACATGCGAAAAGGATCTAGGAGTCTTAATGGACCACAAGCTGAACATGAGTCAACAGTGTGATGCGGCAGCTAAAAAAGCCAATGCCATTCTAGGCTGCATTAATAGGAGTATAGTGCCTAGATCAAGGGAAGTAATAGTGCTGCTTTACTCTGCCTTGGTCAGGACCTCACCTAGAATACTGTGTCCAGTTCTGGACACCACAATTCAAAAAGGATATTGACAAATTGGAGCGTGTCCAGAGAAGGGCGACTAAAATGGTGAAAGGTCTGGAAACCATGCCTTATGAGGAGAGACTTAGGGAGCTGGGTATGTTTAGCCTGGAAAAAAGACGGTTAAGAGGCGATATGATAGCCCTGTTTAAGTATTTGAAGGGGTGTCACATTGAGGATGGAGCAGGCTTGTTTTCTGCTGCTCCAGAGACTGGAACACGGAGCAATGGGTGCAAGCTCCAGGAACAGAGATTCCACCTCAACATGAGGAGGAACTTTTTGACAGTCAGAGCTGTTCGGCAGTGGAACACACTCCCTCGGAGCGTGGTGGGGTCTCCTTCCTTGGAGGTCTTTAAACAGAGGCTGGATGGCCATCTGTCGGGGATGCTTTGATCGTGATTTCCTGCGTGGCAGAATGGGGTTGGACTGGATGGCCCTCGTGGTCTCTTCCAACTATACGATTCCATGATTCTATAATGCCAGAAGACGAGACTCCCAGGTTGGGTGGCAATCAAATTGCTACTGGGATACAGTAGAGGACAACTACGAATAATGCTGTGGTTATTGATGCAACTGGACTCAAGCCAAAAGGATGTGCAGCTGTCGATATGCTCAGAGGTGAATGGAAATTCTAATGTGTTGCCCAAATAGGTGGGGGTAATTTAGGACCCCACTTGTGATGTCAGAACTATATTAATATTTTGGGGGATTATTATCAGCTCAAATGGAATGCTGCAAGGGTTGGGTAACTTCAGGACCCTTTCACCTGTGTATACCAGTCCTAACTGCAGAGAACTCCACTTTAAGTGAAGCAAATGGTTTTTATTGGAAAATAACACAGAAACACACACACAACACACACTCACAAGAACAACACAAGGCTGTTGAAGAGTTTAAGGAAGAAAGGTTAAATAGAGGAATAGATTGGGAAATAGGGCAATAATTACCAGCCTTGAAGAGGAGTAAAGTACTCAGACCGAAGTCTGATGGTGGCACTGGAAGTCCGATCTGGAGGGGAAGCGGCAGCAGAGAGATTGGCCGAATGGCATCCACAGTTGCACACTTTGCTATTGTTTGGGGCTAATGTTTATACTGTATTTTGTGTCCTGAAGGAGTATTTAGACAAAGCTGAGATGGGTTTCCCACCATTTAAACAAAGGAAACTGAAACTCGGCCGAGTGCATGGAAATACACAGGTACAGCCATCCAAGGATATGCAAGCAATGAAGTAAAATATATTTGTACATGCTGTCCACTACAAGAGCTCTAGCTAAGATAAGCTCCATCTTAAAAGATAAAAGAAAAAAGAGTGGAGAAGAGAAGTATCCCCGTGGCTGTTCTCTCAGAACCAAGAAAGGTGTGTACCTGCTCAGAGAAGAGTAGAGGTGTCCTAAAACAGACAAATGGGAAATTACCTAAAGAGTGCCCCCTTACATGCACTTTTAACCCCTTAACTGCCATGCAGCCCATTGCATGCACAGGTTGCAATATCCCAGCAGCCTCTGCCCACTCTTCTGCTCTCCCGCAGGTAAGCGGAGAGTGGACAGAGGCAGCGCTTGTTATGACCACATAGAGGTCCTTTTAATCAGGTAGTGATTAAGATTTTCCAAGACAAGTGACAGGCAAAAAGGCACAGAGAGACCAAATTTGGTTTTCAGTCACTATGCATGTAACATTTATTTAGACATCAGACATTAAACATTCAATTAAATGTCAAGAGCTCTTTTCCATTCACATACACACTCACACAGACATACATACGACCCTCTTGAATCCAGTGATCCACGAAGGCCGGATGGCCCGTTGCCGCGGGTTCAGGAACCATGAAAGCAAAGCTGGAAATGCCCCAGCTCTTACACCTTCTTCATCTCTTTCCTTGAGAAAGGCAGGCTTTTCAGGTTGGAGCAGTTCCTTAGGCAGAGCAAGGTATGTTCTGTGCTCGCAAAGAACTCCCTCAATTATGCCGACAGCTGGTATTCTCCATGTTATGCATGGTCAGCAGTCCACTGGGAAGTTCTGTTTGTACCAAACTTCCACAGGCCAAGCTGACAAGTAAAATCGTTCAAGTTCTGCTTGGTTAACATTTTCGCTTCGTCTGCCAAGTCTTCCTTATTTCTTGGTCCAACTTCCAGGATACACCTCTTAGCAATGCTCTGCGCGGCATCCATTTTATTTGGGTCTTTTAAGGCCTTGCTTCTCTAGAATCGACAGGAACGCATACATACACACAATCATACATGCAAGCATATTCTCACACGCTGCCAAGCCAGGGAAAGGGCTAAAGTCTCCCTTTGGCCAGGAACTGCCTCCTGAGCTTTAAAATGGTCATGGTGGTGGTAGTTGTGACAGCAGCTGCAGCAGCAGACAAAAATGTGAAGAAAGCCCCGAATTGTCAGAACTCTGCATCTAGGTAAAATAACCCAGAATGCCCTGAATCTGGGCCATGTGGCATGTGGCCTGATCGCCCCAGATTCAGGGAAAGGCCGTATGTCGTCTGACCTGATCACCCCAGATTCAGGGAAATTTGCAGAGGGATTTAAGGTTTTTAATAGTGTAGACAAGCTTTAGGACTGGGAAGGACTATGAAAGAATGAGACAAGATCCTAGAATACCAAGATATATTATTAAATGTTAACGTTAGGATGGCCCATGCCATTGTATTTCACATTTCTATGTATGGTTGTGAAAGCTGGACATTGCAGAAAGCTGACAGGGAGAAAATCAACTCATTTGAAAATGTGTTGCTGGAGATGAATTCTATAGTTACCATAGATGTTGGGGTGTATGAGTATAAAAATTAAAAATTTATTAAAGATTCCAGGGAGCAAGCCCTTTAGGAATATCTTCTTAAGAAAAGTTTCGTTTAAAGTAAGCAGAGTTAGCCTAGGGAAGACTGACCAAGCTCAATTTGCATTTGCATGTGTTCTGAATCACCCAGTCAAGCAGACAAATCAAGGACAATAAAGATGTTTCCTTAAAAATGCATATTAAAACGTTCATCTGGTCCTGGAGATTTAAATTCATTTAGATTAAGAAGGTATTCCTGTACTACCTCGTTGCTTATTCTGAGCTGGATTTCCCCTATTGTGTCCTCTGTTCCCTTATCCTCAGTTAGGTCACCCTTTTCCTTGTCTGAAAACACTGAGGCAAAGAAGGTGTTGAGTAATTCTGCCTTTTCTCTGTCCCCTGTTAGCATTTTGCCATCTTCTCCACATAGTGGCCCTACCATTTCCTTCTTCCTCCTTTTGCTGCAGACATACCCCAAAAAAACCCTTTTTATTGTTCTTAACCTCCCTAGCAAGCCTGAGCTCATTCTGCGCTTTAGCTTTTCTGACTTTACTCCTACACGTGTTCGCTATCTGTTTGAATTCTTCTTTGGTGATTTCCCCCTTTTTTCATTTCTTATACATGTTCCGTTTAAAACTTAGCTCCGTTGAAAGTTCCTGGTTTCTTGAGACGCCTCCCATTTTTCTTCCTCAATGGTACTGTTTGAAATTGTGCCTTCAGTATCTCCCTTTTGAGAAAGTCCCATCCGTCTTGAGGTCTCTTCTCTTTTAGTATTCCTGACCATGGGATCATCCCCAGTATTTCCCTGAGTTTACTGAAATCAGCTCTCCTAAAGTCAAGAATGCGTGTCTGACTATGCCTGGCTTCTCCTTTCCATTGTATAACAAACTCCAGGAGAACATGATCACTCTCACCTAAGGATCCCACCACTTGCACCCCATTAACCATGTCGTCTCTGTTGGTTAGGATCAGATCTAAAATAGCTGACCCCCTTGTTGCCTCTTCCACCTTTTGGACCATGAAATTGTCTTCCAGGCATGTAAGGAATTTGCTAGACCTTGTAGTTTTGGCTGAGTTAGATTGCCAGCAAATATCAGGATAGTTGAAATCACCCATCACTACTACATCTCTCCTTTCTGCATGTATGTTCATCTGTTCTAGAAAGGCAACATCCAATTCCTCCATCTGATTTGGGGGTCTGTAGTAGAGTCCCACAATAACATAGAATCATAGAATCATAGAATCATAGAATTGCAGAGTTGGAAGAGACCACGAGGGCCATCCAGTCCAACCCCCTGCCACGCAGGAAATCACAATCAAAGCATCCCCGACAGATGGCCATCCAGCCTCTGTTTAAAGACCTCCAAGGAAGGAGACCCCACCACGCTCCGAGGGAGTGTGTTCCACTGCCGAACAGCTCTGACTGTCAAAAAGTTCCTCCTCATGTTGAGGTGGAATCTCTGTTCCTGGAGCTTGCACCCATTGCTCCGTGTTCCAGTCTCTGGAGCAGCAGAAAACAAGCCTGCTCCATCCTCAGCGTGACATCCCTTCAAATACTTAAAACAGGGCTATCATATCGCCTCTAAACCGTCTTTTTTCCAGGCTAAACATACCCAGCTCCCTAAGTCTCTCCTCATAAGGCATTGTTTCCAGACCTTTCACCATTTTAGTTGCCCTTCTCTGGACACGCTCCAATTTGTCAATATCCTTTCTGAATTGTGGTGCCCAGAACTGGACACAGTATTCTCTTTAATTTTTATCCAGATGCTCTCCACCTGGCTTCCAATATTGATGTCGTGGATCACTTCACTGGTGTAAATATCCCTGACATATAATGCTATTCCTCCTCCTTTCCGCTTTGGCCTGTTTCTCCTATAAAGGTTATACCCCTCTATTCCTACATTCCAATCATGAGACTCATCCCAGCAGGTTCCAGTAATGCCTATTATATCATATTTGCTTTGTAATGCTAGGAGTTCGAGTTCATCCTGCTTATTTCCCATGCTCTGTGCATTAGTGTAGAGACATCGAAGACCATGTGTTCCCTTTACTTGCTGCCTGTGCAAGTTTCTTTGCCTCCCACTGTTGGGTCCTTGCGCTGTCTGCCTTTTCCCTCTATGACAGAGAGAATCATGTAGTATTTAGTCATTTTTTGTAGTGTAGCCTATAATCATCATAATGCTGCTGATCATCTGTAAGAAATGCTCCTAGAATGTACTATTAAACTACTTTTAAGTGCTTCCAAGTCCTTATTATGCTAGAAGTGTAACTTGGGGAAACAGGGTGTGGTTATCTTAAGCTTACATGCTGGAATCAATACGCGTCTGCTGCATATGTGTTTTTAAACTCTGCTGATTTAGCATGCTTCCTAAGGAGGTTTAACAGCCGTCCGTTTTATGGCTGCCTTGTCTTGTAAAGGTGTTTCCAGTGAAGCATAGTGGGAGAACATTGCTGAATGTTCTATATATCCCCATAATCCCATGGTCAGGAATACTAAAAGAGAAAGGAGTTCTCTGCAATTGGTCAAAGAGGCCTTGCCCTCCCTCTCTTGTCACCACCGACTCGCCTCAGCTCCTCAGGCGCACGAGTTCAGGCACAGAGGTATTGCTCCCAGCCTCTTCTTCAGCAGTAAAAATGGCTCTACGCTTCTTCACACAGAGACCGCCTTTGCTGAACGTATAGTATCCCCATTCCCTCCACACTGTTGTTTATTTATGGCACCCCTCTTCCAGGGTTCTCCGGGCAAGACTTATTCAGAGCAAGAGGTTTGCCATGGCCGCCTTTGGCAACTGAGAGTGTGAAAGAACGGAAGTGGTTGAACAGGGACTTGAGCCCTGGTTTCCCAGAGTTGTTGTCCAATGCGCCAACCACAAGACTATGCTGGCAGTCAAGATTTATCCAGAGGTTTGCCATTGCCTTTAGGTTAAGAGAATGTGACCTGCCCAAAGTCACCCAATGGGTTTCCATGGCTGAACAGGGATTCGAACTCTGGTCTCTTGGGGGAGTCCCGCTCCAGCACTCACAACAGTACACTGCACTGGCCCTGCTACGGTTTTCGTAGTAAGATTTCTTCAGAGGAGGTTTGCCACCACTGCCTACCACTGTCTGAGCATAAGCTTGCACCCGACTTCCAAGGCACCCCACTCCTGGAATGTTAGCATTGGCTATAGGCCTCAGAGACTGGCCAAGTTTGGTTCATTACTGTGGCATTTTGCAAAGGGAAAAAACAGGATGGTCTCAGAAAAAGGCCATTTTTGTTTTTCCCTGGAAAGCTTAAGACCTGGGGCTGTAAGGCTAAAAGAAGACACATTCCACATAAATGGGAGGTTAATGGATGGAGAAACCCTTTTGTATTTGCTGATTGTGAAATTTCCTCTCCTCAGCTCCCAACCTAAAAGAAGTTGCTCAAAGCTGTTAAAATCCAACCACTGGACACTAAGAAACACATTTAGCATGTTTCTCACCTTTTGTCAAGACCAGGAAACTCATTGTGCAATCCATGAAGGCTCATGGAATTCATTGTTTCAGCCCATGAAGCAACCAATCCCCTCAGGTGTATTTGGAGGTATAAATATCACCCCCAAAATACGCCTCATTGCACGCAGTTGTAACAGGGGGGAAACTCTGTTGTGTTAGCCAACCCAGTTTCCTCCATCCACTCTGCCGGACTGACTACAGGACAGGTTGTATTACCCAAGCAAAATCCTCTTGCAACCCTCTATCCCAAGCTTTCCTACTGTTTCTTTCTATAGCCTTGTGCAAATGCTTTTTCTGGGTGAATGCGTGTGTTTGGTGTTATTTTTGAACTCCTTAATAAAGAAACATACTTAATTTTAAATGTGTATGTATTCCATTCAGACTATTACCGGTAGACATAGGTTTGCAGATTCTGTTGTTACGCCCCTCTTGCGTAGCTAAAGTCGAGTTGCTGCTAATTTCCCCAACGTATTAGAAACTCGGTATTTTCTTGGAATTTTCCAAGGAGCATTTTGGATAACAACTGAGGCTGAGAGAGTGTAACCTGCCCAAAGCCACCCAGAGGGTCTCTGTGGCTGAGTGGGGATTTGAACCCTGGTCGCTCAGAGTTCAAACCGTTCTGAATAATTCAGCGCCACTCAGAAACATGAGCCCCAAATGGACAAGGAGCTGACCCTCCTCTTCTTCCCTTGGTCCCCTCTGAAAGGCTGACCACTTGCCCATCTTCTGGCACTTTCTTTGCCCCCCTGAGGGAGAATGTCCTTCAACCAGAGAGGTAAGTAGAATTAATGGACTGAAAGGATGATTCTGCTTGAATGTATCTCCCCACTTTCTGCACAAAGCATTTGGAACAACTCCCAATCTGCAAGTTCAGCATAAAAACTCAATATAAAAAACACCCTCAAAGAGCTTTCATGCGCCCCCCTGCCCTGCACTCAGGGTTGCAGATTCAATGCAGCTGCATATTGGGATATATGAACATTCAGCAATGTTCACCCACTGCACTTCACTGAGAGCACCTTACAAGACAGGCTGCTATAGAACCGGATAGCACTTAACCCCCTTTGGAAGTACAGTAAATTAGCAGAGTTTAACTGATGACACACACTTGCAGTAGATTACGTGTATGATTCCAGCATGTAAGCTTAGATAACCAAACCCTTGTTTTCCCCAAGTTACACTTCTAGAATAATCCTTCGAGCCTGTGCAATGGATTTGTCTGGTGGAGCGCAGCGTGCACAGAACTGGCCTCACCCTTTAAACCAGAGATTCATCTGCCGTGGCCTTGCAAGCATGGACGTGGCAGCGAGGTCCTCGGGCCGTAGGTTTGATTAGAGTTTCCTTCTCTTAGATGGTTGACCTTACAGGGTTGGACGAGCACCATCTGCCCGGGTTTGGGATTAGAGTTTTCCTTCTCCTAGGACGGTTGCCACAAGGCGAGAGAGCCCATCCTGCCCTTTGACGCTCTTTGTCAGACCCTTCGGTTTTGACCTGTCTGGCATGGGAGACCCTACCAGTGGCTATTATGCCACCGCCAGCATAGCTCAAAACATCATTAGGATACGCAAGCCTCTCTCCCACGACACGGGGGCGTCAATGAAGAGGACTTCTAGAATAATAAGGACTCAGAAACACTTAAAAGTAGTTTAAAAGTATAAAAACTTCATTTGCTCACATACTCAGAGCATCTCCCAACACTGCAGCCGCAGCGTGTGAGGATAAAAGCCCTGGACACAAGGCTTTTTAGGTCAAAGCAGCACTTTGAATTGTGCCCAGAAAGAGGCCAGTGGCCAGTGGGGAGCTGCTGCAACGAGGGAATTGCCTGACCCTTGTAGCCAGCATTGGTTCACAACCACCCGGCTGCAGCTCTTTCGGTTGGGATAAGTTTCCAAACGCTCTTCAGAGGTAGCCCCACGTAGAGCGTGTTACAATAACCCAGCCAGGATGTCACTACGGCATTGTACACCATGCCCATATCTGGCACCTCCAGGAACGGGTACAGCTGGTGCACAAACCGTAACTGTGCAAATGTGCTTGTGGCCACTGTGGAGACCGGGCCTTCCAGGCCCGGGGTGAATCCAGTAGAGCATCCAAGCTGTGAGCCTGAGATTTCAGGGGGAACGTCACCCCCTCCAGAACAGGCAGAATCTCTGCTCTCTGATCTGCCTTCGAACCATCTGTCCATCACCTTTATTATTTATATCCTGGCTTCAGTGTAAAATTCAGTGTAAATTCAATGTAAAGCATGTGTCCTCCACCCATGGAGTTTGCAGTGGAGCTGCCGGGCAGTGGGGAGGTTTGCCATCTCTGTCCTTGGGAGGGCAAGGCAACTGTGGCCACACACAGACACACACACACACATATTAAGGATGCAAAGAGTGGGTCTGGCTGTGCTTGGCCACGTGCTGCAGGTGAGGCAGAGATAAGGTGGGGGACTTATCAGGGGATGGAGCAGCCAGCAGGCAGGCAGCTCAGTCCAGCCAGAGGATTTGACCCAGGCGGCTGCTCCCTGGAATCAGGTACAAGAAATACAGCTAGGAAGGGGTGGGAGGAGCATCATGGGCGGGCAGGTGCCATTGTCAGGGGAGGGGGCACAGAACTCCTGCCCTGCCCTGGGATCCCCTCTTGCTAGCTGGGGTCCCCCATCTTGGAAACAGGACAGCAGCAAGGGGAGGAAGAAGAGAGGCCATGCCCCCTTCACCCTGCTGGGCCCCAGAGGAAAAGAGGTGAAGCTGGAACACCCCCACCCACCCCATGCACACAAATTCTCTGGGTCCAGCCTTCCTCAGGGCAGGGTAGGGTGGGACACCTTTTATACCTTCCCTATAGTCCTTTCTCCCTGAGCAACCCCCCCTCGGCAATGGGTTGGGGCCTGGAGAGACTTAAATAGAGCAGAATGGTTGCCCTCTGCCCCCCCCCCCAAGCCTCCCTTGTTTTCTTGGGCATTGCACACCACAGGTTTTCTGACAAAGCCCCCAAGTGGGTGCTGTGCTGAAGGTTCATGGGGCAATTTCCCTGCCGGGGCGTGGGGACAGGGCGCAGCGGACCTCCCTCTTGAACATGTCCTTCTCGGAGGCCCCATGGAAAGAAGCTGGGAGCACGCCCGGGTGGCAGCAGCAGGATCCGCGTGAGGCTGGGGCACCCTGTGCCTGGTGCTGCCACCCCGCCCACCCCTGCCCCACGCCTCCTCCTCGGTGCCCTTGACGGGGAGGGTCACGCTCCACCTGAGCCAGGGAGGAGGGCCATCCGCCCTGCCCCTTCTTGCCCTGGAGGGCAACTCAAGGGCACAGCAGAGCCCCAGCTGTGGGGAGGCCAGGGAAGCTGAGCACCAGCCAAGGCCAGCCCCAGCAGCCCCCTGCCTCTCAGAGGAGCCGCCTTCTTCTTTGTCACAGTTGCCAGCTGGAGAGGAGAAGCCAGACTGCTCTAGCAGTGGGAGCAGGAGATGGCATTTTCCATCCGGTCTTCCAGCTTGTGCCCAGCACGTGGCGTCCAGGGCTAGGCTGCCCCTAGGCCTGGAGGCTCCACTGAGCTGCCCGAACAGAGGGAGTCCTTTCTGCCTCCTCTTCCTCCATGAACTTGCTCAATGCTCCCCCTTGAAGGGGCTCATCTGCCCCGCCCATATCCTTCACCCCCCACAGCCCCCCACCTTTTGCCTTCCACCTGGGGGGCGGCTGTGGCTGCAGCGGTGGCACCTCTGGGCTTAGCCCAAGAGCCTCTTCTGGAGATGGGAGCTCCAGGTGGCTGGGAGGGGAGGGGGCATCGCCAGAGCCCCCACGGGGTCCCGCTCTGGTTGGAGGAGAGTCACACGTGCCATCTTCCTGGGTGGGGATGAGGGGACGCTGCCGCCTGCTGACCCAGCCCCCCGGCCCCTCTTCCATTGCAGGTGTGGGCATGGCGCTCCTCTCCCAATGCCTGGAGCCAGTGGGCTTCCTGCAGTCGCTGCGCTCGCTGGCCCTGGGCGTGACAGCCCACCTGCGAGGCTCGGCCACCCCTGACGAGCTGGCCTTCGTCCGCCGGGAACTGGAGCTGCTGGAGCAGGAACTGGCCGGGGGGCCAGGGCTGCTGGAGGATGGCGGTCTGGCCGCCCTGGAGGACCGCGTGGCGGCCGCCTTCACCCACCTGTGCCTGGCGGTGCGGGCCGACGCCTCTCACAGCCCCCGCGAAGCCGAGCTCTTCATGCAGAACTGCGCCCGGGACAAGCTGGAGCTCCGGCTGCTGGCCCTCTGGCGCCGCGTGCAGGGCAGCGCTGTGCTGGCCCTCCAGAGGCCCCTCCTGGCCCAGGCTGTGGAGCAGCACCGGCCCCGGCGCCCCGACGCGGCCCGGCTCTGCCAGAAGCTCCACGCCGTGCTGGGCGCCGGGTTGCTCTGCCTGCTCAGCGAGGCTGGCCTGAGCCGCCGCGACCCGGCCCTGCTGCTGGCTGCCTGGGAGCCGCGCGTGGCTGAGCTCCACCGGCGCGCTCAGGAGGCGCTGGCCCTCTGCGCCGGATACTTCCGCCCACAAGCCCAGCAGGATGTGGAGCAAGCCCTGGCGCAGGGGACGGGCAGCCCGGCCGAGCTGGCTGCAGGGCTGCTACGGAAGCTGGAGCGCAACTACGACTGGCTCTGCTGGGCCGTCATGGTCTGGAGGGAGGAGCCGGAGGGCCAGGAGGAGGAGGAGGAGGAGGGCCAGGAGGTGCTGGCCCAGGGCGAATTTGTAGCCGGGCGGGCCCCGGAGGGTGGGGGGCTGCGGGCCGTGGCCTGCTTCAGGGAGAGCGCCTCCGCCCTGGACCGCGCGCGCACCCACCAGCTGATTGGCGAGCTGGAGTGGAAGCTGCCCAACCCGCCGCCCGAGGTCTACGCCAGCCTGGAGGCCAAGCCGGCCCGCGCCCGCGGCTACCTGGCCCGCCGCATGCTGCAGAAGCTGGCCGAGGGGCTGGGGCCGGCCGTCACCCTCCTGGTGGTGCCGGGCAAGCTGGAGATGAAGAGCAGCTTCCCTGCCGCCGCCAGCCAGCTCCACGAGTACCGCCACCGCCTCGCCTCTGGCACCGTCTGCATCTTCGGCTGAGAGGGAGGGAGGGAGGCAGGGAGGGAGGAGGTACAGCCCGGAGGGCCGGGGGGGGCAGATCTCTGAATAAAAACTGTGCTGTGTGAAACCCCCCTTTCCCATCTGGCTCCTTTCTGCAGGACCCCCACCTCCCCCAGGCACACCCGGGCCCAGATGCCCTGGCCAGTCCGGGATGGTGGTCGGGTTGGCGCTGCTGCATGGGGAAGACCAGGTCAGCCCCTCCCCGCAAGAAACTCTGCACAAACACCCTACACATACACACACACACAGGGCAGATCCCCCCCCCCGCATAAAAGAAGGCAGCCGGGCCCACGCTGAGAAGAGGCAAAAGGTTTATCAGCCCCCAGGGAAAGGGGGTGCAGAGCACTGGGCAGCCCCCAGCTGTTGGCAGGACCAGAGGGTGCCCTGTGCACTCCTTACTGAGGAGGGTGCTTCGAACCCCCGTGCACCCACGCACTTTCTGCCCCCCCGGAGCACTTGAGAAAGTGGGCAGCAACCTTCTGGGCGGGCACAGGGTCCGTGGCAGTGAGGAGCTGGGCCACATCGGCGTAACGGTAGAAGTCAGCTCCGTGGAAAAGGGAGACCCCCTCAGCCGTGCACACGGCGCCGTCCACCCTGCTGTGAGGGATGAGCAAAGGGGTGTCCGGGCGGCGGGGGCTCTGCCTCAGGTCCACACGACGGATGCGGTTCTCTGTGAGTGAAGGGCAGGGGTTATGCCAGGGGAGGGGGGCAGAAAGAAATCCCTGCCCAGGCATCGCGGCACCCTCACACCCGACAGCCACCTTGCCATGAGCCCCCCCCCCGACACACACAGCTCCCTGCTCTTTAAGTCAAGCAGTCCCCCCTCCAGACAGAAACCCCCTCCTGCCTCCAACCCCCCCCCCACAGCCTTCCCGGCTCTCAGAGCAGGAGTGGGTTGGTGCCCCTCCCTCCCCAGCCCTTCCTGAGCACCTTGAATGACGTAGAGGTCATGGGAGTGGGGGCACGTGAAGGCGGCGTCGGCCCCAGGGACGCCCAGCTCATCCTGGACAGGGCGGGGGTAGCCCTCCACCCGGCGGTAGCCCTGATCGGCCAGGTAGATGGTGACTTGGGAGCCCTGCAGGACACACAGAGGGAGCACGGTGCGGGGGGGGGGAGTGTTAGGGGTTGCTGCTGGTAATTTGGCTGTGACGCCGGGAGTACCTCCCTCCCTTCTGCACCCGAGGGCCCCTCCATCACTCAGGGTGCTCCCCCCCCACCGCCGCAGCCCAAGTGAGTTTGGTGCAAGGGGTCACCAGAGCATCTTCCTCACAGCGGGGGAGCTCCAATGCTCCACTCATTTAACGGGGGGGGGGGGTCTTTGGAGATCTGGCTCCCCATCCCTGCAAAGAACTCTAGTGGTCCCTTGGTTGGGGGGAAGGAGACCCCCGTTCCCCACGGAGTGCTGGGAAGCCTTGCCCTTCAGGTGGCTGTGGGGAGAAGAGCTTCCCCCCGCCTTCCCTTCAGAGGGTTCCTGCAGGGCCCTCTCCCCTCCCCCAGACCCCCCCAGCCGCACACACCTGGATCAGGTAGAGCTTGTTGTCCCAGCTGAAAGCTGCATCCACCTCTCCCTCCAGCTCCTTCCACATGTGGCGGAGGGGCCAGGCGTGCCAGCCATCCCGGGCAGAGTCCACGCGGAAGTAGTGCCCCTCTGTGGGCAGGGAGAAGAGAGAAGGGCGGCTGAGGCCCCTGGGGAGTCTCTAAGGTGGGGGGGAACCAGCGTCTTACCCAACTCAACAGGCCGCACAGGTACGACCTGGATCCAAGCCTTGAGGAAAGCAGCTCTACGCAGACCCCCCCCAAAAAAAAGCAGCAGTGGCAGCTGAGGCCCCACCTCTGCCTCCACTATGCCCCACGGGGCCAGGGGATCTGGATGGATCCCGTTGCCATGTCCCTTCTTTCTCTTTCTCACCCCTTCCCAATTCCAGAAAGGCCCTTTCCCAAAACTAGAATGCCTCACATCCCCCCCCCCGCCACCGCCGCCACCGCCGCCTCCACCACGAACTGAAGCACGTCTCCCATCTCTCACCACGGAAGGCGTAGATCCGTCCGGCATCGTCAGAGGAGAAGGCCCGGAAGGGGAGCCCGCTGCACGGGTCTAGGGCAGCCTGGAGGGAAGCGTTTTTCTGAGCCTCATGGCCATGACCTGCCAGGGTTCACAGGAAGGGGGGCAAAGAGGAGATTTCAAAATGGAGGACCCCCTGCCATTCTTCCAGAGACCCCCCTCCCTCCTCCCACTGCCAAACCTCCAGGGAAGAGGACGGGGCTGTTCCCACTAGTGAGGCGGCCTCAGAGCCACCCTGGCGGATGCCTGCAGACCTTCCACTGCATTTGGCCCTCCAAATGCAAACACGCATCCCATGGTGCCCTCTGCTCTTTGGGGTAGAGCCCCCCAGCCCAGCCCCTGCATGCTTACCCCAAGGAGGAGGAGGAGGAGGAAGCTGGGCCTCAGCACTGGGAGCTTTCCCCACCCACCCCGCCTCAGGGCAGGTCAGAGGGGAAACTGGGCAGTATGGGGGCTGGAGGGGATCTGCACCACTCTAAGCCTGGACCCAGCCCACAGATCTGGAAGGGGGTCTCTGAAGCCCCCCCCATCCGGCCCCTCCCCTAAAAGGTCTCTGGAGAGCACCAACAGATGGAGGCACCCTCACCCTCTTGCCAACTGGGTGGTCTTGACTGGCAAAAGCCCCCCCCCCCGCTCTGTGCAGGGAAAGCCCGGCACACAGGCACACACTTGGATATTTGGGCCATTGGCCACAGAGGCTCCACCGGCCGGCCATAGGTAGGCCTGAAGAAAGGGCAGAAGGGGGAGGCACGCACACCAGGCCTGGACCGGTTGGGTCAGGGGTGTCAGGTTACAACCCCCCCTACCACATTACCTTGGGTTCACACGTCCATTGTCCTCCCTTGTGTTCCCTTGGAAGCCCTAAACCCATGCTTGTGGCTTCTGCACCCGTTTTTTATGCCCGCAGCCAAGCCAAGGCTTTGGGGGGGAGGGTGCGGAGAGGCCGAGTGGGGCTTGTGCCTGCCAGTCCACAGGGGAGGGGATGAAGCTGGCACACAGGGACTCCCCCTACGCACACAGGAGACATAGGGCTGGGCAGAGTCAGGCCCCAGGGACATCTGGGGCAGGGCAGGGCAGGGCAGGGGAAGGAAGGGCCACGCACCTCTGCCAGGGCAGCGCATGAAGTAGTCCCTGGCATCCCGCGGGTACTGGGCGGGCACGTGCCCCGTGACTGGGTCGAAGCGCAGGAAGTGGGCACCCTGGAAGCAGAAGTAGCGCTCCTGCCAGCGGACAGCCGCAGAGCAGTTGGACACAGCTGGCCAGTCCCGCCACTTCACCTGCCTGGTCTTCAGGTCGTAGGCCAAGACGGTGGGGCCTGCAGGAGGAAGGGGCAAAGAGGGGTGGGGGTAGTGGTCACTGCCACCCCTTCAGGGTAGACCCACAAGCAGGGTGTGCTGAAGCTCCACCCATCCCCACAGCGAACAGCGACAGACGGGCCAGGCAGCTGCTGGTGCTGTTCAGGACGGGATTGGGAGAGGGGGCTTCTGTCGTGGAGGAGGGAGGGGGTGATGCCTCCTCCAAAGGAAAGTCAGTCCAGGGGTCCTCCCTGGGGCTCCTAGATGATGAAATTTGTGAACATGAAATTATCAAATCCAAGATGTCTAGATGAACACATTAATGATTTCAGAGCTACATTAGCAGAATTGCAATCTCCTGGAGAAGAGATTCCAAAGGCTATGCAAGTTGGGATTTTCCTAGCAAGCTTACCAAAGTTTTACAATCCCATCATAAACACTTTGCAATTGAAAAATGATTTAACCCTACCAGAAGCCTATATTCAAATAAGAGAATTGCAACATAGGCAAAACTTGATGCAAAATGACAAGGTTAAATTCAGAAATTCTAACTTTAACCAGCAAAGGACTAGATCCTGGAATTTTTAATACAATTTTATTTTTTAGACTCATTACTCCTACATGGAAGGTTATGGGCCCAGCAGAACAGAAGCCCCTCCCTGGAGGAGAGGGTCAGCAACAAGGCTCAGGATGGGGCTGGGGTCTCTCAGACCTCCCAGTCCCACAGGAAGGCCCGCGGACCCAAAAGACCCTCCCCCAATTGGCAGAAATTAAGCAGAGGGGTTATCCCTCAGGCCAGCCCCAAAGGAGGTCACTTTCCTCACCCCTCAGTTTGCAGGACCTAAAGGGGCAGTTCCAGATGCCCCCCTTCACCTCCAAAAAGGGAGAGGTGCGAAAGGCGCAAACTGAGTTACCAAATCTCCCCCTCTACCTGCCATAGAAAAGGGGCAAGCGTCTGCTTAGCTCCTTGGTCGGATCATGGGCTCTTGGCTATAGAGTTCAGCATAGGTCAGGTTTACCCCAAAGGAAGATCTCTCTGGAGGTTGCACCCCAAATTTTTGGAAGATGTGGCATGCAAAGAGCGCATCGCCTCAGCACTAGCCCACAGCCTAACTCTTGCTGACATGTACAGGGACGATTTGTGCAGGTGGTGGGAACGTGTAAAGCGCACGGTTCGGGCCACTATCTGGGCTTACGAGACCAACGTTAATGGGAGACAGATTCAGGAGTATCATTTGGCCATTTATCATTTTTTGAAGTGTCATTATCGAGTGAACCAAAGTGTCCCTTTTTCAGAACAAGAGCTTACCTGGGCAAGGGGAGTGATGGCAAGATTTTGCCAAAAGCAAAGACAAAACAGAAAGAGTAAAAATTTCAGGACTCGAGGTGGTGTGGTCGACGTGGACGAGTGGGCAGGCACCCGGAGTCCAAAGACTCCCGTCAAATTAAATGGCTTGAGGGCCTTTGAGTCAGACCCTATTGCATTTAGACCAAGTGAGATGCTGGATATCATGGAGGGATATTACAGGCAGTTATATGCTCGGAAGAACAGAGATATAGAAGAGATTAAGGGTTTTTTCCAAGCTTTTTCAGAGGACCAGATGGGCACCCTCTATAAGGGTTTGAGTCCAGAGGACAGGAAGAGATTGGTCTCTCCTATAGAAGAACAAGAAGTTCATGACGCCATAGTTCAGGGGAAGGGTAAGTCGGCCCCTGGCCCAGATGGCCTCAGTTGCAATTTTTATAAAGTTTACAGGAAGTGGATTGTTCCCCCTTTAACCACTTTAATTTTTCGTGGGATAATAATGAGCTCCCTGAGATGTTTTATCGGGGGTCCTGACTTTTCCCCCAAAGGAGGGCGATCCTACCCTCACAAAAATTGGTGCCCCATAGCTCTGACCAACATAGACTACCGCATGTTGGAAAAAATACTGAACAACCGGCTGGCTAAGGTGGCTGATAAGATTGTGATGGAAGAACAGTCCAGTGCTGTGCCGGGTAGGACTATGGTGGACTCTCTTTGTTTGTTTCGGGAAGTGTTCCGATTCAGCTAGGAGGAAGCTTGGACTGGTCAAACCCTACAGGTCGACCAGATGAAAGCTTTTGACAATGTAGATCATACGTTCCTATGGGAAGCCCTCAAGTGGAAGGGAGTGCCAGAGAGATTTATTGCTTTAGTTAAATTGTTTTATAAGGACGCAGAGGTGGTTTTGCAAGTCAATGGTCATAGAGGAAGGAGGATTAAGTTAAATTCTGGGGTGAGGCAAGGTTGTCCCCTAAGCCCTCTCTTGTATGTTATTGCTTTGGATGCTATCCTGTGTAAGATTAGTTTAGACAAGAGCATCTCAGGGATCCGAATCCCATGTCTGTTGGACAGTTCATGGTTGGTTCGATGGGAATCTGTTAAATTTGTGGCCCATGCTGATGATGTGTCCCTCTTGGTTAAGGACAGGATGGGAGTTAGAAAGATTAAAGATGAGGCCTACGGTCGAGTTTCTGGTGCTCAACTTAACATGGAACAGAGTTTTTTGATCAGAATTTTTGCCGAAAAGGATAAGATGGCAGCTGTTCCTCTAAAGGACATGGTTGAAGGAAAGGAAGGATGGCAAGCAGAGCAGGAGGCAAAGATGGATAGGGTGAAGATCCTGGGAGAGACTTTGTTTTTTACCTAAAGAAATATAGAATTCATGCTGAGCAGTTGAAGGGGGAAGACAGACCAGGTCAGAGCATCAAGAGAGTTTTGTACAGGAAAATACTAGAGAAAATTTATGTTAATCCATGGTTGCAAAAACGTCAGGCCAAACCAGATTTGTCAGACATCTAAAACACCAGACTGGCCCCATTGAGTATTTCATGGACAAAAGGGTCCCCCAAAAGTTGTAGGACTTGAGGTGGAAGCTCCAACATCAGGTTCTTAATCTGAGGGGAAGGAAACCGTGAACCACAGAGGATGAGCAGACTTGTCCCCGTCTGAAATACAAAAAGGCTGAGATTTTGAGTGGCGTGGCACAGAAGGAGACGATCAGGCATTTTGCCCAGGACTGCCCGAGTGCCCGGGAAACATGGGAGGAGGTGGCCGGGGTCCTGGACTGGCTGGATTTGGCACAACAGGCTTGGGAGACGGTGCTTTCAGGGACCAAACCCCCGGAGGGTGTTGTTAGGGGACCCAGACAGCCAGTGGGCCAAAAGAGGAAGAGGAAGGAATCTGGTTCCGTGGCTGAGAGTTTTTGGAAAGTGCCCTGGTCCACGATGCACCTGGTAAACCTCTATGTGATGTTGGGATTATTTTTCCAAAGACAAAGGGAGGTGAAAAGTCAAAATCTGCAAGATGTGAAGGGCACTGCTTATTATGTTAAAAATGTAACTGAAAATTTAGCTTTGACTGAAAAAGAAAAATTGCCAAACCATCATTGGAGAAAGTTTTGGCTGTGGTTTAATGAGACAACCCCAGCAATAACTTAAGGGAAATCTTTAAATAAATATTTTTATTATTATTATTGTATTGTTATTATTATTAATATTTTTTCTTTTCCAAATATGTATAATTGTAATGCGTAACGTCTAATTTTAGTATAAAGGTGTAAATGTAATGTTTATTGGAAAAGAAAAGAGAGTGATTATAGTATATTTAGATAAAGAGGGAAAGTGTAGTAGTGTTAGGATATTGGGGGGGGGGAACTACATTATTGTTACAGCGTTTTGCAGTTGGGTGTATTATTTTGTAGAATGGTTTTATTTCAATTTTAAAAAATCCCTACCCCCCACAATCCCACCAGATCAACCAATAGAGACCTCAAACCCCCATTGCAGATCCCCCAGGAAAACTAAATTCCCTACATCCGGCAGATAAATCCCATATCAGGGCTGTGCCTGCAAGGGTTCCTCCCCACCAGACGTACAGCTGCACACACAAATTGCACTTCAGGCCACTCACTTCTGACCCACAAGACATGGGGCGCAGAGGAAACAAGGTCTGTGGCCCCTATCCTCTGCCTGAGCTCAGTCCCAGCTCAGCTGCTGCTGTTGCTGCTTCGCAGCGCGCAGAGGGTCTGGGCGGGGCTGCCGCCATCTCTGGTGGGCAGCCAGCCGCCCTCATTGGCATGGCTGCGATGGTGCCCGCTGCCCCTCCCTCCCAGCTGTCGCAGTCACAGTCCAGCACCTCACCCTTGAAGAAGAGGACGGTCCCAGCTGCGCATTCCTTGGAGTGGCATTCCACCGCAGCATCCAGGTCCCCGGGGACCCCTTTGAACTCATCCTCAATCTGCCGTGGGTAGCCAGGCTGCAGCTTGCCTTTGGCGTAGGCCCAGAGGCGCTGGCCCTGTGGGGAAAGAGCACTGCTGCCAACTCCCAGCCTGGCCCCCCTCTTTGGGCACCCAAAGCTCTGGGGACAGCTCTGTGGGGCAGGGGGAAGCCCAATGCTTGCTGGCTCCCTCCCTTCCTCCCTGCCCGGCCCCCGCCTGCCAGCACACGGCGCCCTGCCTCAGCAGCCCCCTTGCGGCACCCATCCCTCCCCATCCACCCCTAAAACAGAGGCACAGACCAGAGATGGTGTGGATGAACGGACATGATGACAAAGAGAGGGGTGCCCTCTGACCACACAGCTCCCCAATGGTGGGAGCTATGGAGGGAAACAGCCCCCCAACTGTGACAGGAGGCATCCTCCAGTCCCCCCCCTCACGCACCTGGAAGAGGAAGACGTTGTCATGGATGTCTGGATGATCCGGGTGGTGAATCCTCAGGGCAGCATCAATGGGCCCCCGAATCTCTGGCCAGGAGGCATTGATGGGCTCCGCTGCCCCGGCAAACCCCTTCCAGACCAAATCCCCTGAGGAAAAAGCAGCCGGGGGGGGGGGTGAGGGAATGGGCAAGGGGGGGTCCATAAGGCTGCTGGGAAGCAAGGTGGGATCAGGATGGAGTGCAGTTGGGCTAAGCTCCTTTCCTTCCCCCAGCAGCTCTGAGGGCCCCTGGGGACTTCTCACCTGCCAGGAGGGGGACCGCTCTAGGAAAAGGGTGTCAGGTATCAGAGCCCCCCCTCCTGACACACACACACACACACACACACACACACACAGAGGCTCCCTACCTTGGAAGAAGAGCATGATCCCATTTTCATCCAGGGTGATGGCATCAAAGCCCTCCTCGCCACAGCGCCGTGCAAGCTCTGGCAGAAAGGGCAGCCAAATCAGAAAAGACCAGGTGTCCACCCCACCCCACCCCCTTGCCACAAAGAAGCCCCCTCCCAGACTGCAATGCACGCTTCCCTTTTCAAACCACTTTAGCAGGCCCCAGGCACAATGGCACAGGAAGGCAAGGGCATGAATCCCCCTCCCATCCTGTTGGCCCACCCTGTCCAGGACCATCTGGACAGCTGGGGGCGGGCGGGAAGGGTTGACCCAAACACCCTGCCTCCTCCTGGGCACCACCACCCACCTGAGTCATTGAGCAGAGGATGTGAGCCCAGAGCATGCCAACTGCTGCCCATGCTGCTGAACTTGTTGCCCACATGGCTCCTGCCAGAGAAAATGCCCCTGCTTAGCACTTGGCCCTGGCTGTGCCAAGCCTGACAGAGCCGCTCCTGCCTCAGCCCCAAATGCCCCCGGGGCAAGGCGGAATCCCCAGCCAAGAAGGGCACCTGAGGGCTCCTGCGGCTAAGCCAACCCACCCCTCCTCACTGCCCCAAGGCAGAAACGGTGGGCCTTTCCACCCAGGGCAATGCCGCAGGAGGAGGGACCGGCAGATGGCACCCACCACCCTCCTGCCAATGGCCTTGCCAGTCCTGAGCACACTCTCTCTGTCTCTGTCTCCTGCTCTCTCTCAGGCCTTGCATACTGACCCACGTGCCCAGGTGGGCACCCAGAGCCCCTCAGCTCCCTCTGCACAGAGCACTTCGGATGTATGTCCAAAAGCTCCCCAGCCCGCCCACCCACCCACCCACCGAGCTAGGACAAGATCCCTTGGCAGCCTCTTCTCCACCCACCCACCCGAAGCCCAGCTCACTCACAGTGGGTAAGCGAAGGCCAGGGCCAGGGCCCAGCTGAGGCACAGGGCTCTCAGCATGACTCCAGAGGACAGGACCAACACAGGCACGGTGGGAAGCCCGGGCTCTTATAGAGCCAGGAGGCAGCCAGTCTTTCCCAATCCATTGCACAATCTGCACCCACTGGTTAACCCTTTGCTCTGCAAAGGGCCAGCCTGTGGCTGAGAGGCCTGAGGCTGCTCCCCTCGGCCCCCAGCCCAAGCCCTCACAAGTGGGAGCTTGTGGCCCCAGCTCGGAAGGGCTGCTTTCCATAGAAGTGCCAGGTTGGCCACAGGGGAGAAAACTGGACACCCTTTTTGGACTGCAGGTACATCTGTCCAGAATTTCTGGGAATCCTGCCCATTCCCATTCCCAGCACAGAGATGTGTGTGTGTGGGTGGGTAGACTTAATCAGGAGGACAAATATTTGTGTGCAAAAGGACACCAAGAATAAAGGCACACATGGTTCCCAAATGGCAGCCGCCTGGGCAGCACCTCTAAGAAAACAAACCATTTTGGCCAGTGGAGCAGGTGCACACTTGTGAAAAGCAAACTTCCCAAGCCAAACATATAGAATGAGGCCAGCCCTTCCACTAAATCAATTGGCCAACCCATCAGTCCTGGCACAAAGGGTGGGGTCAGACTGGAACAGCTCAGGATACCTTCCAGACACAGGGTGCTTCTAAGTGGAGGGCTCCTAGACCTACTGACCAAAAGGCATTACCACCTATTCTATTTCCCCCTCCTTCGTAAGTCCCACCACCCCCACTAAGAGCAGAAGACCAAAGCAGCAGCAGGTGGCACGGAAGATGTCTGAAACCCTCCCTTCCCTGACATGGAAAAAGGTATACATCTCCACAACCGAGAGTCATGCAATTGCGGAATGGAAGCCTCTGCCCTGCTGTTGGGCCACCACATTTCCAGAGTGCGGATGGAAAGCCAAGTGCACGGCCACTCTGGCAGCTGGCTTGGGATGTCACTTCATGCCATGAAAGAGCAGCCAATAGTTGCTGGCCTTTCTGTGGCTGCCCAGGAGAGGCCCCTGTGGGACCGAATGCCTCTGGGGGCCAAAACCAATCTGGCCAGCTTGAGGCCTTCTGTGTTTTGAGGCACTTGCCGTCCCACCACAGGAGGCCAGGCATCTTGGGACAGCTTGGGGGAGGGAGCAGAAATCCCCTGCAGGCCCCCAATCCCCAAACAAATAAGCCTTGTTGACCTTTGCTGTGACGCCATTTGGCAGAGGCAGGCATTACAGAACTTCCCGGATTTGGTGTGAATAGTTGGAAAGCCCTTCAAAGGTAGGGTGGACAAAGGCAGGTCAATTATATTTACCTTCCTGAGGATCAGTCCCTCTGCCAGGGCAAACTCTCTACAGCAGAGCCACTTCTGTGCTTCAAAAAAGCTACAAGAGCTCTGCTCCTCACAAGCAGCTGTGGCACCTGAAGGAAGTCGGGAGGAGGTCTTAGGGGGCGAGTCTCTGGCTCCCAGGCCCAGCTGGCGCTCGAGAAGTCAACTTCTTACTTTTCAGTGGACACTGAGAGCACCAAGCCTTGCTTTGAGATCAATGCATTATTGACAAGGAACTTCTAGGTGGTCTCATTGTTGCTGTGGCTATTATTTTACAAAAGGACAACGTGGAGAGAATGCTGGAAATGGCCACAAATTTCCCAAAACAAAAGCAACAAAACTCGTTTTAGAACAGACTCATTGGAGGACCAAAACAGCAAAGACTGTCATAAAGTCTCATGCCTCTTGAAACCTACAAGTAAGTTTGGAACGGGGAGCCTGGTTACTTTTAAGGCTTCCCTTCCAAGGCCAGATCCTGGCTTGCCTCCTCAGCCAGAGGGCCTTGCCTCCTCAGGCACTCTCTCCCCATCGCAAGAGGCTCTCCTCACCTGTGGGAGGTTCTTGAGCTACAGCAGGCTTTGGGAGTCTTGTGCAAGCCATGACATTTCAAAGGCTGGCTGGAGTGGATTTCCTCATAGCTGGGCGTGGGGGGGAACAAAGCCCCTCTCAGTTCCAGCTGGATTCTTCTCATACCTGCGCCCAGTTTCCACTACACCAGCAGATGGGACCACACTGGCTGCTTTGCTCTGACTTTCAGAGTTTCATTGTTCCTCTCTGGGCTTACTCAGTGTGGCAAAACATTCACCTGCCTGTGAACTTGGTGCACAGCACACTATGGCCTACTTTTTTGCCTTCCTTCCACCGCTGCCCAAGACAAGCCCACAGCCACAGCTCTGGAAGTTGTGTTTTATGGGGAGTGCTCCTTCCTGAGTCACAAAGGGAAGCACATCGCACATGCCCCCGAGAGATCGCCTTAAACTGAGAAGGGGCTATAGCAGACACCATTTGATCATGGCAGCCTACGCCAACATTCTTCCACTCTCCCCACCACTGGTCTTTGAAGATGTACACCTCAGGGAAACTGATTTCTGCCAATGCAGCCTGCCACATGGTCAGTCTGGCTGGAGTCCCAACAGGGCCCAGTAACCCTTAACGGCCTTCTTGTAACCTTGAATGGAGGGGAGGGGGACCTGGGAGCTATTTGTCACTGGATCAGGAGACCTACAGGGACTCTTGCAAAGAGCTCTTCTGAAGCTGGGGAGGAACCAACTCACTCCCAGCCATCTCCCTTCGCCTTCCAGCCCATCCTCCCAGCTGAAGAGGAGTTCCAGGAAACCCAAGAGCTCACACGCTGCTGGGTGACATTTTAGGGGTCCTGCTATTGGCCCTTTTACCATATAGTCCCAGCCTCTGTTTAAAGACCCTCAAAGAGGGAGAGTCCATCCCCCTCTGAGGAAGCCCATTCCACTGCCCAACAGCTCTTACAGTCAAGAAGTTCCTTTCCTTGTCATTTGAATCCAACCACAC